>JAMPIT010000892.1:387500-1007805 GCA_026261815.1 Monarcha castaneiventris obscurior
CGCACCCCAACCCCGCTCGGGGATGGCCGGGCCCGACCGGGGAAAGGCGGAGAGACAACGGGAGGGAGGGGAAAAATAAGGGAAAAAAATAAAATAAAAATTCGATTGTATAATTTTTATATCTCGCTGCTAGGCGAAATCACAGAGATTTTTCAACGCTTTTCCCCCGAAAGCTCCGACGGGGTCGAGCCCTCTCCGTGCGGCTGCCAGGGAGTAAAGTTCAGTGCTGCTCTGCGGGGAACTTTTGAAAACAAATTGCGGCTGAAAGAGGCTCCCGGAGACTCCCGGCGGTGTTCGCGGGGCGGGGGCGGCGGGGGGGACCCGGGCCCCGGGCCCCGGCCGAGGTGGGTGCGGAAGCCCGGGGGCGCCCGGCCCCGGCCCGGGATGCGCCGCAGCTCCGCGGGGCCGCTTCGTTCGGGGAAAACCTGCGGGGGTTACATCGAAAAGAGCCACGGCCCGTCCTCAAAGTGCCCCCCCGGGGCGAAATCGAATGGAAACCTCCCCGGTCCCACTCCCCGCCGCCGCCGCGACCCCTCCGCTGCCTCGCGCTGAGTTTCGAGGCCGCCCAAAGTTTCCGGGTAAACGAGAAAAGTCTCTGGAAAGGCCGTGGAGGGGCCGGTTCACCCCCTAGCCCTCCCCACCGACCGCCCCGCTTCGCTTCCCCCCTTTGCTGCTGCTTTTCGCCCCTCCCAGCGCGGCCCAGGCCCGACCCACCGGGACCGGGGCAAGGCGGGCGGCGGAGCCGGGCGGGGGAGGGGGCAGGTCCCGGCGGGACCCCCGCTCTGGTCCTGTCCCTAAACGCCTCCTGGGCCGAATCTTCAGAGAGAAGGGAAAATTTTATGAGGGCAGAGAATTAAAAAAATTACATTATATCCCGCCAAAGGGAAAGGGAAAGGAAAGGAAAAGAAGCCGGGAGGGGTGGGGAAAGGGCCTGATCTTGCAGCTAAAACTGTCTTAAAATTGGAAAAAAAAAAAAAAAAAGCCTGCGAGGGCGCAGATCTCGATGATCGGTCGAGGGGGACCGGAATTTTAAGGAGAGGAAGCGGTCGGTCGAGAAAGGGCCGGAGTTTTTTCCCGGCTGGATTCCTTCCCGGGGCGCCACAAACCACAGTGCAACGCGACTGGGCGCCGCCGGCAGAGCGGGGAAGGGAAAATCGCACCCGAAAAGGCGGGACAGGGAGGGGAAGGGGCAGAAGTGCGCGGCTGCCCCAGCCCGCGGCCGGCCCGGGGCCAGCGGAGCCCCGCGGAGGGGGCGCGGTCGGGACGGCGGGGCCGGGGGCTGCGGGGCCGGCGCTGCGCCCCCCGAGCGGCTTTCTCCATATCCCGCTTTAATGACCCCAAATCCAGGCGGAACTTCTGCGGCGTGGCTGGTTTTTTTCCTGCTTTGTTTTGTTTTGGAAGCGAAAGCGTTTGAATCCCCTTCAAGAACCGGTATCAAAGTCTCTTTTTTTAAAAGCTATTGATTGCAAAAGTCTTATTTAAACCAACACATTTTAGTTTCTCACATTTTAAAACATCATCTGGGGCCCATTGTATGGAAAATCGATTAGCAGGAATTGCCACGCTCTTTGCCTCCCGCTTGATTGTTGGAAAATCGAGACATCCATAGGCAAAGGCTGGGCTGGGGAAGGTTTGGAACCGAAATGAAAGGGTTTGCGAGGGATCTATAGGCACTAAATAATTCACCTGCCAGGCGATGGTGCTGTTATTTTGAAGCCTCAAAGAACTTTAAGGAACTTTTTGGCTCCCGGCGGGGTGCGTGGAGCCGCGTTCCGGCTCCTTCTCTTTCCTTGCCCGGTAAAACCCGACGGTTTGCCCGGTGCCCGGTGCCTGCTCGGCGGCAGCACTGCCCTCGGTGCGGCCCCTCCGCTGGGGCTGGTCCTGGCCGGGGCATTTGTGCCTTCGCGCTGTTCCTAAGTGCGATGGGGGGGGGAAAAAAAAAAAGAAAAAAAAAGCGTTAATAAAAATAAAACAGATTTGAGCTCAAAACAGCCCTCGAGCTGCGCAGCAGCACCGGCGGGCAGCGGTACCGGCAGGGTATCGGCAGGGAGGGTACCGGCAGCAATGCTCGGTACCTCCCCCGGCTCCGGGGCTGCGCACCCCCCGCCGCCCCTCCTCTGCGGGCCGCCCCGAGAGCCCCGCACGGCCCGGGGACAGCGGGGCACGGCCGGGGGTGCCGAGCGCAGCCCTGCGAGGCTGGGGGCGGTCGGGGAGGGGGGCGGCTGGGTCCGCGCCTCTCTGCCCCTCGCTCCGCCTGAGAGAAGCCCTGGTAGCTGCGAGGACGTGGCGGGGCTGTCGGAGTGGGGGCCGGGTGGGGGCTGCCCCGGGCCCCCGCTCCCCCTCCGCACTTACCGCTCTGCGCCCCCGGGTGCCCGCGCTGCCCGGCTCCGCTCGGAGCGCTGCCCGGGCGGCTGCGGAGGAGCAGAGGGAAGGGAATTAAATAGGGAGAGGGAGCTCAGGAAGAAAGAGGTGGCGAGGGAAGGGATCAATAGCATCCAGCTGGCGAATGGAGCCGGGGCCTCTCCCCCGCGCTGCGTCCCGGCCCATCGCCAGAGCCTCTGGGCGCTCCGAGGGGCTTCCCCCGGGCCGGGGCCGCCGCGCAAGCAGCGAACCCCGCGGCTCACACGGACCGCAGCGGCTCGGCCCCGGGCCGGACCCCGCACGGCGGCCCGGAGAGCTCTCGCCGCCTCCCCGCGCCCCGGCCCCGCGTGTCTCGGTGCCTCTCGCCCTAATGATATTGCATCGATCGGGGAAGGGCCGGGGGGGGGGGCAGGAGGGGGGCGCGGGGCTACCGCATTACTCAATTATGTCGCACTAATTACTAAAAAGTCTCTCTCTTTTTTGCTGTTTGCTCGGTGCTCGGCTGGGCGGAGGGCAGAGTCCAGCGCCCGTCCTGGGGGGTTCCCGGTGCTGCGGGCCCGGCGGTGACGGGGATGGGGGGGAGCGGCGGGAGCCCGGCGCGGGGCCGCGGTGCGGGACGGCAGCTGCAGGGATAGATCTATCGATGGGCGGTCGATGGGCCGGTCGATGCGCTATCGCCATTATTACACTCAATGAAACCCTTCCAGACGCGGTTGCTTCATCCCTGGTTTGGTCCCCGCCTCCTCCTCGCCGCTCACCTCGACACCCCCGCTCAGCATCCTCTGGTGCTGCCCGGCTCCGGGCCTCCCTGCCCGTCTCTGCCCAGCTCCGAGCCCTCCCCGGCCCATCCCTGTCCGGCTCTGGGGCTCCGTGCCCACCCCCGGCACCTCGACTTGTGGCACCCCCGCTCACCCCTGCTGGACTCCAGACCGCCCTGTCCATCCCTGCCCGGCTCCGGGTCCCGTTCCCTGCCTGGAAGCCCCTCTCGCCCAGCTGGATATCGGGGACTTCTCATGCCCGACAGAACCCCCGGGCTGTGGTTCCCTCCGTTTTGGGGGTCCTGCTCACGGCCCGCGGGCTCTCTGGCAGGGATAAACCGAGGGGAAGACCAAGGAGGGGCCGGAGTCCTTCCATATCCCGGCTCGGCTCGGCCCGTGCCGGCTCCAGGGCCTGGATCGCGGTGTAAGGGGCAGAAAAGGGGCTGAGGGGAGACCCCCTCGGTTCATCGTCTGCCCTTGCTCTCACGTCCCGGGAATTTGCGGGGCTTTATTTTAATGAACTGGGCACTTAATTGACTTCTCGGAGAGGGTGTCAGATGGAATAGAATACTGTGGGATGGATGGTGTGGGATGGATGGAACGGATGGGTTGGGATGAGGTGAGGTGAGATGGGGCGGCTTGAGATGGCTTGTGTTAAAAGCCCTGAATTTGGACGGGATGTGGAATTTGGCCGAATTACTCCCTGAGCAGCCAGGTGCCGGGTGAGTCCCCACGAACACCCCCGGAAGGGCCGGGCCCTGCCGCTACCCAGCTCCCAGGAGCTACAGGAGCTCCCAGGTCCTCCGGGAGGTCCCTCGGCTGCAGAAGCCGCCCGAAACCTGGCAGTGGCCGGGAACTGAGTAGCCCAGGCGGGGCTGGCGGGCCCCACCCGCAGGAGGCTATGGATTTTATTTTTATATTTTCGGTCTGTTCAATAAAGCTTGGGAAACCGGCACGTGCCGACCTGGACGAGCGGACACAGCCGGGAAAGGCCAGAACTGCGCGGGGAGCCCAGCTCGGGGAAACGGGGCCGGGGGCAGCTGAAAACGTGTCCGGAAGGACACCGAGCACCAGCCCCTCCGGTGGCCTAAAACCGGCTCACGTTGGCTCTTCATTCCATCTTCTTCACCCTCCTTTCCTTTACCTTTCCATTTCCCCTTTCCCTTTCAATTTTCTCTTTCCATTCTGCATTTCTCCTTTCCATTTTCTATTTTCCCTTTGCGTTTTCCATTCTCCATTTCAATTTCTCTTTTCCCTTTTCCTTTCCTTCTTACCTTCCTTCCTTTTTTTCCTCCTCCACCTCCGTTGCTCAGGGCCCTGCAGCACCGTGTGTCGCCCCGAGCGTGTCCCTGCCACCTCCCCTCCCCGCGCCGAGGCGACTTCTCCCTACCCGAGGCAGTGCCCGCCGAGGGGCAGGGGAAAGGCGGTGATGGGGGGACACGCGTGGGGACACCCGGGGCTGCGGGGACAGGCTATTTGGGGTAGCCAGGGACAGCCGGGCCCTTGGGAGGGGCACGGGGAGGAGAACTGGGCAGGCAGCGGGGGGGAGGGGGTGTTGGGGACGCTGGGGACAGGCGCATCCAGGGGCGGCTGGCACAGCCAGATGTGTGCGCAGGGAGGGGGCTGGGCTCAGCCAGATGTGCGGGGGCGCAGGTGGGCACTCGCCACCTGCGGCGCCTCCGGACGCGCGCTGGGTACCGGGTGCGGCGGGGAGGGAGTGACACCCGGTACGGGGAGGGTCATCTCGGTGGCGGGGGTCAACCCGGGGCGGGGGAAGGTGACCCCGGCGGGGCTCCGGGCGAGGGCGCGGCGCTCCCCGCGCTCCCGGCGCCCGTCCCGCCCCCGGCCCCGGCGGCACCGGGAGAGGCGCGGGGGGGTTCGGTCCGGCGGGGGGGCGGGGCGGGGCGGCGCTGACGTCACGCCGCGGGCCAGAGCGAGGCTGCCGGGAGCCGGCGGCCGAGGCTCCGCAGCCGCCCCGCACCGAGCCCCGCGCCCCGCGCACAGCCCCGCGCACGGCCCCGCGCCCCGAGCCCCGCGCCCAGCAGGGCGGGCGGCGGGCGCACCATGCCGGCCTGACCGCGGGGCGCGGACATCGATCCCCGGGCGCGGAGTCTGAATTAATCCGGGCAGCCGGCGCGGGGAGGGGGGACGGCGGTGGAGGAGGAGGAGGAGGCGGCGGCGGCGGCGGCGGGGGGGTGGGGGAGGAAGGCAGCGAGCGAGCGGGCGAGGCAGCGGCAGAGCCCGGCGGCCACCATGGAGCTGGCGATGGAGAACCTGGGCAGCCTGCACGGCGTCCCGCACTCGCAGCCCGCCGAGCTGCTGAGCCCCGCGCACGGGCGGCAGAGCTCGCACCGCAACCTGGTGCCGCACGGCCGGCCCGCCATGGTCTCGGGCATGGCCTCCATCCTGGAGGGGGGCGACTACCGCGGCGAGCACAGCCTGGGAGCCCCGCTGCACCCCGCCATGAGCATGTCCTGCGAGTCGCCCTCCGGCATGAGCCTGAGCAGCACCTACACCACGCTGACTCCCCTGCAGCACCTGCCGCCCATCTCCACCGTCTCGGAGAAGTTCCACCACCCGCACCACCACCACCACCACCACCCGCACCAGCGCCTGGCCGGCAACGTCAGCGGCAGCTTCACCCTCATGCGCGACGAGCGGAGCTTGGCCTCCATGGGCAACCTCTACAGCCACTACCCCAAGGACATGCCGGCCATGGGGCAGCCCCTGTCGCCGCTGCCCAACGGGCTGGGCAGCCTTCACAACGCCCAGCAGCCGCTGGCCCCCTACGGCCCCGCCGGCCACTTGCCCAACGAGAAGATGCTCTCGCCCAACGGCTTCGACTCGCACGCCGCGATGCTGTCCCGGGGCGAGGAGCACCTGGCGCGGGGGCTGGCGGCGCCCAGCTCGGCCATGATGCCACCGCTCAACGGGATGCACCCGCACGGCCACCCGCACGGGCAGCCCGGCGCCTCGCTGCTGGGCGAGCGGGAGCGCCCGGCGCCCGGCCCCGGCTCCCAGCCCGGCGGCTCCGGGCAGGTGGAGGAGATCAACACCAAGGAGGTGGCCCAGCGGATCACGGCCGAGCTGAAGCGGTACAGCATCCCGCAGGCCATCTTCGCACAGAGGATCTTGTGCCGCTCCCAGGGGACCCTCTCGGACCTGCTGCGGAACCCCAAGCCCTGGAGTAAGCTCAAGTCCGGCCGGGAGACTTTCCGCAGGATGTGGAAATGGTTGCAGGAGCCGGAATTTCAGAGGATGTCGGCGCTCAGACTGGCAGGTAGGACACGGCACGGCGCGGCTCGGGCCGCCCGCCCCGCACCTCCGGGCGGGTGGGTCAGGGGGTGCTGCGAACCCGCGTGGGAACCCTCGGGGGTTCCGGGGTTGCCATCGCGAACTGGGGCCGGGCTCGGGCGGGTGTTACCGACCCGGTTTGTAACCTTAAGGCCAAAGGGAAGGGATTTAGATTTAAGGTGAGTTACACCTAAGGCGACCTCCCGCCTCCCCGGGCCTGCTGCTGCCCGCGAGAGATGCGGGATCGCGGGTGGAGGGAGCCGAGAGGTGCCCGCCTCTCGCCGCCGCCCGTCCGCCTGCCTCGGGGATTTCCCTCTCGGTGCCGCCGAACCGGCCCCTTGGCGCTGGGAGTACCCTGGAACTCCTCCGCGGTCGGTTCTGCCGCCGCCGCTCGGTACCGGGGCCGCGCTCAGGGGAATCTCCGGGCCGTCCTGCCGGGGCTGCGGGACCGGGGCCGCGCTCCGCTCCCTCCGGGCACCGGCTGCCCTCGGCAGAAGGAACGAGCCCCGCCTGCCCCGTGTCGCCGGTTCCCAGTTGGGTTGAGGTCCCGCAGCGCCGTTCCCCGAGGCCTCGGGCCGGCGCTGGGCCGAGGCTTTGCTGGAGAAACGCGGGGTTTCTGTGCCGAGGGGGGGCGGGGGTCGCGGGGGAAAGGGCCGGAGGGGAGGACAGGGGGGACAGCGGCGAGCGGGGACGTGCCCGGTGCTCCCCGCCAGCCCCGGCACAGAGCCGCTCCCCCCGGAAACGACCGGAGCTCTTGGCTCCACGGGGCCGAGCCGTGGCGGAGAAAACGCGTTAGTGATTTTTAATTTATTTTTTAAGAAATCCGAGGTCCCTGTGGGGACGGACAAAGCCAGCGACGAGGACCCGCCGTTATTTATGGGGAAGAGCAGCGTTCATATGTATTTAGTGTAATTCAGTTGCTCTTTAATTAGGGCAGGGTAGTGGCATCTTTTAGTTCCAGTCGATGCCCTATTGAAAAGCAGTTAATAGAATGCAAATTGTTCCTGGCTTTACAAGGTTCTGGTAAATAAAGATTTAAACACTGCCGCGATCGGCCGTTTAATGCCCCCGTTGTTGGGGCTAATTGAGCAGCGGGCTTGGGCTTCTGTCTTGCCAGAATTGGAAATAATAATTAATAGTTCAAAAAAAATAATAGTAATAATAATTAAAATTAACCGTGATGGTGAGGATACAAAGGCGGCCGCACCTGGGCGACGCTCAGGGGGAACCTCTCGGCCCGCCTCGAGAGGTCCTTGTCCCTAGCCCGGGCCAGAGATCCCTGTCCCCGAACCGCCTCGGAGGGTCCCTGTCCCTGCTGCCACCTCTTTCCTCCTCTCGCCGCCGAGGGAGGTTTATTTTCCCCAAAATGATTTTTCTTCCCCGGCGCCGCTTGCCCCGGCGCCAGGGCCGCCATGTCCCCATTATTTACGGGAATTAACCCCCCAGATTTCCGGGGAACGAGGTTTGTTCATTTGCTCTCCGTGAAAACAGGAAAAAAAAAACCCACCAACCACCAACCCAACCTCCGGTCACGGATCCGCCCGTGTCGCACCTCGCTCCCCACGGGGCCCGGGCGGCCCCACGCCGCTCGCGGAGGGGTTCGGCCGAGCTGGCCCCCCGGTCCTGCCTCTTTGTTCCGGGCCCCGAGCCCCGCTGGGTCCCGCTTTCGTTTCGCCCCTGCCGCCCTCTCACCCGCCCGGGCCCGGCCGTGGGGTCCGTCCCAGCCCCTCGGGCTCAGCCCCGGCGCTGCTGCCCCGAGCAGCGGAGTCTGGGGGAAGGGGTCGCGCTGGGGGGGGCCGGACCCGAGCCCCTCGATCGATGCAGGTGAATCCCGGCCCAGCCCGAGGCCTGGGGTTGACTCTGTTCGTTCTTTCAGGCTGCCCCGCGCTGGGGGCCTGGCGGGGTCCGGATGATTGCAACCTTCGTCCCCCGGCAAGCAGGGAAGGGACCTGGGAAGCGAGCGGAATTTTTCCTTCCCGGTAAAAGGAAAGAAAAAGTGTTCGACGTGGGGCACGGCCAGGGCAAGGACTGGTATTGGTTCTGATCCTATTCCTGGTCCTGCCCTGGTTCTATTCCTATTTCTCTTTCTGGTCCTATTCCTCGTTCTGGTCCTGGTTCTATTCCTATTTCTATTCCTATTCCTGTTCCTGTTCCTGTTCCTATTCCTATTCCTATTCCTATTCCTATTCCTATTCCTGGTCTTGGTCCTGGTTCTGGTCCCGGTCCTATTCTTATTCCTGTTCTCTTTTTTTGTTCCTATTTTTGATCCTAGTCGTGGTCCCGGTCCCGGACCGGGGCCGCCCGGCCGCAGGAGTCCATCTGATGGATTAGTCCGAGTCAGTGAGTCGCGGATCGATGACCACGCCGGGCCCCTAGAAATGGCACCCGCCGCTTTTCTCCTCTTTCCACCCCAGTTCCCCCCATCCCGCCGCCCCCTCCGCAGATGAACCATTAATTATTCAGCTGGGAGACGAGGGGGCTGCAGCTCCCGCCGCCCCGGGCTCCCTCCGGCCCCGCTCGCCCCAAGGGGCTCCACAAAAGAGGAGGGGTCCCACGGAGAAACATCTGGGCAGCAGCTGGCGGTGCCCAGCCCGTCCCCTCGGGCCTTTCATCTCTGCGACCCCAAGCCGCGGCCGCAGACCCCCGGGCCCGCTCCAGATTCACCTCCGCAAACTTCGTGACCGCCCCACGAGGCCTGCGAGGGCCCGTGGGTGTCGGAGAGCTCCCACTGTGGCACTTCTGGGGGTCCCCGCACGGGTCTGACCCCCCACTCGCTAAAGCCCGGTCCCTCGTGCCCTGGGGGCGGAAAAGGCATCGGCTTCTTCCCCGCGGGAGGATGCGGGAAGCGGGCGCGTTCCTGCGCTGCCTCCCCGCGTGTCCGCGGAGGGCAGTGGGTGCCTTCCCAGCCCGCGTGTCCCTGGGTGCCCTCCAGCCCCGCGTGGCCGTGGGTGCGCTCCCATCCCAGCGCCCCCGCCACAGGAACCCCCTCCCCGCCACGAATTTATTCCGGCGCTCAGGACAAGGAAATTCGCTCGTGATTATTTCTCGGGAGGGCCACAGCACCGCTGTGTCCCTTTGGCGACGCGGCGCTCCCCGCTCGCCGTCTGCCTTCATCCCTGACTCGAAGGGGCACTCGGGAGATCCCTTCCCCCGTGGTTTTCCCCGCGGCTGTGCGTGGAATTCACCCCCGCGGGTGGGGTACGGCTGGCCCGGAGGGGCCGGGGGCCTGGGCAGCCCTCGGAGCCGAGCAGTTCCTCCTGCTTTTACATTCGCTTCTCCTTTTCCCTCTCCCACTTTTCTTTTTATTTTTCCATTACCACTTCCACCTCTCACCCCCCACCCCCGTTTCTTCGTTCTCCATTTTATTTTTTTTGTTTTAAATTGGTCTTGTTCTTTCTTTCTTTCTTTCTTTCTTTCTTTCTTTCTTTCTTTCTTTCTTTCTTTCTTTCTTTCTTTCTTTCTTTCTTTCTTTCTTTCTTTCTTTCTTTCTTTCTTTCTTTCTTTCTTTCTTTCCCGTCTTTCTTTCCTTTCTTTTCCTTTCTTCCTTTCTCCTTTTTTCCTTTCTTTTCCTTTCTTCCTTTCTCCTTTTTTCCTTTATTTTCCTTTCTTCCTTTCTCCTTTTTTCCTTTATTTTCCTTTCTTCATTTCTTCCTTTCTTTGACTTTCTTTTTTAATTCTTCTTCTCCTCCAACGAATTCCTTCCCCGAACACATCTCCGCCGCAGCACGAACCGTCGTTATTCAACACAAACCCCAAAACCACCCCGAAACTGCGAGCACGACCGCGGGACTGGGCCGAAACAAATGCCCGAGAGCTTTGACAGCACCAACAATTAATGTCACTAATTAATACCGCGAATTAATACACAGACTTGCTAGAAAAAGGAACAAGATGGCGCTGAATAAAACCTCGGGAAATAATATATATATATATATATATATATATATATATATATATATGTATATATGTGTATATATATATATTTTTTTTTTTTACATTTTTCACGGGTTTTGTTTTAATTTCAGCCTCTTTCAAACGACTTTGGCCCAGCGACGGCTCCTCCCGGCCCGCGGCCACCGGGCACCGGGGCGGCTCCGGGCGACCCCGGCCCCGGGCCCCGACCCCGGCCCGGCTCCGGCCCGGGAGAGCGGCGGAAAATCGCGGACGGTTTCGCTGCTTTCGATCCGCGAGTGGCCGCAGGCGACGGGAAAAAGCCGCCGCAGCCGCGGGGAGCTTTGGAGGACCGGGAGCGAATGGGTTTTGTCGCCGTAAAAGGGGCGAAAACGAGAGTTTGGGCGTCCCGGCTCCCAGCGACTCTTCCCGGCCCGGGAGAGCTGCCCGGTCCGGGAGTCGGAGAAAGGTGGCGGAGCTTTGTCTCCGTTGGGAAAAAGAAAAAAAAAAAAGAAAGAAAGAAAAAAAAAAGTGTGGGTTTTTGTTTTGGTTTGGATTGTATTTTTTAAAAAAAACTTGAATTTCTCGATTTTTTTTCTTAAATTACTATTTTATCTTGCTATATTTTTTTTTAGCACGTTCATAGAGTTGGAACGAGATGAGCTTTAAGATCCCTTCCGATCCAACCCGTTCTGGGATTCCGTGAATAAGAGGCGACTTTCTCCGCCGCTGCGGAGCCGCCCGCACGGAGCGGCCACGGCCGGCGTGCCCGCTCCTCACCCCGCACCGTGTCCCGCAGCTCCTCGTGTCTCTCATTGCCTGAACCCCGTGCCCCGCAGCTCCCCGCACCCCTCCGGGCTCCGCACCCGCGCCCCGCACCGCGCCCCGCACCGCGCCGCCGCCTTATCAGCGCGGCGGGGCCGCCTCGCTCCGCCCGCGGCTGTTTTCCTGTTTGCTCCCGATCTGAGCGTCAGAAGGGGCCAATAAACCTCCCGCGGGTTAAACATTAAATGGGGTTCCTTCCCCCCACCCCTCAGGAAACAGCCTCCCCTCTCCGCGGGGTGCCGGCTACCACCCACCCGCGTCCGCGGGGTTCTGATCCCCCAAACGCCGCTCCCCAAACCCCCCACGGGCTCTGCACATCCCCCCAGCCCCGGGGGCCGCACCTGGGGCTTTTCTTGCTGACTCCTTTTTTTGGGGGGGTTCACATTTTGGGTGGGTTTTTGTCGGGTTTATCTTTTTCTGGGTGTACAACACGGGGGTGGTAATTTTTTTCCTTGTCCTGTCAATCGCCACTGAAACCATAAGGGAGAGATAACAGAGAAGAGAAAACTCTCGGAGTGACCTTTGAATCAATTTGAAAAACCTCATTTAACTGATAAGTCTTGAAAGGCCCAGAACTAATTTGAAAATACATCTATTAAAATCTCATTGCCGCTGCCTGGGAGCTGCTGGGAAGGGTGTGCGAGGCGACTTCCCGGGGTCGGGGGAGCCGGGAGAGCAGGTTTAAGCCCTGGTCAACAAAGATTGCAGAGCTGACTGCAAAATGATGGGGCTTAGACCAGGAGAAAAATAAGAATATTAAAAGAAAATAGGTTTTTCTCTCCCAGCTGGTGGGGAAAGGGGAGATTTACAGCATTTTCCTGCCATAACCAGGCACGGAGTCTGGGATCGCAGACAGAATATTGGATTTTTTTTTTTTCCCTTCCCTTCACAAACCAAATCCAATATTTTCTCATTCTGCTCAGAGGCAGCTGCAGGGCCGGGGAGCCTGTGGCTCTGGAGGGGCAGCCGTGCCCCACTGAGGAGCTCAGGAGGAAGCTCCGTGCTCCCATCGCTGCGTTTTCTGCCCAGCTTCCTTTGTTCCCAAAAAGCAGAGGAGGCAGAGGGATGGTGAAGGCAGGACACCAGAGGCAGGGCCCAGGCTCCCATTTTCCTGCCTTGGGAATGTCCTGCCTCGCCCTGAGCATCACCTGGGTGTAAAGGGAACACAAATCCCAGCAGAAACCTCCCGGCACAGGGGGCTCCTGGTGTGAGGCTGTCGTGGGCTTGGAGCAGGGTGGTGATGGCTGACTGGAAACACAAACACAAAAATAAGATTTAAAATGAAATAAACTCCATCGGCGCCTGGTTTGAACGAACTGAGGCTTGGCAGCTCCATGGGGGTGCGGAAATCCAACTGTGCTCCTGCTCCGGACCTTGGGGTGCGATTTGGGACGCTGCTGCCTTAGGACGGGCCGTGTTCCCTGCAGGAATTGCTGCCTCCCTGGCTGGGACAGAGCTGGACCTGTCACCTCCCAGCCCCAGCACCTCGCTGGCTGGGGAGGAAGAGTCTCCTGAGGTTCTGTGAGGTTTTTGGAAAGGTTAAGGCAGAGGGAGGCCAGCACCCCGAGTAGGAATGGAGGCATTGGGCAGCTTGGATCTGCCCTCACCCCATATCCACGTTCCCCGCATGGCCCTGGCCTGGCTTCTTTTTTGGATTTGAGCTGAGGTGTCCAAACTCCTGTAGTTTAGCATGAAGCTGAGGCTTAAAAAACCCAGGATGAGTCCCATCAACCTGGGATGTGTCCCATCAACCTGGGACATGGCCTGATCCACCTGCGATGTGCACTTGGCCATGGCCCTACTCCTGCACAGAACCAAGGGCAGCGCAGAGAGGTTGGGACCACCCCCTGGTTTTGAAAACTGGCCCAAATGGGAAAGTTGGAGGCCAAAATTTTCCCCTCCAGCCCATGCATCCTCATCCAAAAGCAATGGGAGTGATGCAGGGAGGTGCTGGGGCAGGGAGGTGCTGGCGAGCAGCCGCTTTTGGCAGCCGAGTGTGTTTAATCCTGGCTCTGTGCAGGACCGGGGCCATCGAGCGGCAAAATTTGCTGATTTAATGGAAATCCAAAAATCTCGTTAATCCCTTGAATGATACAGGGAGATCTCTGTATCCAGCAGGACGTAAACCAAGTCGGGCTTGGACGGGAGAAATGGGTTTTTAAAACATTTGGGGTTGTTAAAAAATAGCAAAGGAAAAAGGCAGCGTGGATTTGCTGGTGCTGGAAGGAGGGACCAGGGTATTTAAAAAATAAAGACCCAATATTAAATTTGAGAGATGTTTGTATGGGCATGGGTAAGATTTCAAGAATGACCTTAATAACTCAATCTTAGCATTTATATATATATATATTCCATTAGGGATCTGCACCACTGCTCTAAACACTGGTGGTTTCTGCAGCACAAGAAGAGGAGGTTCAGAAGTGATTTAAGAGGCATTCCGTGGGGTTCAGGGTGTTTGATGGCTGGAGAAGTTGGGGTTCAGGGTGTTTTATGGGTGGCGAAGTCAATGCTTTGCCCACAGCCCCACCCGGGCGGGATGCAGGGATGGTGGGCTGAGATGGGCAGGGCTGCAGGGTGCTCGTGTTCCTTGTGTCGCTCGTCTTCACTCGGAGGTCTGGGAAACCTCATCACCCCTGGCAGACTGAGGGTGGCTCAGCTCTGCCCAGCCTGGGAGAAGGAGATGGAAAATCTCCGCACGGAGCAGGAGGGGAAAGCAGGGGCTGCTGTGGGAAGGCTGGGACTCACTGTATTCCCCTTGCTTGCAGAGGAGAGAGGAAAATCCCAACATCTGGACAAAAAAACTAAAAGAGAGAAGAGCAAATTGCAGTTTTTCTGCTGCTGCTGCCATGGCCAGGGGTACCAAGCCCGCTGCGCTGAGCTCAGGGCTCAGCAGGACAATGAGCAAGGGGAGCTGCTGGTCTCCCACACAGGCTGGAGGAGAACAGAGGTCTCCTGCTGTAGGAAGGAATCCAGGGAGCCCTAAACATTGGGGCTGGCAGGGCTGGGTGTGCTGAGGGCGCTCGGTGTGTGGCACAGCTCTGAGAGCACTGCCAGGAACCCAACGCATCAGGTTTGGCTGTCAGGGACCCTATAAACCCCCAAACGGACCAACAGCAGGGCAAACACCTGGGGCCACAGCGATCCTCAAAGGTGACGGTGTCCCCGGGGAGCGCCCACAGCCGTGCCCAGCACGGGCAGGGCACAGTCTGGGGAAGCCAAGGGCCATGGCAAGGTTGGCTTGGGCCACTGGGAAATGTCCCAAAGCCTCCCCACACCAAGTGCCACCACGTGGAAGCGACACGAGCTGTGACGGGGCCATGGACTGAGAGGCCGAGCATCCACCACCCTCCCCGTCTCCCCGTGCCTCAGTTTCCCCGAGAGGCAGTGGGGATGGGGGTGCTTTGGCAGCGTGGGGAAGAGCTCTGGCAGCGCCGGGTTATCAAATCCGAGGAACCCGGCGATGCCACGGAGCCTTTCAGCCGGGAGATGAGGCCCCTCTGCGGGAGTCACGCTCCTCCCGGCCGATAACGAGCAGGTAATGAGCGAAGTCTCTCCATTAGGGATAAAATTGCAAATGCACTGGGAGCTGCTGACGGGCGATAGCATCAGGGGCTGACAGAGATCTCAGCGGCTCCGGGGAAGCTGCTCCCACTGTGGAGCAGCACAGACCCCGGCACAGGGCCGGGGAACGCAGTGGCTGCTTCCCATCCCTGCAATTTTTCCAAAGATCTGGCCCTACTCTGCATTTTCCCCATTTTCTAAGGGTCCCTTGTTTGCCCTGATGTGGCACCCCCCGGATAAATTCCAGCCCGGGATGGGGGATGGATCCCACCGGGTTTTCCTCTGTGGATGGAGCAGCACCTGGCTCCAGTTTGGCTGGAATGGGATGCTCGATGATGCCAAGGTGCTTGGTGCTTCCAAAGCCTGCCCAGAATGGGGGGGTCCCTTCCCCATCTGCCCCCCAGTTCACAGGGGGAGGTGGGATGGTGACGCTGCCCTGCCAGGCTTCAGAGTCACCCCAAGGCCTCTGGAAATGGATCCCTGGATCAATGCCTGACATTAATCCTCTTTTTGGGGCCAAACTGCGGGATTTTTGTGACATTTCTCAAGTGGAAGGCAGTGAATCCCTACCCTGGTATTCCCAAGGGAGCTCCTCTACTGGATTCCTGCTGCACTATCCAAAGCCCCTCGCTCACTTGCCCACACACACGGGCAGCCAGAAAAACAGAAATTGAAAAATAAATCATCAAAATCAGAGCATTTCTTCGAGGAAAGCTGATTCCAAACCAGCTCACTTTTCCTGGAGAAAATCTGAAAGCATCTCCTCAAAACCATACCAGCCTTTTCCACCCCAAACTGGTGATTGCTCTGCCTTCAACGCCTCCAAGGAAAACCCAGATGGTTTATTTGCTCTGGTTTTTGTCACTGTGGTGGGGTGGTTGCCCTACTGTGGGTACCTGGAGGTGAGCCAGGTTCTTCACCCTTGGGGGTCTGTCACAGCACCATAACCCCCCGGAAAAGGAACCTTGGGGGGACATTTAGGGCACTGGGGGGCTCAGATGCCCCCTCAGCCTCGTACCCCAGCACTTTTTCAGGGTGTTTGTGGAGGGTTTGTGCTTCCTCTGGGTGATGGATTCATTCCGGTGCTCCCGGAGCCCAGCCCGGGTACCCCGGGGGTGCTGCTGGTGGCAGGGGCAGCCCCCGGCAGCGTCGCTGTCACCTGGCAGAGCCCCCGGGAGCGTCTCCTGTTGTGGAAGAGCGGCAGAAAAGAGGCAGGAATGGAAAGGGGGACGGAGGGTGGGGAACAAAGGGGCTGCTGGGCGTTGGGCTCGGGCAGAGCTGTGACACCCGGCGGGTCCCCTCGCTCCCTCCTGGCCTCCCTTTGCTCTTCCTTGTTTTCTGTTCCTTTTACCTTTTTGCTTTTTTTCTTTACCTTTTCTTTTTCTCCCCTTTTCCCCCCTCTTTCTTTCCTTTTCCCTTTTCGTTTGTTTCCCTTTTTCTTTCCCCTTTCCTTTCCCCTTTTCCTATCTTTCTCTTTTCCTTATATTTCTCTTTTATCTTTTTTCTCATTTATTTTTATTTCCCCTTTTCCTTCTTCTTCTGCATCTCCTCCTCCTTTCCCTCTTCTTCCTTTTCTCTCTCTTCCTTCGCTTCATTCGTTTTCCTCTTGCCTCATTTCTCTCTTCTCTCCTTTTCCCCTTTTCCCCCTTTCACTCTCTCCTCCTTTCCCTCTCCCATTTTACCCCCCAACCCCTTTCCCAGCTACTTTCCAAGAGAAACCATTCCCTTTAAGCTCCCCTGGGCCCCTTCCCCGAACTGTGCTGTCACACCCCACCGTCCCACCTCTGGGGGAAGCCCTGGGGAGGGGCAGCTCCCGCCCGGGGAATGGGGCAGGGAACGGGGCAGCTCCTCGGGGTGAATCCCCCCTTCCCGCAGCCCTCCCTGCAAACCTTCCCGCTAGCTCCCGCCGGTCACGTCGCCATCAAAGTGATGTGCCAGCAATATCCAACACGCAGTTAAAGCCACTCGTGGGAGTTTCAATAAAATCGACCGGGCAGGATCAATGGGCTGCGCTGGCCCCATCCCCACACGGAATGGGGCGGGGGGCAGGAAAAACACCCAGGGCTGCGAAATGGGGGCGGTGGGAGGGGGGAGCTGATTACAAATCTATCCCATCCTTGCCGTGATTAATTGCTGCTTTACCAGAAGGAACAGCGCGGGGTGGGGGTCATTTTTATAGGTAACGTTGAGGAAGGAGTTTCTCTGCTGTCTTTGGAGGGGAGGAGGCAAAAGCCCTTTTTCCCGTGGGTTTCCCTCCCGGCAGGATGGGGCCGGGAGCAGCCCCCGGTGGGCAGGAACGGATCATGCAGCCCCCAGCAGCGATTTGGGAGCTGGGAAGAGCCCTCCCCAGCCACGCAGGGATCCAGCCGGGTCACTGGTGTGCCTGTGGTAGAGCTGGCTCAGCTCCCAGCCGGGGCAGCGCTTGATGGACCGGCGGGGTCCAGGCTCTGGCTGCCCCTCACCCTACAGCACCCCTGAGCAGCCCCTTCACCCCACGGCGGGACTCTGAAAGGGCTCCGCGTCCTCCCCAGAGCTCGGGGGGTCTCGGTCCTGCCCTGCCCTCCCCGGAGATGCCCAGCTCAAATTAAAACATCATCCATCGTTACAGTGGCAGCGCATAATCCCTGGCAGATCAGTGCAATTACTGCGGGAAATGCCTTGGGAGCTGAACTAATAACGCCGGGCCGGTGTATTAAGAGTCACTGGCTTAGCGCCGGCCACGGCACAGCGGCCCCACGCGCGTGGGAGGGTGGCGGGGTGGGGGTTTTGCGGTGGTTTTCCTGCCCCCCTCCCCATGTGGGGAGCAGTTGTGGGGTTGGGATGGGGAAGGGATGGAGCTGTGATGGGCACTGATGGGACGGTGATGGGCGGTGCTGGGCAGTGCTGAGGCAGTGATGGGGCAGCGATGGGGCAGCGATGGAACAGAGATGGAGCAGCGGTGGGGCAGCGTTGGAGCAGCGATGGGGCAGCGATGGAACAGAGATGGAGCAGCGGTGGGGCAGTGTTGGAGCAGTGATGGGGCAGCGATGGACAGCGATGGGGCGGTGATGAGGCAGCGATGGGGCATTGATGGAACAGAGATGGAGCAGCGATGGGACAGCGATGGGGCACACCGAGCTTCCCTGCCCCGCACCCGAGCCGGGCAGTGCCGGTCC
Organism: Monarcha castaneiventris obscurior; assembly: GCA_026261815.1. NCBI lineage: Eukaryota > Metazoa > Chordata > Aves > Passeriformes > Monarchidae > Monarcha > Monarcha castaneiventris. The sequence goes on from JAMPIT010000892.1 coordinate 405,346, forward strand.
CGCGGCTCCCGGGGCTGCCCATCCCGGCCCCCCCCGCGACGCGAATGGACCGCTCCGTCCCGTGTGCGCGGAGCGGCCGGACCGGCCCATCGCGCTGCGCGTGCGGGGGGGAGGGCCGGCCCATTGGGCAGCGGGGGGCGTGGTGGGACGTACCACTGCCTCCGCCCCGGGGGGGGGCGCGCCCGGCCATCCGCAGGGGGGCGCCAGCGCGGCGGGGACGGCCCAACGCGGAGGTGGGGGGGCGGAACAAGCCATTCCTGGCTGCGGGGGGGGCGGGCGGCACCAGCGCCCCGAAATGGCGGGGGGAGCCGGGCTGGGACCCCTCGAGGCTGGGACCCCCCTCACCCTCAGCCCGGGAGGCGCCGGTGTCACCCTGGGCCGGAGTGGTGAGGGGACACCCCTGAGGGGCCACAGCGGGCAGTACAATGGGGTTTTGTCCCTACCACTGTCACAAAATTCCAGAGCGGTTTGGGTTGGAAGGGACCTCAAAGCCCATCCATTCCCACCCCTGCCATGGGCAGGGACACCTTCCACTGTCCCAGGCTGCTCCAAGCCCCAATGTCCAGCCTGGCCTTGGACACTGCCAGGGATCCAGGGGCAGCCACAGCTGCTCTGGGCACCCTGTGCCAGGGCCTCCCCACCCTCACAGGGAGCAATTCCTTCCCAATATCCCATCCAGCCCTGCCCTCTGGCAGTGGGAAGCCATTCCCTGTGTCCTGTCCCTCCAGCCCTTGTCCCCAGTCCCTCTGCAGCTCTCCTGGAGCCCCTTTAGGCCATGCAAAGGGCTCGGAGCTCTCCCTGGAGCCTTCTCCTCTCCAGGTGAGCACCCCCAGCTCTCCCAGCCTGGCTCCAGAGCAGAGGGGCTCCAGCCCTGGGAGCAGCTCCGTGGCCTCCTCTAGCCTGGCTCCAGCAGCTCCACGTCCTCCTGATGTTGTTCCCCAGGGCTGGGGCAGCTCTGCAGGTGGGGTCTCACCTGAGCGGGGCAGAGGGGCAGAATCCCCCCCTGCCCTGCTGCCCACGCTGGGGGCTCAGCCCAGCACAGGGGGGGTTTCTGGGGTCAGTGCCCATGGCCGGGGCAGCTTGAGCCTCTCACCCACCAACACCCCCAAGCCCTTCTCCCCAGGGCTGCTCTCCGTGAGTTCATCTCCCAGTCTGTGCTTGGGGCTGGGATTGCCCAGACCCTGTTTGCTGTGTGGAGGCCGGGCTGGGCACCTGCCACCCATGGTGGCTCTGTGCCGGGTGGGAACACCTGGGATTTGGGGTCACATCGGAGCTGGGCTGGGACTTGGGCTGACAGAGGGCTGTGAACTGCCTGGAGAGCCCAGGGGCCTCCTGGAGAGGGGCCTCACACCTTGGAAGGGCTCCAGTCTGGATGTCCTTGCTGCCATGCGCTGCCGGAGCTCAGGGATAACCCGGAGCAGCCGATGTCCCTGTGCAGATCATCCTGCCCGCCTTCAGAGCCTCCTGGAGACACAAACCTTGGACACCCCACCCTGAGGATTACAGACTGCCCTGGTTTTCCCTGCACCGCAGAGGAAGAGATCCAACAGCCCACTGAGAAGTGACTCGGCCAAGCCCTGAGGAACCTTCCCATCTCACACCCGGGACCACATTTAATCAGGAAATGCAGGAAACTCTTGGGGTTTTTCCCCCCACTGCCTTTTCCCTCTCTCCAACACATGTTCTGTGGCCAATGATGGCTCTGGGCCCTCCTGGACACCACCTCTGCTGAGACTGGCTCAGGACCAACACATGCTCAGATGAAAGATGTGTCATTGATGCTGAACTTGTTCATTGTCCCTGCTCAGAGTTCCAGGTCCAGGAGCAGCTGGAGGCAGGGACAGGCTGGTGGGAATCCCTGATGCCGAAGGCAGATCCTTGCTGCTGCTTTCCTGTGTGGAGGGGCGAGGACAGAGTGGGATGCGCAGGGCCCTCAGCCACGAGTGTCACAGGGATGCCACCCTGGATTCCCACCACAGGCTCCTTGTCCAGCATTTCCTCGTTCTCACAGAATGGCAAAATCCTGGAATATCCTGAGCTGGAAGGGACCCACAGGGATCATTGATCCAACCCCTGGCCCTGCACAGACACCCCAACAATCCCACCCTGGGCATCCCTGAGAGCGGTGTCCAAGCTCCTGGAGCTCTGGCAGCCTCGGGGCCGGGACCATTCCCTGGGGAGCCTGGGCAGTGCCCAGCAGCCTCGGGGGGAAGAATCTTTCCCTAATGTCTGACCCAATAGCAACCACCCCTGCAGCTGTGACACAAATCAAACCCCAAACTCCCCTTTTCCCCCCAGATTCCATAGCTGGGGCTCTCGTGCCAACGCTGAGCACGAGCAAGTCCTGCTGACTCCAAGGGAAACTTATTTCAGGGGATGGAGGTTTTCCAGCTGCAGCCCCACCTCATCCCCTCCACGCTGCCATCCCTCTGGGCACTGCCGGCTGCTGCCTGACTCCGGCACTTCATTAGCACCAATTTGCTCCCGTCACGCTAAGTGGTGCTGACTCGGGAGAGAGGAGTGAGGAGAACTGAGCAGCCGCGAGCGCTCCCGGGGCTCCCGTGTCCGGCCCTGCCTCACACCGGCAGCTGGGCCAGTCCCAGGCAGCAGCTCCCCATGGCTGTGGGCTCCAGGGGAACAATGAAAGCAGCAGATCCTGGTCCAACAAAAGGCCTGGAAAGGGAGGAAATAGGAGAAATGGGGGGAAGTGGCTTCCCAGCAGAGCCACGAGCTGATCCTGGTTCCCCTGGGTGATGGGGAGGGCCCAGCAGGGCACCGGGTCTGCCTTTGCAAAGGTGGCTGGAAAAGCAAGTGGAAAGTGAAACCCCTGCAGAAAGGAAATGCTTTTAACAACAAACTCACTTTTAAAAGTCACATGAAACCATTTCGTTGTCCCTGAGAGGGGTTTGGTGGCTGCCACCAGGGCCCGAACAGCTCACCTGGAAAGGAAAAGAATAAAAGCAGGGAAAACGTGGAGGGATGGAGCCAAGAACGGCTGCAGCAGCCACAGCTCCTTTGTATCCCTTCAGCCGCCCTCAGACCAGACAAACTCGTCTGCTTCAGTGCTGGGAAAGCTGAAAATGCCACCCGTGGAAGAACAGGCCAAGCTTGAGAAGTGCGGGAGAGGAAATGAGGTGTCCTGGGGGCTCTTCTGTGTGTTGGGGCTGCTCTGATGATCCCAAATTGGGAAGGGACGGGACCCCCATCTCGGGAAGGACCCTTGTCACCCGAGCAGAGGACACAGGGCTTGTGCTTTCCTTTCCTGTCCCTCCAGATGCCAAGCCCGGGGAGCGCCGGGGCTGTGGGGAATGTGTGGGGCGGTCGGTGTGGGCGGCTGGCGGAGCCTCGCAGCCCCGTCTGGGTGGATCAGAGCTGCTCCCTGGGCTGAGCCACCGAAACCCTCGGCGTGGGAAGGGCAGGGAAGCAAAGGGAAGTGCAGGTGGCAGCGCTTTGTCTCATTTCATCTCATCTCATCTCGTCTCATCTCATCTCATCTCATCTCATCTCCTCGTTTGCAGCGTTCAGAGGAAGATTTAATTTGCTGGGCTCGGGGAAGCGGCTCCCCCTGCAGCGCTGGCTGCATACCAATGACCAGGGGCTCTCCTCGTCCTCCCCGGGCTGCCAGGGACAGCAGCGGGGAAGCCTGGCCCCACCGAGGCGGGGACACGTGGCAGGGGGACACGTGTGGGGCTGGCAGCTCGGGCTGGGCCCTGTCATTCCTACCCAGCAGGGCTGGAGGCTCTGCAGAAACAACTCCTGACCACATCTCTGACTCTGAATGGCCTCTGAGCTCTTTTTTTTCACTGCAGAGTGGCTCAGACGCTGTTGGGACCATGGCACCCAAAATTCCCCACAAGTTTTGGAGCCCAGGAGGTGCTTTTTTTATCATGTGAGGGATCCCAGGAATGGGCGCTGCAGGGCAGGCTCTGCTCAGGTCATTCCATGGTTGACACCACATCCCCTTTGCCTGTGTGTTCGTCTGTGTTTGGAACCAATTGGGGTTTCAGCAAAAAGAAAAAAGGCAAAAAGAAAGTTGAAGTTTGTTTTTTCAGCACTTTTCCTTTGTTCTGTACTGCTGCCTGTCCTGTCAGCATTGTGTCCTCCCATCTGGAGAAAATCGGAATTTCTGCTGGAGACACCGATTTGTGACAAATCTCGTTGGGCTCTTTTCCTACAGTGCAAAGAGAAGCCAAACCAAGCTCTCACAGGTTCCCCAGCAGCCTGGCCAGCCCCACTGTGCACCAAAGGGTTTCTGGTTTGGAGATAAAGCTTCCTGATGTCCGCTCCAGGCTCTGCTCCAGCTTTGGGGGAGCAGCTGCCCTGAGGTTCACTCAGACCCTGTGTGAGGCACTGGGATCAGCCCTGTTTGCTCGGAGCTGAAGCTCCCAGAACCTTCCAGAACAGCGGGGTGGGGGCTGCACCAGTAACACCCAGCCCGCTTCTCTGGGAAAGGGAGTGACATCACAGAAGCATGGAATTGTTAAGGCTGGAAAAGACCTCTTAGATCAAGCCCAACCATCAACACAGCACCACTCCCATGTCCCCCACTAAAACAGGTCCCCAGGTGCCACATCCACACATTTTTTGAACACTTCCAGGGATGGTGACTCCACCATTTCCCTGAGCACTCTGTACCAGGGCTGGGCAACCTTTCCCATGAAGAAATTTTCCCAATATCCAATCTAAACCTTCCCTGGTGCAACTTGAGGTCATTTCTTCCTGTCATTTGTTATTTGGGAGAAGAGACTGACCCCCACCTCACTACAACCTCCCTTCACATCCCTCTGCCCCTTCAAGGAGAGGAGGAAACTGAGGAAGTCCAGGGGCTGGGCCTGTCTTGAAGGTGTGGAGAGAAGCCAGATTTGCTCAGGGCCATTTCCTACCCGGTGCCCATCACTGGCATCAGCCCATCCCACCTTTGCCCCAGGGAAATCTGTCCCAACCTGCCCAACCACATCCAGGTTCCCCATCTCCATCCCTTCCTCCACCTCCCTGTGAGCCCATAAATGCTCCTTGGTCCCCTTCCACCCCTGGAAGATGATTTGACAAGGAGAAAAAGAGAGAAACTGGTGGTTTTTGTGAGGTTTTTTCCCCCCTAACCTTGCTTACAACTGGCGCGCTGGCTCTGAAAGCCCCTGGCTGTCTTTTGTGATTTCAACAAATCACCAGCACTTAAGCAAAGTGGGCAGAAAATTACAGGTTGTATTGCAAGTGAATGGAGAGGGAGAGCACGCTGGGGCCGAAAAACAGAGGTTTGCGGGTATAATAGAGCAAGCAGGGACTGGCAGGCTGCGGAAGCCTGCAAAGCCATCAGGTATTAGTTAAATGCTTCGCGGGGTTCACGCTGCGAGGCATAATCGCAGCTCCTGAGCAGCAGCCATTTGATTGTCCCTATTATGTCCCCTCTGAAATGATTTGGGAGATGTTTCGCTCGGAGCTGTCAAGGTTAAGTCAAGGAAAACGCACTCCCTCTGACATGAGGCTCCCCGGAGGCAGAAACCGTCGGCAGAATCCTCCGGGGAGGAGGGTGGGATGCCTCTGCTTCTGGAGCTCCTTCCTCCTGCTTTCCCTGCCTGAGGTTCCTCCTTGTATTTGCTCCCTGTGGCTTTCCTGCAGCCAGATCAGGGCTGCCTTAGGGATGGGATTGTTTGGATTGTGTGCCTGGCGTGTGGAAGGATCCGTGCTGTCACCCCGTCCCGCTGTGTCTGGCATCCCCTCCTTGTCACTTCTGGGCTCCTTGGTTGGGTTTGGAGGGCGTGAAATGAGCTGGGGAGAGGTGGAGGGAGGAGAAAACCCCCAATGTGGGTGAGCTCAACCCATTATTGGCCAATAGAGCATCCCCCAGCCATGGGAGACCTCAACCCATCTCTGTCGTGGCTGGTCCTGGTACTGCCAGGGTCCTCTGTGCCCCAGGAGGAGCAGGAGAAGCCCAGGAATAAATCCTGCAGAGGCAGGGCTGGAAACGTCCGCATCCCCACTGACCACAGCCAAGCCCAGAGAGCCGGGAAGGACATGATGGAAAAACAACATTAAGCCAAGGTTGGGTTGTTTGGATCTTAGGACTTGGGGGAAAAAGGGATTTTGAAGCACAAAGGAAACACCTCACCCATGGCTGATCTGGGGGGGAGTCAGAGCCGTGCCCCTGGCTGCCCCTCGTCCCTGGCTGCCTGCGGGCACATGGGGGCGGCCACCGCCAGCCTGCCTGGGAAAGCAGAGCCCAGGGGATGGGGAATGGGAAAAAGATCCTCCGTTGAGGGGTTGATGGCTGCCGTAAATAGATCTGAGCAGCGTCCCCATCGATCGCTGCTGTGCGGAGCTGTAATTAGATTGAGCTGGGGGAGAGGGGTGTTGGGCTGCGTCAGCAGAAAGGGAAATTAATAAATAAACAAACGAGCACAGGAAATGTGGGATGCGGCTGCCAGCGGCAGTGCAGGCCAAAAATAACCCAAAATACCAGGGGGCTCGGGGTGGGGTGCGGGATGTCACCTGGGCCTGAGCAATGGCACCGGTTTTGCTGCAGGAGCCCAGTTTCACCTGATGGTTTGTGTTTGCCTCGGAGCTCGGAGTTGTTAATGGGTGACTGGGTTGTAACAATCACTCCTAAAAATGGGCTGGGGGGTTGGAATGTGAGGTCGGGAAGCTGAAAGGCTGAATCTCGGGCTGGCTGTCCAGCACTGTGGTGTCAATGGGTGCCAGCAGGCAGGAGAGCAAGAGGACAGGCTGGATTGCCAGGGTGACAGCTGGGTCACATCCACAGCTCCCGCGGGGATGTGGGGGACATTCCAAGCATCATCCTGCAGAGCAAAAGCCCTGTGGATGGAGTGTGAGGAGCCCACCATGGACACAGGAGGAGCTGAGCATGCCGGGGGTGCCGGGAGGGCGCGGGGAGGGTGGGCGAGGGGCACAAGTGTGGGGGGAACTTTTCTGTTTGTTGTTTGGCTTGGGGGGGAAGTTTGGGGAGGGTCTTTTTTTAAATTTCATGTCTGGGAAAAAAAGTCAGATTTTCTATAAAGGCTTTTTTTGTTTGTTCTTTTTGCAAGCATCTGATGGTCATAGGGTAGGTTTCCACATCCTCTGCTGGCTGTTTGAGTAAGGTACCCCTGGGACAGGGTCCCCTGGCATCACTCAGAGTGTCCCTTTGTCCCTAAGGATGGTGGTGTGCAGCCAAACCTGCCTGGGGGGGAGAAGGGGAGGGGAAGGTTCTCCCCTGGCTGTACCAGGGGCGGCTGATCCGGACTGAGAGTGGTTGGTTGTGTCCAGCTTGGTGCCTCCTGTCCCCTGCCCCAGTGGGAGCAGAACTAGTGGCTCCCAGCATCACGTGGGGACAGGGCCAGGACCGAGCCCAGCAGCTGGGACACAGAGCTAAATCTGCTGGATAAACTGTCTGCTTCACTGAGCTCCAGATTTGCCCAGCTCTGGGTAGGAGGGGCGGACATCATCCTTCTCTCTCTGTTCGAGGTGATGTGAAGAGGGCCTGTAGGGGTGGCCAGCTGAGGAACCACAGGAGGAGGAGCTTCCTTGTGTTCTAGTGAGGAAGAAATGACTCCAAACACCCTCCCACTCCTCCTAGGCTGCACATGGCCTCCCCTTGGGCTGTGGAGGTGTGTTTGGAGAGCAGGAAGGTGTTCAGCCCACGGGCAATACCTGTCCCGTGCTGCCCCATCCCTGCAGCCTTTCGGCCTTGTCCTCTGGCCCTTCCAAGCTCTGTGCTTGGAGGTTGGAACTTGCTTTGACCCCTCCAGGCCAAAGAGGCTCCTGCAAGTGCCTGAGAGAAGCCAGTTGAGATCTGCCACCCTGACAGTGAATGTCTCAAGGGATCTGTGCCCTCCCTGCAAAATCCTGCAGAAGATCTGAACCAAGAAACCCCAAAGGCTGAAAACTGCTGCTGCCCCGGGCAAGAGTGGGACTTCCTTTAGCCCACGGTTTGCTCACTCTTTTCTGAGCTTCCCAGGAGGAAATGCTTTGTTCCCAGCCGTGTAGGGTCAGATCCATGCCCTGCCTTGCCCGAGGCATCGCAGGTTCCTGCAGGTCCGTGTCTGGTTGAGTCCCGAGCAGCCAAGTCCATGAGTGCCCACAACAAACCTCAACAGCTTCAGGGCCGGCCCTGCTTTGAGCAGGGAGTGGATCAGCCACCTCCAACATTCTGTAGTTTTCTAGGAAAATATCATAGCAAAGGTTCCCTTGTCCCACCTCTTCCACCGACAGTGTGCTTGATATCCCCACAGTTAAAATTCATTTATTTATTTATTTTACTCACTTCCCGCTGTGCCCTCATGCAGCGTGGTAGGGTCAGGGGGGCTTTCCTGGCTCTCGCTGTCCTTCCTCACGTGACAGCCCCTCTGTGCTGACCCTTAGCTCAGGCCAAACCTGTAGGGAAGGCTTTTAATTCGATGCTGACAAATGTGCCCGAGGATCCAGTGGCAAAGGCACCCAGGGGAGACAGAATTTCCTGGAGCCTCCAGTGACTCAGGCAGGAAAACCCCTTACCCAGAGCAGGTGGATCCATGATCGGTCCTTCCAAGCTGATGCTGTGGGATCTGGAGGCTGCAGAGTGACCTTTCCATAATGTCCCTGTCCCCAGCTCTTCCCTGCACTTCTGAGCTGGCAGCTGGATGGGGGGGCCAAGAGACACTGGGATCCTGAGCCCTCCCGGGAAATCCACAGAGGTGATGAGGAGGCGAGTGAGACTGTGCTGAGGGTAACCCCCAAATAACCCCCAAAATTTAGGGATGGATCCCAACAGCCAGTCTTCCAGGGGTTTCCTCAGTCTCTAGTCCCAGGGTCAGCTGGAGATGCTGACACTTCTCCTGGGCTTCCCCCAGGCTTTTGTCACACTGGTGTCACAAGAGGCCACTGTCCCATCTCAGCAGGTGCTCAGGCACACAGGGAGGAAGAGGAGGGAGTGGTGGGACATGAGCCAGCGAGTTTCCTGGAGGGAAGGGCCTGGATTTCGGGAGGCAGCCGGGCGGCCTGCAAGCGGGCCAGGGTGGGGAGCCCCCATTAATGGCCCTGTTCTCTCTTTTGAACGCCTCCAGCTTGCAAACGCAAGGAGCAGGAGCAGCAGAAGGACCGGAGCCTGCAGCCCAAGAAGCAGCGCCTGGTCTTCACGGACCTGCAGCGCCGCACCCTGATTGCCATCTTCAAGGAGAACAAGCGCCCGTCCAAGGAGATGCAGATGACCATCTCCCAGCAGCTGGGCCTGGAGCTCAACACCGTCAGCAACTTCTTCATGAACGCCCGCCGGCGGTGCATGAACCGCTGGCAGGAGGAGCCAGGCGCCAACCCCGGGGTCCCCTCATCGTCTACAAGCACTTTCTCCAAAGCATGATGTCCCCCAGTCCTCCCTGCCCCTTCCTGGATGTCCCCTTCATGACAAAGCCAACCCCAGACTCACACGCATGGCCTGATCGGGGTGGGTGCTTTTGGCGTGGGTCCGTCAGCCTCCCAAACCCTCAGCTGGGTGTCACCCATGGACATGGGCCTTGGGCCACCTCCTGCTGCCACCTTGTGCTGCCACGTCCTGCCAGCTCGTGGAGCAGGGACAGGGTTTGTGACCAGCTCAGCTCCGCCCCGGGAGGGCTCAGAGTAAACCCGTGTGGAGCAAGGAGTGGCATGGGATGGAGGGAGGGAGTGAGGCTCTGTTTGGAAGGAAGCATCCCTGATTCCTGGGGATCACAGAGCCTTGTCTTCACCTGCCCACAAAGGTTTTTGGGGATAGGGGCCCATCCTGACCTCTTGCCCAGCCTTGATCTCTGTCACAGTCATCCTTACAGCTCCCACAGGGGATGGGTAAAGGTGGGGGTGACACAAGAAGTGGTGTCACGGGCTGGGCTCTGGCACAACCCCGCTGGACCAGGGCCAAACCTGGTGCGGTTCAGGGGGGCTGAGCAGGGAAAGGGCTCCCTGTGTGCCTGGAGGCCTTCTGGGCTCTTGCCAGGTCTCTGACTGCTGGAGGTTTTCCCCTGCGGAGGTGCAGTGGGTTCCCCAAGGCAGCCGGACCCTCTGTGCCATCGCCACGTGGCACTTCTGTCCCTTGAGAGTTTTGGAAACCTGTCTGAGGACATTCCTGCACCCCCTGTGTCCTCTGTGAGCATCTTCCTCTGATCCCCCCCGGGACCCTCCCAGGAGCACCCACACCCCAGGCCCCTCATGCACTCACAGCCCCTGACCCACGAGAGCACCCTGGCCCCAGATCCCTCCTGGAGAAGCTCCATGGTAAAGGAGTCTCCTCCTGCCTCCATGGACCCGAGCACCCCCGTCCCGAGGGGACCCCAGCTGCTCCGCGCCGCCTGGCGCCCCAGCAGGTCAAAGAAGCACATTTTAGCTACAGAAATCGGGTATTTAAAAATAACAATTGTTCGAAAGGAGACGGGAGGAGAGACTTGGAGAGAAGGATCTGATCTTTCCTGGTGACTGGCTCCACCTTTCACCTCTGGATTTCTGGTTCACTTTTCGGCTGAGGAATGGACACAGACAAAGCAGATTTGTTGGCTTTGCATCTCGCCCCATCCACCCCTCGACACACACTCTTGTCCCCTCCCATCCCCCCTCTTCATCTCTGTTACCAAAGAAATTACAAAACCAAAAACCCAACGACAACCACAAAAAAAATTCCCTCCTGGGAACCAACGTCGGTGCACAGTGGGAAAAGAAAAATCCGAGGGATCTGGTGGCGAAATCCAGCCCTGGGTGTGAGAAGGGGGAAAACTCCCCAACAAGATTGAAAGGGAAAAAAAAACAACCCTCTGAAAAAAAAGGAATAACAACAGAAACCACAACCAAACAAGCTCAGCAAAGACCGGCAACTTACCAAAAAGACACCAGATTTTTTTTTTTTTTGTGCCAATTAACAACCTGCCTTAAATGCGAATTTCTGGAGCAATGGTACTTAGCTTCAAAGGGATCGTTTCCTCCGAGCTCTCGATGGTGACTTGTGCCATATAAAAAAGCAATCACGAGGCCAAACCCTTACAATCAGCCCTCTCCCAGCCCGCCGAGGGCTCCGAGGAGCAGGAGGTGCTGCTGGGGACAGGGAAGGGCTGGGAGAGGCTTGGGGATGAAGGGGGAGGCAAGGTCCCCTTCTTCCCCCACCACTTGGGGAAAAAAAATCCTCCAAAACCAACCATGAATGAAAAAAAAAGGGACACTCTTGAATTTATGCGGGTAAAAAGTACCATCTGTGTTCTAGCGCTATGGTTTCTTCGATTCACTTTACTTTGAGAGTGATCAGTTGTGTCACAGGAAGGCACCTTGTTGAAAAGAAGGAAAAAAAAAGAAAAGAGAAGAAAAGGGTATGTGTTCACCAAAAAATAAAAACCAAAACATAAAAAAAGCACCCCAAAAAAAGAGGAAAGGACAAAAGAATGAAGAGAGAAAGAAAAAGACCCCTGCACACGAAGCCCTGACCAGGCAGGGTCAGAGGACGTCTTGAACCAAAGAGCTCCTGGGGTAGGTAGGCGGTGGAGGGGCTGGGGGGTGTCAGACTGGACACAGTCACACCAAACTGAACCAATGCATTGCTGGACAGAGGGCAGGAGAGAGGGATGGAGAGAGGGGAGAGAGGGAAGAGTGGGAAGGGGCAGGTGCTGCAGCGTATTTTGCCAACCAGAACCCAAAACTTAATGGGAATCTCATCCCCCCCAGGACCCCGCTCCCCGCCACTGATTTTTTCCCCTAATGTTGTTTCTTCGTCTTGTCGTGACGTGGTGACGATGGTGGTGGATTCCTGAACCCCATCGAGTAGTATTCAAGGGCTGAAAAGCCAGGAAGGGGGCCTTGGTTTGGGAAGTGAAAAACACAACAGGAAAAAAAAAAAAAAAAGGGAAAAAAAGGAAAAGAAAGAAAAAGGAAAAAAAAAAGAAAAAAAAATAGTAAATGCCAGAGGCCCTCAAGGATGCAAAGACATTTCTAGTGAGAACCCGAGACTAAAGGCTACCTCACTTGAGTTTTCAATTTTTGTGATTTGAAAATCACGTCTGATACCAAAGATTTTGTTGCCTTGTCTGGTCTGTGCTGGAAACGCCACTTTCCCTGCTCCCTGTGGCCAGCCCGGCCCAGAGCCCCTGGCCACCCCCAGCCCCAGCCCCGGCCCTGTCGAGTTCCCAGAGAGCGAGGGAGGAGGCGAGCGAGCGACTCCGGGATGGCAGCGTGGTAGATGAGTGCCTTTTTCTTGTACCAAAGGTGTGTGGCCATTTCTTTGCTCCTCCGCTTTGATCCTAAAGACTCACTGTTACCTCAGCTCTCCACAGGGACAGATTCCCACAGCTCTCATAGTCTTTGGGTGTTGGGATGAAGGAAAGAAACCCAACACTTGTCCTAATTGAAGAGAAAACATCCCCCTCGCTGAGGGAAAGGTGCTGGTTCCCCGGCATGTGCCTCCTCTCAGATGTCCCTGTGTCCCCAGCCTGGTCCCCAGGGTCCTTCCATCCAGCCCCTCTCGCCCCAGGAGCACAGACCTGGTGTCCAGGGATGCTGCTCCCGGGGAAAGGCTTTGCTCCATGTCCTTCTCCAGCCTCTCAGTGCTGGGACCCTGCAGAAGCCCATGAGGTGACAAAGTGCGTTTCCTCACGGGGTGTTTTTGCTTCACTCAGCTCAGATTTGGGCTTCGGTTCCCACTTTTGGTAGCACAGTTTGTGGCATTTCTGTTTGGACAGATGAAGGCAGGAGCAGTGGAAAGCCTCACCAGACTCTTCCTCCAAACTCTTCCTTTTGGGAATGGGCTGGAGCTGTGAATCCTTTCAGCAGGAGCCGTTTCTGAGTCCCCAAAGGGGCGTTTTTGGCTCACTGGGGAGGATCTGTGCAGCCAGGTCTGCTCCATTCTGCCCCTTGGCTTCAGCAGGAGGCAGCAGGAGGACCTGCCAGAGATGCTCTTCCCCAGCAATCTCCAGAATTCCCAGTTGAGGGAAAACTTGGGTTGAATTGTACCTGTCTGGTTCGGGCTCCAGCCAAGGCGACTCCATTGAGTTGGACCAAACTTGCCCAGGGCCAACCCTGGTGTGATTCTTGGGGTTGTCCTGTGCAGGGCCAGGAGCTGGACTTGGTGATCCTTGGGGGTCCCTCCCAACCCAGGAGATTCCAGGATTCCAGGATTCTAACACCCCTGGTGAGAGCAGCCCCATCGGGGTTGCCCACCCTGCTGGGCAGCCTGAGGGGGCCGGTCAGACCCTGTCACCTCCCTGTCCCCCCATCCCCCTCCACACTATTGCCTTGGCCAGGGCTTGCCCGCCCTCCTGGCCACGCCACCCCCTTGTCCCCAGTCCCCCCCGGCTTGTGATACCAAAGACGTTCTCTATGCAGGAGAAAGCCTTCATTGCCACCCAGCACAGACCTTACAAGCCTTTGACAATGTTCTCTGAAATACCTCAAAATATTTAATGTATAGTTTATGTGATAAAAAAAAATTACTTAGCTAGTTTTTGGAATTTGTGACTTGAAGCTTTATACTGTTAAATTATAATTTTGCAGAAGACGGCATGTTCTTATTTCTTTGATGCGTTCAATGGGAGACATATTGAATGTTAAGGAAATGAAAGCTGGATAGTTTCACGATTTAAAAAAAAAGAGAGAGAAAGAGAGAGAGAGAAAGAGAGAGAGAAAGATTAAAAAAAAGGACCCTTGGAGTTTACAGATTTCATATTTAAACAAGTCCTTTTAAAAAAAAAAAGAAAAAAAAAGAAAAACTAATAATGATGATGATACCTTTGCGTTCAGATGTGTTACTTTTCTCTGAGTCATGTCGTACAAGAGTATTTATTATATGTGTTCTGTGTTCAAATGTAATTTAAAGAAGACAAAAAAAGAAAAAAAAAAAGACAAGATGAGAATTTGATTTATGCATGAAAAAAATATACTCTTTCTTGAAGTAATGTAATAATTATTCGGGGAGGGGTGGTCGGGTGGGAGCGGGAGGGGACAAACTGTGCTTTTTTTGTCCACGAGTTTTTGGTTGATGAAGATTTCTCTGCATGGATCATGGTTCTGTTCCAACTCACAACCACGGGAAAGTCATCGTTTATCCCCTCAGTTTCTTCCTTCACCTCTTCTTCCTTTCCTCACCCTGAAAATCATGTGGCAGCCACAGGGGGAGGCGGGGGCTGCTCGGGGGACCCCGGGAAGGGTGGGGGGCACAGCCTGGCCCCATGCCCAGCAAACAGGGTAAGGGAATCTGGGACACGGGACCCTGCCGTGCCCACCTATCCCTCCTGCCTCCCCCTGAGGTCTGGCTCCTCGCTCTGCTTTGTGTTTTCTGTTTGTTTGTGGGGGGGGTTTTGGTGGTTTTTGGGTTTGGTTTTTTTGCTTTATCCAGCTCTGTGGGTCAAATCCCAAGTGCAGCCAAGAGGAGGAGAGACAATCAGCCACCACCACGACCTGAGCTGGCAAAGCCGCGGGGCTCCTCGTGTGCTCTGAGACAAGGGAAACAGCCCTGGGCACCCCAAAACCCCTCTCAGGGCTGAGACCTCTCCAGGTGATGCTTCCATCCCTGGGACGAGCTCACAGCCCTGCCTCTGCCCTTGCCCTGCACAGGAAGAGCTGCTGAAGATGGTGCTGCATCAAGGCCCAGCTGGACCCGGGGATGGGCTGGAGTGACCCATTTCTGGGGTCTTTGTCCCCAAGAATGTGGTTTGGGTCAGAGACACACCCAGCGCTCTGTCCCTGACAGACTTTCCTGTGCCACCAGCCTGGCTCTCACTCTGTGCAGAGACACCTGCCCTGCCTGAGGAGGAGTCCAGGCAGTGGAAGAGGCCCTGGAGGATCCCAACCCCAGCTGGGCTCAGGGCACCTTGGAAGGGCTTTGGAGCTTTCTGCAATGTCCAGAGTCCACCCCCTGAGTGGCTCCTTCCTCCCTCTGCTCCTCCTCCCCTCTCTGCTTAAAGATAGGGGGAGAGGAGCAGTGAGAAGGGAGGCCAGGAGGGTGATGGGGACCTGGAGGAGGCAGTGGTGCCATTCCCAGAGCATTTCCCTGAAACTGCTGCTTCCTCAGCCCTTTCCAACCTCTTCACCACTCGAGGTGGACCCAAAGCTCAGCTCCCCATGAGGAAAGAGATCTCAGCTTCCTCAGGCCCCACCAGAGTGGCCCCCAAAAGCCAAGGAAGGTGTTTTTCAGTCTCCAGCTTTTGTCTGGTGCCGTGCCCCTGCAGCCTCTGCCGCCAGCCCCAGGTGGTGGTGGAAGACCTGCTGAGCAAGGACCTGGCTCTTAGGAGGAGATGATGTTGGTTCCAGCAGCACCACTCACCTGCTGACCAATCCTTCTGTCCTCTGGGGAGCTCAGCAACACCCCCATGTCCCATTTCCTCCTCTGAGACCTTTTCCACCATGAGAAGCTTGAAGGCCAAGACGACGATTCCAACTGCAAGAAGGTTGACCAGGCTTGGATACAGCCCCCAGTCACAAGTCCTTGGACCTTACAGAGACCAGCTGGATCCCATCCTGGGGAGTGATGGCTTGGGAGACCCTGGAGAAGCCAAGATCTGAGCCCTCCTCCCTGTCCTTCGGCCCAGCAGGACTCTGGCTCAGCTGAGCCCTGCCCACACCAGATCTGGCCATGCCTGCTGCCCACACCAACCAAAATGCCTTGAGGAGCAACTTGCCACGATACCAAAGATTTTTTTTTCCCTGCAGGTAATGACAATCCAAGCTCTGTCCTAAAGACAATTCTCTTGACCAGGGTTGCAACCAAAGGGCATTTTTGTGCTATGGGGAGCAGGAGCGAAAACAGGGCCCCGGGCACACCTCTGAGGGTGACAGAGGGCAGTGAGGAAGAGGAGGAGACCTGGGATCTCCCACTGAAACCTACTGGTTCATCCTGGCCACTGTCTCCTACTTGAATTGTGGAAGTTTTCAGGGATTTGGGTCTTTCCATTCCCTGTGATGCCCCTGGCCACCCCAGTTCTTCCTCGGGTGGAAGTTTTCCAATTACTGCTTTTATGCTTTGAAACCCCAGCGCCAGCAGTGGGGCAGCACCGTCCCCATCCCACCGGGAAAGCAGGAGGCTCTTGGGGTGAGTTTTAAACATTTTTACCCCACTCTGGCAAAACCAGAGCCAAGCTTTCCCTGCTCTAACAACAGCTGTGCCGGTAGGACATTGGCACAGATTGAGAGAAACAGCTTTGCCAAAAAAATCACCACTCACCCTTGTTCCTGAACATCCCAAGTCTGGGTGGGGAAGACGATCAGCGTCCTCATTACCTCTTTCCCCAACCCATGTTGGGCACCGTTGGGTTGGCACTGCCCCGTCTGCCTGTCCCTGTCACCACCACATGTCTCCAGCATGGAGCTGGCTCCTTTCCCTTGTCTCAGAGGACACCAGGCCATGGGGCCAGACCTGCAGGAGCTGCCATGAGGAACCCGCTTCCTCTCATGTCTTTCTTTGGGGTTTTTAAAGAGAGGAAATTAAAAATGCAAAGAACAAAATTTGGGTGTGTTTTGGTTTGGTTTTTTTTTCCTTGTCCCCCTTCGATTTCTAAAGGAAACAAAGGAGTCAGACAGAATCCAGCCCAGCCAGGGAGAACCCACAGCCCCGGCTCTGCCAGCCCAGCCTCCTCCAGAAAACATTGCTCATTTTTCTGTATAGCAATAGGTGACGCTCGTCCTCGTCCCATGCAGTCCGAGGGCCACATCTCTGAGTTTTTAAATGACTTTTTCCTTCTAATTAAATTAATTTAATTTTTTTGCTGCTGCTGCTTCATTGTTACTCTCATGGGATAAGTTTTATTCTACAGCAAAATGCAATTGTTACTCCTCTGTGTCTTGCAACTATATTTGTTTAAGCTATTTACAAACGTTAAAAAAGAAAAAAAAATAAAATAAAAAAGAGTCTTATGTGTCAGGCACTTTATCCAAACTGTGCTGTGTGCTCTGGAGTTTGTTCCTTGTTCTTTGCAATGACTCATGCAGGGGAAGTTATCAAGAAACTTAACTCCAGCCTGTCAACAGGTTTTAAAAGAGAGAAAAGAATTAATCTCTATTTGTTCATCCTCTACTGGTCATGACTGTGTTGTATTTCTGCAGCTTTCTGTTTCTTCAATAAATTATTTTCTAGTCATTCACCCCGGCGTGTGTGGTGTCCTGCGGTGGTGAGGGGGTCAGTTCCCTCCCCGTGCCCCCTTTCGCCACCTCGCTCCTCTGCCAGACCTGGCCTGGGAGATTCGGGGATCATGCCCAGGAAGCTGGGGAAAGTTTCTCCCCATTTTCCACCTGGCAGTTGCAGCAGTGAGAACTTTCCCAGAGGAAAGACTTTTATTTCTTGGCACCGTCCATCTCCTTCTGGCCACAGCCCAAGGGAAACACTTTAATTCCCACAAACGCGGTGCAGATGAGGCCAAAGCACTTGTAAAACAAACCCATCGAATCACATGTGCTGCAGGCAGGGTCAAGGCCCCGTGGATGATTTTACTGTGTATCTTTTCACCCAAATTTCTTGTCCTACTGTGCCTTTTGCCACAGTACGAGCACTGCTGGCACAGACCGAGGGACCACGAGACCTTTTTGTGCCGCTTTCACCCTTCGTGGCGTAGCAGAGATTTGCAGGAGAGGAGAGAAAAGCTAAAAAGTCCTTTTAATTAAAAACCAAAACCAATAAAAAGGGTGACCCAGTCACCAGTCAGTTGTTCACACACAACTTCTCCAGCAGCCCGTGCTGGTGGCCCTGGCTCTGTGGGATGTACCCCCTGTGCCCACCAGGCAGAACTTACCCACATCCCCCCCCGAAGTGCTTTGTGGGGCTTTGCAGAGCCTGTGGCCATAGGCTGTCCCCAAAGGTGGGGACACCACACCTGGGGGAGCGGTGTGGAGATGGGGCAAGGCACAGAGGGGACACCTGGCCCTGGTGCAGGGACAGCAAAGGCAGGAGGCGGGAGCGCTGGGGAGTGACAAGGAGGGGCTGCAGGAGCCAGGCTGGTCTGGCTGGAGAAGAACCTGCAGGTGTTCAATCAGTCAATCAATCAATCATACCTGGCTCCCCCTCCAGATGTTAGGGGACATTTTAAAGTTACACTGCTCGAGTCTGAGCCACCTGGGCTGGTGGAGGTGACCCTGCCTATGGCAGAGGGTGGAATGAGATGAGCTTTGAGGTCTCTTCCCACCCAGACCACTCCAGAGTGGGACCTGTTCTGTGACAGAAAAGCCACAGGACCGAAACCAGCTCTTGGTGGAGAACACAAAACAAGGTTCTTCGTGCACCACTGCAGCTCAATCCCCTGTGGGTGGGAGTGAGCAGGGGTGAGGGGCTGCACCCCCACCCAGCCCCACTGCTGCTCTCCATCGGGGCACTTAATTAATGCACACGTGGGTTAGTGAGTCTGGATCAGCAGCACTGCTTTTGTGGGTCCAGCCTGGGGTGGGATGAGCCTCACACAGGAGGAAGTTCTGGCTCTGAGGGCTCAGCAGAGGGAAGGGGGCTGGGCTGCCAGCCAGGGGCTCACGGGCTGAGGGGACAGTCCTGGTGGCAGCGGGCAGTGGCTTTCACAGCTTTACTGGCTCTGCAAAGGCCATGCACAGTGTGGGGGACACGGAGCCGCTGCAGGGGACACTGAGCCCGGGGCTCAGCACCTGCAGCAGGAGCTCCCCCAGGCTGGGCCAGCCCCTCTGCGACCGCAGGGGCTGCAAAACCACCAGATACGATTTAAGGTGGCCCTGAAAGGAGGGCAGCAGCCAGGTGTGTGCCCTGCTGCCCCTGCCCTGCGCCCGCAGGGTGGGAGGCTGATGGTCGGGGCAGCTACAGCGAGGGGCAGCGCAGGGAGGACACAGCCGGGGTCTCCTCGGGGCGCAGGGGAGCCGGGGCGGTGCCGTGGGTGGGCCGGGCACGCAGACTGTCCCCACGGGTGATGAGGCCGGCATAGCCCTCCTGGTGGGAGAAGGCGTAGCTGGAGCGGCGGCGGAAGGAGCCGCGGGGGACGTGGGATCGCAGCTCCACCGAGGGCTCCGGATCCCGCTTGGCCTTCAGGTGGATCATCTGCAAGGACACGGGGACATCAGGGCTGGGGACACCTCCCAGGAGAGCCCTCACCCCAAGGGGGGACATGAAGGGAGCGTAGGGGCACCTCCACCAGGACACAGGTTGGCTCGCAGCTCTACAGTGACCTGATTTTCCATGGGGATGAGGGACGTGGGGATTCTCCCGGGGATCTGCAAAGCTTATGGAGCTCTGGGGCACAGTGTCAACCCCTGCTCCCACACGGGCTGTGGACACCTCCCAGGCAAGCCCTCACCCCAAGATGGGACACCCTCCACCAGGACAGGGTTTGGATCCCAGCTCCATCATGACCTCATTTTCCATGATGGGATGAGGAATGTGGGGACTCTCCCAGCGGTCTGCAAAGCTCACAGAGCTCTGGAGCACAATCCCAACCCCTGCTTCCACCTGGGACTCTTTTGAACCCACAACCCCGATGGGGGTGAGCTCCACCAAGGCTGGGGTGGCACCGGGACCTGCACCAGAGCCCAGATCCTACTGGGGGGTCCTGGAGGACAACTCCTTACTGCAGCCAAAGGCAGACTCTCTCCAACAGCTGGATCAGGTCTCTTAGCCCAGGCCCCCCTGCTGGGCCATGGAACAATTTGGGGAGAGCCCCTGGCATCAGAGTTGGGTGACAGTGTCATGAAGGACCACCATGAGTGGGGCCACTGAGGAGAGGTGACATGTCCCAGCACTACAGTCCTGGGGAACCTGCCCTTGCCATCACCAATCCCAGACACCAACACTGGTGGGAAGCAGGACCCGCCCCTGCCAGTCCCCCCCAGCCCTCACCTGCTGGGTGGTGGCTCTGCCCAGGATGGCACGGAAGGCGTGGGCAGTGAGCGAGGGGAGGGTGTTGGCCACCAGGGACAGCAGGACCACGAGCAGGACATAGGGGTCGGTCAGGGCATTCCAGCTGGCATCTGTCAACACAGGGAGCTGGGGGTGATGTTTGAGTGGGGAACGGGGAGGGGGCAGAGGGGGGACAGGCCCCCACCCAGGAAGGTGCTGAGGGCTCTAAAGAGGAGATGGTATCTAAATTGGAGTTAAAAGTCAAGACAGCAGATCGAGAAGTGGCAACGAGGAGATGATCTACAGGGTGGGAAACAGCTCCTAGCACCACGGCCAGGGAAGGGAAGGACCCCCAGGGCACCTCACCTGGGAAGCGGAAGATGGTGGGGGCTATCCTGAAAGCATCAACACTTTGGGTCAGGAAGGAGAAGAGGCAAAAGAGGAGCAGGCTGGCTGTGACCATCAGGAAGGACAACACTGTCCAGTACTTAGTGTCCAGGACAATCTGTGGGGACAAGGGCAGAGCGGGCAGAGCAGGCAGAGTCCCATGAGGGCCGTGGTCACCCTCTTCCATTCAGCTGCTTTTTCCAAATTCCTCCTCCAGCCCAGGAAGATAAAACCCCAGCCATAAAGCCACTGGGGATAGTGCCAGAGCCCAGGGACCATGAAGATCTGCTGTGGGGCAGGATGAGGAAGAGCAGATCAGCACTCACCTCCACGAGGACCGACAGCAAGGCTGACAGGGCCACTGTGACAGAGAAGGACTCATAGTCGCCCACAGCCTTGGTGCCAACGTGGTCCTCAAAGGCCCAGAGCGCGACGTAGAAGCTGATGAGGGAGGTGCCCACCCCATGCAGGAGGGTGACACCAAAAACTCGGTAATTGAAGAGCTCGTCCTGCTGCCCAACCACGTAGAGCTCAGGGAACTCCAGGCTCTTCTTGGCACTCACGTCCTGCCGGGAGAGAATCCCAGAGGGGATGGAGGGACTGGGGGAGGGAGAGAATCCCAGAGGGGATGGAGGATGGGGATGCAGCTCTACAGTGATGGGGCCGCCCCACCCCACACACCCCCCGAGACAGCTGCAGTGGCTCCCTCTGCCCAGTGGCTCTGGGGTCATGGGGGACAGGCACCTCAGGACTGAGGGTGAGCTCCAAATGCCCACCGAGCTGCCAGTGCCGTGTCCTGGCACAAAGGGCTGTGCAGATGGGTGCAGGGACTGCCAGGCTGATTCCCACCTGCTGAGGGTGGCACAGGGCTGGGTGAGCCCGGTGAAGCCGTACCTGCTCCAAAAGGCCCACGGACAGCACGGGGTAGGCAGTGTAGAAAATGTTGTAGAGTGCAAGGAACCAGCCCTCATACAGAGGCTAGAAGGGAATAGGGAGAAGCTGAGAGCTCGGAGGTGCTTTGGAAAGACTCACAAAGGATGCCCAGGTCCCTGGACACTCAGATGCAAACATGGAAATCCCCATGGACTTGCCCCATCCCCTGCATCAGCCCCAGATTGTCTGTAGGGTCATGCTGCAGACAGAGATGGGGGCTGGAGCCCCCCATGTTGCTGGTCAAGTCACACTTGACGATGGCCCTTGGGATCAAAGCTCCCATTTTGGAGGAAACCAGCTTAATGCACGTGGGATCCTGCATCTGTCCAAGACTGAACTGCAGCTCACAAGGAGATCCTGAATTTCCTCAGAGTGCTTTTCCCAGTCCAGCCAGGTAAAAAGCAGATAACTGGTGCAGATAACCAGCTCAGGCAACCCAAGAAATTTGACATGGCAAGGGAGAAAAGGGGACCAAGGTGGCAATGTGGACACGTGTCCTGCAGGCAGTCCCAGGCACAATCCCTCAGGGATCCTGAGCAGAGGGAGTTGTAACTCTGGTGTAGAGACCTCCACGGGATGGGTGTGACCCCTGCACCCCTCACCTGAGCCGTGAATCCACTGTGGAAAGCGAACCACACCTGGGCCAGGAGGCCAGCGAAGGTCTTGTAGAAGAAGTAGCGGAGGAACTTGCAGATGCGCAGGTAATTCCAGCGGCCGTGGACGAGCAGCAGGCGCTGCAGGAAGGAGAACTGGGCCAGGGCGTAGTCGCTGCACTGCACGGCCTGCAGCCCCTCCAGCCCGCTGATGCCCACCCCGATGTCCGCGGCTGCGGGTGGCAAACGCACGTGGGGAGGTTTGGGGGGAGCCGGGGGCTTGATTTCCCCGTGGGTTGTCCCCAGGAATGTGAATCCAGGAGTGACAGACAGAGGGAACCATCCCCCTCTATCCCATGTCCTGGATATTCCAGGCGTGGTGTGCCCAGAGCACAGCCCCATGTCAGGGCTGCTGGGAGGGGCAGGGATGGCTCTGCCAGCTGCCCACGTTGGGGTTGGAAGGTTCATCAAGGTTCATCCCAGATGCCAAAAGCACGTGGGCCACGCCACACTTGTCTCGGGCTGGTCCCTGTCCTGTGCCTCTCGCTCCCCTCCCAGCACAGCCGTGTGGGGAACAGGTTTGGGGCTTCCCCTCCCAGCTCCTCACCCCAAAGGGGAGGCTGAGGTGGTGGAGATGATGAACGGGGCACCACCACCACCAGTGGGACTCACCAACTGAACCCCAGCCTCCCCCTGCCTGAGCCTCACTTTTGATCATGTTGACATCATTGGCCCCGTCCCCGATGGCCAAGGTGACGGCCCTCTTGTGCTTCTTCACCAGCTGCACCATCAGGGCTTTCTGCTTGGGGGTCACCCTGCAGCAGATCACAGCCTGGCAGCTGGTGGCCAGCTCCACAAAAGCCTTCTCCACCAGACCTCCCTGGTCCTGCGAGGCCTCGGCCCTGTCACAGCACCGCCACGGCCACCCCTTCTTCTCCTTCAGCACCTCTCCCGTGTGGAGGATTTTGTCCTTGGGGGAGAGCACACATGGTTGGGACCTCATCCATAGCCTTCAGAACCCTCAGCTCCTCAACAATGCTCTTGAATGCTCCAAAAGAGTGGCTCTGGTTTTCTCCAAGTTCATCACAGAGCAGGTGCTGTGACCCAGTATGAGCCCAGTATGAGCCCAGTATGAGCCCAGTATGTCCCAGTTTGACCATGAGAGCTCGTGTCACCCAGCCTGCGTCACCCCGGAACACTGGGCAGCTTTGGTCAAAGGCCCCCAACACCAAATGGTCAGTGCAAGGTTGTTCTCCTCTCCACCCTTCATTCCCCAGCCCCAAATGCACTTTTCCCACCTTTTAGCAGGAGGAGCACCACGTCCTACACATGCTGGTGCCACCCAAGACTTTGATACCGCCAGGGTGGGAGCAACCATCAGGCAGGGAGCAGAGAACAGCATCCAGATGCCACCTTACCAGGAAGTCCCCGCTGATGATGATGGCTCTCTGGTGGCACGGAGCCTCTGGGCGCTGCTGGGAGAGGCGGCGGCTGCACGGGGCATCCCCACTGCCACTGAGGTTGTTGTTGCTCTCCCAGTAAGCCTGGAGGATCTCACTGTGGGAGGAAGCGGGAGTTGAACATGAGCTGGAGACACTGGGAATGCTGGTGAGACCCACAGTGGGCAGAGAGATGGGACTGTGGTGGGAACAGGGGAGACAAAGAGGAGGCTCACTGATAACAGAAATCAGCCTGGCTGGAGAGAAGCTGAAGCCCTTTCTGGTCAAAGCCTGCCAAGGAAGAGCATGGGGTGGGGGCAGAAACAGGGGGGGAGGCCTGGAAAAGCATCAGATGAGGACCATGGACATGCAGGCTGGCACAGGGAGGAGAAGCACCTCTGGCTGAGCTGAGCTCTGCCCACCCTGCCCTGGCTCCTCTGCCCTCGGGTGTCCTCAGCAGGGACAGCACGGTCCTGAGCCGGGAGGTGACGATTCCTCACCTGACCTCCTTCTCCTCCAGAATCTCCATGTCGTCCGTCAGCAGCCTGCAGGCGTAGCCGATGTTCACTGCGGTCTCTGCAACACCCAGCTGTCAATGGGCCCTGGTGCTGCCCCCCAGCCCAGGGCAGCCCCCAGCCCCTGGCTCCAAGAGCCCTTGGTGGGCAGCAGCTGCTTCCCCTGCCTCAGTTTCACCCGGTGTGTGGGATGTACTGCTACTGGGGAGTAAAGGGAGCAGCAGAACCAGTTCCTGCCCACTCCCAGTGGCCCTTCTCCTCTCTGGTCCTGGTTAGGGGAGAAGCTGAAATGTGCTGGGGGGTCTGGGGGTGCCTCCACTGACCTTGTTTGTCTCCCGTCAGCACCCACACTTTGATGTTGCCCAGTTTCAGCAGCTGGATGGTCTCAGGGACTCCGTCTTGCAGCTTGTCCTCGATGGCCGTGGCCCCGAGCAGCTGGAGGGGGGTGATGGGGTGTCATGGCACAGGGCAGGGCAGGATACGGAGGTGGGAATCACCCCTGGATCCAACCAGCAGCGCTTGCTGGGAGTAGACACAACTTGACAGCTACAGCTTGATACCCTGGTGTCCGCTGGCGTGTCACAGAGTCACCCCTGGGGGAAAGCTCCTCCTGTCCTCCCACCCAGGGAATGGGTGTTGGATTGGACACTTCACCCCCTCATCCTGGAGAGCCAAACCCCACATGCCTGCCCTCTGGAGCACAGACAGCTCCTCCTGACCCCGGCCCCATCCCACCTGCAGGTTCTGCTCCATCTCCTCGTAGAGCCTGTCCAGCTCCTGCACACGGTCCTGCAGCAGCACCGCGGCCTCGCGGTGCCTCCGGCTCCAGGCGCGGAACTCGGCCTCGCTCACCTCCCTGCTGGCCACGCACAGCGTCCTCAGCGTCTCCTCTGCAAAGCGCTGCAGGGAGGAGACATCAGGACTCTCCTCCCTCCCCAGGATCACTCTCACAGGACCAGGGCATCACCCCAGGCCGGGCAGGGGCAGAGCCAGAGACATTCCAGGTCCTGGGTGTCTCTCTCTGGGCTCCGACTCCCTTCCCCCATCCTATAGCATCCCCATGAGCATCCTTGCATGTAGCTGGTACGCACAGAACACCAAAGGTGGATTCCATGCCCTCTTACCCCCTGTCCCATATGCAGGTGAGGCTCCTAGGGCAGAAGGCAGAACCCAAATCCCTAAGGCAGAGGGAGGAAGAGCAGCAGGGCACTGCAGGACACCCAGCCCAAAGCCAGCAGGAGGAAGAGCAGTCCTGTCACCCCGGGCTGGTGTGGGACTCACATCCAGAGCCCTCTCGGTGAGGGTCTCGTTGGGCCCTCGCCTCCACAGCCTGTCCAGGATGACGGTGTCGGCGCCTTTGGTGTAGAGCCGGATGGTGCCCTGGGGGTCTCGCACTGGCAGGGAGGGGAAGTGATGCCGTGATGATTTTTTGCCTTTTATTTTATATTCCTGTTATGCCTTTTTACAACTTCTGTATTCTTAGTGCTTTTGCCTACATTCTTGGACTTGTTTGTCAAGCCGAGAGACTGAACATTTCAGAGGTTTCATAGTTAGGGAGCAACATGGCCCAGGCCCCAAGGTCCTCTCCAGAACACATTTTGTAAACTAAGATAGAACCATCCAGGGGAAGGTTCCCTGGGGAGAGGGGCTCATTCCAGCCTCTCATTGGGGAATTTATGATAGATATGCTAATTAGTGAAACCTATAATGTTATACCAGATCTTCTGGGGGGAGAATTTGCCGTGTATATTGAGGTGCATTCAACTTGGGCGTGGTGCACCTAAGGATCCTTAAAATAAATACCAAGGTAAAATCCCTTTTTCCCTTTAAACCATGTTTGCCTCTTGATTTTAAGACCAGGAAAAGGCATCAGAAGGACACCTTAGGTCCCTCAGAGATGGCTCCCACTCATCACTATCCCTGCACAGTGGCCACACTGGCTCGTGTTGCCCCCAGAAGGCACCACAGGGCTCACTGGTACTTTTACATCTGCCGCCATGGGAAGCACAGGAATATCCCAGATCTGCACCACCACAGGGCAGAACCAGGCCTCAGGGACTGTCAGTTCCTCACACAATTCCTCTGAGCCCTGCATTTACTTCCTCTCTCCTGGCTGCTCAAACCCTTCTTGGCTGCCTTCACCAAGGGTGAGCAAATCCACTGGGATGACCAGGGTGATCCTTAGGAGCCCAGTGCCAGTTGTGGCCACGTGCAGCCGTCCCAGTGCCACCATCCCTTGTAGGGCTGAGCACGGAAGGGACTCTGGAGGTCCCCCAGGGACAGCCCCCTACTCACCCAGCACAGACATCCTCTTGCGGTCGCTGTTGAAGTCCAGCATGGCCAGCACCTCGTACGTCCTGGTCCTGCCCAGCTCCCTGATGGTGATGGTGTCCTGTGTCCGGGCCAGGAAGACGTAGCCCAAGTTCCTGGCTGCCAGCACCAGCGCCTCCTCATCTGGAGAAGCTGCCTGGTAAAGCAGCTGGTCTGCAGGAGAGGGGCAGGGATTGCACACAGGGACTCCCAGCCAAACCACACTGTGCCAGCTGAAACACCCTGTTCTTGCCCAGCAGGAGCTGTGACACCCTGAGCTACCAGGCTGGGGAAACTCAGTGTTGCTTGTTTCATCTGGAGAGAGACCTGGGGCAAGGGCCTGGGGTGACAGGGCACAGGGAATGGCTTCCCACTGCCAGAGGGCAGGGATGAATGGGATATTGGGAAGGAATTGTTCCCTGGGAGGGTGGGGAGGCCCTGGCACAGGGTGCCCAGAGCAGCTGTGGCTGCCCCTGGATCCCTGGAAGTGTCCAAGGCCAGGCTGGATGGGAGCAGCCTGGGACATTGGAAGGTGTCCCTGCCCAGGGCAGGGGTGGAACTGGATGGGCTTTGAGGTCCTTCCCAACCCACACCATCCTGGGATTCTGTGATCCCTTTTGCTCCTTGCTCCAGACAGGATTATCCCCCTTGTGCTTCTATTGCCACCCAAAACAGCCCCAAACACAAATCCATGACCCAGGGGCAGTGGCACGAGGCACCCCCGGGCTCTCACACCCGCTGCTCCCCACAGCTGAGCTTTGCTGGGCGCTGCCAAACCCCAGCACAGCCCCCCTGCCCCGAGGGGCAGCTCAGCCCCGCTCCCGGCACCTCAACCCACCGCCCCTGTCCTCCACCATGACGGTGTGGCAGAGGGCCAGCAGCCTCAGGAACTCCCTCAGCACCGGGTCATCATCCCTCTGGGCGGCTTCCAGCAGCGTCACATCGCAAACTTCCAACTGGTGCTCGCCGGGGTGCTCCCAGCTCGGCCCCCAGCCCTGCAAGAGGCACAGGCAGGATGCAGGAGCCCGGCGGGACTGAGCACGGGGCTCTGTCCCCAGGGGATGTGGCACAGTGGCACTGCTGGCACGGACCCAGGCCAGAGGCTGAGCCCAGCTCTGCGCTGCCCACACCAAGCGGGTGGGAATGAAAAAACCCGAAAAATCACAACTGCATTGTTTTATAACCCCGGTTCCCCTGTCCTTAATGGCGGCTGAGGAGGGGCAGACCCACCAGGCCCCTCTGAGGGCCTGGACCCCGCTGGGAGCCGGCTGAGCTCCTCAGCACCCGGCTGTGCCCGCGGTCACCGGGGCCAGCAGTGACCGCCCCGGCACGTGGGAGGGGGGACTTACGCACCCGTGGCTGTTTGTTCTCGTGGCCTGTGCCTGGACCTGCCAAAATAAAAACAATCCAGTTTATAGAGGGCTGGCAGCGGCCTTGGAGCAGCTTCTCTGGAGGGACTCCTGCTCCTGCTGGCCAGAAAAATGGCCAAAAGGCACCAGTTCAGCATCTGCTCAGTGTCAGACCCCACTGGGATATCCAGGCCTCACTTTTTGGCTTCTTGTTCAGATTTTCACCATGATTTTAATGTTAAAAATTCAGGTCTACTTTCGCCTGCATTTTTTGGGAGATTCTGCATTATCTGGGATTAGGGCGAGGCTGCTCCGCAGAGGTGGAATGTGCTGCACCAGGCAGGGAGAATTGGGTTTATTCCTGCTTAAAAGCTTTGTGAGGTTTTTTTGGCCCTCCTTTTTGCTTTTATCACTGTCCATTTGTCTCAAGCACATGATGCTTATCTCAGGGAAACAGAGCTCCATGCTAAAGCTTGGGCCTGCCCTGCTTGTTGAGTTTCACTAATTAAGCATTGTGACAGCTCCCAAAGTGAGCCAAGAGCTGGAGCAAGTACAGCAATGAGAAGAGGAAGGACTTGGCCATTTCCAAGGTTTTATGGGGAAAACCAAGCAAAATCATTCAAAATAAGAATTTTTTAAAACGTAAAAAAATGTAAAAAAACCACAAAAAACCCCAAATAGACAAATTTTAAAAAACCAAAAAACAAAATAGCAAAGAGCAATTACATATATTCAATCTGATTAAACAACCTAAGGACAATGATAATTTCCTCGCCTCCTCCATAGGTCACCTGAAAGCCTCAGTTTCCCAGATTTGGAAACCAAGCTGGAGATTCCCCAGAAAACGACGCAAAGGAGAAAAGCAACAGCTCCTTTTCCTCTACAAGACCTTAAAAGAAAACAAAAATCCATGGGCTCCCCTGGCCCCTCTCCCATTACTCCTCTGCCTGGGCCAGCATCAGCTCACGATTCCAGGCGGGATCCACCTCACCCACACCGTGTGGGTGTAGCTGCCCCCAGCTCCTACCCCACTCTCCCTTTTTTATCAGGGAAAACTTTGCTGATCTCAGCTGAGTTTGGGCCATGAAACCTCTCCCATGCTGGAGGCCAGGACCGTGCCCTGACTCCGTGTGCTGGGAACACCAGACCAGAGGGATCTCAGGGGTGGCAAAGCCCCAAAAATGTGGGGAATGAGGACAGGGAGAATTCCTACAGCACCACCTGCACCACAAACTCCAATCCACCTGTCCCAAGCAGCCTGGCAAGCCAGGAGGAGTAGAAAGAACCAGCTCCAGGTTCATCTGAGCCCCTACAAACTCATCCCAGCCCAGGTTACCATAGATGGTCCCGTTGATGCAGCATTTCTTGAAGCTCATGATGTTCTGTGTCAGGGTGCCCGTCTTGTCCGAGAAGATGTACTCGATCTGACCCAGCTGGTCGCTGAGGCTGGTGCTCCTGGCCTCGGCTGGAATGTCCTTGGCATCGTAATACATCTCCAGATCCCAGTTAATGAAACAGCTGTTCACCAGGTAGATGAATTCAAGCCTAGGGAGTCCAGGAGGAGAAACCAGGGAGAAGGAGGTGGTGTTCCTCCCAGCCCAGGGGCCCTGGGGACCTGGCACAGGAAGAAGAGGCAGGGGGAGCTCCCCACCTTGATCCTACTGCTCTGGGCTTGGGAGGGGCCAGAGGGTTTTCATTGCTCATGGGCAGGCTTCCAAAAGGCTCATCACCCACTGGGTCCCCTCTGGAATTCTGGCCCTTGGTGACCAAATTCAGAGACCTTGAGGTCCAGTGAAGGGCCCAGAAGTTTGGAAACAGCTTTTTCCAACACAAATTGTGACTTTTGCCTGTGCAGAGCAGCTGTGCCCTTCCTCTCCCCACTCTGCTGCTGTCCATGGGAAGCACAGGAATATCCCAGATCCTGCTCCTGGGGAGCAGCACCTTCCTCAGAGCCACCCTCAGCCTGCCCACGATTCCCAACACCAGCACGGGACTTGGATCCCTGCTCTGCTTTTCCCCTGGGAAGATCTCAGGGCACATCCTCGGTTTTTGTAGGATTCACGCCCCATCCACCCTTCCCCTCTCCTGGCCAAGGGAGCACCTGGGAATGACCTGGGCCACATCCTGGCCTTCAGTGCAGCCCCATTTTGGGGCCGTGGCCCCAGTTCCAGGTGAGGGGCGTGGGCAGGGGGTGGGTACTGAGCCCTGATCCCTTCCAAGCTCCGTGGTCCTTACGTTATGTACATGGACATGGGAATGATGATGCTCAGGAGGATGGTGAAGCCCCAGAAGTTGAGGAAGGCCTGCTGGGCAGGGGTTGTGTGCTTGTAGAGGGCAGCCAGGTAGCTGTGCTTCTCCTGGAATGTCCTGGCCCAGAACCCAGAGGCGACGGCGAGGCCCAGGGACGTCACCAACAGCACCAGGAAGATCTGGGGTGGGAAGCCAGGATGAGAAGGTCCCAAGACGAGAAAGTCCCAGGATCACAGAGCCCAGCAGACTCTTCTCTAAAAGGCTCCAAGGAGACTTTGGAATCCCCTCCAGTGCCTAAAGGGGCTCCAGGGGAGCTGGAGAGGGACTGGGGACAAGGAATGGAGGGACAGGACACAGGGAATGGCTTCCCACTGCCAGAGGGCAGGGCTGGATGGGATATTGGGAAGGAATTTTTCTCTGGGCAGGTGGGCAGGCCCTGGCACAGGGTGCCCAGAGCAGCTGTGGCTGCCCCTGGATCCCTGGCAGTGTCCAAGGCCAGGCTGGACATTGGGGCTTGGAGCAGCCTGGGACAGTGGAAGGTGTCCCTGCCATGGCAGGGGGTGGCACTGGATGGGCTTTAAGGTCCCTTCCAACCCAAACCATTCTGGGATTCTCTGAACATGTCAAACCCAAGATATTTTGGACCAAATATTGCGAGATGAAGAAAATCAGCACCACCAAAGCAGGAGGCCTCTCATGAGGAGCCCTGTGAGCCACCCCAGGAGCAGGGCAGAGATGTTTGCACCACACCCACCACGATCACCAGCCAGTCCATCATGTGGTCCAGCTTGGTCTTCTTCCTCTTGATCTTTCCACAGTTCCTCATAATTTTGGAATCAAACCCTGGGCAAGAAACATTTCCGAAGTAAAAATGCAAGTCCCCAGAAGGTTCACCTGCAGCTCAGTGAGGCTGCTCCCCTCCATAATGACACCTCCCCTCCCCTGAGGAGTCCAGAGGAGCTCCTCCCTCCATCAGTGTCCATCGAGCCATGGCTGCACCCTCCAAAACGTGATGCTCACAGCAGATCTCACCCCTCCCTCTCCCCTCAGCTCCCCACAGCCCAGCCCTGAGCTGCCCTGAGTGGGTTGGATCCGGGACGAGGTGCAGCTGGGGGATAACGTGGGCTGAGGAGAGGTTTGGTACCACCTCACCTCCCACCAGCGACCCCAACACCATCAGGACACACCGCGGCAGCTCCTCCCCCTTGTGCCAGCTGGGAATGGCTTGGGCAGCTTAAAACCCCCGCGATGCCGGGCAGTTCCTGCCCTTCCCGGGCCGGGCAGGGGCGTTCACCTGCGTAGAGCACCAGGCCGTAGCAGAGGGCGGTGTTGCGGACGCGGCAGCCCCGCAGCAGGATCCGGTCCGTGTCCAGGGCGTGGGTGCGGCCCCGCCAGCGCAGGGTGCCCGTGAAGGTGTGCATGCGGCTGTTGGGCTCCTCGCACCTCACTCGCCCTGGCACGGGGAAGGGCAGGGCCGAGAGGGAACCTTCCTCCCCTCTCAGCCCCACACGTCCCCCACAAAGAGGGGCCTCTCAGGGAGATTTAGGGTTTGTCCGGGTGGGATTTGGGTGGCTCAGATTAAGGCTCATGCAGGTACTGGGAGGTTGGTCAGTGCGGGAACCTCACTGGAGAAGGTACAAACACAACCCACTCCATCCTTGGAGAGGGGAGTTGAGCACCCTGTGCAGGAGCAGCAGGGTCTGAGCTCAGGTTTGGGAACCAGGAGCTTGGTTCCAGTGGGAAAATCAAGCTCCAGGGCAGGGGGAAGGGGCCCAACCCTGGTGGATCCATCACAGCAGTGATGGGAAGTGCCTCCACACGAGGCCTTTGGCTGCCAGCCACTTGTTGGGCTGATGGGGACAGGGGACCAGAGAATTCCCAAGGTGAATCCATCCCCTCCCAGTGGGACTGGCCACATCCTCCCCACCCAGCAGACTCACCATCGAAGGCAGCCATGCTCTCCTCACTCCCCAGCTCCTGGTGGGTGACCAGAAGGGCCTGTCTGAACTTCAGGTTTGTTTCCCTGTGAGCAAGAGCCAGGGAAGGGAAAATAAAACAACCCCGTGGGGTGACAGAGCTGGTCATCCTCCTGTCGGACCCATGGGACAGAGACAGCCATGAATGACCAGGTGATCACACGAGTGGTGGCAGTGGAATGCCAGGGAGGGACCTGTTGTGCTGTACATGGAGCACTCGTGCAGGAAGAGCCCTGGCCCAGGGGCCCTGCCATTAAATCATCCTGCACAGGGAGCAGGGAGAACGGGCTGGGGGATGGAGACTCTGGCCTGAGGTCGCCAGGTGCTCTGTGGAACCCTCACCAGAGCTTTTGGACTCCCATTTTCAATATCTGGGGCTCAAATCCCCATTTCTGGGCTGTCTGCAGGTTTGGGTTTTGGAGGATCTCCCACATCCTGTGGTTTCTGCTGAACCCTCCCAGCGCTGGGGGGTGCCCAAGACCAGGGTCTCCAGCCTCTGCCCCTGTCCCCCCATGGCCACAGGGGTCCCTGTCCTTGTCCCTGCCCCTGTGTTGTCCTCACCCATCAATGTTGGCGGTCTCCACATAGCACAGGCTGCTGGGCTCAGAGCTGCACAGCAGGAGCAGGTCAGCCTTGAGGAGAAAAAAAGGGGAGAGAGCATCTGGGTGAGCCCCTGGTCACCAACCCCTGCCCCAGGCACCTCCAGCTCTGGGCACCACCAGCTCCGGGCACCGCTCACCGGGACGATGCTGTCCTTGCGCAGCCGGACGATGTCCCCGACGCAGATGTCGCGCCACTTCTGCCAGCGGAAGCTGCAGGGGGAATCAGGGGACAACTTTTTGTCCCTGCAGAGCAGTGAGAGTGGGGGCTGGGGGTGTTTCAGCCTGCATCTATCCCAAATTCCTGTAGGATTTGAGCCTCCAGATTCCTGTGCCACCGTGGTGACCTCCAGAGGGCTGAGCACCGAGGGTGGCACAGGGCCCGTGTGTCACATCCATGTCCCTGTACTTACAAGTGACAGGGACTTTCAGCACCCTGGCCACAGGTGGGGAAAGCTCATCCTTCCTGGCCCAGTGCTGAGTGGGGACAGGGCTCCATGGGTTGGATATGATGCCCTGGAGGAATTCTGTGGCCAAGGAAAGCCTCCCCCAGCACATCACAGCAAACTGGGCCTTTTGTAAACCTGCTGCCCATGACAGGAGTATCACCAATCCTACAGGAGGACCTGCGGCACATTTTGGGAGGTGATGGGAGTTTGCAGAGCTCGGGACAGTCCCACCAAACCCTTCTCAGCTGCTCAAGGATTCTCAGTACTTCAGCTGCTCCAGTGTTCCACACGGGTGTGGAAAACACGGGCACAGCTTCCCAAAGCCCCTCACCTCCTCCCAGCCAGGATTTCACACGGCCTGTTGTTGATGCTCCTGTCACTCTGGTGACGGCCCTGCATGGAGGAGAGACAGAGAGGCCAAGGATGAGCCACGCCAGGCTGCCCTATCCCACAGAAACAACCCCCTTAACACCACCAACCTCCCTCCTCAGCCCCAGACCTGCGTTCTGGGCCATGGGAAGGTGTGTTCTGATAAATAGAGGCTGAATCTCCCCCCAGGTATTTCTGGGGACCAACCCGGCACTACAGCCAGTGGTCAAGGTGTTAAAGATGGCAGAAATGGGGGTTTAGACCCCAAGGAAAGTAGGCAGGGAGTCACATCTTTCCCGAGGGAAAACAAAAAACAATTTGGATGTGGTGGAGTAGATGATACCTCAGGGCTGATGGATGGCAGCAGCTCCTGAGCTGCTCGGTTCAGCTCAAAGCACAGGGCCCCTTCCTGCCGTGTCCCCCAGGGCCTCCCCCCTCACTCACAATGTCATCGATGAGGTCTCGCAGCCCCCGGATGATGAGGAGGCAGCTCAGGGGGAACAGCAGCGAGTACCAGGGCACCGTGGAGATCTCGGGGAAAGTCTAGAGAAGGAGAATTTTACACCACTGACACGACTACCCCACTGTGGGACACTTGAGGGGACTGAGTGATGCCCTTGCTCCCAAGCCAGTGCCCAAGGGTGGCTGGAACCCATCTCAGAATCATCAGATCAACACCTCTGTTACTGACACCTGTTCTGGTGGGTTTCCACCTCTTTTTGAGGTGTGAAATGTTCCTGGACCTCTGAATTTGGAGGGATGAATTTCTGTTTTGGTGTAGTCAATGTGAGCTTTGCCTACGTGGCAAACCAAACCCATTTTACAGAATCAAGGAAAGGTTTGGGTTGGGAGGGACCTCAAAGCCCATCCCATTCCACCCCCTGCCATGGGCAGGGACACCTTCCACTGTCCCAGGCTGCTCCAAGCCCCAGTGTCCAACCTGGCCTTGGACACTGCCAGGGATCCAGGGGCAGCCACAGCTGCTCTGGGCACCCTGTGCCAGGGCCTCCCCACCCTCCCAGGGAGCAATTCCTTCCCAATATCCCATCCAGCCTTGCCTTCTGGCAGTGGGAAGCCATTCCCTGTGTCCTGTGCCTCCAGCCCTTGTCCCCAGTCCCTCTCCAGCTCTCCTGGAGCCCCTTTAGGCCCTGCAAGGGGCTCAGAGCTCTCCCTGGAGCCTTCTCCTCTCCAGGTGAGCACCCCCAGCTCTCTCAGCCTGGCTCCAGAGCAGAGGGGCTCCAGCCCTGGGAGCAGCTCCGTGGCCTCCTCTGGACTGGCTCCAGCAGCTCCACATCCTCCTGAGGTTGGGAGACTTTAATTTAAAGCAACCACACCTAACACAGGTCAAACCCCTCAGAGGTCCTAAAATACCCCAAACACCATGGGAAAGCTGTGTCCTTGGAAACCTTTTAGCCTGGATTCCCTCCTCTGAACTCCAGAGAAGCCTCCTTGGGCAGACCCCTGGCACACACTTGGTGTTCCTGTGGTGCCCACCCCACCTGGAGGAGGATGACGAAGACAAAGTAGACGTTGGCCATGCGGTGGAACTGCTCGTAGAGGTTGAGGGGCAGGAAGGTGAGGAGGTTGTACTTGGCTGTCCTGATGGCATTGCCCTGCGGAGGAAAGGGGGGTCACAGCCACTGCCAGGGTCAGCCGTGGCAAATCAGGGACCTGCTCTGCAAATGCCAAAACATTCTGGTGTTTTTAGGATTTTTCGCAGCACAAGAGGTGCCTTAAAAAAATTATCAAAGCCATAAGGGAAAACAGGGATTTATCAGGTCCAAGGGCCACGTGAAATTGAGAACAAAAGCATTTGTTTGTGGGTTTGTTCCCCATGTGGGCCATTCAACAAGAGTCGAGCTCTTGGGTCGTTGTGGGTGCCTTCCAGCTCAGAATATTCAGTGATTCTGACTCTGTGATCTGAACTCCAGCTAACTGACCTCGATGTTATTTTGCAGCAAAAAAAAAATCTGGTTTTGCTCCCTCAACACATTTTGAAAAATCTTTCTCTTGATTAGACCACCAGACTAAAACACTTCACACAGCTCTGCTCCTTCTCTGACAGCTCTGGGGGGCACCAGGCAGGGAGGGAGTGGCGTTTCTCCTCCCTGGCGATTGTGTGAGTGACTCTCCACCCCTCTGGAGACCCCTCTGAAGCATCTCTGCCATTTTCCCCCAGCCACCACCGGCTCAGGGGTGAGGGGCTGGGGAAGGGAGGCTCAGGCCCATCCTGGCTCACCGAGTATTTCCTCTTGCTCAGGCAGAAGGCAAATTTCTTCTTGAACTGCCTGTGGTAGCCGCGGTCGTTGGCCCTCACCTCCCAGGTGAAAGCTGGAAAAGCAAGCGGGCATCCACCAGCTCCCGTGGCAGCCAGGCCCTGCCCTCGGCCTGCGGCCCCCCAGGGCACGAGGACCAGGGATGGGCACTGCTGGGGTGGCCTTCCAAGGGCACGGGCACCTTGGGAGCTGCAGGCACAGCTGGGATGGGGCTGGGTCTCAGGGTCAGTGGCAGGGGACAGAGAGAACAGGAGACCAGAACATCCCACAGCTGCAGGAGCACTGCCCGCACCCCCCTGAGCCTCAGGGTCACTCCTTGGGCTCAGGGTTTGGTTCACAGTGTGCTCAGGCCACGTGCAGGATGAGCCCCCAGCCTTTGCTGTTCTGGTCACGGTCATTCCTCTCCCAGTTCCATTTTTGCCATCCCAGGGCAGACCCTGCCCAGCAGTGAACGTCCCAGGGCTGTTGCCAACACCTGCCCCAGCAGAGAGCCCATCCCCACCCCAAATCTTCTTCCCCCTCTCACAACCTGTCCCACATTCAGCTTCCTCATCAGCTGTCTGAAACCAGGGAAAATCCCCAAACCACTCCCACTGCGCACCGACCTGGCCGCTGCTCCTTCCCACGTGGGCAGCCTGTGCCTGGGTCCTGCTCAGCCATGCTGCCACCACTGCCAGGACCTGGGGACAAAGACAACCACAGACATTTGAAGCACTGAGTGGTGACAGCATGATCCCACTGGGGTGCTCCAGCTTCCCAAGGCTCCAGGGCAGGACACCCCATGGGAGGGACATTCTCCCA
The DNA here is from genome assembly GCA_026261815.1 of Monarcha castaneiventris obscurior. Lineage (NCBI taxonomy): Eukaryota > Metazoa > Chordata > Aves > Passeriformes > Monarchidae > Monarcha > Monarcha castaneiventris. The sequence goes on from JAMPIT010000892.1 coordinate 441,336, forward strand.
AGCAGCCTTTGCCCATCCCAGCTGCCTGTGATAACTCAAAGACATTTTTGCCCTCTGGGGAAGTTATGGGAAATCATTTTCAGTCATTGGTGAGGAATTGGAGCTCTCCCTGTCCTCCCATCCCACCCGAGCTCCCATCATGCCCGAGAGCAGCCACCTCCATCAGTGACAAAGTTTCCCTGATGCTCGGTGGCTCCATGACCTTCCTGCAGGGATGGTGGGGAAGATTAATTAATGTTTGTGAAGCGCTTTGTGATGCTCATGTGAAAGGAGCCAGTGAGGGATAAAGCATTAATTACCTTATTATTAAATAATCCCACCAGTCAGCCCCTGCCGTTATTTCTCATCTCACTTCTTTGATCATTTTTTCCATTCTTTTACCCATAGTCTCAGCTTCTCTCTTGCTCCTCGTGGGTTTTCGTTTGTCCCAACTGACCACAGATGCCACTGGCTGGGCATCCATCCTCATTCCAGGTGAAAGAGACCCCAAACACCAACAACAACCCGGCCTCTGCAGCCAAGAGCTTGGAACAAGCTTTGATCCACAAAATCCTTCTTTACCACCAAGGATTTGGTGCTGTCACTGTCCTTGGATCCTAAATGATCCTAGCACACAGTCCCAGAATGAGATGGTTTGTGTTGGAAGGGACCTTAAAACTCATCACACCTCTCCCTGCAGACAGACGGGGCTGGATCTGATTGCAGAGGTACAAAGAGGGGACAAAGGGGGGACCCAAACCCCTCCATCTCCTGCTCCTGGCAGGCACATTCCCCTCTCTCCTCCTAACAGAGGGATGGGCTCCCCTGGGATAGGGATGGGGGGTATCCCTCAGAGACCATAAACAGGACAAGGGATACAGGCAGCTGCTCCGTAAGGAAAATCCAAGAGGAGACCTCAGGGTATCCAGAATGGAGAAAACTGAGCCACCTGCTCACAGCCCTCGAAGCCAGGCTGTGCCCCTTGGTTTGACTGGTAGAAGTGACAATCCCTGCCCTGATCCCATCCCTGGAAGTGTCCAAGGCCAGGCTGGATGGGGCTTGGAGCAGCCTGGGACAGTGGGAGGTGTCCCTGCCATGGCAGGGGTGGGATGGGATGAGCTTTGAGGTCCCTCCCAACCCAAACCATTCTAAGGCCGCAGCTGTGGGCAGTCAGGGCAGGGCCAGGGGTGGCAGCCGGGACAAGCCCTGAGCCTCAGCCTCAGTCAAGCTCCAGAGGTCCCGATTCAAGCTTGGGAGTCCAGAGTCAGGATTCCAAAGGGAACAAAGGCCAAGGTGAGACACAGCCCATCCATCGGGACAAGACACCTCCAAGGCCAAGGGCCCACAGCAAGGCCTGGAATGTGGCCAAGCTGGAGCCAGACCCACCTTCGGGTGCTTGGTCTAGAACTGAGCCCTGGCTGAGCTCCCCCAGTCCAGGGCGATGGGTGGGGGGTCCCAGTGGGGCTGCTCAGGGCCAGTAACCCCCGGTTGTGCCCTCAGGGCCCTGATCAGAGGCTCAAAGCATCTTCTGCCCTCGCCCCTCTCTCCAGGACACTGATATTTGAGGCGAGGCTGACACTGAGAAATGCCAAGGTGTTTTCCTGGGCTGCTTCCAGACCTGCAACGTTGGGGCTGGACCCTGCCCCAAGTCTCACCAGGACACGCTGGAATTCCTGCATTTATTTGTAGCTATCCTGGTCCCCCCCGAGCTCAGGATCAGACTTGAAGCTGCTGATCCATCCTGTCCCCACCACGCCTGGCATCCCCGAGCCCCGCTGTGCCCAGTGAGGATCACTGCTACCCCCAGCCACACTCGCCTCAGCAGCTCCAGAGCATCCCTGCCCCGATTGCTGCCAAACAAAAGCACGGCTCGTTAAGCACCTGCAGCTGGCACAGGCAGGACACTCCACGGGGCTCAGTGCCCTGCAAAGGCAGCCGGGAATGCTGCCTCTTGCCAGGGCCTGGAGCAGGGGGAAAGCGGGGAAAAAAGGTGATTCAAAGCACTGGAAAAATATTTTCTGGGAGGTATCCAAGAAACCTCAGGTCCAAGAAAGCTCTCGAAGAACCTCACTCATCACCTCGGTAATTAGAGATAAAACCTGCACTTTGGGGAGGCGGGAACAGGCTGGGAGTGGGTGCCAGGGCTCCCTGCCAGCCCCAGCCACACGGGTGGACAGCCTGGACAGCCAAACCCTGCTCCGGCCCCAGCCCGGAGCTCCCTGGGGGGTCAGGGAGGGCTAGCGATGGCCAAAGGCACAGGACATCCTGTGACCACAGCCCTGCACCTCAGCAGTGAGTACTTAACCCACGGGATGTTCCCCAAACCAACTCCTGGGATGAGGCCGCTGGTCCCTGCCCTGCCCCGCAGGGAACGTCCCATCCCTGAGGTCTCCAGCTGTAAAGCATCCCCGTGGTGCTGCCGGCTGCTGAGAAGCCCCAAAGCAGGGCTTTCTCACCCCAAAAATGCCGTTCTGGGCTATTGGAGGTTTGCATGGCTGAACAAAAGTCAGGTTTAAGGAGGACCGGGCGCGGCGCCACGAGGGTTTGGCCCAGGGTGGTGAAACACGCGGAGATTTATGTCCCTGGCTGATCCGACCGCTGCCACGGGAATTCTGTGGAGGTTTTGTTCCTGAAATCACCGGATCAGCGCCGAGCTCTTGCTCGGAGCAGGAGCTGGTGCCGGGGTCCCTGGGAGCGCCCGGCAGGTCCGGCACAGGCAGTGCCCACGGCTGGGGGTTCCCCGTCACCTCTGTGCCCTCCTGCTCCTTCCCGGGCGAAAACCGGCGGGGACAGGACCAGCCTGGCCCTCGTCCCCCTCCCGGGGCTGGCACTCGGTCCCGTCACCCCTCCCGTGGGTGCTGCTTTTTTTTCCCCGATCCCACCGGGACCCCAGCCAGAGCCACCCCGGGGATGCCCCCACCGCCAGCCCCGCTCCGGCATCGCCCCCGGGCCAGCCCGTGTCTCCCATCACCACAGGCGACAGGGCCAGCGGCCCGGGACGGGCTGAGCGGCGGGTGGGTGTCACCTCCCGTCCCCGGCACGCCGGAAACGCCCCCGCGCTCCGGCCGGGTGGATCATTAGAGCCTCTGCAGGGTTATTTCCCCAGCTCCCAGGACGTGCCCGAGCCATGAGTTTCCCTCCCCTCGCCCTATTTTCCAGCTGCTTTGATGCGGTTTCAGGTGAAAAGGCGGCTCCGCCATCCCCAAACGCTCCTCCGTGCCCGGCATCCCGGGGCACCATCGGCCGAGGGGCTGCCCTGGCTCCCCGCTCCTCCCGGGGGGAGATGCAGCTCCCCGGAGACCCCGCGGGACCCGCCAGCCGCGTCCCCCCGCAGCCCGCGCCGTGCCGCGCTCCGCTCGGGCTCCCCGTACCTGCACCGATGCCCAGCGACAGCCCCGGGCAGCGCCGAGCTCCTGCCGCCTCCGCCGCCGGCGGCACCGCTGCCACCCGTCCTGCCCCGGGCGGGACCGCGGGCACGGCCCATGCCAGCCCATGCCACACCTCCGCGGGGACCGCCCGCCTCCCCTCCTGCCCTGCCCTGCCCTGCCCTGCCCTGCCCGCGGCCGGGCGGCCCCGCTCCGCTCCCCTGCCCGCATTGATCGTCTCGGTTCAAATCGACCCCGGCTGCTGCTGCAGGGGCCGTTCCCGTGGGATCTGTCCGGGCTCCGGGACACGATGACACGGTCAGGGTGTCCCTGCCACCATCCCAGAGGAGATGCAGGTGGTCCCAGACTGGATCCCAGGGCAGGGTGGGCACGAGCATCCGTCCCCGGGGCAGATTTGGGCAGCCCCGGGTCTGGACTGGTGGCACTGGGGAGCCCCGGGCCCCCCCAGAGCCCCGCGGGGTTTGGCAGCAGCTCGGGGGGTTGGGCCGGGCCTCGGGGACCGAGGAAGGCGGGGGGAGGAGACAGCGAGGAAGAGGAGGCCGAAGGCACAAACGAGCCCCGGCACCTCCGGGCGGTGCCAGCACCGGGACTGCGGACCCAGCTGGGGACAGAGGCCACCTCGTTAATGACGGCAGCTAATGAGGCCAGAGCCTGGTGTCCACCCCGCACTCATCCTGCACACCCGCAGTGGTCCTGCGATGGACGTCATTACGTTAATTACTGCCTGCAATTAACCGCAGAGACCCGGAGGCGATCACCCAGCTCCGGCCCCACAGTCCATAAAGCATTTACTGCACAGCCGGGAGCGGCTCCTTCGAGCTCCATGAACGGTGCCCGCTGTGTCCCTGTGTCCCCATATGACCATATGTGTCCCCATACGTGTCCCTATGTCCCTACACATGTCCCCATGCCCACGTGTGTCTTTACGTTCTCCTGAGTGTACCCAGGTCCCCATACCTGTCCTCGTGTCCCTACACATGTCCTCATGTGCCTGTGTCCCCACTTATGTCCTCACATCCCCCGTCCCCCTGTCCCCATACATGTCCCCATATATGTCCCCATGTCCCCACGTGTGTCCCCATGTCCCCATACACATCCCCGCATTCCCCTGTGAGTCCCCATGTTCCATCTCTGGCTGACACTGACATCTGCCCTGCAGTGGGGGCAGATTTGGGCACGTTCCCGTCCTGCGGTGGCTCCTCAGCTCCTGACAAAGAAGGAGAAACCTCTCCCAGGCTTCGCCCCGGGGCTGGTGCTGCCCATTGTCCCGCGGGGCTGGTGACGGTGGCACGGGTTTGGAATAAAGCTCAAAGGCTGCTGAGGCGGGGTCCAGCCCGAGGGGAGAGGTCCGGGCACAGCGGGCAGGGCGGGAGGTTTGGGATGGAAGGTCTGAGCAGGGGCCAGCGGTGACCGAGGGCGGAGGCCACAGCGGGGCCGGGCTGAGGAGCCGCGGAACCGGAGACTGCTGGGGTCGGAAGGGACTTAAAGCCCAATTCCTTCCATCCCCTGCCGCGGGCACCTTCCACTAAACCGGGGTGCTCCAGCCTCTCCTTGAGCCCATCTCCCGCCTGTCGCTTCCGCGGCGATCCCGCAGGGCTGGAGCAGCATCCACACGGAATTGCAGCGTCTCAGCCCTCACCTGCCCTGTCCCTGCCCCCTCCTCGCCTGCCAACCCCCTCAGCCAAGGTGGCACCGGCACCGCAGGAAGGGCCAGTGGCCACTCGGGCACAGCGGGGCCCCAAACCGTGGCGTGTCCCGGCTGTCGCAGCCTCTCGCCGCTTCCGCAGCATCGGGGCTGGATTCGGAGGAAGGAAAGGGATTTCCACATCCCACCCCCGTGTCCCCCCCCGCAGGCCACATAGCGGGTGGCTTTGGGCACCCGGGAACGAGAACGGCCGAGGTCACCCTGGCAACAGAGGCCAGTGAAGATGACATTTTCCCAATCAATCGCCCTCTGCAATTAGCTGACACCGCCCCCCCCCCCGCCCCCCCCCCCCCCCCCCCCCCCCCCCGCTTCTCGTGTAATTAAGTGAGCGCCGGGAGGCCGGGGCAGAGGGTGTCTCTGGGGCGCCGCGGGGCTGTCCTGGCGTGTCCCCTCTCCGGGAGCTGCCCCCTGGCAGCCCCCGCGCTCACAGGGAAGAGTTAAACCTCTGAGCTTTTGCCTCTCCTCGAGGACCGAGTGGCTCCAGGTGCCCCGTTCCGAGCGGCCGAGCAGCTACAAAGCCCCGTTTGTTCGGAGAAAATAATAATAATATTAATTTTGGAGCGTTTCCCTGTGGGACAGGGGTTTTTTCCCAGCCTGGGATCAGCCCCCCACCTCCAGCCGGCACCTCCTGGGCTCCCATTCGTGTCTTTGGTCCGAAGGTGGTGGCCGGAGTGAGTGACACCCTCAGCACCCAGAACTTGCCTCCAACACCCATAATTCCCCTCACTCCCCTCCCAAAACCTGCACAACGGGTGGCTGCTGCCCTCCTTCCTGCTCCTTCCACCCTGCTCTTCCTCCTCCTCTGTCCCCAGCCACCCCATGGCCACCACAAGCCAGGGGACAGCTCTACGGAGGGGACAAGGCTGGTCATTGGTGCTGACCCTGTTCCTTGCCCACCAGCAGCCCCTGCTCCCCAGTCTGGCCAGTTCACCTCTCACTGGTGGCTGGAGGGTGCAGAGGGACCCCAGTCCCTGTGGTGACACGGGTGACACCCAGCTCGCCCTGCTGCAGGTTTAGGGCTGGCAACAGGGACCCCAATGCCTAGGGAGCATCACAGCCCCCCTGCACTGCACTTAGGGGTACAGGGCCAGCCCTGGTGGGGACACAGGACCATGGCAGGGGCACAGGGGAGGACACAGGCATCTCGTGCTGCCATCCAGGAGAATCCAAGGCACGGAGCAGAGTGACCAAGGTGCCCGGGCCCGGCACCATGGCCAAGGGTCCAGCCTGGTCCAGCCAAGTAAAAGTCTGGAGTGAGGAGGAGCGTGGAGGCAGCAGGGGCTGCTGTGAGGTTCCTTGTCCCCACCGGCTGTGGCATTGATGTCACCACATGCGGAGCTCTCCTGCATGCACACACGAGCCATGGGACCCCAACACGGGAGGGACCCTCCCCCCCTGCCCCGGCCCCAGCCCTCCCCTCCTGGAGGGTCCAGACAAAATGTAGTAAAAAGCTTTTTTATAAAGAGGGTCGATGACCGTGGTCACCTCTGACCTGTGCCAGGTGGCTCAGGGGCAGGGAGTGACGCTGACACCTGTGGATGTCCCTTGCTGGGGGGAGATGTCACAGGACAAGGCAGATCCTGTTGCAAATCCTGGAGCATCGGCAAATGCAGGGCTGGGTGCGCTGAGCTGCCTGGTCTCAGGTGAAGGAGGGACATGGAATGACCCTGAGCCCCTGACGGGCCCCGGGCTGCCCAAAATGTCCCTCCCCATGTGAGGGTGCAGCTTTGGGGCCGAGGCTGCTTGGATTCAGGTTTGGAATATCCCTCCATCCTTGGGAAGGAAAGGGTGGGGTCAGGGAGCAGGAAAGCCAGGCAGGGCCCCCCTCCAGGGCTGGGACACTGACAGCGCTGGCAGGGACCCTGTGGGACACTGGATCCCTGACAGCTCCCAGGTCCAGACCAGCAGCACCAGTTCACTGGTAGAGCTCAGACTGGGACAGGGGCCGTAGGCGGCTTCCATGGGTATGGAATGGTGTGGAATCAGCTGCACCCCAGTGAGAGGGGGCAGAGTGGGGGATTTGTGATCCCCCAGCACCTCTGAGCTCACCCCTCTCCTCTTGCTGGGGTGGGAATGGAGCCTTTTCCCCATCAAGCTGCTTCCTTTCATCTCCCAGGTTTCAGCTCTTCCCCGAGGGTTTTGGGAAGGGGAAGGGGTAGGAATGGGGTTCTGGGGTTCTCTCTGCTCCTTTGCTCCCCCCGATTCAGCTGCAGCATCCGAACACCGAGGTGGGGATGGGCAGTGCCAAGCCCTGGGGCCACGTTCAGAGCCGGGGCCAAAGCCACCCAGAAGGGGCAAAGTTTCAGAGAGCAAGAAAACCCCTTCTGCTTGTGATGTCCCAACTCCGGCTGTGCCCTGGGAGATGAGATCTTCCAGGGAAAAACAGGAGGGACAGACCTCAGAGGCAGATCCTGAACGTGTTTTGGTGTCATCGAATCCCAGAGTGGTTTGGATTGGAAGGGATCTTAAAGCTCACCCAGTGCCACCCCTGCCATGGGCAGGGACACCTTCCACTGTCCCAGGCTGTTCCAAGCCCCGTCCAACCTGGCCTTGTGTCCTCTGTCCCTCCACATGCCTGGGGCTGGGTGAATGCTGCTCCCTTGGCACCAGGGCTGTTATAATCCTAAAAATCCCACCTGCCTCCAGCCTCGACCTGGAGGAGACTCAAAGGGTCCCTGTCACCCTCCAGGCTCCACAAAAAGCAACAAAGCAAAATGCTTTTGTCACTGCCGGGGTTCCCTGATGTCACCTCAGGCTGTCAGGGGACCTGCGAGGGGGGAACACAGCGGGACCCCCGGGGATGGGGCGGCACTGGAGGTCACTGCCGGAGCGCCCAGTGCCACAAAGGCCCGGGGAGGTGGCTGAGAACACGCGCCAGGCGTGACATTTACAGCCTCCGGAGCAGCCGCTGCCATTGCCGAGCCATCAGGCGAGCGTTAAATAAAACACATTGCCAGTGAGGTCATCTAATGGCCCATTATTTTTTTATTTGAACTTTTTACCTTCACCTCTTCCTCCGTGCTGAATCAGCTCCTCGGCTTGGCACTTTTAATTCCTGCCCCATTTGGGAGATTGATACGGGCTCCGGCGGGAGCCTGGGCAAGGCTGGGGGGCTGCCGAGGCTCCATCGCAGCTCCGGGATGGGGCAGGAGGAGCCGGGATGTGCCCGAGGGGCTCGGGCACCCCTCGGGGTGTGGGGGGTTCGCACAGAGCCAGGGTCCGGCCACGGCCCCCTCTCCTCGTTCAGTGCAGGGGATTGGGATCGGGGTTCTCTCCAAAAGGAGTGGCACCGGTTTCGTCCCTTTCCCTCGGGCTCCTCGGCTCATCCCGGCGGGCGGGGGTGTCCTGGAGGGGCACGGAGCGGCGAGAGCTGGGAGCGGTGCTGGGGAGGCCGGGCTGTGCTGCAGAGCCACGCTGGGGCACACGGAGGGATGAACAGCGGCTGCAAATTGAACGGGTCCCGGGATCAGGGAATGGTTGGATCGGGCAGTACCCGGGTTCCGAAATGGCAGAGGGGGGACGGGCTGGGACCCACCTCAGCCCTCAGCCCGTGCCCGGGAGGCGCCGGTGTCACCGTGGGCCAGAGTGGTGGTGGGGAAACACCTGAAGGGCCACGCCAGGACCCCACGGGGCCACCCCCAGCCTCAAGCAGCAGAATGGGGTTTTGTCCCCACCACTGTCACAGAACCCCAGAATGGTTTGTGTTGGAAGGGACCTCAAAGCACATCCAGTGCCATCCCTGCCATGGGCTGGGACACCTTCCACTGTCCCAGGCTGCTCCAAGCCCCATCCAGCCTGGCCTTGGACACTGCCAGGGATCCAGGGCCAGCCACAGCTGCTCTGGGCACCCTGTGCCAGGGCCTCCCCACCCTCCCAGGGAACAATTCCTTCCCAATATCCCATCCAGCCCTGCCCTCTGGCAGTGGGAAGCCATTCCCTGTGTCCTGTCCCTCCATCCCTTGTCCCCAGTCCCTCTGCAGCTCTCCTGGAGCCCCTTTAGGCCATGCAAGGGGCTCAGAGCTCTCCCTGGAGCCTTCTCCTCTCCAGGTGAGCACCCCCAGCTCTCCCAGCCTGGCTCCAGAGCAGAGGGGCTCCAGCCCTGGGAGCAGCTCTGTGGCCTCCTCTGGCCTGGCTCCAGCAGCTCCACGTCCTCCTGCTGTTGTTCCCCAGGGCTGGGGCAGCTCTGCAGGTGGGGTCTCACCTGAGCGGGGCAGAGGGGCAGAATCCCCCCCTGCCCTGCTGCCCACGCTGGGGGCTCAGCCCAGCACAGGGGGGGTTTCTGGGGTCAGTGCCCATGGCTGGGGCAGCTTGAGCCTCTCACCCACCAACACCCCCAAGCCCTTCTCCCCAGGGCTGCTCTCCGTGAGTTCATCTCCCAGTCTGTGCTCGGGGCTGGGATTGCCCAGACCCAGGTGCAAGACCTTGGCCGTGTTGAACCCCCTTCTCCAGCTTGGGAAAGGAAGCTCCTGGGAAGCCTGCCCAGCCCCCCCTCCAGCTCCAGGATGGCTCCAGCACCTCCCCTCCACAACCCAACTGGAGGCAGAGCAGTCCCAGACTCAGGAATGGGCATCTAGTCAACACTCTTTTATTAAAAACAATTACAAAAAGTTACAGGTTACAATCGTTCTGTACAACCCAACCAAACCTCTGGTGCCTGGGGAGGCGATGGCAGCCCTGGGCCAGGACTGGCTCTGACCACACCAATGTTGTGGCTGGACACGGTTCCACTTCCCCAGGGACATCCCTTGACACAGGCAACCCCCCTAGAGCCCCACCCCAAAAGCCTCAGTTTAGGCTGGACCACGGGGAAAGGAAGGGGAAATGATGGAGGGCCCACGACCTGGCAGGATTCCTGCCTGGAGGAACGTCCTGCCTGCCCCAGTCCCAGGAGATGGGATGGAGCCAAGCAGCTCCACGAGCAGGACACCAGCACAGCGTGTCCGTGTTAGAATGTCCTGGCTTTTCCAGGGAAGTGGCTCTGTGGGAAGGCCGGGGAGCAGGGGCTGCCTGTCGAGGAACAGGCAAGAGCCACATCCGAGACCTGACGTGGCTGCTCCAGGGACATTCCATCGCTGCAGCCAGGGGTGAAGATAAATGGGGGATAAACACGGGAAAGAGGCAGAAGCAGGAACAAACCTTCCCTCCCCAGTTAGGAAGCACTGAACTCTGTCCCTCCCACAGCCTGGGCAGGAACAGCACCGTTCCCTGCAGGCTGTGGGAGAGGGGGACAGGCCAAGGTGTCCCACGGCTGCTTGGGGTGGAAGCCCCGAGGCAGGGAAGGAGCAGAGCTGGATGTGGAGCACTGGGGGAGGGCAGGAAGCTGCATCCCCAACACCTGGGGCAAGGAACAGGCTGCCAGAGGAAACACAGGCTCTCAGGGCTCAGCAGTGACAGGAGTTTTTACAGCCCCACCTCTCCTGGAGCCTGTCAGAGAAGCCACCCCCCTTCCTGCGAGGGCAGCAGTGGCAGGGGGAGGGTTTGGGGCAGGACATCCCTGTCCTGGAACACAGCCCAGCCCTCACTCCTGCCCACAGGGTGGGACAGCTCAGGACATGCGGGGGACACTCAGCTGTCCCCAAACCCTGCGCCCAGCAGGGTACAAAGCAGTGAGCAGGAGCTGGCTCTGACAGGAACCAAACCCCAGCAGTTCCTGTGCCCCAGTGCCCCCAGACTGAAACAGCCCATGCCAGGGACACGGGGACCCCAGCAGCCACCAAGGGACACAGCTCCAGTGCTGCCAGGGAGGGCGAGGGGGTCACTGCCCTGGGAACAGGGCAAAGGTGCTGCCTGACCCAGCTGATAGACCCTGTCCATAGGGATTGTCTCCCTCAGCTCTGCTGTCCCCAGACAGCAGCAGGGTCTGGGCAGAGGGACCCACCAGTGCCACCCAGTCTGCCTGGGCTCTGCCCCAGTCACCCCAGTGTGACAGTCACACTCAGCAGCTGCTTTTGCCCAGGTGCCCAACACACAACGGGGTCCTTTGCTCTCTGCAGAACTCCCAACATGTAAACAAGTTGAAATGAAGGGTTTTTCCCTATTGCTTCTGCCTGCACTACGTCCCTGCATCAGGGACAGGCTGCTGGGGAGTCCTGCAGGCTGCTGAGGCCACCCTTACCTGTACCCCCAAAAACATTGCTCCCTGAACACAAGCTCCCTGGGGTCCTGCTGGAAGCTCAGGGTCGGGGAAGAACAGCTTGTCCTAAGGTTCTCCCTGGCTCTGGGAGCTGTTTGTCCCTGCCCTGCTGTCCCTGCCCTGCCACGTGGCTCCCTGAGGTCTGGGCCAGGTGTGACACTCGTGGTTTCCCCCCTGCAGTGACTGCAGAACCAGGTGCCAGCCAGCCCTCAGCAAGGAGATCACCTGGGGCATAGCAGGTGCCAATTCTCAGGTCTCATCTCATTCCTCTCCCTGCAGCTGCTCAGAGCCAGCCTCCCTCTTTTGCAGCTCCGCAGTGGGATTGCACCAGGATCCCTTCCCACGTGCTTGATCCTCAGCTCTTGCTTCCCACACAATCCCCTCACAGCTTTCTGCCCAACCTTCCTCCATCTCCCCCCTCTCCAAACACTACTTTGGAGTACAGAGGCAATTTAAGTTACATCTGGGAAAAAAAAAACGTAAACGATCTACCTTTAACTGAACCAGAAAGATCCTTCTGCACATCTCCAACCTACCTCTAACAAGCTTCTCCTAGGAACCAAGAAGTTCTGCTTGTGCTACTCAAAACCACCTTGCCAGGCCCACAAGGCAGGGCTTGGACCACAGAGAATCCCTCAGGTGGAGTCTGAGGATCCGAGAGCCACCGCCTGGACAGGGGGACTGCAGGTGTGAGTCCAGGAGTCCTGCTGGGATGGCTGGGGAGCAGGAACATGCTGCTGGCACGGGGGGCAGAGTGGCTGGGGGCATTTATTGCACTGCTTCTTCACAGAGGTGCAGGAGGAACAGCAGAGAGACACGCACAGGTCATCGCTTCACTTTCGCATCCTCTTTGATCTTCCACACCATCAGCTCCATGCAGGCTCTGGCGTCCTCGCTGGAGTCGTGTCCTTCCACTGGGGACACAAACACACTGGCACTGACCCCTCTGCTGCCTGTTCAGCCCAGCACAGCACAGCACAGCACAGCACAGCACAGCACAGCACAGCACAGCGAGTTCCCCAGACAGAGCCAGCTGCTCCCTGCCCCTGCAGCCACAGCCACACCTGGGAGCACCCTGAGCCATGGCTGGGGGCTTAAAGGAGAAGAATTCCACAGAATCTCAGCATGGTTTGGTTTGTTCAAGCCCATCCAGTGCCACCCCTGCCATGGGCAGGGACACCTTCCACTGTCCCAGGCTGCTCCAAGCCCCGTCCAGCCTGGCCTTGGACACATCCAGGGATCCAGGGGCAGCCACAGCTGCTCTGGGCACCCTGTGCCAGGGCCTGCCCACCCTCACAGGGAACAATTCCTTCCCAATATCCTATCTAACCCTGCCCTCTGGCAATGGGAAGCCATTCCGTGTCCTGTCCCTCCATCCCTTGTCCCCAGTCCCTCTGCAGCTCTCCTGGAGGCCCTTTAGGCCCTGGAAGGAGCTTTAAGGCGTCCCCAAAGCCTTCTCTTCTCCAGGCTGAACAACCCCAACTTTAAACACACTTTTCCCACTAAACCCACACTTTTTGCTGGACTGCAGCCTGACACCATCAGCTGTGGAACAGCTGGGAGCTTCCCCAGCAGTGTTTGCAACATGCTCAGGGAAGGTGGGAAGAACAGGCCACACTTCCAACAGGATGGTCCATCTCAGCTGGCCAGAGAGAGAAGGGCAGGGCCTGGCCTTGGCAGAGCCACCTCGGCCTTGTCACACCACTTCCTTTGTCCCACTCAGCACAGGGAGGGAAGCAGGGGCAGCTCTGCCCTCGGAACAGGGGGCACTGCGCTGCGGCAGGGGCTCCTGCCGGCACATTCCCAGCTACGGCACACATGCAGGGGAGAAAACACCAGGAGCAGGAAGATGGGCTTGGGGACAGCAGAGGAATGCAGGGCTGCACCCAGGAGGAGCTGGGGTGGGCCAGGAGCCCTGAGAGGTCTCACCATTGTCCTGGATGATGCGTTTGAGGTAGTCAGCCATCAGCGTGCGCAGGGCCCGCTTGTAGGGCAGCCCCAGGCGGTGGGGGAACACGATGGCTGTGTCCACCACAGTGCCGTGGATCAGCTGAGGGAGCAGCAGAGGATCAGAGTTATTTCTCCTCTCCCAAAGGGATAGGCACTCCCTGGGATTAGCCATGCTGCAGCAACCTTCCGGTCACCTCCGGGGCTCTGTGCAATGCTCTCAGCAGCTTCCGACCCAACCAGTCTGGCAGGAGGCTCAGGCTGGATGCAGGATGACTCCCGGTGCAGGGTGTGTGCACACAGGATTCCCACTGCTGTGCCAGCCACACACCTGCCCCCAGAGCCCTGAAACCTCACACTGAAGGCAGCAGAGGTTCGGGGCTGATCCAGTTCGTATAACTCAAGCAAGACAGGTCAGTCCTTAAAGCCCCAGCCTGGAGAAGCTGGAATAGCTCTGGAGTCTTTCCCAATTAAAAACGAAACTGAAGAACCAGCCAACTTCACAACGGCCTCTGTGTAAGTTGTAGCAACCTTTCAACTGCTTCTCAAGATGGAGCAGCTCAGTCCAGTGAGCGGCATCCCTGCCCATGGCAGAGGGTTGGAACTGGGTGATCTTAATGGTCCCTTCCAACCAAACCATTCTGGGATTCCGGGATTCCAAGATGGGGACAGAAGTGGGCAGGATGTGCACGACAAAGCAGGATGTACATCACACTGCTGCTACACACCAGGCCTGGCCTTCGGGGTGCAAACCAACCCCAAATCCTCCCATCCGTCAGCAGTGACTCAACAGGAAGTTTTTAACCAGCACCAGCTCAGCAAGGATGGAATGGGACAAGGAAATCCTATCACTGATTCATATCAGAGAGTGTTTTGAGCTGGGACTTTTTAAAGGGCTTCTACTCCATCCCCTGCCATGGGCAGGGACACCTTCCACTGTCCCAGGCTGCTCCAAGCCCCAGTGTCTAGCCTGGCCTTGGACACTGCCAGGGATCCAGGGGCAGCCACAGCTGCTCTGGGCACCCTGTGCCAGGGCCTGCCCACCCTCCCAGGGAACAATTCCTTCCCAATATCCCATCCAGCCCTGCCCTCTGGCAGTGGGAAGCCATTCCCTGTGTCCTGTGCCTCCATCCCTTGTCCCCAGTCCCTCTCCAGCTCTCTTGGAGCCCCTTCAGGCCCTGCCAGGGTCTCGGAGCTCTCCCTGAAGCCTTCTCCTCTCCAGGTGAGCACCCCCAGCTCTCCCAGCCTGGCTTCAGAGCAGAGGGGTTCCAGCCCTCTAATCCAACACCTCAGCTATGAATTGTCCCCACGCTGGAGGAACTGAGGATGCTGAACAGGTCCAAGTGCTCCCTGCCCTGCACCAAGGGGCCTGGGCACAGCCAAAAGGCCCCACCTGACAAAGTCCATAATCATAGGGCAGGCTGGCTTTTTTTAACACTGATTTCTTCCTCTCAGGCTAAGACAAGATTAACCCTTTGCTGTCATGAACTGCATTCAGTGGGAGCTAAAGGAATGTGGATGAAGGCAGTCCCATATCCTGAGCACAGGAGTGAAATGCAGGCCTAAGAGATAAACCTGTGTCCTGACCAAGGGATGGCTCTGCAAGTCCCAGCACAGATGACTCTGACAGGACCCTGATAATCTCCTCTCCTCTCTGCCTCCAGACACCAGCTCACGTTGCAGGACAACCCCTAACTGCACCAGTAACAGCTCCATAGCTGGCCCAGAACAGCTGCACTTTAACAGCAACAACCTGCTCCCCTCCTCGGAGCATAAAACTGCCAATGTTATGGATAATCTCCCCTGGCCTGCACTCAGCTTTGGCACCCTCCCAGACACACTGGTAATTACTTATGTAGATCAGGAAGACTGAGGAAACAGGATAATAAAGCTTTAAATAAAACTTGAAATGCCATCAGCACTTGGAACTTGCCACAGCCATTAGTGAGATATGGCTTCACTGCCACAGCCCTCGGCCATTCCACCCTGACACCCCACGGCCCTGCGGGACTGCTCTGGGCTCCTTCTCTTGGCAATAGCTGTGGTGCTAAGAGAAAATCAAGCCTCTAAGAGGCCAAGGCAGTCATCTCGAGCTGATCTAACTGGAAATAATGTTTTTCTGATGATGATGAAGCCTCTCTGAGGCTGGGATAAAGGGTGCCACGGAGAGGTAAAGTGTTTTACAGGCATTAAAAGCTCCTGCTTCCAACCCAGCGCTGGGAGCTGGCAGCCACGGAGGCTTCAGCAGGAGAGCTGTGGGACAAGGAACGGCTGAGGGCAGTTCTGGCATGTGAGCACAAAGACTTGGCTCCTGCCTGCCACACGCTCTCCTGGTGACCCAGGACAAAGCCCTGGGGCCTCAGTGCAGGACACACTCCCTGGCAGGACAGCAGAGGTGGCTGAGGGATGGGCTCACTGGGCTGTTGAGGGCCAGGCAGGAAACAGGACAGGTAAAAGATCAAAATAACTTCATCAAAGTAATACCACAAGTCCGAGCAAAGCAGGCACAGAACAGAGAACAAATCTGGCAGGGGTGAGAGGCAAATGATTTGGGATCAGTCACAGAATCATGGAGTGGTTTGGGTTGGAAGAGACCTTAGAGACCATCTTGTTCCACCTTCCACTAGACCAGGCTGCTCAGAGCCCTGTCCAGCCCAGTCACCTCTGGACAGGTCTGTCACCCAGGGCAGCAGCAGCCACTAAAAGCTGGGGTGACACCATGAGTGACACACATGACCCATATCGCTTGCTCCTCCACCACAACCAGCCTCGCACAGGCTCAGAGACTGGACAGATCATGGAATCTTGGAATATCCTAAGCTGGAAGGGACCCACAAGGATCATCAGTGCAGCCCCTGGCCCTGCACAGACACCCCAACAATCCCACCCTGGGCATCCCTGAGAGCAGTGTCCAAACGCCCCTGGAGCTCTGGCAGCCTCGGGGCTGGGACCATTCCCTGGGGAGCCTGGGCAGTGCCCAGCAGCCTCGGGGCAAGAACCTTTCCCTGAGCTCCATCCTAAGGCCTGACACAGCTCCAGCCCTTCCCTGGGCTCCTGTCCCTGGTCATGAGAGTGAAAAGATCAGTACCTTCCCCTCCTCTTCCCACATGAGGACGATGGAGACCACAATGAGTCTCCCCTCAACCTCCTCCAGGCTGAACAAACCAAGTACCCTTAGCTGCTCCCTATGAGGCCCCTCCAGATCCTTCCCCATTCTCACAGCTCCTCTGGACACCCTCGGAGGGCTGCATGGCTTTTTTATACTGTGGTGCCCAAAACTGCACACAGGACCTGAGTTGAGGCTGCCTCACTACTGTGAACTCCTGGTCCTTGGAAATAAACAGTTCCTAAATGTAAAGGAGACACCTGCCAGCCCCCAGGGTGGGAAAGCACCACAGGGAGATGTGAAAGCAAGAGCCCAAGTTACCTTTAGTGCAAATAAGTCGCTTTCCAAGCTGTGCCCTATCAATATGGTGTCTGCACTGAACATGTTCAGTAGGACGGCTTGGACATCCCGCAGGGTGATGCTCGTGTTCTCCAGGTCCTCTTCTGTCACACCCGAGAATCTGCAGAGCAACAGGAGACAGGTGGGGCTCCTTCACTTGAAGAAGCACCTCAAGGCCCAAGGCCCCTCAGCCCTTAGGGAGTGGTGGCCAGTGGAGTTTCAACAAGTGCTTCCAGCCACGCCAAGCTCCTGTGAGAGCACAGAGCTCTGTCCCACGGCAGAGCACCCTCACCTGGTGTTGTAGTCCACCACCTTGGAGTCCGGCTTGACAAAGGTGTCATACACCACTTTGAGCTCCGAGTTGATCACAGTTACTCTCGTCAGCTCCAGTCCTTGCTTAGTGTAGCACTGCAAGGAACAGGGCAGATGTGAAGAGAGGCACAGGCCAACCAGTGTGGGATCTGTGGAGCCCCTCACCCAAGCACTGCAGCTGCCAAAACACAGCACAGCTGGTGCAGCAAGGCCAGGCAGCAGCACTGCCCAGCGTGGGCCAGCCAGAGCCTGCCAGGACTGCACAGCCCTCCAGTCAAACACACCAATCAATAAGAGCTCATTTACACCTCCAGAACCAATATTCAGAACAGAAAGAAGGAGGTCAGGAAACAGCTTCCCTTCAGCCACTTGTGTCACACCTCAGCCATCCCCAAAAAGCTTTGTTTTGGCTCTGGACCCACCATTTCACAGTCTAAGGCGTAGATCCCAGGGTAGCCATCAGTCGTGGGCAGCTTCTCAAAAGTCTTCACAAAGCCATCCAGGCTCTCCTTGCGCCCGTCGTGCACATGTTGCTGAAAGGAAAGGAAAGGGACAGCTGGTGATGAGAAGAACAAGAAGCCACAGAGCCCATTCCAACAAACCTCCACTTAACAAAAGTGGGTTTTTAATAATTTCTTAATGAGGAGTAAGTTTTGCCTGCATTGAGTCTGAGAAGTTCACAAGCAC
Organism: Monarcha castaneiventris obscurior; assembly: GCA_026261815.1. NCBI lineage: Eukaryota > Metazoa > Chordata > Aves > Passeriformes > Monarchidae > Monarcha > Monarcha castaneiventris. The sequence goes on from JAMPIT010000892.1 coordinate 458,930, forward strand.
AGCAAACACAGCCATGGGCAACCCTAATTCCAAAGGCAGATCAGGGCTGGTGGCATCATACTGACAGCACATGGAGGAGCAGGACATCAGCGTGTCTGGGGAGAAGGAACTTTCAGTCTGGAGCAGAATTAGTCAGGAAGGGTGACACTGAGGCCTGACACTGATGTAACTCCAGCTCCTGGTTCCTGTGGCCAAGACATGCCCGGGGCAGGATCCTAACCCCAGGCATCCCTGTGACAGCAGACACCCAGCTCCAGAGCATGTCTGTGTGTGCACCCACCCAAAGCCACTGCATTCCAGACCCAGGCAGCCCACAGGAACAGGAGCTACAGCTCACCAGCACTTGAGGCAACAGAGAGCATTTCCAAGCTTTGTTCCCAGCTAAGGCTCCAGGGTCAACAAGATCCAGCAGGAAAACTCAGGGAGTGATTTCACAAGTGGCTTAAGCCAGTGCATGACTGAGCTGCTGTTGCAACACAGGTACTCACTCCCACACTCCTCCACAGCCCAGATCCCACTGGTTATCCTGAAACCTATTCTTGGCAGCAGGAGCTGTGAGCTGGATGAAGTTTAAAGGGGAAGCAGGAACAGGTAACCGAGGGCAAGGCAGAGCTGTGACTGCCCTTTTGCCTGCTGACACGGTTTTAGGTAAAACCAACCTGCACCACACCCAGAGGTGATGCTCTCCCTCCCTTACCACCCAGTGGGGTTTTTGTTGTGTTTGTCTGTCCCTAAATCTCCACATACGTGTGCACAACCACAGCAGCCTGGGCACAGCCTCCTTCATCAGAACCAGGGAACCACTGAATCCTTGAGGTTGGAAAGGACCCCCAGGATCATCAGGTCAGCCCAGCAGCCCCATCATGGTCACCACTAAACCACATCCTCAGGTGCCACATCCACATCCACAGTGCTTTTTGAACACTTCCAGGGATGGTGACTCCACCACTGCCCTGGGCAGACCCCTCCAATGCTTCACAACCCTTTCTGTGAAGAAATTTTCCCAATATCCGATGTAAACTTCCCCTGGCCCAGCCTGAGGCCGTTCCCTCTCCTCCTGTCCCTGTTCCCTGGGAGCAGAGCCTGACCCCCCCCAGCTGCCCCCTCCTGTCAGGGACTTGTGCAGAGCCACAAGGTCCCCCCTGAGCCTCCTTTTCTCCAGGCTGAGCCCCTTTTCCAGCTCCCTCAGCCGCTCCTGGTGCTCCAGACCCTTCCCAGCTCCATTCCCTTCTCAGCCCCACAATGTCATTCTTGTTGTGAGGGGCCCAGAACTGATCCCAGAATTTGAGGTGGGGGCCTCAGCAGTGCCCAGCACAGCACAAGGCTTCCCACAGGTCTCACCCTACAAGGAATGAAAATGTTCTGGTTTGTCTCAGGATTAAAGGCTGGAGAGATGAGGAACTGAGGCCCTTGTAAAGCTGACATGTGTGGGCAGAGAGGAAACCAGAGCAGGATTTGCATATTTTCCTGCACAGGTCACTACTGCAGGTGTAGCCAGAGCACAGGAACTGCATCATTTGAAGTTAATGAGGCAGCTGGGCCAACACTGAGGCCAATCTCTCCCTGTATCCACAGCCAGCACTGCTCAAAGGCCTCATGGATCACTGCTTCCAAAGAGGAAGGGGCCACACTTGTCCACTCTGCACCTATGGCATGGACCCTGCTCTCCTGAGGGAGACAGCAAACACCCCTCCCTCCCAGCTTCAGCCCTTCCCTCCCTGTGTAATACGACGAAACTGAGCAGTGAAGTGAAAAAAATAAACCCTATTAGGTATTTTTCTCCATCAGTTGTTGCTCTGAAACTGCCCAGTTCTTCCTGGCTGGGAGGAGGGCAGGGAAGTTGCTCCTGTTTTTGCGACTCGGAGAAGCAGCAGCCTCGGGTATCACAAAGAGCAGCCACTCCAGGCTCCCGGAGCAGCACGGCTCCATCCTGCCATCTCCTGCCTCCCTGCCTCACTGCAGCACCAGCCAGGGACACCCTGTGCTTGGAAAGACACACACGTGCTCTTCTAACCAGCTCCGGCCCAGTCACTGAGAACGGTGTTTGCTACAAATATTTTCTGCTTTCAATGCCCTTCTTCAGAGCTGAAGGGTTCTGTGCTCCCCAGCATCCCAATATCCCAAAATTTCACTGTGTGCTCTCATGCTGAGCAGGCTGCAGATCCAAATCTGCCAAAGGGTGCTGTGAAAACTGGGGTCTTATAAAAAGGAGGGAGAGGAGCTTTTTATACTGGGACAGGACACAGGGAATGGCTTCCCACTGCCAGCAGGAAGGGAGAGATGGGTATTTGGGAAGGAATTGTTCCCTGGGAAGGTGGGGAGGCCCTGGCACAGGGTGCCCAGAGAAGCTGATTTTGAAAAAATCCTTAATTCATGTGGAAAATAAAGGAAAGTAACAACCTGATCCCATCCAATCTGATGGTGCAGGGCAGGCTTTTACAGTACCCAGACAGCTCTTCCTATTGTAAAAAGCCTTGAATTTTGCCCAGAATTCACCTTCTACTTTTAGCTTTTGGTTCTCCCCTGTGTGGCAGCTGCCAAATATAAAAATGCCAGTAAAACAAGTGACAAGGAGCATGCCCAGAGACCTGAGGGAAAGGCACGAGACAGACTGGAAGTGCCAGGCTGAGACTCCAACTCTCCTGCTGCCTCAGGAAAGAAAAAAGCACCTGTGCAAAGGTATCCCAAACAGAGCTCTGCTCTATCAAACTCCACATATGAGCAGGTTTTTCATTCTTTTTTCTGATGCTGAGCTCCCTCAAAAGAAGTTTTGTGCTATTTTGGAGTTACAACAGGCTCCTTGGGAAGGTTCCTCCCCTCAGTACAACCACGGGCAGGCAACAAACAGAAAACTCGTAAGAAAAGATTTGTCCACCAGGAGAAAGTTACCTTAGCATGGGAATGTGGGAAAGGAAAAGATGGGAAAAGGGGTTTGGCACTCTGTTGCCAAAGCTCTGAGACTGCTCCTTAAAAGGAAATCCCTTATTTCTCATTTCTTCTGTGATTCACTAAAGAACATAAGCTTTTCTATGTCCCTCAAGTAGATGAGCTGGGCAGCTTGGGATAAATGAACCCAACTCACCCCAGACAGCTGAGTGTCAAACACTGGATTTTCCTACCTTGGCAGAGGAAAAAAATTTAAGTTGCACTTGTTTTATCCCCTTAAGAGAAGCCACTGTCCTAAAAGCTTAAGCAAGGACTTCCCAGCCACTGCCACCATGAGCAGAGCACAAGTGTCACAGAGAACAAAAAGGTGTTGTTCCATCACTTACTTTAGCAACCTGGCAGCCTGGTGACCCCACAGCTCCGGAGCAACAGCTGTAGTGAGTTTCCCAGCCACCTGGCACTGAAAGAACAAGAGGTGAAGGGTCAGGGAGAAGAGTCTTGTTAACAAGAGACCTGAACTTCAGCTTTCACGTGCAGATCCCCTGGATGAGCGCAGCAATAACGTGTCAAACACAGGGGAAAAATAACTGTGGGTTCACAGGCAGCAATCTAAAGAGTTTAAGTCTCTGGTACTCAGCCAGACAAACTCCAGAAGCCACTCGGATGCTCTGATGGAAAACCAGAGCAGAGCTCAAACTAGGTTAGTGCCTTGCTGCAAATGATTTCAACCAAGATCAGTAAACTCTCCTGGGAGTGACAGACCTCTAGTGCTCCCAGACAGCCTCTTAAAAGGCTGATTTTCTTCAAAAAGCACAGGAAGGTTTTTTCCTTTACTTTTTTTGAACAAAGACGAAGCACCTCTGCTGCAGCCCCAGTGTCACATTCTGGGGACCACCAAGCCCAGCAGCTCTTTGCGAGGCCATTTCAGTGACAGGCCCAGGAACTGTCACCACCTGGCAGCTTGACAAGCCCCAAAATGAAGCTGAAACCTGAGAAGACTCTGTGTTTGGAGCTGGAGCACAGCCAGCACTGGCCCACCCCCCCTGGCAGGGCTGTACCTCTCTGCTTGCGCAGCCGCCCCCAGTGATGGACGCACTCCTCCTTCCGGATGCAGTTCCCCGAGGCTGAGACCATGTACTCGGTGCCACAGCGACAGCAGATCCTGCAGGAGGCTTGGGGACAGGAGAGAAACAACAGCCAGGTCACTGGAAACCCCTCACCTGCTTAACCCGGCCAAAGCAAAGTAAATCACAGTCACTCAAGCGCCAAACGCTGTTAAAGGATATTTTCTGTTGAAAAGGATTCCAAATGTTGTTCCAAACTCGCACAAAGATTTCCCTCTGAAATCTGCCCCCCAAACACTTCCCAGAGGCAAACACAAAGACTCCCCAGTGGTTTTGGTCCACACCAGCTGCCCCCCAGTTCCATCACGGTTTGCTGCATTGTTTCTCCACACACTGCAAATTACATTGGAGTCTAACACAGTTATTTTAAGAAACAGGATAAATAAGTCATTCTTTGGACACCAGAGCTAATGAAGCCTGGTTTCCAGGGGATCTGTGCCTTGTCACTTCCAAATGACATTTTAGCTCTTCCAGGGCACAGCTTTTCTGTAAGGATTTCCTAGCAGCTAAACCCAGGAGCACTTAGGGCAGGGCCTGGCCCAGCCACCTCTGCTTTTACTGCCCAAAATTTGGGGAAGAGAGATGCAAAAAGCCACTGGGAAGGAGCTATCATTCTTCTGATCTCCATGCAATTCCACGAGTTTTGGTGTGAGCACTAAAGCTGTTAGCACATTCCCAGCTCTCCCCAGCACTAGCCCATTGATCACAGCAGCAGCAGCAGCTTTAGTTAAACGAGGAGAAATCCAAAGATCCCGCAGCATCTGCAGGAAACTACAGGAACAAAACCAGGAACGTGAGCTCAGGATCATATAAAGGAGCTGGCTGCTTCCCTGGAAAAAAGGGCTCTCACAAATACAGCACTTGACAGTGTTAATGCAAGAGAGCTTTTGCCCAGGTTGCTTCAGCAACCACAGGACAAATGTAGACACAAGGTGTTAACATGGATGAGCACTTAACACACTTTAGTGAGGTCTCTCCACACAGATGCTCAGGGGAGCGTGGCAAAGCACCTCAAAAGAAATCCCCAGTCTGGGTTTTATCCCTGCTGCAGCACAGCCTGCTTTAGTCAGGGTCTGAGGGGCAGAAATCTTGCCAGGAGTTCAGAAAATTCAGAGGAGGACCCCATCCCCTTCTGAGGAAACCTGTGGGATCAAGGCCAGGTTGGACGGGGCTTGGAGCAACCTGGCCTAGTGGAGGGTGTTGCAGGGGGTGGAATGAGATGGGCTTTGAAATCCCTTCCAACCCAAACTATTTTGGGATTTTATGATCATTTCGTCCAGCTGCAAAAAGGGTTTTGGGGAACTTTCTGGCCCAGCACTGCCACGAGATCAAACAGAAAACTGCAATCCAGAGCAACACAGCAGGACCCACTGCAAAGCCAGCCTGGCCCAGGGTCAGTCCTCATCCCACCATAACAGCAGCTCACATGGATAGAGAGACAAAAAAATCCTTCCCCTGGGAGAGGGGAGGGTCATCAAGTGCAGAACAAGAGCCTCTTTCCAACCTGCTCAATTGCTGTTCTTTGGCAGCACAGAATCATGGAATCGCTAAGGTTGGAAAAGACCTTTAGGATCAACTCCAACCATCAGCATCACCACCATGGTCACCACTAAACCACATCCCCAAGTGCCACATCCACACATTTTTTGAACATTTACAGGTATGATGACTCCACCACTGCCCTGGGCAGCCTGTTCAATGCTTCACAACCTTTTCCAGGATGAAATTTTCCCTTATATCCAATCTAAACCTCCCCTGGTGCAACATGAGGCTGTTTCTTTTCTTCCTGTCACTTGTTACCTGGGAATTAGACATTAGAAACCTCCCTCAGCCTCACAGCCCCACAAACTATAAACTTTGGGTCAAAAATAGCATTCTCAGGATGTGAAAGCTGAAGACACTCTCCATGCAGGAATGCAGCAGAACTCTGCAGCCACACTCCCCGTCACAACAGGAGCGAAGGCTCCACACTGAGACCTTCATACAATGGGCAGCTTCAGCAAATCCTGCAGAAGGAAAGAGCCAGCAGAGCTTACAGTCAGTCACTTTCTTCTCCTCTGCAGTGAAGAGCACAGCACGTCCGGCCTTCTCGGGGTGAGGCATTGGGTACCCGTTCTCCTTGAGCTGCTCCTCAGTCATCAGGTACTCCTTGAGGCGCCGGTACAGGGCAGCTCCTGCACACAGACACAGTGCTGGGGTCACACCACTAACGCAGGGCCTGGTTCTCTGGCTTTACCAAGTCTCCCAGCTTGATAAACTGCCCCCACCATTCTGAACTTGCTTCCACTGCCTCAGCTCAGGATGGACAGGGGGATAGGTGTCAGGTGGTAGTTTTTAAAATCTGGTCATTAGTGCACAAGTTGATTTTAAACTCCTTGAACAAGGAGCATTAAGTCTGGAAAGCACAGCTAGAACAGAGTTCCTCCAAAAGGCCCATCTTCAGCCTTTCTGTTACTGATAGAACCAACCCAATTTGGGTTGGAAAGGACCTTGGAGATCATCCCATTCCACCCCCTGCCATGGCCAGGGACTCCTTCCGCTATCCCAGGCTGCTCCAAGCCCCAGTGTCCAGCCTGGCCTTGGGCACTGCCAGGGATCCAGGGGCAGCCACAGCTGCTCTGGGCGCCCTGTGCCAGGGCCTGCCCACCCTCCCAGGGAGAAATTCCTTCCCAATATCCCATCCAGCCCTGCCTTCTGGCAGTGGAAGCCATTCCCCCTTGTCCTATCAGTAAATATGAAACTTCTCCCATATTAATGTTTAAATGCTACAGCTGATAATTGGTAACACAGCCCTCAAACACCCCTCAAAGGCCACCCACAGCTCCCTGAAAACTTCATTATCAGAAGTTTCTTCCTGCTACTGATTTCAGGCTGCTCGTTTCATTGCACAGAATAATTATAACTTCTTGCACTCTGCTCAATATCTCCTTTGGCTGATGCGTTAAACCCTTCCAATATTGCTGGGTGCCCTTTGATGTTGCTTAGCTGAGCTATACTGGCCCTTTTAAGCTTTCTCAATGTCAATTTCTTCTGCTCCGTGGCCTCTCTGTCTCTTCTCTGATCTCCTACACAATTTGCCTACATCTCTTGGCAACCAAAATACCCATAACTGATTTGAGCCCACATGAAAAATGCTCATGGCACAACCCTTTGGCTATGATACGACCTTACTGTGACATTGGTGAAAGTGAAACTGAGCCCTGCAGAGATGGAGATTTTTAAGTATGCCTTTTAATCTTAATTGTAAAGAACTGCTTCAGGGCAGGAAAGTTAAAGTAAAATAATGCCCAAAGCACAAGAGGCAGCTCTGAATGGTTATTGATGCTCCATCAAAGCCAGCCAGGCTGCAGCAGTGACCTCACAGCCCCAGCGAGGAGAGAAGGAGGACACTGGTCAGTGGTGTCACCATGCAGCAAGGGACTCTGCAGCTCTGTGCTGCAGCCAGGTAATAACTCCTAACAGAGACACCTCAGCACTTCAGATCGTAAAATCCTGGAATATCCAGAGTGGGAAGGAACCCACAGGGATCCTCAGTGCAGCCCCAGGCCCTGCACAGACACCCCAACAATCCCACCCTGGGCATCCCTGAGAGCAGTGTCCAAACGCCCCTGGAGCTCTGGCAGCCTCGGGGCCGGGACCATTCCCTGGGGAGCCTGGGCAGTGCCCAGCAGCCTCGGGGGGAAGAACCTTTCCCTGAGCTCCATCCCAAGCCCTGACACAGCTCCAGCCGTTCCCTGGGCTCCTGTCCCTGTCCCAGAGCAGAGCTCAGCCCCTGCCCCTCTGCCTCCCCTCAGGAAGAGCTGCAGCCCCCGAGGAGCCTCCCCTCAGTCTCCTCTGCTGCAGCTGAAGGAGCCAAGTGCCCTCAGCTGCTCCTCAGACCCTTCCCCAGCTCCGTGTCCCTCCTTTGGACATTCTCCAACAGCTTTGGATCCTTCTGAAAATGTGTGGTGCCCCAGGTGCCCCAGGACTCGAGGTGAATGCAGCAGCCTAATTCTGCTCCCCCCAGTCAGTGTTACACCTCAGCTCTGCTCTCACAAGTGACAGCCCAGCAGGAGCAGGGTCTGACCTGTCAGATCCTCAGCTCTCAGGCTCCCTGAGCGGTTCAGAGTAAAGCTTGTCTTGGCAGCAAGCTTCCCTCCCAGCACAGCTTCGTGGGACACCACCTTCTTGTTACTCGTCTCTGCAAGGAGAAGGAAACAGCAAAAGCGGACAAAGATCAGGTACCCAGTGGGTGACTTCAGTCCTAGTTTGGGACACTACACGTGGGCAAGAGGAGAACTGAGTTTATCCTCCTGGACTCTTGTTTTGCCCCAGAAATGGATTCTTCGTGCCACGTGCTGGCCCAGAACTTCCAGCACCACAGAGAGTTTCCAGTTCACACTGTGGGCCCACAGTAATTTTAAGGGCAGCAAGGACACTTTTACAGCTCTGATAGAAAACTGCGGCTCTCCCTGCTCACTCTGCACAGCGAGCTCTCCAACTGACCAAAAGCAAGAGAGAAGCCAGCACAGAAACAACTTGACCCCTTCATGTGCTGCGTGGGGGCATCACCCACCCCCAGGGAGCAGCTTTGATTCTGGGGCTCTGCAGACCAACCTCCCACGCAGGATCTTTCAACTTCTTTCAGAAAGGAGCTTCAGAGCTCTAGAATATGCTCAGCACATCACATAATGGCAGAGAGGGGCTTTTTACTAATCATTAACTGGCAGCCCTCTCCTAAAGGCCAGCCTCCAAGTTCAGCTGCTCTGCCTAATGGCCAGGAACGTAATGAAGACAGAGGGGAGAAAAGGGAAGAGACCAGGGAAAAAAAATTCACAAGAACAGCACAAATTGATTGTTTAATGTACCCTCTCGAGAGCCAATAATGAAATGTCTTAACCCTCTTCGTTTCTCTCTTGAAGCTTAATGTGTGTAACAGATTTCTGTGGTGATGGACGAGTCTATCACTTTGAAGGCATCATGTGAAAGTTACTCCATTAGCAGGGCTTTTCATTTGAAAGAACTTGTGCTAAAAAAAAAACCCCACCCGTGTGGCATTATCTCCATTTAGGCTGAGAGAGCCAACAAAGCATTGCAGGACCTGCCTCTTGAAGGCCCATTAAAGCTTGCCAGGCTATAAAAAGCTAAACTGGAGCTGTTTGCCTTTCAGCATAATGCTGCTGAGAAATGGGTTCTGGCTTTTCAACAAGTTTCTCTCGGTGGTTTGTGATCCCAGCAGGGCTCCAGTTACTAAACTACAAGGTACCTACTGTTGGTGCTGGCTGGGGAGTTGGGCACGAGGCTGCGGAGCTTCTTCAGGGCGTTCACGGCCACGTTCAGGTAGATGTTGCGGCTGGTGCTGCGCTCGTAGGCCACCTTCTCCTCTGCCAGGGCCTGTGAACAGCACAAGTCATCACCACACACTCTCTTCCCACTGCTCATAGAACCCCAGAATGGTTTGGGCTGGGAAGAACCTCAAAGATAATTTTTTTCCACCTTCCACTATCCCGGGTTGCTCCAAGACCCATCCAACCCAGCCTTGAGCACTTCCAGGGATGGGGCAGCCACAGCTTCCATTGCGTTTGGAGAAAAGAAATGTTTGGCTCTCAAAATACAGACACCAAGTAGGACAGCAAACAAAAAATTGGCTGACAAGGAATTGAGTAATAAAGTGGAACAGGGCACCAATATGGACTGGTGTGGGGTCTTGCTCAGATAAGTAAGAGAAAAAAACTAATTTTATTTTAAATGAAGTGCTGGAAAAAGCACTTTCATGTGAAACTTTCTCCAGCAGATTAATAAAAATTTCTTCATTAGCAAAAAATTACTTTCTTCAAACTTTAACATAGTTTAAATTGGTATCATCCCTTCTCCTTTCCCCAATATAAAGTCTGCTGCCTCCTTGGCTTAAGCATTCCAGAGCTGTTCTTGCTACCAGGAAGATCTAACCCTGCCATGTTTTCATCAAAGTAATTCTTGATTCTTGATCTTGGAACTGCCTGGAGAAGGCTGCTTTCCCCACTTTGGTGCAGTGCAAGGTCTTAACTGGTAAGAAAAGGAAATCTGGCAAATGGTGACTCCTTGGATGCAACAGGAAGCTGGGAAGGTGGAATCCCACAGAAGAAATCCTCGTAGCATCTGCTTTGTTTCAGAACACACCACGCCATGTCCCATATTTACCCAACTAATGGCCAAGGTTTCTCAATAAAATATATTACTTTCTCAACTCTGCTTTTGGAAATCCTACTACTCTGTCCCTACTGCTAGAAGGCTCCTTAAAGTCTCTTTAAAAGCCTTCTTAAAAGTCTCTCTTAATCTCTTAAAAGTCTCCTTAAAAGCCTTGAGAAGCAGCAAGGAACCAATTCCCAACCAATCACATCTATCCCAAACACTTCCCCGTGCTCAACACTTTGATTCCAGGAGGTGCTTCTGGCTGCACCAGAGCAAAAGGTCTTTGACCATAATGCACATTCCCCTGCATTCCTCTCCTGGTGTTATTAAAGGGATCAGGCAAGCTTTCCAAATGCAGGGAAAGATGGGATTTCCTACTGGAATCCCTCACTGGAATGACACTTTCTGGTAATATTTAATGCCAGTTTCCTCAACTGAACTGTTTGTGGATAGAGTGTTCATGGAATCAGGGAATGGTTTGGCTTGGAAGGGACCTTAAAGTTCATCTAGTTCCCACCCCCAAGTTTCTGCAAGCATAAATCCAGTCCAGTTTTCTGGATTTGCTACCATTTTAGAAGGTCTTGGCCAAACAGAGGATGTCATTCCCTGCTGCAAGCTTTATTCCTGAGAAGCAGGGATCTGTACAGACCTTGTCGAAGGCTTCCTGGGAGGAGGAGCAGAATTTCAGGCACTCATCAATGAAGAGATTGAGATACCTCTGACGAATGTTGGTTGGGACTTTAGCACCAAATTCTGTGGGAATAACAGGCCTCTGTAAAGTGGTGCTCTGGAGATGAGACAGAGAGAGACAAAGAGGCTGGTCAGGCTCTAGGACGTTGCTCTGAGGCTCTCCCACTTCCTGCTGTTATTAACCATGGGGTGACTTCCTTTCTGAAAATCTGCCCAAAGCCAAACTTAACACGCAGCACTTTTGGTGCTAAAAATACCACTTGAGGCTTCACCACCTTCAGTGCTTTGACTCCTTTAGAAAACAAGTGTGTTTCATTCTGAAGTCAGCCAGAAGCCAAGGGCTCCAGTGGCATTAGTCACAGCACTGCCTGCACACACAGGCATTCCAGAGCAGGGAATGCTGACATTTCCAGCGAGACATCCAAGGTTAGGGTGGCACCAAGCACCACAGGCTGAACTGGAGTCCTGAACACACACCACCAGTTATGGGCACCACAGCCAGGTTTGGGTCTCTGGCTGGGAAGAGAGAACAGGAGGCCCCTCCTGCCAGGCTGACAGCCCCCTAAACCATCCCACTTCCTGGGGCATTCCTGCAAATTCACTGCATTGGGGGTTTTCTTCCTTTTTAATGCCAGTCATGATGTTCCTAAAAGGATTTCCCCCTTCAGTTTAACAGCAAGTTCTTCAAAACCTGCATGTTGGACTGAGCTACGAGCCACCACTGCAGTTTTCCATTTAACACCAGTTTATTCCCCAAATCACAGCACTTGCCTCTTTTTCAGAGAGGAAAACGTTCGTTCATCTCTAAAACACCCAATTGTTTTGTCAGTTGTTCTCCATCCCACCCAAGAGATATCCATAAACCAAACCATCTGCTGCAATCTGGAATAAAAACAGCTCTGTGGAAGACGTCAACTTGTTCTAAGGGGAGCAACTGGTCCTATCTCAATGGGGAAAGTGCCCATTTTCCCCAGGAGAATCTCATTTTGATGCCCTGTTCGAGGGGACTTGGTCCTTTTCATTAAATATATAAATTCTCAGTCTAATGTGATACCCTTAAGGGCACCTCCGTAACTCTGCTACGTATTTTATCCTTTCAGTTATTTCTCTTATTTTTAATCAGCTTCAAGTTCTATGTTACTATGGTGGCAGTTTGGGTGGGAAAGGAAAAAAAATTACTTTTCACTCTTCTAGAAATAATCAGATCAAGTTATGACAGATCTCAACACAGACATCATCAATAAAGGGATCTTTAATCAAGTCCTGGCACCAACCACGTTCTGCCATCCACTCCAGCAAACAGCTCCTTATGCCATCCCCAGGCTGCTCTGTGAGGAATTCTACTCTGAATTGTCTTAGCAAGTAACAGGTTCCCAGTGCTCATGGGGAAAGGAGGGACTTACAGAATCATGGAGTGGTTTGGGTTGGAAGGGACCTCAAAGCCCATCCAGTGCCACCCCTGCCATGGGCAGGGACACCTTCCACTGTCCCAGGCTGCTCCAAGCCCCGTCCAGCCTGGCCTTGGACACTTCCAGGGATCCAGGGGCAGCCACAGCTTCTCTGGGCACCCTGTGCCAGGGCCTGCCCCCGCTCCCAGGGAACAATTCCTTCCCAAAATCCCATCCATCCCTGCCCTCTATGCCATTCCCCCTTGTCCTGGCACTTTGCTAAGGAACTCACAGCAAAGGTACCCAAAGGCTGGGCAGAGACCCCAGGGGGTAAAGAGAAACAGAACAAAAAACAACTAATGAAGGAAAAACAGTTTTTTCTTTAAACACCAGCAGCAGCATGAAGTTCAGTGATCACAATTCACTGCCTAGGTCACAGAGGGACATTATTCATAACCACCTGCCTCAGTGTGGCCCACAAAGCCTGGGAAGGCCATCAATCCATCCCTGGCTTCTGAGCATGGGAGGTTCTGAGTCCCTGACCCAAACACACCCAGGCCACTCAGCACAAGAGAAGGCTCAACCTGGAGACAAGTGATCAATATTCACAAAGATCAGAGTAGCACTTAAGTATTTCTACCTTTTTAAGCTCCTACCCCTCGAGTGTTTAATTTTTTATACAATGCTATCTAGGAAAACCGCAGGAAGAAACAATCCCACTTAATCAACATAATCAAAACACCACTTTCAGGGAGTGCTAAGTTTGGAACAGCAGATCAAACATCCCACCCTCCCCGGGGAATGACAGGAAAGAACTCAAATTCCCCTTACCTGTAAGGAGGGAACATGTGCTACCCTTTTGGGCACGATGGTGCTGGTGGTCTTGGAAGCCATCCCAGCCAAGGTGCAAGGCTTCAGAGGAAGGGTGGGGGCTTCAGAGTCATTGGAAGCTGTGACACTCCTGCCACCAAGAGTCGTCTTACTGCTCCCGAGGCCTGCAGGGAACACAAAACACTCAGGTGCAAATCCTGACACTGGGCTTCAGGCTGCCAGAATGAACTCACTATCAAAGGCCAGTGCTGCAAGCTGTGATTTTCTCAAATCCAGGTCTCCGAAGGGATACAAATTGGGCAATTTTACCACCTTGCAGGCAAGGATGAAGAAATCTTCTGCCAGGAAACGTGTCTCATTCGGGTTTGTTTTGGGGTAACTGAGTCAGCAGAGTTTAAAGAGGTAACTCAGCTGCGAGGCACTGACACCCCACACGTCAGCTCTGAGTCCTTCCACTACAAAGGGACAGCAATGAGCATTAATTAGCACTTCCCTCCTGCTCCGGACACCTCTGAAGGCTTAAATGGAAGAGGGAATGAAGAGCAAACACAATCCAAGGAAGAAACAGAAAAAGGAAAGGCTGAAGTGAGGAAGGCCGGGTGAGACAGATGAGGCTGCACACGTCTGACCTGTTGCTTTTCAGAACAGGGCGGAATTTCTCAGGGAAAGACTTTCCCACTGGACACTATCAGCAAAGATTCAAGTCATGGCCAGTCCTACACATCCCCCGACAGTTTCACATCTGCTCAGGAGAAACGCAAACACACGGTGGTGCCTTTGACCAGGAGGAGGACAGGACAGCGATCCCAAATCCCGCCGCTGGCTTACTTTGCTTGGCTGCTGCGGTGAGGGCTGCATTTGGCACGTGAGCAATCCTCCTCTTTTCTCCTGGCAAACAGAGAGAGTTCTTTTGAACGGCCACAGCCAGCTGTGCTGCCTGCTGCTGAGCCAGCTGGATCCTCTGGTAACACACCTCCTGGGCCGTGGGGGGACGGTACGGCCGCACTACCGGCTTGCTCGGGGCCTCTGCCTGCACAGACAAACAGCATTTAGGGCCCGCAGCTCCCCTGCTCCATCCACGCCCTCTGCCTTCCACTCACCCCAGAAAGGTCTCTTCTCCTCAACCCCTCCGTTATCGAGTACAGGGCTTGGAGAGGAGAACATCCCAACTGTCTTCCAGAACAAAACAATTAAGAGTCATCCTTTGACAAACACGGCATTAATGATTCACGCTCTGGGAAGGCCTCCCAGCTCACTGGCACGTTCCTCAATTGGCAGGTGGTATTAATGAACTGCTTTTAGTGGTGTGATGTTCCCCGTGGCTGTGCCCAGCCCAGTCCTGGGTTCTATCAACACTCTCGGCCTTGCCCTAGAACACAAACGTAGCCTAGTGTTGCCTACTTTGCTTTCTGCTGCAGTGGAAAAGTGACAATTCTCCACTCCCCTCTGCCTCACGATGCTGAGCTCCACTGCTCTCTCCCTGAAGACCCCCTGCATCCACCTCTGCACCACAGCAGCTCCCACCTCTCTGCAGCCCTGGAACTGCTTAAAAGCCTCACAGATATGTATTTATGAGATTAGAGCATTACATAAATTGAGCTCTGAATTTCAAACAGGCTCTGTCCCTGCCCACTTCTGGAGGCACCTCAGTGCCTCGGCCGTTACAGCACAAACAGGTTCCACATGCGTTTCCTTTGATGGCCAAATTTAGGTTTGCAGGAGAAGTGCCAGAAATGATGTCAGCCAAGAGAGAAGTTTCCTAGCAGCAGAAGTGCAAGACAAGCAGCAGTAGTGCAAACTTCTCCACTCTACTTAAGAGCCTTTGAAATGTGAGGAACAGGCCTTCCCTCCTGAAATCTCCTTGGAGAAGGGCAGCCCAGTGTAACACCTGGGGGCAAGCTGGCACCTCCTGCATTCCCGGCCTCTGATGCTGACACCAGCTTCTGGATACCAAACTGAGTGCAGTCAGACATTAAATTATAATTACAGACTTCCAAGCAGGACAGGCCACTCATTTTCTGCCTCACCTGCAATTCCTTTGGCCCCCCCATTTCCCCTGGCAACCAACCCCGAACTCGGCTCCCTCCCCTTCTCTTGCTCAGTCCTTGAGCTATAAATCATGAGCAAGACTGAGCAAATATTCCACTTGGAGGGACACAGCAAAGCACAGGCCTCAATTCTGAGGTGAAAAGTGGCAGTTCAGGTGTTACAGCACCTCCTGGGCAGAGCTGGGAGCTGCGCTGAGCTGAGACACTCCAGGGAATGCAGGTCCTGGAGCTGCCCTGGCAGCTGAGCACACCAGATCGGCTCTGTTTGCCCAAGCAAAGGCTGTGCTGGGGCTCCCGTCTTTGGAAAGCATTTTGGGATCAGCTGTCACATTAAGAAAATATATTTAAAGATCTGTACATGTCTAAAAGGCACCTCTTTACAATAAATATTTGAGTTAATGAATTTCCAAGCCATTTGCTTCAGTCTCTTATCTCTTCACTTTGGAAGAAAGGGCCCTTATCAAACCACATGAACTGGCTGGAGAGATGCAGTTAAATAAAACCCATTGTATTGACCCCAGGGCTTCAAATTATTAAAGGCAAAAAAACCTCTCCTAGGCAGAGAGGAAAGGCAGAACAATTAATTTGGACTACCCAGCTCAAATTAGTGCACAAGCCTCCGCTCTTATCCTGCTGCAACATAAAACTAATCTGTGCTCAGCACCTGGAGGGAAACACATTAAGCCCTCAGAGAAAACATGAATTAAAATCCCAGGGAGAAAGGAATAAAAAAATCAGAATGTCTTCCTTGCTTTTTTTTTTTTTTGTTTTAATTCTTCTCCCCTGTATTTTCCCAACAGAAACAGGGAAAAGAGTATCCAAACAAATACTGCTGAGATCTTGGCTGATTCAGAACAGATGTCAGGTAATGGTTTTAAACACCTGACCAAATTACTGCAGTATCTTTTAGATCCACAAGGCACAGAAAAATACCAGCAGACACAGAGTGACCTTGTATCCAGTTAATTTTTATGGAAGTCACTGAATGAAGCTATACTGGAGAAAAATGAACATCCCAACCTATCCCAAAGGGTTACCAAGAGCAGAATCCATTCACTCTTCCCAGCCTACCCTTGGCTTCAGGAAAGTTTATTAGAGTTTTGCTGCCACTTTTACTGGATCCTAAACATGCGAGGTTTTTTAGAAATTAGAAAGCGTGGATATAAAAGTGCCATAGACTAATTCCAGCACAAACAACTCCCACGCTGCCGCCTGGCCCTGGCAGTGCAGCCTTTTCCAGTGTCAGGACAGAAAATCCTCACTTGGAACAATCTAAACATCTGCTTCTAAATCTGCACTTACATTTCCTTGTTTGACAAGATGAGAGATCCTTCTTTTTTGGCCAGGAAACAAGGTAGTTAAATTATATTCTGTCTTTTCTTCATTTGCTTCCTCTTTGGATGGCTGGAAAACAAAAGAACAGGAGAACAGACTTGAAGATCCCTCACAAGAAGATGTGGAAAGTCTTTTGGGTTAACCTTGCAGGGGGCAGGTGAGAACACGTAGTCAGCTGCTGGGCCACTGACAAGAACCTTGCTGTGACCCCAGGAGCCACCAAGGAAGCCAAGGAATGGCAGCAGGACATTCCCACCCCAGCAGCAGCTCCATGGGCTGGCATGGGGCAGGATCAGCCTTACCTGCCACAGGAGCCTTGAGCAGCCCTCCCCTGCCAGCCACTCACACACCTCACCTCTCACAGCACTCTTCCAGTCCAGGGGGTTTGGGGTGGTTTGGGCTTTTTAAGAAGTTGGGAACTGACTCATTTCTGCCCCAGGCAGGTGCTGACACCTGCTCAACATCAAACCACAGTGCCCCCATCCCACATTTAGGGAAACGTTTCTCTGCAGGTTCATCCACAGCTGCCACTGCAGGAAGATTCTGGTGACACAGCCCAGGTCACATCCAGAAACTCAGCAGGAGGCAGAAGCACCTCTCTGGCCAAAGCTGCTCCGAGCTGACACCTCAGACCTGCTCCTGGACAGGGAGAACCACTTGGAAATCTCCTTGAAATTCGACTCACTTGTTAATTGATACAAAACACGCTTCACAAGTTTATTTTTCAGAACTCCAGCTGCTCTCCAGACAATCTTGTTTTCAGTTTTTCAAAACAACTCTTGGCAAAACTCTGAGATGAGCCTGACAATCTCTGAAATTCAGCAACAGACCCCAAGGCTGGATTTACGGATTTAGCTCAGGCACCACTTGGGATAAGCCTGCGTTCATCACCACAGGGGCATTCTGGACAAGCATTGTGCCCTGAATCACTTGGCTCCCTGGGAACTCCAGAGTCTGTTAATGCAGTTACATGCCTAATAAAAATCTCTCACAGTGCAATTCTCCCAGGTGGAAAAGCACTGCACTGCCCACACGCAGCTTCCTAGAATCACAGATCATGGAATATCCTGGGCTGGAAGGGACCCACAGGGATCATCAGTGCAGCCCCTGGCCCTGCACAGACACCCCAACAATCCCACCCTGGGCATCCCTGAGAGCGGTGTCCAAACGCCCCTGGAGCTCTGGCAGCCTCGGGGCCGGGACCATTCCCTGGGGAGCCACCCCACAGCCCTGGCAGTGCCCAGCAGCCTCGGGGGGAAGAACCTTTCCCTGAGCTCCATCCCACCCTCCCTACACTTTACTGAGCTCAAACAACACAGGGCTGTGTTGGTTTTGCACAGGCTGTTGTTTGGTAACGGGTGGGGGCCACAGAGGTGGCTTCTGTGAGAAGCTGCTGGAAGCTTCCACCATGTCCAGCAGAGCCAATCCCTGAAAGCTCTGAAGATGGACATGGCAATGGCCAAGGCTGGGCCAATGAGAGAGGCTGGTAACGCCTCTGTGATAACACAGAAGAAGAAAATCAAAACAAAGTGGGGGTAATTTGAATTCCAGCTAGAGAAGAGAAGGAGGTGAGAACACGTGAGGGAAACAACAGGGAGACACCAAGGGCAGTGCAGTAGGAGGGGGAGGAGGCGCTCCAGGCGCCAGAGCCGAGATTCCTCTGCAGGCTGAGGTGAGGACCATGGTGAGGCAGCTGTGCCCCTGCAGCCCCTGGGGATCCACAGGGGATGCAGAGATCCACCCGCAGCCCCTGGGGATCCACAGGGGATGCAGAGATCCACCTGCAGCCTCTGGAGATCCACGGGGGATGCATAGATCCACCCCACAGCCCCCGGGGATCGTGCCCGTGCCGGAGCGGGTGGATGCCTGGAGGGAGACCCCATGGAGAGAGAGGGTCCTGTTCCCAGGCTGGAGCAGCCTGGCGTTGGAGCACTGCACCCTGTGAAGAGTGACCCACAGCA
Organism: Monarcha castaneiventris obscurior; assembly: GCA_026261815.1. NCBI lineage: Eukaryota > Metazoa > Chordata > Aves > Passeriformes > Monarchidae > Monarcha > Monarcha castaneiventris. Next base: position 477,343 of record JAMPIT010000892.1, read on the forward strand.
CAGCAGTTTTGGCAGGACTGCTGCTCGTGAGAGTGGACCCATGCCGGGGAAGCTCACGGAGAACACTCCCGTGGGAGGGACCCCACGGGCTCATAGGGGAAGGACTCCTCTCCTGGAGCAGCGAAAGGAAATCTCGGTGATGGACTGACCAAACCCCCGTGCCCTGTCTCCCTGCACTGTTGGTGGGAAGGAGGGAGGGGTTGGGGGAAGAAGAGGTGTTTTAAGGGCTTATTTTACTCCTCATTATCCTCTTCTGATTTTGTTAGTAACAAACTCATTTGTACCTCTACATTGAGCCTGTTTTGCCCTTGGAGTGTTTTCTCCGGGTCCTTAACTCACGAACCCTTCGTTTAAATTTTTTCTCTCCTCTGCACAGCTGTAGCAGGGGAGGGTGAGTGAGTGACTTTCACGGGTGCCTGGTGTTCGTCCAGTGTCTAACCACAACAGGGATCCATCTAGAAAATTATTCCATAAACAAAAATATGCCCCATGACCAACCCAAACCACCAGGTGCCTACTCACAGACACCCATCTCCCAAAGGATCCCTGTGCTGCACTGAGCCTCCTTCCCAAAGGAGCAGGAAACCAAACCTCAGTGCAGGGGTGCAAAGGAGCCACACGTGGCTGCTGACAGCTGAGCTTTGTCACTCCAGGCCACAATTAACTGTTTGCTGTGAGTGGCAGCCCCTGGTTCAGCACTTTCTGAATTCAGTGATTAGTAATTCCTGCTATAGATTATGTGCCCTTCAACTATTTTCATTTAAGCTGGGCAACTTGGAGAAAAAAAAGGCCAAAAATAAAGAGTTCTTTCCTAGCTGGGAATTAAACTAAACACTGAAGAAAGAACAACTGCAATGCTTAATATCTGAGAAGAAAACCATCACACTGAACTTTATATAGAGTTTCTTCTACCCGTTTTGTGTGAGTGTAAAAAAGGTCTTCAACTGTCAACAACACAGAGTTCCCTGTGACCAGACTGGGGATGTGAGTGCAGCAGAGAGTTCAGCAAAAAGCTTTAATAGCCCAGCTCCTTTTCCAAAAGCTGAGCTCTGCTCCCCACACCCAGCACCTGCCCCCTCCTCGCACCGATGGTCCTGAGTGCAAGGCTTTGTTTGGGCCACTGCACCCACCCAGCTCCACAAGCCTGGAGAGCAGCACCGATTTCTGCTGGGCTTTTTGGAGTCAAAGTCAACAATCAATGCCAGCAGGAGAAACTGCCACAGGGTGGTTGTGTGGTTCCTTCTGCGCTCACCTGCACCTCCTTCCCATCTATCATCCCTAAGGGAGGCTGTCTGTGGGTGAAGGGGTCTAAACTGGGACACAATGGATGCCCTGAGGGTGTCCCAGGATTTCCATTATTTTGGGATTCAGGATAGCTGCAGCTGAAGCCACTCAGTAATTCCTTGAATAAACAGGCTCCTCCTCTGGACCCCCTCCTCCCCAGCACACAGAAGGCTCCTGATTTTGTTACCTCCCTTCATTAAGCCCCTTCCGGTGTCCAAGAGAGCTGGAGAGGGACTGGGGACAAGGCATGGAGGGACAGGACACAGAAAATGGCTTCCCACTGCCAGAGGGCAGGGATGGATGGGATTTTGGGAAGGAATTGCTTCCTGGGAGGGTGGGCAGGCCCTGGCACAGGGTGCCCAGAGCAGCTGTGGCTGCCCCTGGATCCCTGGCAGTGTCCAAGGCCAGACTGGACAGGGCTTGGAACAACCTGGGACAGTGGAAGGTGTCCCTGCCCATGGCAGGGGGTGGCACTGGATGAGCTTTGAGATCCCTTCCAACCCAACCCATTCCAGGATTCTATGAAGCCTCCCAGGTAACAGAGCTGCCTTGCCTGGCACCCCACTCATCACTGCACTGCAGTCAGATGGAAAACACAGATACAAGTTTGGGATGTTTTCTCAGTGTTGGTAAATTTGTCACCTTTTACTTCTGTAAAGCTCTTCCCAATCCCATTCCCTGAACACCTGGTACAGCAAAATCATCCCAACCAGGGATGCTGAGGGTGCTGGGTCTGACAGCAAGTCACACACCCCTGCCTGAGCCCAGGAGCTGCTCCCAGCTGGAGGGTTTGTCTTGCTGCCCGGTGAAACTGGGATGTCAGAAGATGAAGGATGAGTTTTGTCTGCTCCTACTTCCCTGCTTCAGATGCTGTGGGAGGATCACTGCCAGAAGCTGCTTTCTACCTTTCACATGGAGAAACGTGGAATTGTTAAGGCTGGAAAAGACCTTTAAGATCATCAAGTCCAACCATCAACCAACACCACCACCCCACATCCATGTTTTCTGAACACTTCCAGGCATGGTGACTCCACCACTGTCCTCGGCAGCCCCTTCCAATGCTTCACAACCCTTACTAAATTCCTTACTAAAAGGAATTTTCCCAATATCCAACATAAACCTGCCCTGGCCCAGCCTGAGGCCGTTCCCTCTCCTCCTGTCCCTGTTCCCTGGCAGCAGAGCCTGACCGCCCCCTCCGGCTGCCCCCTCCTGTCAGGGAGTTGTGCAGAGCCACAAGTGCAGGTCCCCTCTGAGCCTCCTTTTCTCCAGGCTGAGCCCCTTTCCCAGCTCCCTCAGCTACTCCTGGAGCTCCAGACCCTTCCCCAGCTCCATTCCCTCCTCTGGACAGGCTCCAGACCCTGAAAGTCCTTCTTGTCATGAGTTCTCCATTCTGTTCTAGGCTTCAAAACCAAGAGGTTTCAATCCTCCAGGGACCAGCCAGTCACTGCCGAAAGTCTTTTTATGTAAATACTGTCTTTTTACCTCCTTAGTCTGAAGCCCCTAGTACCACTGAAAGAAATTTTACCCTCCGTTTCTTGCTTGCACCACCCACAAGGTATCCAGAGATCCTCAGGAACTACCTGCAGTATGCATTTAGAATAGGAAAGAGGAATCTGGGGACAAAGTGTCTAGTGACAAATACTGGACTTACTTGCACCAACACCCTGTCCAGGTTCTACCTGCTCCTATGTTCCCTAAACTCTGCTGCAACAAGAAGAGAGTGCCAGATTGTCAATCTCAGATTGGCTTTGAAACCCCCAAAACTCAGTCCCTGCGGCCTTTTCTCCAGCCATCCACACCCCCAGGATTCTCAGGCCAGATGGAGACAGCAGTAACTGATAACCCTGAAAGCCTTCCACACAAAAGGGAACTGAATCGTCACATTTCACAGCAGCTTTCAACCCAGCAGCTAAACTCAGGTGCAAACTCTTCCCAACACTCAGTCATGACAAGGATGAGATTCTTCCAACACCTGGAGTCTCCCTCTTCAGCTGCTTGAGATAAGCAACACCACTAAACCGAACCAGAATCCTTCCACCTTAGGAGGGGAGAGAACCAACCACCCCAACCCAGCACTACCTGTTTCCCCAGCCTTCCCTTGTCTTCAGTTTTCACATCTTTAGATTCATTAAAGATCCTCAGACACTCTTCCATGGGATCTGACTCAAAGTCCACATCTTTCTCAAGGATGGAATAATCAATGTCATCAGATGTTGAGGAAGATGATGATGACTTGGACAACTTCGAGCGCTTCACTTTCTTCGTCCTGTCCTTGTCACTCTCAGAGGCTGAGCCAGAGTCAGCCCCATCCGAGTCCGAGCTCACATCAAGTAACGAGGAGGACAAAGGCCGGCCTTTGTCATCGTCATCTCCACTCTCATCTCCAAACAGGTCCACGTGACTCAAACTCCGCTGCTTCCGACCCTTCTTCGGGTCTCCTTTTCCAGCACAACTGACCTTGTCTTTCTTTTGCTCCAGGGAAGTCTTGGTCCCTTTCTCTTTGTTTTTACGACCAGAGCTTTCCTTGCCGTTTTTCACATCAGCTGTTTTGCTCTGCGAGTCCTTCTTGCTGCTCCCCACTTTCTCTGTGCCCTTGGTGACACCTTCACTCTTGCTTTTTCCTGAACTGCTGGTGGTGGACTTGGATTTTTCTTTCTTACACCCATCCACCTTTTCTGACTTCTGTTTTTCAGGTTTCTTCAAGTTCCCATCTGTTTTCACTTTGACGCTTTTATCTTTGCAGTTTTTCTCCTCATTCTTGACTTTTAATTTTTCTTCTTTCTTGAGCACTTTGTCTTTGTCTGTATTTTTACTTTTCTCCTTCTTCCCAGCCTCACTGAGGCCTGATGTTTTACTAACATCTGTTTTCTTCCTTTTTGTTTTGTCTTTGGAGTCTTTGTTTTTATTTTCAATTTCCTTGTTGTTCTTACCAGAACTCAACTTCACTGCTTTTGCGTTCTTGTCTGATGAGTTCTTGGCAAGGTTTTTCTGTGAATTTGGAAGGTCCTCCCTGTGCTGTGCTGCTTCCTTGCTCTCCTGGGAAGCAGAGCCATCCACTTTGGTGCTCTGCTCTTTGCTGGACAACTCGTTATTTGACTCACTCTCAGAACCAGCTTTTGAGGGTGAACTACCAGAAACGGTTTTATATTCCACCTCAGCCTCATCTTCAGAGGAGGAGAACCTGGCCAAGACCTCGTCATCATCAGGATCTTCACAGAGCTTCTTCCGTGATGGAGAATAAGACTCCTCGTAATCAGAGGCCCTTTCCCTTTTGGACCCCTTGGTTGTGGCTTTGCCCAACAGCCTGGCAGAGTAGTTGGAAAGGGGGTCGTATTCCAAGTCCGTGGAAGGCTTGGAGTCATCAATCACATATTTATTGTTAGTGACAGTGCTGCTGTATTTTTTATTCTGTACTACAGCCTTGGGGACATACTCCAGTGAGCTCCCTTTGGAGCGGGAGGAATCCAGAGTGTATTTACTGGACCGGCCAGCAGCAGCCAGAGGAGTGGGGTTGTAGTCTGAGTTATTACTGAAGTTGTAGCTCCCTGGATTATACTCCAAGGAGGCAAAGGAATCATTCTGAGGTCCAGCAGTCGACACGGGTGAGTTCGAAATGAGTGAGGAGCCCTCTGAAGCACCCAACTCCTTTGTGGTTTCCAGCAGCTCCTCATACTTCTTCTGCTCCCTCTCCACTTCATTCTTCACTGCCTCAATGGCCTTGTTGACCAGTTCCAGCTCCAGAATTCCAGGTGTGACATCTGTAATGTCAGCCAGAGTGCCATCCTCTGCCTCCAGCGAGGGCCTGGGAAGCTCTGGGTTGTAGGGATCATAGCCTCGCTCTGGAAAGAGGAAAGAAAATCATTTACTGCCAGCAATTCAAGTAAAATTTAAAAGAGGTCTTTCCAAGGTCTGCTCTGATCAAACCCCAACACTGAATCACACAACCAAAAGTCACACTCTTGCACCACAGAATAAATAAATGTTGGATACCAAAAGCCACCAGTGATGTTCTCTGGCCTAGACTAGACCAGATTGTACAAACTATTCCCAGGACTAAAGATCTGTTAACAAAGTGCTTTTAATACTCATGGAAAAGCTCTATAAATTAAATATTCTTCAGGGCACCAAAGAATAATCACTGTATTAGGCCCAAGGGAAGTTGACTGTGCACAGAATTATCTGCTTAATTCAATGAAGCCACCAAGGAGGAAAGAGGATTCCTGCAAGAAACTGTGGATTAGATTCTCACTTCCCAATGCCAACACCTAAAGCCCAGCAAGAGCTTCCAATATTCCTCAAGGCTCAGTGTTTCTCATGGCAGCTGCAGGAAAACCAGTCTGATCTGGACTGACAAACTGAGAGCTGCTGGTAAGGAAAAATTACAACAGGCAACACAACTCAGCCACTCAGAGCAACCACCAAGACAAGAACACTGAACACCCAAAACATTCCCTTTTCTGAAAAGTCCCTTCAGTGGCCTCTCTTCCACATCCAGCCTGGAGAAGAGAAGGCTCCAGAGAGACCTCAGAGCCCCTTCCAGTGCCTAGAGGGGCTCCAGGAGAGCTGGAGAGGGACTGGGGACAAGGGATGGAGGCACAGGACACAGGGAATGGCTTCCCACTGCCAGAGGGCAGGGCTGGATGGGATACTGGGAAGGAATTGCTCCCTGGGAGGGTGGGCAGGCCCTGGCACAGGGTGCCCAGAGCAGCTGTGGCTGCCCCTGGATCCCTGAAAGTGTCCAAGGCCAGGCTGGACGGGGCTTGGAGCAACCTGGGACAGTGGGAGGTGTCCCTGCCCATGGCAGGGAGTGGAAAGAGATGATCTATTTTTAAAGTCCCTCCCAATCCACACCATTCCAAGACTCCAACAAAGACAGCTGCATTTAGCAAACCCACAGAAGCTACAAGAAGCTATTAACAGCTGCTTTTTGACTCTGAACTGTTTTCAGTCCTTGTTTTATCACAGCATCTCTGGATGCTGACATTCCAGAGGAACTTCCTGCTCTCTGCTACAAGGACAGTACTAAAACTGGCTCTCCAACATGGATATGCAGAAGACCCAAACAATAAGCAGAGACAGAAGACAGAAAATAAAAAACCTCTCAGGCCTAAGAGGGATGAGAGAATTTCTTGTAACAGTCAGAAACAGTGTTAAAAGAGCTGTTTCTACCATTCTCGTAAGACGTAAGAAGGTTTGGGGTTTTTTGGAGTTGGGGCAGGGGTACGTTTGGGGTTTTTTAGAGAGGATGCATGAATGCCCAGCTTCCTTTGGCAACAGGAAAAGGATCTGTCTAGCAGTTGGCAGAACTGGCCCCCAAGGAAGCAGAATGAAAGAGGCTGGGTTAAAATAGAGGCAGCGGTTTCAGAAAATACTTTTTATCCCTTTGGGTTTGCCAAGTTTTTTTCCAAACCAATTAGCTCCTGATTGAAGGGGGACTCTGGGCAATGGCAGCGTGATGTCACCACCTTCCACAGGCCCGTCTGAGCCCTGTTCAGAGCCAGAAACGTGGGGGAAGAGGAACAAGGTGCCATTTCTATAAGCAGTTCCCCTCCAGCTATTGCAGAGAGCTGTAATGATGACACAAAGAGCATTTCCAAACCCAGGGTGTGCTCCTCCCTTGGACACCCAACACAGCCAGGGACAGAGAGAGGGAGCAGGTGACAAACCAGGGCAGTGGGCACTGGACAGGCCAGTTCCTGGTTAGAAACCTTGAAGAAAAGCAGGTAACAAGGAAAAAACATTAACAAACCCATATGCAGCAGCATCAAGGCAAGGATATGTACAGATTACCAAAATGATTAGGAATAAGATCAGCCCAAGAAGTGATAAGGAGCAGACAGCCCTCCACGCCCACCACTCGTCTCTGACCATGGTGTGAAACATCAGCTCCACACTGGCAGAAAGGACCAGTGCACTGAAGCCTGGAGGAGGCAGCTACTACTCTCTCAATCAGAATTGAGACCTAAAATTCAGCACAAATATTTTAAGGGAACAGCTGAAAGCCTGATAATTCATGCAGGGCTAAATATCAGATAGCCTGCAAACAGAGAACACAGAATCTGCATCTAGAGACTTGCCAAAATAAAGCAACAAACCCATACCAAACAAAAGCCATCTTGTCCACGCAGAAAACCAAACTATTTTAAATGTATCAGGATCAGGGAAAGCAGAGGGCAACCCCAGCACAGACCTGGTGTCTGGGTCTCTGCTGTTCATCTCCAGCATAAAACTGCTGGCACATTTTCTGTGGCTGGAATGGCCAGATGAAAACCCACATTGTAACCTGAGGACAAGCCCCAGGCTCTGAGACAGGGCAGGGGAAGAGCTCTTGTGAAAGTGTGGGGTAGTGGGATACTCCAGCACTGCTGATCAAAGGCTGCCTGGCTATGAAAGACTTGTGCAAGTGGCTCCACGATGGCCATCAGCACCGTCCCCTCTGGCCACGAGGCATCTGCAGATAATGCAGCAGGAACACGGCAGGAGGGGGGTTTATTTATATGAACACACACACAAGTATATTTATATACATATATAAATGATGAGGCATAAATACACAAGTCTCCAAATCAGAGATCTTCAACCTGCTATTTGAAATCAGAGCAGCTTTTCAGCTGCCAAACTACACTCCAAGGAACCAGGAAAGGGAAGGATCTTCCCACCACCGGGATGCGACACTCAGAGAAGTCTGCTTCACCTTTTCCTTTATTCCTCCTCCTTTCACTAACCTGGCTACTCGGGGTGTGCAGGATGAGCTACACTGGGCTTGCTGTTTTGATGTACCAATGGCTGCAGTTCCTGAGGAAGCATAAGGAGCGAGAGGCACTCAGAGTGAAATAACTCTTTTTGGAGGGATGGAAAGCCGAGTCTGCTCTGTCCCTCAGGAATCAGGAGATAATGAGACTTGAGATGCCAACTCCTTGCAGGATTGTGAACTAAAAACTTTTTAAAGTACAAACTATTTTAATAAATTAATGTACCTCAGACATACGAAATAACCCTCCCGAGACACAAAAGGTGAGGTTACCATCAATATTATAGAAAACAAGTCATTAATATTTTACACAGAACCTCAGTGAAGATTTTATTTAACCCAGAACTGCTTTAGAACACACCCAACTGAGCTGTGCTTAAATCAGCCACTGCAGCACAGAAAACATGGAAGCATAAAATAAGATTCTGCCTAAAAAAAAAAAAAAAAAAAAACAACAAAAAAAAACAGGCTGATGGGTTTTTTTTCCTGATTAATGTCACGTTGGTTGTGAGACACGAGGCCTCAGTTCCAAGGTGGAGCTGGATTATTACAAAGCTTCCCTGAGCCAGAGACTCCTCACTGGTCCTTCTAGTTTGGGCAACAGGCAAGGGCAGTAAACAAAGCTGACATTAAAGAAGAGTGGGAGGACAAGGTCGCCTGGGTGAAGGTAAAACTTATTTTACAGTGAATCATTCCAGAGAAAAGTCTTTCGTTTTTTTTTTTTGTCCAGCCCTACCACGGCACATACCTGAGATGCTTTAAATACAGAAAAGCCCAAATGTGTTACAGGTGCTGGTCAATGCAAACCTGCAGGTTTTGCAAAAGGAGTCCAGTTCTTGAATGCATGTGGGGGACAGAATCCTAGGATGGTTTGGGTTGGGAGGGACTTTAAAGCTCATCCAGTCCCACCCCTGCCACAGGCAGGAGGGACACCTTCCACTGTACCAGGCTGCTCCAAGCCCCGTCCAACCTTGGATGCAGCAGCCACAGCTGCTCTGAGCAACTGGATGACAACTGCTTCTTCCAGGTCCAACAGAGCTGCTCAGCTGCTGCTGCTGCCAGACAAAAAGGCAGCAAAAATTAGAAACTTCCAAATTTACAGCAATTAGGAATTCAAAACGAAAGGCTTTGCTGGCCAAGCTGCAGAAGGACCAGCACAGGTCAAAAGACATCAAACTTTTCTTGTAGTGAACCCACAAGAGAGACATTGAGGGGCTGGAGTGTGTCTGGAGAAGGGAACAGAGCTGGGGAAGGGTCTGGAGCACCAGGAGCGGCTGAGGGAGCTGGGAAAGGGGCTCAGCCTGGAGAAAAGGAGGCTCAGGGGGACCTTGTGGCTCTGCACAAGTCCCTGACAGGAGGGGGCAGCTGGGGGGGGTCGGGCTCTGCTCCCAGGGAACAGGGACAGGAGGAGAGGGAACGGCCTCAGGCTGGGCCAGGGCAGGTTTACATCGGATATTAGGAAAATTTCTTCACAGAAAGGGTTGTCAGGCAGTGGCACAGGCTGCCAGGGCAGTGATGGAGCCCTCATCCCTGCAAGTGTTCAAAAATTGTGGGCATGTGACACCCGGGGATGTGGCTTAGTGGTGACCACGGTGGCTGGGCTGACTGTTGGACTCAATGATCTTAAAGCTCTTTTTGATTTTCAAGCCCTGCTGCTGCTGAAGTCACCCATTCCCCTGGGTCACCTGCAGCTGGCAACAAAAGGTGCATTCATGGTGAGGTGGGGAAGGTGAAAGCTGTTTGAAGACTCTTTGGAAAAGGAAAAAAATAAAGGCATTTTTACTTCACGTCATCGGAACAGCTTTGTTGGCTTAAGAGCTCGCTGTGTTTACAGTGCCAGTACTCAGCAAAGGGACAACCTCTGTGATTGCGGGAAAATTATCACCGCTGGAAAATCATTCTGAGCTTTTCACAGAAGAGACAGCGGTTCCTCAAGAACAAAATGTTTCAGAGAGGCTTTACCAGCAGCCTGGGTTCTGCTGCTCTTCAGAATTAAAGAGCATACAAGAAATGGCAGGTTTTGGCACAGAGCTCATTTGCCAGGACCCGAAGCAAATTTCCAACAATTAATTTAACAAGAATACGCAACCGCTTGGAAATAATTAACACTGAGATTGAAAATAGTACATTTCAAATAATCATCCAGAGGAAATGGGTTAGGAGGGCAGGGAAGAGGAGCTAAGAGAAATGATTCTTCAACTTTAAACTCAACCTTGGCCAAGGATTTGTTTTCCTCCTTTTTTGCGTTTTTGAGAAGTAAATTTAATTATAAAATTAAGTGTTAAAAGCAGAGATAACCTTGTGCTGGTCAAGAAACATCAGGAAGCAAGGTTTGAGAGGTATTAGAGGCAGCCTGTGCACCCCATTCCTTGGATTTGTTCCTCCAGGGGAGCTATTTAATGCCACAGCCTCAAAGTACACCGTGAACCTCCACACTCATTTCTTTAGTAGAAAAAGGGATGCAAATATGAGAAAAGAAAAGTCTGATATTAGCAAGGCTGAAAAAAAGCCTGAACAGTCATCTCTCACTGCGAGGTATTTTTAACCCTGCTGGGACCCAGCCGGGGCAGCGCTGGTTTCTCCAGGTGTTGTGGCCAGTGGGGCCACCTGGCCCCGTGGGCTGAACCCCGGGGGCGACACAGCACAGGGAGGGGTCACACCAATGGACCAGGGCAGCCAGACACCACCTCTGCATTGTACTGTGAGCTGTTTCCTCAGCTCAGCCATCCCAGACTGAGGGCAGGCAGTGGTCAGGGAGAAATCATGGAATGGTTTGGGTTGGGAAGGACCTCAAAGACCATCTCGTTCCTGGACACCTCCCACTATCCCAGGCTGCTCCAAGCCCCGTCCAGCCTGGCCTCGGGCACTGCCAGGGATCCAGGGGCAGCCACAGCTGCTCTGGGCACCCTGTGCCAGGGCCTGCCCACCCTCACAGGGAACAATTCCTTCCCAACATCCCATCCAGCCCTGCCCTCTGGCAGTGGAAGCCATTCCCTGCATCCTGCCCCTCCATCCCTTGTCCAAAGTCCTGTTCTCCTGAGACAGGGGCCCAAGTGGGTTCATTCCAGCAGGAGCAGCTCCAGAGTGTCCTTCCCAAGCTGAAAGTGTTATCAGGGAACGATTCACTCAGTAGGAAACTCATGAGAGCACATCCCACGAAGTAGCTCAGACAGAAACATCCCCGGATGCAGCACCCACCTCCTCAATTTATTCAAGAAAACACAGTTTTGGGCAGTTTTGACTCTGGTGCAGCAAAACAAGAATCTGAAAGGTTCTCAAGCCACTGAACGTGGCAGCTTCACCCTCTCAGTGGCCTCGCAGAGAATCCCCAAGGACACCTGGGACTGTCACTGCCTCCCACAGCAACAGCAGTTAAATCCAGGGATGCAAAGCCAGGACACGATGACCTGGCCCACACAAACCCATCGTTCCCATCCCTCTATCCCCTGAATCACGGACAGTCCCACCCACGCTGGCAGACAGCAAAGAGCATCAAGGTCTGTGATAAATTTTCCTAAGAGGAAATCACACCATTGGCACATTTCTCCCATAACTCAGGAAAGGATGTGAGAATCCCAACTGGTGGATTGGCCAGGACAGGCAGAGGACAAAGCACCAAAATACACCCTGACCCCCCATGGCCTGTCATGCACAGGCTGGAAGGAGTCTCACTGTTTGAAAATCTGGATATTCAATGTTTGGGTTCTTTGGAGATCTTTCCATTCCCCCTCTCATTCTAGCTCTAAAGATAGTCCTCAAAATACAAGAAAAGTTGAAATTTTGTTTGGGGAAAAAAAACCAAACCCAAACTTAACAGAGATTTGGTTTTTTCTACTTCTGAGAAAAAGACCAGAAAACGCTTCCACATCTCCTGTGTAAAGTGCTGGATAAAACTAAGGATCTACTCCAAAATGTAATTAGCAGAGCAAGTCTTCTTTTCAAAGAAAAAAAAAGTATTTAAATATTTCAAATATTCTGGTGTCTTCTTTTCTCTCTATTCAACTCCACCTTGAAAACCTACTCCAACCAGCACAGTCACAAGCAGCAACACCCACCAGTCCTTTAATTTTCCAGCCTTTCTCTGGTGTGCTCAAGATAAGTTATCTTCTCCACACCTGTCTTATTTCTTTAACTAGTGTGGGTGAAAAATTCCCGCTTAAGACAAGAAAAAAGAAAAAAAATCCCAACCAAAACCCAACTATTTCAACTTAGTCACAACTGGACACTTCAAATATGAAGTCAAAAGCTAAAGAAAAGCACCTTTCAAGCTGTATTACATTAAAACACTTCAGCTACAACGTATGAAAGGCTAAAAGCAAAACTTAAGCTGTTTTTAAAACCTGTCTTCAAACAATTCAAAAGCTGGAATTAAAACTCTGCAGCTCCTTTAGGACTCAGACACCTGCAGCTTCTTGGCCACTTTTAACCACAGAACCCAACACCCCCAGCACAATCCTCACTTCAATAAAAATCCAAAATCCCCAGGGAGATGAAAACCCTTGTACACCAAACCCTCCAAAGCCAAGCTGAGCTTTTTGCACAGTCCACATGTTCCAGAGGCAGATGCCCAAGGACTCAGGTCTCCTGGTAAATGAATGGCGACCACGTGAAAGCCTCCCTGGAGAAGTCGCTTCTCTCCAGCTGCTCCTTCCCAGCCGCACCCCCCAAACCACGACCTCACCCCGCAGGAAGCCAAAAACTTCAAAAAGAGTTACCTGAGCTGCCCGGGGTCAATAAACACTGCAGATACTTGTTCATGCTGCAGCTGCCCGGTGCTGCTGACACCCCGGCAGGGGCTGCAGGCGGCACGCGGTGCCCGGCTGCTGACACAGCGCTTTGTGGGAATTGGGGCAGGACCTGCCCGAGTCCCGCCTCCACCCTCGTGTGCTCCCAGCTCGGTCGGGCTTGGGGTGTCTGCAGGCGCTTCCCGACCCCGTTCCTCTCTCCTAGCGCCGCTCCCCTCATCTTGGGGGAGTTTCTGACCTCCTCCTCCTCTCCCCACTCCCCAGTAGCAGCTGCTTTTGGCTCGGCTTGAGCTCCCCACGTTGGTGTGTGCGGTGGCTCCCCAAACATCCGTGCCCCGGTCGTGCTGTGCCCCCAGCCCGACCCCAACACCCCCCAGCTGTCCAGCCCGCCGGGGAGGAGGTGGCAGGGCTGGGGACACAGCCTGGCCCTGCCGGTCGGTGCCTGCCCAAGCCCACGTGAGCCAGCCCGGCGCCTCCGCCTCGCCCAGCACAGGGAACACGCTCCGGGAAGCCCTGGATTAGCGAGTTGTGCTTCCCACTAGCGCGGCGGGGCTTGGCTAGAGATTAAAAACATAAATCACAGGAAGTGTTCAAATGTCAGAGAAGATATCCCAGAGGGGAGAGGGAGGTCCTGGGAGCGCAAAGGGCTCCTGGGCGGGTGCAGAGGAGCCGGGTACTCACCAGCACTGGCACAACTCCAGCTGTGCCAAACCCAAAATCCTGCTGGACGGATGGAGATCTGCTCCCAGCTCCTGCTTTTCACACATCTGGAACTGACACGCGTGGGGAGACTCGGTCTCGGGGCGGAATCTCCCCACAGCCACAGAAAGTTCAAAAATGGGAAGTGTCCTGTGAGCCCACACTGAAATCCCGGCACAAAGGGCACCGTGCACTGCCCAGCCACAGGAAACTGCCACAACCGACAGCGCAGGGAAACCACCACAAACCCCAAACTGCTGAAAAGATACATCCCGACCTCACCATCAATTGATTTTTCACTCTTCATTTCAAAACTTGGTTAAAAATAAAATCCACTGGTGGCTTTTTGGTAATTACTGTCCTAAACACAACTGTGGGGGGAAAATGCAGAATTGACTCCCCCTCCCAGTTCACAGACTGGAGCACCCAACACTGAACACCTGCTTTGTTCCCTCAGTGAAACGATACTGAAAAGACTTCATGGGTTTCCACCTCTGCTGTAGCAAATACAGTAATAAAAGCTCTTTGCTGAGATGATCTTGCACAACATCCATTCCAGGAAGGAAAACGCACTGGGAAAGACCTTTTTTTCATCCTTTCTACACACGGTGTGAACATGCCCTGCAAAGTGAGTCACACCAAGGCTCTAAATCCCAGCCTGTGCCGAGGCTGCTCCCACCAAACAGGCACAGCCCCTCAGCAAAGTGCTGTGGGAGGAATGTGACAATGACCCTGATCCTGTGGGGTGATTAAAGCTGGGTTTTAACTTTTAAAGAGCCTCTTCAGGTTTTACCAAGTATCACAGAACCATAGAATGTCCTGAGCTGGAGGGGACCCACAGGGATCATTGATCCAAGCCTGGCCCTGCACAGACACCCCAACAATCCCACCCTGGGCATCCCTGAGAGCGGTGTCCAAACGCTCCTGGAGCTCTGGCAGCCTCGGGGCCGGGACCATTCCCTGGGGAGCCTGGGCAGTGCCCAGCAGCCTCGGGGGGATCATCCCGGTCACAGCCATCCTATGTGGCTGCTTTTGGGCAGAAGGGAGAGGTGAAGCGCCTCCCTCCACCAGTGACAGGATCCAGAAATCAAGCTGGGGAGATAAGCCCAAGGATTTCTCCACACTTGACCTGAGCCCAACAGAGTTGCAGCAGCTCACTGTGTGTCAATCACACAGAGGAGCAGAACTCTGTCCCTGACACCTTCCACAGATCTGATCCAGGTCTAACCTGCAAAGCTTTGTACATCCAGATAGAAAATCCACACAGCAAGAAAACTGCTCCACAAGCTTTGGACCACATCAGAAAACTGCTGAGCAGCTCAGTACACTCCACTGCTGAATAAAGTACTTCAGGCAGGGTGCTGAAAGCCTGGCTGGCTCTTCCCATCTCACACGAACACAAAGATCAGGACCTGAGGGAGTGGCTGGAGCTGTGTCAGGGCTTGGGATGGAGCTCAGGGAAAGGTTCTTCCCCCCTGAGGCTGCTGGGCACTGCCCAGGCTCCCCAGGGAATGGTGCCGGCCCCGAGGCTGCCAGAGCTCCAGGAGCGTTTGGACACCGCTCTCAGGGATGCCCAGGGTGGCATCGTTGGGGTGTCTGTGCAGGGCAAGGGGTTGGACTGATGATCCCTGAGGGTCCATTCCAGCTCTGGACATTCCAGGATTCTGTGATCAGAGCAGACAAAAGAGCTCAGAGCCCCAGAGCCGGAAGCAGCTTTCTGCTCTGGGTTCAAAAACATCCACCTCCAAAACACCCCCTGACAGCATCAAACCAGCAAACCAGGGCTGCCTACCTTAAGATATTTATGAAGAGCTGTATTATGCCTCTTTTATGTCTTTCAGCATACTCAGGACCTCGACTTTAAAGAGAGACCTATTTTTCCCCTCTACAGCTCTTGAAAAGACGCTTTTAGGACTGAAGGCAGCTCTTCCCTCCTCCTTACAGCGCACGCTTTCAAAGCACTTCACACACATTCAATAATCTTTTCATCCTGCTCTGAAGCAGGTGGGTTTTAGTCGTCTCAGAGATGGAAAAAGCACTTCAGCCAAGTCAGGATGAGAATTTGCAATCTCCAGATTCCCAGTCCTGGACAGAAAACACCCCATCAGCCCCAGCCATTTCCTCAGTGCTCAGCCAGCACAGAATTTTCACAAACCTCCAAGGCAGCCACATTCTGTTACCACACAGACAGATCCCTGCAGTAAAACACAGGAACAGATTTCCCACACCAAGCATTCCATGTTTCAGACCCCAGTTCAAATGTGCCCCTCACTCAGCATGTTTGTATTTACGGAGCTGCTTCCAGACAGGAAGGAAAGAGAATGCCTGACACATCCAGACAGCAGCAGTCAGGGAAAACTCAGTCCTGCTGCTCCTGCAGATCTCCAAGGGGCATGGAGGGCACTTCACCACTGTCCCCCAGTGCTCGGGAACGCACGAGCACTGCATGAAAAACAGGGATCATGTTATGAGCACCTGAACCTTGGGAAGTCTGGAACGGTGAGGGTGGGCAAAAAAAGGGGGGGAACAGTGCTACATCCCACTAATTCCTCTTTTCACATCCTCTCTGCTCCATTTGGCACATGTCCACAGTCCTGTCCCCCCCCCCCATGCCTGCCAGGGCCAGCTCCACTCTGTTTTCAAAAGCTCCTTTCAAAGCTACGAAATTGCACCAAGAGTTTTGGGGTTCCTGCCAATCCTCCGGTGATCCTCAAACATCAAAGCCAGCCCCAGCCTCAAATCAATATGCTTAGCAGGCTGCTCCTTTAGATGTTATCCTTTTTTTCTAGGCACCATCCCAGAAAACACCGATCTGTACTGTAGCTCTTGGTGTAGAAAGCCACCTGCCTTGGCAAAAAATGACGCTTTTAGAGTTTCTTTATCGAGTGATGTGATTAAATAGGTCAGATCTGCCCAAGTGCATGGTTAGGAGGCCACTTCAAAACAAGACAGTTCCCCCGGCAGGGAGCAAGTCCTGGGGGATGGAGAACCTGCTCCCAGAAGATGATTGCCTGGTTCTGGCTGAGCTACTACACCCTCTAGTGTAAATCCTACAGATCCTTCCAGGCGGCAGGAGCCTCAGGCAGGCAGGGAAGTGACAGGAGCACTTCAACCGGAATCCTTCCCGGGAAGCTGAGCCAAGCACTGCCTGCAAAATAACTGCAAAAGTGTCTCCTGCTCCTACAGAAATCAGGAACATTTTGTGACCTGCTGGAGTCTGTTCTAAAAGCCTGAGATTGCAGCAGGTCCATCGCTCATCTCCCATTTCTCAGTTGGCATCAAAGAATCCCAGACTGGTTTGGGTTGGAAGGGACCTCAAAGCCCATCCAGTGCCACCCCTGCCATGGGCAGGGACACCTTCCACTGTCCCAGGCTGCTCCAAGCCCCAATGTCCAGTCTGGCCTTGGGCACTTCCAGGGATTCAGGGGCAGCCACAGCTGCTCTGGGCACCCTGTGCCAGGGCCTGCCCACCCTCCCAGGGAACAATTCCTTCCCAATATCCCATCCATCCCTGCCCTCTGGCAGTGGGAAGCCATTCCCTGGGTCCTGTCCCTCCATCCCTTGTCCCCAGTCCCTCTCCAGCTCTCCTGGAGCCCCTTTAGGCCCTGCAAGGGGCTCGGAGCTCTCCCTGGAGCCTTCTCTTCTCCAGGTGAGCACCCCCAGCTCTCCCAGCCTGGCTCCAGCCCTTGGAGCATCTCCGTGGCCCCCTCTGGACTTGCTCCAACAGCTCCCCATCCTTCTCAGGTTCAAGGTCCCAGACCTGGAGGCAGCTCTGCAGGTAGGAGTCTACACAGAATCAACATTAAAAAATGGCTGGAGGCCAACCCTGAGCTGAGACAGAACTCACAGATCCCTGTCATGCCAGCCGTGCCATGCGCTAGATGCCAAGAGTTTGGGAAAGAGGCTGGAACAAGCTCTGAGCCAGCTGTTGAGCCAGGAGCAGGAGGCAGTGGCTGGAGTTCAGCCTTGTGATCCTGCTTCTTTCACAAGTGGCAGAAACTTCCCCTTGGGAAACCAGGCCCACATTATGGGTTCTATAAAAAAACTCCTCTCTAAGTGTTGTAGATTAGGTTGGATATCAGGAAAAATTCCTTCATAGAAAAAGTTGTCCAGCATTGGAAGGGGCTGCCCGGGGCAGTGGCGGAGCCCCCATCCCTGGAAGTGTTCAAACAATGCGTGGACGTGGCCCTTGAGGACAGGGGTCAGTGGTGACCAGGATGGGGCTGGCTGAAGGTTGGATCTGATGAACTTGGAGGGCTCTTCCAACCTTAACAATTCCATGATTGTACACAAACTGCTACTCCCCAAAACTCAGGCTGCTTCCCCTGCATCTCTGACACGCCCAAGCCAAGCCTAGCAAGGCATTGGGGTATTTTTCTTGCCCTTCACACTCAGCTTACACCAACACTTCCAGCCAGCTCTGGGAGCCTCTCACACTTTCCAGGGGCACCCAGAGGTTTTCCCTTCCCCACTTCAAACCCCAAACCCAACCCCAGCTGTTATCAAGCACAGCAGCACCTGGTGCAGGCCAAAACGAGCAATTCCAGTTCCAAAACTGACACTCCACAGATATTTAAAGACATGCAGGAACAGCACACTGAAAGATAATTATAATATCATCTACCATCCTGAAGCATCCTAGGGAGCTTTTAAAATTCAAAAGAGCACTGAACACAGCAAAAATGTTTGTCTTTCTAACGATTATCTGCCTGTGACAGCCCTGAGAATGCTTCTTTTATTTTAAACTAAACTAGTAGTGGTGGTAAGTTGGCCTGGTATCCAGGAGGCATCAAGAATTAATCCTCTTCCAAACTTGAGACCAACCCAAAGTTAAGCAAGCACACAAAAAACACAAGCTGGGCTTTGTTTTGGCAATTTCTGCTTCAGATTACTAGAAACCATCCACACCAGCATTATTTATGCCATTATACCTAACAGAAATAACAAAGCTTTGACAAAAAGAAAGCCAGCAGGGTTCTTCTAGAGAGAAGAATGAAGGCTTTTTTCCTCCCAACAAATCAGCAGAACAGCAAATAATGTGTATAAATAAAGACAAGAGTTGCTGGAAGAATGGACAACAATAGCTCACTATTGATCCTTGTGGGTCTCTTCCAACTCAGGATATTCCATGACTGTCTGATTCACTGGGGTTTCTTTGTGCCAGGCTGCCTTTGAGAAGCCTGGCAGTGCTCAGTGCCCCACAAGCCCCTCACGGGGGGTGTCTGGCTGACCACAGCCCCCAGAGCCCCAGCATGGGCCCTGCCTCCCCGATCCAGGCAGCTCCTGAAGGGATCTAACGGCCCGGGAGCTGTCAGCAGGTTTGGAATTCAGCGCTGACACCTCAGCGCCACGTGAGCCGAGTGCCTGGAGCGACAAAGAACGGGATCAGGGCAGCGCTGCCCTCCTGCAGCTGGGGCTGTCCCCGGACACGCGGGGAAGCTGCTCCCCACCACGCTGTGTCCAACAAGACCCCACCGACCCCCACCGCTCTCTCACCCGGTGGGGCTGCAAAGCTCCTTCCAACCCTCCCTTGGACGAAGGACGAGACAGCCCAGGGCCCGGACAGGGCTGGGCACACGCAGCCACAGAGCCGCGGGCCGGGTGGGCCCCAGCGGGTGATACCGACAGAGCCCGGGGGTCACCGCACTGGGAAGGGGCTGAGGGGGGCGATCCCGCGGCGCTGGGGGGCTCAGGGGAGCCGCAGGCAGATTCGGGCCCTGAAGGGTGGGCGGGCGGCACAGGAGGAGGCCAGGCACGGGCCTGCCCTTGCCGGGGGAAAACACACGGGGCGGGGGGCGAAAGCACGGCCGGGCTGGCGGCGGCAGGGACGGGAACAGCCGTCCCGGGGAAGGGGGTCGGGGGAAGGTGAGGGGGTACCGCGACCCGGCCGGGTCGGGCCGTACCTGCGCCGTGTCCGAGCGGGAGCCCCACGCTGGGGTCACCCGAGGCTCCGGAGGCTCCGCACGGCGCCGGGGCCACCGGGGGGTGCCGGAAGTGGCAGTAGGGCCTGCGGCATCCCCGGCCCGGCCCCGACCCCCCGGCGTTGAGGAACGGGCAGTCGATGCCGCGGAAGTAGCCGGTGGATCTGAGCATCCCGCCGGCTGCGGGGCGGGAGCGGGGCCGGGCGGGAGCGGGGCCGGGCGGGCGGAGGAGCCGCGGGCGGCCGGGACGGGCTCTCGCCTCACACGACCGGTGCCGGCCCCGCCGCCATCTTGGGAGCGCCGGGCGCGGCGGCGAGGACCCCGAGACGCCACTGCCCGCACAGGGCTGCCCGCGGCGCGCCTGAGAGCGGGGCGGGGCGGTGCTGAGGGGAGGCCGGGAACTGTCACAGAATCCGGGAATATCCTGAGGGGGATCCTGCAGCGGTCATTGATCCAACTCGTGTCCCTGCACAGACACCCCAACAATCCCACCCTAGGCATCCCTGAGAACGGTGTCCAAACGCTCCTGGAGCTCTGGCAGCCTCGGGGCCGGGACCATTCCCTGGGGAGCCTGGGCAGTGCCCAGCAGCCTCGGGGGCAAGAACCTTTCCCTGAGCTCCATCCCAAGGCCTGACACAGCTCCAGTCCTTCCCTGGGCTCCTGTCCCAGAGCAGAGCTCAGCCGCTGCCCCTCCGCCTCCCCTCGGGAGGAGCTGCAGCCCCCGAGGAGCCTCCCCTCAGCCTCCTCTGCTGCAGCTGAATTCCGGCGTTCCCGTTCTCTCGGGGCATGGCCGGGCTGCAGGAGCCGCCATCCAGAATCACCGCTCTCAGGGATGCCCAGGGTGGGATTGTTGGGGTGTCTGTGCAGGGCCGGGAGTTGGACTGGATGGTCCCTGTGGGTCCCTCGCAGCTCAGGATATTCCAGCATTCTGTAATCCAAACTCAGCTGAGTTTGGCACACTCCCATAGCGAGGGGAGACACAGGGCTTGGGGGTACAGCCCCGGGGCTGCAGCCACCTCATCCTGCTGCCGAGCACCCCCAGAGTCCCCCAGCTGTGGGCACAGTGACGGTCACAGGTTCCCTGCTCCGTGGCCCATCAGCCCAGCGTCCTCAGCACAGACCACAGTGGAGCACCATTGACCACCACACCAGCAGAGCCTGCAGATCCCAGCACGGACCACGGCCCCAGCACATTCCAGTATTCCCAGCATGGACTGCCATGGGCCACCAGCCCCAGTACGGCCCATCCACCCCACATCCACACAGCACGGATCACCTCAAACCACCTCCCTGAGCCCCAGCACAGCTTGGGCCTCCTGGAGAGCAGCAGGACACTGGACAGGTTTGGGCAGTGGCTCCGAGGCCGAGGCCAGACCAAGAACTGGTTCCACATCCCCTGAGGGCCCAGCCCACTCCTTGCCCCAGGTAGTCACCACATCTGCATTTACCAGTGGGGAAACTGAGGCATGCAGTGACAGCACTTTGGCTAAGCAGAGCCTGCACCGGAGCAGGGATTCAGAGCTGGGATTCAGAGCCGGCCTTGGAGGGACCAACCAGGGAAGGGGCATCCGCAGCTCCTGGGAATCACCTGGCACTGCTGCTGCCGCCTGGGGTGTTCAGAGCAGGGAGACTCCACCTCCAGCAAGTGAGGCCTTTCTGGGATATCAGCAAGGACCAAGCCCTCCAAGGAGAAATCCCAGGGAGTGAGCTGGACACCCCAGCCTGGAGAGCCAGGACAATCCGGGAGAGCCTCATCACCTGTGCCATCAAGGAGAGATGGGAAGCTCGAGGGCAGTGCCAGGAACAGTTGGGTGATGCAGAGAAAGGTGCACAAGGAGGAGTCGGCCTTGGCCAAAGGCAGAGACAAGGGAAAGAGTGCTAAAGTAGTGATTTGTAATAGTCTTAAATGAAAAAATAAAACGCTTTGTTTTCCAAATTTGGCACATGCTGCTCCCAGAGCATCCCAGCAGAGTCCAAGAGAGGAGGATGCCAGGAGAGGAACCCAATACTGAGCAGAACCAGCAGCTGCTGACCCCGGGAAACCTGAATAATACATAAAAAGCTTCTAAAAAGCAGGAAACTCCAGGAGATGAGCTGCCTTCCCTCCGGCAGAAACCTGGCCCTGGCACAAGGTGCTTTACAGGTACTGGGGGAGGGCTGTGCTGAGATCCCCACCCACACCTCCCCAGCCAGTTCCCTTCTCCCACCAGTCCTAGGAGAGCAAGCTCATCTTTCCCTCGCAAAAACAGAGTGGTTTTATTTTTGTGGTATGGATAAATCTATTTTATAGAACTTCGGCTGTAACAGAGAAGCCTCAAGAAAGATACACACAAACAAAAGCACTAACACACAGGGTATTTCCCTGCCTTATAATTCTCATCCTGTGCTTCAGCGCACAAACCAGCAAAATTGAACTAAATAAAATAAATAATGAAATAAGTAATAAAATATTTGTTTCTGCCCAGACCCTGAGGACCCCACATGGAAAAACTTCCCAAACTCGAGGCTGGTCTTGGCTATGCTTTTGCCTCCCCACCTAAGCTCAGTTAACTGGGATGCCCACTCAGCTCCCAGTCAACAGCACTGGGAAAGGTCCCAAGGGTCCCTCTGCACACTGAGGCAGCTCCTCTGAAAGCAACAACCCCCAAATTCCCCCATCCTGCTCAGCACTCCATAGGCATCCCTCCAACCCTGCTCAGAACCTAAAACCCCTCCCCAGCCTCCTTGACTGACCAAGGGACCCCCAAAACTGACCTCAACACCTCAAAGCTCCTGATCCTCTGTAGGGAAATGAGGGGTCCCCAATCCTGCTGCCCCCCGTCCCACAGCCAAAGCCCCTGATTTCAGCTAAGGAGGGGGACAAACTGCGGCAGGGGTGGGCACAGGGTGGGGCTGTCACCAACCTCAGTCCCTGCAGGAACAAAGGGGATGGGGGTTTGTCTCTTGCCTCCCCAGTAGAGCCAGGCAGGGGGATGTCACTGCATCAGGGCTGGAGCCACCCCTGCCACAGCCCTTCCTGCTGCTGGGGGACACAGGGACCTGTCCCCCGTGAGGGAGACACCACACTGTGCTGGGTGACACAGGGAGACAGGGAGACACCGCGCTGTGCTGGGTGACACAGGGACCTGTGAGCTGTCCCCTGTGACAGGGAGACACCGCGCTGTGCTGGGTGACACAGGGTGACAGGGAGACACTGCACTGTGTTGGGTGACACAGGGTGACAGAGAGACACTGCACTGTGTTGGGTGACACAGGGTGACAGGGAGACACCGCGCTGTGCTGGGTGACACAGGGACCTGTGAGCTGTCCCCTGTGACAGGGACACACTGCGCTGTGCTGGGTGACACAGGGTGACAGGGAGACACCGCACTGTTACTGCTGCTGGGGGACACAGGGACTTGTCCCCATGGCAGGGCGACACCGCAGTGCTGGGTGACTGACACAGGGCCTGTCCCCTGTGACAGAGAGACATCACACTGTGCTGTGCTGGGTCACACAGGGACCTGCCCTGGTGCCAGGGTGACCTCACACCCTGCTGGGTGTTCCCTCACATCTGGGACCGCACGAGGATGTGGCCCAGGAATATGGCTCCAGGGCCTGGTTCACTACCCGGAGCAGGTATCTGAGGATCCAGCCCTGGGGCTCGGGGGTTTCCCTGGAATCTCATCCCCACCCTCCAGCCCTGCCCCCCCAGCTGCTCCCTGCCCTGCCGTGAACCCCCAGCTGGGTGAATGGGGTCGAGTTTTGGGAGAAGAGTCCAAAACAATGGAAACCAGCTGGAGATGCTGGTATGACCAGAGCCTCCCCCACAGACCCCCACTCCCTGCTCCTTGTTCTGCATCGCCACATCCGAGCACCCCAGGGCGAGTTTCTGCTCCCCATGGGGGAGATTTTCTCTGCATCCACGTGGGAACTTTTCCACCATCCTGGCACAGCCTTGGCATGAGGTGCCAGATGGGGTTTGTGAAGCTGGAGAAGGAAACAGAGTTGGGAGAACAGGGCCTTCCCTGGAGCTGCCAGAACATCCTCACATGAGGCCATCTCTTGGCAGGGATGGGCTGATCGGGATGGTGACATCGCTCCCAGTACTCCCAGTTCCTCATCCGGGTACCACCCTACATGTAACCCCCCACGGTCCATGTCCCCCGTGGGAGCACCTCCCCAGACAGGGGTTCTCCATGACACCCCATAATCCCCTCCACATCCTGGGGCAATGCCCTGGCCGCTGCATCCCACCCTGCCCAGCCCCAGCCCATGGGGTACCAGTCACCCTGGGGGATGCTCCAGCTCCCCACGGATGTTTCCAGCCCCACAAGGTGCTCCTGGCACCCCAAGGGGATGCTTTGCCTTCCCAAGGGGATGCTCCAGGTCCCCACAGATGCTCCTGGCACATGAAGGGGATGCATCCCAGCCCCTCCTCCAGGATGTTCCGGTCCCTCAATGGGATTTTTCATCCCCCCAGGATGTTCCTGGTATCCTAAGGAGACACTCTGGCCCCTACAAGGCAATGCTTTCCCCACCAAGGGGCTGCTCCCAGCCCCCCACGGGGATGCTCTGGCCCTCCAAGGAGACATTTCGGTCCCGCAGGGTGTTCCCAGCCCCACGAGGACTCTTGTCCCAGCCCCGGTGCGTGTCCCACGTGTGCTGTCCAGGCGCTGTCACCGCGGGGCTGTGGCAGCCCGTGGGCCTCCCTTGGCCGTCCCAGCCTCCAGGCATCGCTCAGGCATAGGATGACAAAGGGAAGCTCACAGGGGGCAGCGGGCCCGGCCCCGCACTCCTCCGAGAGCTCCTGCGGACAGAGGAGAGACGTGAGGGGAGAGCAAGGATCCCGGGGAGCTGCAGGATCCGAGGGAGCTGGGGGATCCTGGGGAGTTGGAAAATCCCGAGAAGCTGAGGGATCCCGGGGATCTGGGGTAGTCCCAGGGAGCTGAGGGATCCCATAGCGGCTGGGGCATCCTGGGGGATCCCATGGAGCCGGGGGAGCTGCGGGATCAGACGGAGCTGGAGATTCTCACCCTGCCCCACATCTCCAGGAGGTGAAAACCATCCCGTGAGTCTCCCCGGTGCAGCCCAAAGCCCTGGCAGCGCTGCGGTCCCGGGGGATGGTTTGGGACGTGGCAGGTGTGAGGTGCCAGTGGGGCCACACAGCCCAGTGGGGCCACACAGCCCAGCGGTGCCGGTGGGTGCAGGGACTGCGCGTGGAACCCGAGGGGGGAGGAGAGGGGCCAGAGGGGGTGTGGGGCTGCTCAGGGGTGAGTGCACATCTGTATGTGTGTGAGTGCACATCTGTGCGTCTCTGTGCACATCTGTATGTGTGTGAGTGCACATCTGTGTGTGTCTGTGCACATCTGTATGTGTGTGAGTGCACATCTGTGCGTCTCTGTGCACATCTGTATGTGTGTGAGTGCACATCTGTGCGTCTCTGTGCACATCTGTGTGTGTGTGCAGGTCTCTGCAGGGCTGTGCACAGACACACACACACGTGTGTGTGTGTGTGTGTGTGTGGACACGCGTGCAAAGGTCCCTGTGTGCAGGGCTGTGTGTGCTCATCCATCCGTGTGCACACGCATGTGCAGGTACACGTGTGCTGTGAGCACACGGATCTGGATAGGCAGAGCAGGGTGGGGCCATCCCACAGTTTCCCACCCAGGCCCAGGGTCCCAACCCAGCTCAGGGACCACCACCTGCCACCCCTGTCCCCAGCCCCGGCCGGCAGCACAGGGCCAGGCGCCCCCCTGGTTCTGGGTGCCGCTTATGAGTTCTGGGTGCCCCCCAAGGTTGTGGGTAACCCCTCAGGGTTGTGGGTGTCCCCCAAGGTTGTGGGTAACCCCTCAGGGTTGTGGGTGTCCCCAGGGTGATGGGTGTCCCCAGGGTGGTGGGTGTCCCCTCAGGGTTGTGGGTGTCCCCAGGGTGATGGGTGTCCCCTCAGGGTTGTGGGTGTCCCCTCAGGGTTGTGGGTGTCCCCGGGGTGATGGGTGTCCCCTCAGGGTTCTGGGAGTCCCCAGGGTGGTGGGTGCCCCTGCCCCCCGTGCCCCTGCCCCCCTCACCATGTCTCGCCAGGGAGGTGCCGCCGGTGTCGCAGTGCAGCCACGGGCGCGTCGGGCTCTCACAGCTCTGCGCTGCTCGGGGAGTGGGGACACGGGCTCTGCTCCCCCAGATCTGCCCCCGTCCCTGTCCCCACTGTCTCCAAGGCCTCCGCCTCACTCACCGGGCAGGGCAGAGCCAACGCATCCTCCCCTCTCCTTGTCCTTTCCTGTCTCCTTCCCGCCACCTCGGCCAGCACCATGCTGTGCCCTCACCCTCGCATCCCTTTTCTGACGCCGTCCCCTCTCCCAGCCTGACCACCGATGGGATCCTTCCCCTCTGCCCTTTTATACCGTCTTTGTTCATATGACAAGCACGTGGAAAACCAGAGCAGAGCTTGGAAAAAAGCTCCTTAAGATGCTTTAATTCAGTTTCCTGGATCCCATGACTGAGCTCGGCCTCTGAACGGGGTCTCATGACTGTGGCACGCAGGTCCCGGCCATCAAAAGCCTCATTTATGCCCCAAAAGAGACTTAAACCCCTCTTGGCCGGTCATCCGACATCCCCCATGCCTGGCCTGGGCCCCTGTGCCCCCCTGGCTGAGGGCTTCAAACCTGCCCTGACCCTGCCCTGCTGCAGCTGCAGGAGAGACTTTGGGGACACTCAAGGCCTGGCTGTGCCTTTTCCCTCCAGGGAAAGGACACTGCAGAGTCCCCCTCCAGGCACCAAACCCTGTCCACCACCCAGTGCCCTTCCTTCACACTACACCACAGCACCAGTGGAGGGGAAAGAAGTGTCATCCCAGAGGGACCAAGTGTCATCCCAAAGGGGACAGAAGTGCTGTCCCAGTGGCTCATGGCCCAGTTTGGCCCCAGGTGGGGGTTGCTGTGCCCAGGACCCCCAGCCCACGCCCTTTGAGGCCCCAGCAGCTCTTGTAGGGCTGAGTGCTCCTCTCTCTCTTCACTCCAGCTGCTGAGTGAGGATGGAGCCTCCATCCTGGGCCAGGAGCAGTGACAGATCCAGATCCAAAGCCCTGATCCCAGATTCCAGTCAGTGCTCCCCACCATGGAGGTGGCACCCAGCAACGACCATCTCCATGGACTCCCATATTCCCAAGGTGGCTCTAAACTTTGGAGACCAGGCTGAACTTTACTGACCTTTTACCTTTGTTTTAAACTGAGGCACAGGAAATACTACCCCGAGCCACCCCAACATTCCCCCAAACCCAACGAGCTCTGAGCTGTCCCGCCAGTGAGGCAGAGCCGCCCTGAAGCATCCGCAGCTCAACAGGAAACAGGCAGCAGTAAGAGGATAAAAATACCCTGGGTGCACACAGAACGTCTCTGTGCCGGGATTAGGGAGCCCTGGGACAGCGCGGCCGGAGGGAGCCGGGCTGGGCAGCTTTGGCTTCCCGCACACGTGTGAGCCCAAGGGTCCCGAACCTCCTGGCCACTGCTGGCAGAGGGATGGGGAAGGAAGGACTGGGGAGATGTGCAGGGAGAAGCCAGATATCCCAGCTCCTGGACCCCAAAATCCCCCTGGCAAAGGAATGAGGCTCCCCCCCCCAGAGCCATCCACATCCTCTTCCAGCTCCTGCACAGCCCCAGCAGCAAGGAAGGGTCATCCCTCCTCCTCTGGAACACCCCGCTGTGGTTCTGGGGGAGGTGAAGGAGGTGTGGGGAGCAGGGGGTCCCGTGCCCCCCACCTCGGCCCACCCCAGCTCCCTGCCCGAAACAATGGGTGCATTGGAGTACTCGGAGCATGGGGGTGCAGCGAGGCCCCCCCGCCTGGCCCCTGAGCCCCTAAGGAGATTAAATCCCTCCTCACATGAGCCTGGCGGGCCCCAGGGCCTCGTGTCGGGGAGGGGACACCAGAACAGGGACAGGGAGGGAAAGGGGCACAGCAGTGTTTTGCTGTTTGGGTTGGGGCCAGGGATGTCCCGGAGGAAGGAAAACACACACACAAACAGCTTTTCCCGGGGGTGTAAGAGCAGGCGCTGTCCCAAAAATCACCAACCTGAGCCTCTGCCTTTCCCTGGGGCAAATTCCCTGTGCTCGTGGGAGGACGCCACAGGACACCCCTGCACCTGCCCCATGGCCAGTGCACCCCCAGAATCACTGAGGTCCCACACAGCTGGGGGCAGAACTGGGCACGGAGCAGGTCAAAAATAAGGTTTGCTCCCCCAGGACCATCCCGTGTGCCCCAGAACCACCCTGTGTCCCCAAGGACCACCCTGTGTCCTTCGCTGTGCTGGCCTAGTACAGAGGAGGCCATGGGGACGTCCCCCTTCCCCTGTGGCACAGCTGGCCCCCACCAGCTCTTGGAAGGCTGAGACCATCCTCCACCTCTGCACCCGTGATCCCATGGGATCCCCTAATGACACAGGACAGGGGCTGGCAGGGGAATGGGTGCCTGTTGTCCCCAAGTCCCACTGGACACATAGACCTTTGCAGCCTGATCCCAGGGGCCAAGGGCATCTTCCCCCCTCCCGCTGGCACCTTGGGGCCACCCAGTCCCCAGAGGGGGGTGACAAGCATTGTGGAGGTGGCCAAGGGCAATCCAGGGAAGGTGCTGAACAAAGGGAAAGTTGAGGGGCCAGGCACCCTGGGGCTGGGTCATAGGCAGGAACCCCCAGGGGTACCCAAGGAAAGGGCACACACGGGTGAAACGTTAAACCTCTGCTCTTTATTCGCTGCCTGGTTCCCTCACCCCGTTCCCCGGGCGAGTGGTCCGGAGGAGGTTTTCCAGGGGTGACCTGAACACCAGGAGTGCTCTGGGAAGGCTGAGCAGCGCCAGACTGGAGGAGGTGTGGGGCAGGGGGGCACCTCCTCCATGCATCCCCATAGTCCCCTTGGGGACACGGCTCTGCCCCAGCCGCGGGGTGAACACCGGGCACCACCAGCGCTGGTCCCGGGAAAGCTCCATGGAGAGCGGGAACTGCCACCTCCTCTGTCCCACCCACAGGGACACTGGGGAGGGGCCAGGCCCCAGCCCCTCTCCAACTCGCCTTATTGCTATGGTCAGAGCAGCAGAGCGGCCGGGAGGGGCTCGGGGCTTCGCCGGTTTGGGAGAGGAGACGAGGACATGTCTGAAGCCAAGGATCCACCGTCAGAGGGTGGGCTCATGTCTCTGGGAAAGGGGAAGGAGGGAGCTGCCGTCTCTGGCCAGCCGGGCCGGTGGTGCCAGCAGCGCCGGGGCTGGCACCGGCAGGGAGGAGAGCTGTGCTCGTGTCCGAGAGCAAACACTGTCCATTCCAGGGCCTCCTGCCCTCTGCTGAGCCTGGAGCCGAGGCAGAACAAACTCATTACAGCTCCAGCTCCTAGCAGCAGGGCCTAGGGAGAGCTACTGGGAGAACTGGAGAGTCAAGCAGAACCCCCCTGCCTGTCCCCCTGGCTAGTTGCGTTGGTTGGCCAGCTCCTGGGAGATGAATTTCCGAAGGCGCTCGAGGTACTGGCTGTAGAGTTCAATGTCATTGTGCCCGGCCCCGTCCACCCACAGCGGCTCCACGGCCTTGGGGCAGCGCTCAAAGAGCGCCAGGCCGTGGGAGAAGTCGATGACTTCGTCCTCCGTACCGTGGATGATGAGGACAGGAGAGGTGATTTTAGAGATCTTCTCGATGCTGCCAAGAGGGTGGATGGGGAAGAGAGGAGAGAGGGGGGGTAAGCACAGGGAATGAGACATTCCCATTCCTCCTGCCCTCAAAACATCCCCTGGGAGAGGACCAGGAAACGCTCTTTGATCATGGCAGAGCACAGGGATAGGGAGGGACATGGAGTTTCTGCCAAGGAAAAGATCTGCCCCGGTGTGACAGACAAGGAGCAGACAGCAGTGACAACATCCCCGTGGGACCTCGGCAGGGCTGATGGGAACTGCTGCAGGACAGCCCTTCCCTGCCGGGATCAGCCCTGCCGGGCTCTGAGGAAGGGAAGCACGGCTGTTCCCAGCTTGGTCCCAAAGGCCACGCGAGGCCATCGGGATGCAGAGCGTGGGCTGGTGGCTCCCAGCCACAGCTTCCGGCTCGGGGACTGTCCCCTGGGCCCCACTGGCCTGGCTGCAAGGGAGAGGCAAAGGAAGAGCTCGTCTCCTCAGCACTGCTCCTGCCATCTGAACAGCAGGAAAACCCCCAAGGAATTACTCTTGGGGGAGAGAGGAGTCCCAGGGATGCCCAGGGCTTGTGACACCTGACAAGGGGCCAGCGGCACAGCCCCAAAGCTGGCGGGCAAAGACAGGGTGGCCAAGAGGTGATGCCACAGGGGACTGGGGCACACACATGGCACAGCCCTCAGGAGGGGCACAGTGACCCCAGGGAGGGCTATGACCCCCAGAGGGCACCAAATACAGGGCGAGAAGATGCCAAAGGGGATGTTTAAACCTATCACGAAAAATGGGTCCATGTGTCACATGTCCCCTGGCTGTGACCAGAGCTGGTCTGGGCACTGCCCCCCCAAACCCCCCATCCCTCTGCCCAGGGCACTCACTTGGGGAAGGCATCGAACCAATAGGTCTTCTTGGTGTCGGGGAAGGCGACGCGCATGCCGGAGGTGAGCGGGGAGTGCAGCACGATGGCCGCGCACTCGTAGCGGGAGGCCAGGTCGACCGTGGGCACTGTGCCGATGCTCTGTCCATACAAAATTATGTTCTCCGGGCTGATCCCGTACCTGGCAGAGGACAGAGCAGGTCAGTGGCCAGGCACATCGCCAGGAGATACAGCTCAGGGGTCACTCTGCTCTGGCCACAGCGCCCACAAGGCTCCTGGCAGGGTCTGGGGTCTCTCCCCCCGACCCTCCCCCAGCTCCCGATGGCTAGGCCCAGAGCAGTTCCCTGCACTCCCAAAGGACCAGGGAGAAGCCAGGGCTGAGCTGCCAGGTGAGTTCTGGGGGGTTTCCCTCACCAGGTCAGGGTTATGGGGGGTTCACAGACCCTGGACTGCAGCCATGTGGGAAGCCCCACCTCTGGGTCACACTGCAAGCCAGGCCCAAGGAAGAGGAGGCAGAGCCTGACATGGGGCTGCACCCCAAACCTGGCAGGGAAACCGGGGCTGAGCCTAGCACAGTGAGACAGGAAGCAAAGCTGTGCCAAGGTCATGCCCTGCAGCATCCCTGCCCCTTGGATTCGCCAGCTGCTCCCTCTACAGCTTTCCAACCACCCCTTCCTTTCGCAAGTGGCCCAGGGTTCCCTTTCTGGGAGATTTCCTGTTTTCCAGACTGCTGGAGCACAGGGTTTTCCTGAGGGCAGCAGGGCCGTGCTCCCTGCCCCAGCCTGCCCCTCTCACCGTGTCCGCAGCGCCTGCCACGCGGCGTCGATGTCGGAGTAGAGGTTGCGCTCTGAGGGCTTGCCCGTGCTCACGCCGTAGCCCGAGTAGTCATAGGAGAAGATGTTGCAGTTGATGCGGGTGCCCAGCCCAATGTAGAAGCTGCTCATCTGCCCCAGGTCCACAGCGTTGCCATGGGAGAAGAGCACTGTGTACCTGCGGCACCAGGGACACGGGTACGGAACGTTAATCCCGGGCTCTGCCACGGTGCCGGGATATCCCTGTGCGTCTGCCTTGGAGGCCAACAACCAAACCCAGGACACAAAGGGCCAACACCCCTCTGGCCACCAAGGAAAATCCTCGTGACACCCCCAGGGACACCCAGATCCTTCTGCTGCCAGAGCCAGGGGCTCACTCCCAGCGGGAACAGGCAGCTTGAAGGCAGGATGATGGTTCTGTTCAAGTTTTTGAGTCTATTTTTGGTAAAAAGCTCAGGATTTGGGGCCGTTTGCCCAATGGGGATTTCAAGTAAGAATTCTGACAGCGGGTTTTTTTCTCTCCTGAGCCTGGCAAGACACCAGATGCTGAGAGAGAAGTGAATTGTGGGAGTGACAAGGCACAAGAAATTTCCACCATAAGGGGAAAAACAATGTTAATCATAAAAATTAACACTAATAGCAGATTGATGGGAGCTTGGCTCCCTTCTGCCAGAGGGAGGGAGTAGGACCCACTCCCTGCTGAGCCCCTGCAGCTGGTCCGAGGGGTCTGTGGCCAGGATGAGCCTCCAATCCCGGCCTGGATGCCCAAGAAGCTCCAGCTGGAAGTCAGTGACAGGACAAGCTGCGGGAGGTCAGACAGCCAGCAGCACCTGATACCCCAGGGTTTGGGAGGTCTGGTTCCCCGCAGCCCAGGTTCTCCCCTCCAGCCCTGCAGCCTGGGATGCTGGTCCTTGAGGACCTGTTGTTCCTGGTAGGATACAGGAAAGGGGTCAGCTGGGGTGACCTGGCCTCCCTCTGCACCTGAACCCCCAAACTGTGCCACTGCTTGGGGAGCAGCTGCCAAGACCCCTCCTGTCCAGCCACTGGCACCAGGAGCGGGTCTCCATCTCACACTCCAGGCTGCCTCTCTCCAGCTTCCCACTTCACAGATCCACGGGAGTGACCAAACGCCTCCTGGCTTTCACTCCCATCACTCTTTTCCTTGAGGAATCAAATGTCTCTGTGAATTTGACTAAACCAGGCTCTCCTGGCTGGCACAGGCAGTTGTCCATCCCCATGGTCACCGCAGGGCTGGGGATGGGGAGGAGCAGCTGTTGCAGCCACTCCGGTGCTCCCTGAGAACCAAGCTCTGTACAAACGACTGGAGCGTTGCGTCAGTGCCGTGACACCGGGGGACTGAGACAGCCTGGGGAATCCCCACATCCCTGTAGCCTCTGGCTTTGCCTCTGCTCCTGCTTTAACCCCATTCCCAGTGCGGCCACAAGCCAGACCGGTCCTGGGAGCCCAGCTCGCCCGTCCCACCGGACGCCTCCAAAGCCCCGCGGCAGGGCCAGCTCCTCCGGTGACGCTCAGCCGAGGGACAAGAGGGGCCAGGAGCCCCCCGGCGCGGCGCCAGCCCGGCCCAGCCCAGCAGAGCGCAGCTGGCACACCCACGGGTGACTCACCTGGCGCCGGGCACGCAGCGGACGTACATGCAGCCGACGCGGTTCCCCCGGCTGCTCTTGGTGACGAACACCTCGATGTTGTCCAGCTCCCGCTGGGAGTACTGGAAATCCGCCCGGTCCTTCAGGTGCAGCTTCCAGCGGCCCGCGGTGCCTCGCAGGGAGCCGGTGCTGCCCACGGGCTCGGGCTCGGGCACCATGGCGTAGGTGGGCTCCGGGGGCAGGAAGGCGAGCTTGGCCGCGATGCGGCTGGGGCAGGGCGGGCAGCAGAAGAGGCAGCAGAGTTGGCTGATCGACAGCCCGTTCATGACGGCGGCGAGGCGGGAGGCGGCCGCGCCCGGAGCGAGGGAGGATCCGAATCGGACAGAGGCCGGGAACGACGCCGGCCCGGAGACACCCCGTCCTCAGCTGGCCCTGGGCACGGCTGGCGCCGGCCGTGCAGCGCGGGCCGGGGCGTGCGGCGGGGCTGCGCTGTCCATCTGTCCGGCCGGCGGCTGCGGGAGCCTGCGGGCAGGGCGGGGGCTCTGAGGGCTCTGTCCCCTCCGTGACCCACGGCCGGGGACAAACGTGCTCCCCCCAGCGTCCCCCGCCTCGAGCACCCCCGCAGCTCCCAGCCCCCACCGAGCCCACGCAGCCCCCCCGCCCAAATCAAACCTCCTGCCACATTCGCCAGCCCCCGCGGCGGGGGCGAGGACAAGCGCAGGATCACACACACACCACCCCCACAGCAGCCACACGGCTGCTGGGACAAAGGACACGGCTCCCCCGGGGCCACCTGGGTGCCGGCACAAGCGTGCGGGAGTGCCGAGCTCCCGAGGAAAAAGGGGAAAGGGGAGAGAAAGAGGCAGAGGAAAAAAAAAAAAAAAAAGGAACTATTTTCTGCAAGTTTGGGCACAGGCTTGAGCTGAGGAATGTCAAACCAGCCCACACCCCGAGGAATTCGCTCCATCTGCTTCCGAAGGGCTGGGAAAGGGGAGGAAAGGGTGGAAGAGGGATATGGCACTGAAGCTGAGATACGGCACTGAAATATGCCAAAATACTGGGAGTGAAGGGATGCCCCGTGCCTCGGGGGGAGCCAGGAACCCCTCGGGCTGGTGACCATCCACAGCAGGGCCGGGGCCGGTGCCACACCTGGCACATGGCATCCCAGGTTTGGCACCCCATGTGCCACTGGGACCAGCCGCCGTGGGTGGGCAGCCCTGCCCTGCCCCTGCCCTCGCCCCACGCCTGCTGTGGGGACCCGACCCACCACACACACACTGACCCCACACACACTGACCCCACAGCCACAGAGGGGGGATCCGCACTGTGCCCAGCCACTGACCCCTGTGGGACACCCCCCCACTGACTGGTGGGTGCTCCCCCCTCCCCTGATAGGCATGGGACCCCCGCCCCACACACACTACCTGAGGCGGCCCTTCCCCCCGCGCCTGCTTTTGGCCTCCCTCCCACCACTGACCCCTCCCCGCCAACTCTCCGTGTGGCACCCCCAGCACTGACCTTCCCCCCTCACTGTCCAGCGCGGTCCTCTCTCCTTGCTGACAAGCATGGAGACCCCCCCACCCCACTCACATTGGCCCGTGTGGGCCCCGCGACTGCTGTGGGCCTCGATCTCCTCACTGATCGCTGGGGGACCCCCCCAAACACACACTGACCAGTGGGACCCCCCCCGACCACTGGGTGTGTGTCCCCCGCAGCCCCGCTGGACCCGTACGGGCCCTCCGACCCCCCGATGACCTCCTCGAGCCTCCCCCGCCTACTGAGGGGCCCCCATGAGCACGCAATGACCCTCGTGGGTCTCCCCCTGCCCCCACCCCGACCACCGTGAGCTTCTCCCGACTGCCGGGGGGTCTCACACACACGGAGCGGCCCCCCCTTCCACAGACCGGCGGGGACCTTTCACCTCCCACCGCCTGTTGGGAGGGTCCCACACCTCCGCTGACCTGCGCGGCCCCCCCAAGCACACCCTGATCACTGTGTCCCCACCACACTGAGCAGCGTGACCTCCCCCGGCTGCCGCGGGCCTCCGCTCCCTCTGACCGCGCTGTGGGACCCCCCACAAACACACACTGACCGCCCCCCCACCGCCGCTGGACGGCGGGACCCCGATCCCTGCGGGCCCCCCCGGCCCGTGTGCCCCCCGGCCCGGTACCTGCACATTCTCCCGGCCCGCCCGGGCCCCCCGGCCCCGCTCGGCGCTGCCCGAGGCCCCGCGGCCGCTGCGGCCTCCCAGGCGGGGGCGGTGCTTGCCCCGCCCCGACCGGAAGTGACGCCATCGCCCCGCGCCCGTTGCCATGGGAACGGCGCGGCCGCCCCGGCGCCTCATGGCGGGGACTTGGCGCGGCCTCTCCGCAGTCACCGGGTCCCGAATGGGGCTGGAAGGGACCTCTGGAAATCATCCAGTCCAGCCCTGGCAGGGTCTCGTGGAGCAGGTGCGCTTGGAATGTCTCCAGAGAGGGAGATTCCACCGCCTCCTTGGGCAGCCGTTCAGTGCCCTGCCACCCTAAGTGTAAAGCTCTTCCTCCTGTCGAGGTGGGACTTCTTGCGGTTTAGTTTATGGCCATTGCACCTCTGAAAGGAGTCTGGCACTCGCGTGGGAGATGTTTATATGGATTAGTGAGATCCTCTCTTGTTGGAAAATATACCAAGTTTAAAATTTTTATTTTATAACTTTAGTCACGTTTGTTCGCCTTTACCCCCGGGGGAAGGGAACGGAAGTCCTTTCCAAAGCATTGTTCCACCAGGTGAGGCGTGTTGAGTTTAGCATCTCAGCGGACTGAGAGCAGCACAAGAGATACACAAGAGATAAAGGCCATCAAGGGCCATTGACGAGCAAACATCAGCAAACATCAGCCAACATCAGCCAACGTCTGCTCCAGAGCTGCCGTGGTTGGAGACACCTGGTCCGGAAAAGGCTGATAAGGAAATCTAGGGGTGAAGACCTAATTAACATCAGAGGCGAAGAAATCCGTATCCAATAGGAAACCAGATACTAAGAACTGCACACCTTGGGACCAATGAACGTTGAACCAATGGATTTCTATGGGTTTTGGGCCGTGTAAAGTGGGATCAGTATAAAGAGAAGAAACTGGTAGAACTCATTGTCCTGGGTTGCAGTATATTCTATTCCCATCTTCACGAGCTGCTGAAACCAGGTGTGGTGGTGTTCGCTGCCTCCTCCCTCCCGATTATTTTTTGTCAATGGCCCCATTAACGCTTTGTCCATGATTCATAGATAACTTGCTCCTGGACTATCTTCTGTTAATGGTCCCATCAGAGCCCTGCCTCATGATCCCATTGTGAGATGCTCCACCCAGGTGAAGGAGCCAGGCTTTCCCACCTGGATAAATCTGGGGTTTTGGAACAGACAGACAGCCACTTCCACTGGTTCTTCCCAGCGGAGCAGCTCTCTTTTCCACTGAAGTCCCAGCAGAGCAGCTTTCTTCTCTCCCGGATTCCCAGAAGATAACTACACCCTTCTACAGGATCACTGCTTCGACAGAGCCACAACTGCCACTCCAGAAAGGCTGCAACCACCATTGAATTGGACTGCTACCACCACCCTGCCAGGCAGGGTGCCAGGTTGTACCCTGACTCTGTCAGGTTAAACCAGTGTTTTCTGTATTATTGCTTTATATATATATATTAGTAAAAGAACTGTTATTCCTATCTCTTATATCTGTGCCTGAAAGCCCCTCAATTTCAAATTTATAATAATTCTTTGGGGGACAGGGGTTACATTACCTCCCTTTGATAGACACCTGTCTTTTAAACTAAGACACTCATGGAGCGCGGTCCCCTGCGGCTGAAGGGCAGCGGGGGGCCCTGGGGGCCGGCAAGCCGAAGAAGAAGGTGAAAGACAAAGCTCAGATCCTGGAGCAGATCGGGAGCAGCAAGAAGCAGGAGGAGGAGAAGCGCGGGCTGGACAAGCGGACCCCGGCGCAGGTGGCCTTCGAGAAGATGCAGGAGAAGCGGGTAAGGCTTTAAAAACCCCCGAGCCCCTCGGGAGCGGCCGCTGGGGGGGCTGCGAGTGCCGCGAGTAACCGGCCCTTGTGTGTCTCCTGCAGCAAATGGAGCGCATCCTGAAGGAAGCATCAAAAACCCACAAGCAGCAAGTGGAGGACTTCAACAGGCACTTGGATACCCTGACTGAGCATTATGATATTCCCAAAGTCAGCTGGACTAAATGAGCAGGCTGTTTGTCTGGAGCTGCAGTTGTGTTTTGTTTGTGTCAAGCAGGGTTGCTGTGTAAATCTGTCTGTTCTCCATATTGTCTGATGTATCTTCTGCACTTTGATGACTTTGTACTGTCCTGTTTTATAGTCTTGTTTTTTAAAACCAAACATCCAACACTCTCAATCTTCTCTGGACTAACCAGGCCCAGCTCCCACAGTCTCCCCTCATCAGAGAAATGCTCCAGACCCCAAATTATCTTTGGGGCCTCTGCTGGACCCTCTCCAGGTGCTCCTTGTCCTTGTCCCAGAACTGGACACAGCACCCCAGATGTGCCTCACTACAGCTGAGTAGAGGGGCAGGATCGCTCCCTGCCCTGCCGGCCACTCTTCCTGATGCCCCCCAGGGTCCCATTGTCCCCCCTGGCCCCAGGACACTCTGCTGGCTCAGGGACAGCTCCGTCATCCACCAGGACCCCCAGGTCCTTCTCTGCAGAGCTGCTCTCCAGTGGGTCACCCCCAGCCTGTGCTGGCACTTGGGGTTATCCCTCCCCAGCTGCAGGACTCTACACTCGCCCTTGATGAAGCTCCTCAGGTTTCTCCCCACCCAGCTCTCACCCAGCCTCTCAAGGTCCCTCTGAATGGCAGCACAGCCTTCAGGTGAATCAGTCACTCCCCCGGCCTGAATCATCATAAAACCTGATCAGGATCCATTCCATCCCATCCCTTCAGCAGGTCGTTGCTAAACAAACTGAACAAGGCCGGAACCAGTACTGAGCCCTGGGGACAGCGCTGACCACAGGTCTACAACTGGACTCTCCTGTGCTTATCAGGCCCCTCTGAGCTCTGCATTCAGCCAGGCCCTCCCCCCCAGTCCATTTATCCCGCATTTCCTGCATCTACCTACAAAGATGTCATGGGAGGTAGTGTTCAAAGCCTTGCTGGGGTCAGTCCTGGTGCCAATCACTGCCCGAATGCCCCCACATGGATATGGGGAAGGGGGGAGGCTTTGGGGGCCTGCCCCAAACTCCCTTTTCTGCCCCACGAGGGTCCTGCTGCAGCCCCAGAGAGGTGACAGCAGCCAAGAGGGAACCCAGGAGAACCTCAAACCCCAGCCAGAGCTTCCTACTCAGCCAGAAGGGAAGAATCCCAGACTTAGAGAATTGACAGGGTTGAAGTGACCTCTGGAGATGATCCAGTCCAAGCCCTGGTGGATTTGAGATCTGGAGGGTGCAGGTCCAGGGTGCTCTGATTCCCCAGCCAACACCAGGTACTGTTAATGATTATCCACAGGGAAACTGAGGCACAGAGCCCCACAGCCCCCCACCCCCAAAAGAGCCCAGACCTGAGTGGTGCCCCCACAGACATCCCTGCCTGTAACAGAGCACCGACAGCATCCAAGCAAACTAGACTGTGTTGTATTTACACTCATGGACAGGGAGGAAGGAACAGGGAAAAGGGCGGTGCTGGAGAAGCAGGCGGCTGTGGGCTTTCCCAACGGATCCATGGGAGCTACTGCACTTCCTCGGGGCTGGTGGCTGCAATTCCTGCTTCTCCTGAGCAGGAGGGATCATCCTCAGCCAAAAGCTCAGTGGCAAACCCAGCCTGGCCACGCATCAGCTCCGCGCTGACGGCCCAGGTGTGTCCAGGGGTAACACGTGCAGCCACTTGCGTGCTCCAGACACATCAGTGTTATCCAGAAGGAAAAACCTGAGGAAAAGGCTGGCGAGAGGCAGCCTCGCTCCTCTCTGTGCCGGAGGGGGGGGGTTTGGATCACTTTGGGAGAATCAGATGCTACCGGTACCACCACAGGAGGGCAGCTGGCACAGCACACACTGCTTTGGCTGGAGCAGACTGGAAAAACCAAACACTCGGAAGGGTCCCCCCACCAGCACCGGGGCAGAACCGCCGCAAGCAGGGCAGGAAAACAGCCCTTGGAAGGAAGGAGCTGCTGTGATTTCCCCCGGCTGGGCCTGCAGCTCTGCTCTCTGACACGGAGGGAAATGCTTCCAAAGCGTGGGATGCCCAGCAGTGGGACAGAGGCTGCTGCTTGTCCCCCGGGACACATCTGCATTTCTCTGCTTGTGAGAGCCAGAGCCCTGTGACCACAGCCACGCTCCTGGTATTCCCAGGAATCTGAAGCGGCTGTGGCTGTGCCCCAGGAGCCTCTGCCTGCCTTGTGCTGCATGCCTGAGCCCAGGTCCTCCCAACAGAGCCCTCTGGCTGCTCTTTCTGGAGTGGTACTGAGATGGCATTTGGCTTTTCCTACACCTCCCTTTGTGTGAGTGTGTGCACCCCCAGAGCCTTCCAAGTGCCTTTTGGGGTGCTTGAGGCCTCTGAGTATGTTCACTGTACCCTAAAGTTCTCCTTCTGCCTTCCCTTGCACCCCGGAGCCCTCCCTGGGCCTTGCAGCACCTCAGGGAATTCTAGGAGTTCCTCAGTGAGCCCAGAGCCCTCCAAGCACCTCTCCCTGCTCCCTGGGGCTCTCCACGGGTGTTTCTGAGTCCCCACCTGGACTTCTGGGCACCCTGGGACTCTCCTTGTGACTTTCCCTGTGCCCCAGTTCCCTCTGTCTGGCTTGAAGAGCATCTCCCGGGGACCTGGCCCCGCCTCTCATCCCACAGGGAGGGAGGAAGCAGGAGACGGCAGCCGGGTGGGCTCCCCAAGCTCTCCCCATGGCCCACACGGGAGGAGGGGACCCCACTGTCACCTGGATGCAGGGACAGGTCCAGAAGCAAAGGTGTGGGGACCTGAGCTTTTGTGCACAACCCTGATGAGAGTGACTCGTGTAAGGCAGAAGGCAGGGAGAGAGAAGGGAGAGGAGAAAGGGGAGAGGAAAGAGGGGCGAGAGGAGAGCAGGCACAGGCAGCGCTGAGGGACACACACCTTGCTGGGAAAGCAGCCGGGGTTAACCAGGGGTGCTGAAGCAGGAGGCTGGAGCAGGGGCGTCCCTGGCTCCCTCCCTGCGGAGAGAGGCACAAGGCAGTAAGCGGAACCTCCTGGAAGGTCCTGCCCTGCCCACGTCACTTGAAGCCACAAAATAACTTCCCCGTGCCAGCATCACTGCTCAACCCCCTTGGTGCTTCTCCAACAGCGTCACAGAGGGTGGGGAGGGGGGTCTGGGGTGTTGGAACTACAGAATCAACTTTTCTGCATCTGAGAGCAAACACGTCCCGGGGAGCAGACGGCAGCCTGGCTGCCAGGATCCCCCAGCTCCCGGGCTTACAGGCAGTGGGAACAGAGTCCAGCAGCTGCTCAGGGACTGCGGCCACAAGTCCTGGGTGGTCTGCAGGACTCGGAGCCGCCGGGAAGGGACAGGCTGCCTGGCAGAGCCCGGCCGCTCACGCCGTGCAAAGCGCCCGGCAAGAGGCAAGCCCAAAGGTCTTAGCGCTGGAGCAGCGGGGCAGGACGGTCCCTTTTCCTTTGGGAAGCTGGTTGGGAACACATCAGCTGAGCTGTGGCTGTCGGACAGGCAGGAAGGGAGAGGAGGAACACCAACTGACTGCTAGAGGTGTGAGGAGTCCCCATGTCCAGGTGCTGGTTCGTGTGCGCTGCCGGAGTCACCCTCACACCACCGCAGGGGCTGGGAGGAGGAGGAGGAAGGCTGGGAGGAAGGGGAGGAGCACCAGGCTGCCTGGCTGCAGTTCGAGCTGCTCAGACCCCTTCACAACTTCTGGATCTTCTCGGCGATAACGATGGGGTTTTCCTTGCGGATCTTCTCGGCAGCTTCTGCCTTGTAATCGTAGGGGCAGGCGTGCATGTCAGAGTACCGGTGAATGGCACAGAACAGGTTCCCGCAGCGGCAGTCAAAGCCTGAGGGAAGAGCAGGGACAAAGCCACATCAGGCCCCATCCAGCCGGGCAGGAAGGCGGCGGGGCCTGGCTCCTTCCTGCCATGCTAGGAAATGCCACCCATGCAGAGAGAGGGGCAGAAGAGGGGGGGCTGCTGTCCCCCACAGGCCAAAGGGGCTCTTCATTTGGGGAAGACCATGGGTGGCTCTTTGCTTTCCTCTGGCTCAGCAGCTCCGCGTGCTTCGGGCAGCCCCAGCTGTCACATGGTGGGAAACGCTCCCAGAGCAGCTGCTGTCCACGTTCCCCGGGGACAAGGGACATGCGAGGCACTGCAGAGTGCCAGATTGCTAATGCAGACCAGGCTCCCCGAGCAGCCTGAGCTGGAGCTGAGCCCTCCGAGCCAGTCCAGCTCCCCAGGGTCACACAGCAGCACCTGGACTGATCAGCAGCAAGCAGGGGAACTGTCACCATGTCAGGATCATGTCTGAGCTCCTTAGGCTTCAAAATTCCCAATGCAGTCACTTCACTCAGGGACAATGCTCAAAGTGCTGCCATTAACACAGCACCCTGGGAAACCAAGGCAGGGAGCGAGCAGGGGATGTGCTGCAGGACAGCAGGGACTCTTGCTGGCAGGGAATCATGCTCACATCTTTCCAACTACAGGCTGTAAAGCTCACAAACACCTTGC
The DNA here is from genome assembly GCA_026261815.1 of Monarcha castaneiventris obscurior. Classification (NCBI taxonomy): domain Eukaryota; kingdom Metazoa; phylum Chordata; class Aves; order Passeriformes; family Monarchidae; genus Monarcha; species Monarcha castaneiventris. Next base: position 518,329 of record JAMPIT010000892.1, read on the forward strand.
TCCAAGGTGCTGGTTTACTCCTTGAGAGAACTCATTTTATCCTAAATGCCCTGAATTCACAGGAGTTCCCTGCAAGTTGAATCCTAAAGAAGAGAACTTCTCATAGTTCAAAGCTCTTAAGGAAACACTCATCCAGGAAAACAATCCTCTCTGCAACATGAAGGCTGGGCACAGAGTACCCTGCCTAGTTCCAGGTTTATAAACCCACCCCTATTCTAGGACAGTGCCTGTGGATTTCCAGGCAAGCTCAGATTAAAACTTCCCACTCCAGACTTTGCCAAAGCCTCTTACATCCATGCAAACAGCCAGTCCCTGGCTGCTGGATGCACCAAGGAGGCTACAGAAGCCCTGCCAGAACAACACGACCTGCACAGCTCCAGAGTTAACTTTTTTCCAGGGAAGCACTAAATGCCAGAGATAATTTAGGGGAATGATGTTTTTATTAACAAACCACAGCCAAATGAATTGCTTCACTTTCCAGGAGCAGTTTTCCCATTGACAGCAGTGCCCTGACACCATCCCAGCACTTCTCTCTGGCTTTACAGGCTGCATGCTGAGAGCCATCTTGCTCTCAGGAAGCTAACAGTGGAAATCAGGCAGCATTAACAAATGGGATGAGCCTTGGAGAGGGATTTTCCATTTGGGTCTAACTCAGTTCATGTCACTGTTACAAAAGCTTTACCGCAGACCTGACCGGGAGCAGATTCCGATCCACAGCGAGCTCTGCCTTCCTCTACGGCAGCTTTTGCCAAGAGGCAGAAACAACCAAGAGGTGCTGCTGCATCCAATCCTGCTTTCAAGGGCTGCCAGGACCCTGGCAGTGAGTGGGATGCTCCCCAGGCTGCTGCCTCAGCCAGCACTGTCGCAGGTCAGAGCTCCCCTCCCTCCTCTCCTGCAGCACCACGGCTCCAGGCTGGACTTCAGGAGAACCTCCAGCCTCCGGCCCTCCAAACCCAGCAGCACCACAGCAGTGGCAGATGTGCTCACAGGGCTCTCACTCTGGACTGCTTAGGGCACAGGGAAGTTTTCCCAGAGCCAGGCACTTACCAGTCAGCCCAATCTTCTTCCGGCAGGTGAAGCAGCGATTCTTCTTCGGTTTCGGTTTTTCTGAAGCTGTCTTGCCCTCAGCCGTGTTCTGGGATATCTCAAGCAGGGTACCTGAAACAGAGGCAAGAGTTTTGCTGCCCTTCTTGATAAACCAAACGTTCATTTTATTAAAGGAGCTGTCTGAGGCTCTAAAGACTCTCCGTGTGCAGACTGCCCTGGCTGACATACCCCAAACTGTGAGATTTGCCTTGTTCCACAGAGATCTCCACCTCACAGCTTTCCCTCTGTTTCAAATGCCTTAAATCCAAGGCTGGAGTGGCCACTGGACAGTGACTGGATAGTCACTACAGCTCAGCTGCTGTACAGCAACACAGCTGTCAGCTGAGCCCACAGTTAATCTTCGCAGGGAGAAAAAAAAAGTTAACCCCTTGTAAGTACTACTAATTATTTTTGCTGACTCTTATGTAAGTGTTCCCCATATGTAGGTCTTAGAATGCTTTACACAGATACCCATCACTGCCTCTAATCTACCAAAGGGAAAACTGAGCTCCCAAAGCCAGATTGTTAAAGGTCACCGATGCTTAGCAGGATTTCCTCCAGTACCTAAGCAGGTTAGAGAAGTCAACAGGAGGGAGGAGCTCCAACTGCTCGTTGGAGCACCTGCAGTGCAGGCTGCTCTGGAGAGACAAAACAGAGACAGCTTTGTGGAGCTGACCCTAAACAGCCTCCTAAAAACTACACAGGCAAAAGAAAGGGGCAGGCTCTCCCAAGCCTCTTTTTACAGTCTCTCACCTGCCTGTTGTAAATTGTCTCCTGGGCTTGCAGGCAAGGGATTACCACACCAAAAATGCCCAGCCATGTGTGGTGACTAGAGCTTGGGTTTTAGCAACCAACAGCTCCCTGGTTTTTTTAGCTTTCAATGCAAGCGAGCTGTCAGCTGAGCAAAGAAGGGTGTCTGCATGCAGGATCACGGGCTTATGGCATCAGCTGGAGGATGTGCCACACTGGGCAACGACTCTGCTGCGCCTCAATCACATCGCAGCACTCCCTGTGTAACACCTCCCAAGGGACAGGTGCCCCCATCACACGGGGTGACGACAACGGGCCTCCACTACCCCCAGGCACTGTCACAAACGAGTCCCCTTTCTCCAAGGCTCCGGTGGATCCATCTCCCTTCCTCCCCCTCGGGAGCTGGCAGGGGAGTGCCGCCAGCAGCAGCCGCGTCAGGCTGTGGGACGCTCCGGGCTCGCTGCCATTCGCTGGGAGAGGCGTCATGGAAGATTATCCTCCTGCCAGCCACTCGAGGGCTGGCAGCCGCTCAGCCCTCAGCCCACAGAGCAATCTCTATCGGCCTGCCCTCAGGCACAGCATTTGCTCTCCTCCCTGTCACCAAAACAAGAGTTTCCTCTTCAGCTCTTAGGTGTGCCTTTACTGCAGGGAGGGGACACACCCCGGGGTCAGCAGCTGTCCCTGCTGCTCCAACAGAGTCCTGAGCTCGGTGTCACTCAGACCTGTGCAAAGGCCAAACCAACCACCCTACCTGATGAGGAAGAAGCTGATGAGGCTTCATCTGTCTTGCTGAATTCCTCTGTCTCGTTGCTGGTTTCCTCTCTGGATATGCTCATGGCCGTCATCTGATGGGTCACAGGTGTCTGAGCGCTGGGAGCATGTGCAGCAGACAAACAAAAAGAGAAAACACAAGTACCTTCATTTGATGGACAGTTATGTGGGAGAGACCTTCAGCCCGTAAAGTTTATTTCCTTATATTCAAAAGTAGGTCAGGAGTACAGCAGGTCAATTCTCCTTGAGATCTGGGATCAAAGTTCTTTATAGACATAAACGGAATGAATCTGTGATTATCTCAGTTTCCTTTTCCACCCAATTATATCTCAAAGCCCATCCAAACAAGTCCAGGGGCAGGGAAACAGAGTTATGAGTCAGGGCTGTAATGTGATGGTAGAGTTCAGGGCAGCTCTGTCCTCCTTCCCATCAAACAGACCCAAGGTCTCTAATCCTGCTGTCACAGCTTCCAGACTGGGTCATCAGCAGGTGCTTTCACTTAGAATCACATGATATCCTGAGCTGATGATCCTTGTGATCCTTCCAAGTCCAACTCTTGACCCTGCATAGGAAAACCCCAAAAATCCCACTGCTTGGGACTGACTGAGCAGAAATTGACCAGTTGAACAGAGCAAGGGACAGACAAGGTGCACCGGCTCCAGGAGAACCAAGATGCCACCTAGTTTACTACCAACCCTCTGGTACCTCACTCCACACATCAGACATCAGCAGCACCAGGGACATCTCAATCTTACAAATAAACCAGAGCCAAATGCAGAGCTTACCCAGCTCGTTTACAGACTGGCCACGTGAAGGACGACAGCCTGTCTCTTGTGTCCCAGAGATGGATTTTAGCAGGGTTTAGATCCTCCCGCCTCCAGACTCTGCCCCTACCTGGCTTTTGCATCCTCAGGTGTGGAGTCTCCCTCCACGCGCTGTCCTGCGATCGCCTCGGAAGCCATGGGGCTGCTGCTGGGACCACTGGGTGCTACGAGACAAGGGCAGGCTTGGTCAAGTCTCTGACAAGTGTCAGCAAGTTCCTCAGGTGCTTGACAGCCAAGGAGAAAGCAGCATGAGCACTTCCAGCAGGTTTTATGCTCCTGTTCCCTACTGGAGTTGGGAGGGCATACCCCTGTTGGGATCATTCCCATATCCCTGTTCCTACACCCTCCCCTTCAAATTTGTGCATGGGACTCTGTGGAGTTAACACATCAGGCCTGTCTGGATCCTCAACCCAATGGCACTTCGCAACTTCTCCAAGGTCTAAGAACCAGATCCTCATCTGCTGAGAGGAACCAGCTTCAGCAGACACATGTGGGTTTGCGTCAGCTGAGGATCTAAGTTGGGGTCTTAGGAAAAACCCTTTGTCAGGAAAAGTCATGTTCCTGAGCATATTTTGTGTGGGTGACTCAAGGAAAGCCATGACTACCCTCAGAACAGAAGAACTCTCAGAGGCATTTCTCCCTCTGTACATGGGGCATCTGCACAAACCCCCAGCAAAAGAAATCCCTGCTCACGTTGCAGAGAGCATCCTTCCCCTGCTCCCATCCCAACTGCAGGAAACAAAAAAAAGTCATGGCTTTTAATTGTCACAATGTTAAGAAAATTATATGAATAGGCCAAATAAAATTTTATTGTGGGGCTTTGTCATAGTTCCCAGCAGTCAGCACCTACCTCAGGGAGCAGGAAAGAGCTAAAAGCTGGGATCACCATTAGCACATGTGAAATTTTATAGTTTACTGGAAGGTGCTGGCTAGGATGGGGCTTCACAAACTGGTGAGACTGGGAAGAAGACAACTGCCCCACCCGACAGGGAACAGAAGTGCTCGAGGGCTTGGGTCCTTGACTTAGAGCCTTAGGTATGCATGGAAAGGGAAAGATTTTCCTAGGAGGGGGTAAATCTGCTGGTGGCCAGGTATCAGTGCCATCCTCTATTGCAGTTGCTGAACACAGTTTGTATCCAGACACCCATTTAAGACAGATTTCCAAAAAAAAATCCTCTACCTGGAGGGTTTATCCGGTCACTGCTCTGCTGCCTCTGCAGGAACTCCTTATAGCACACGGAGCACATCCCGTTGGTGCGGGGGCTGCCATAGAACCCGCAGCCCGTGGTACACAGCAGAGGCACCTGCGTCTGGTTTGTCTCCTGAGCCATCCTCGCTCCTCCGAGGCGCCGAGCTACAACCAGGAATCAAAAATAAACCCGGGACAGCTGTGAGGGCCGGAGCGCTCGGGCATTGTGTGCTGCAGCTGATCAGGAAGGAGCACAAAGGATCCCAAGAGAGCCCGGTTCCCGCACGTGCACAACAACACGACCCCAGGCCCTCGAGCACTTGGGGCTCCTAAAATCCGTGTCCTGGGGCCCTGAGCCATCCCCAGAGCTCGGCAGCCAGGAGCTGCCCAGAGCCAGACTGGAAAGCCAACAGGAACTGGCTCTCGGTTTTCCTTCCTGCACCACGAGGCTCCCTAAACTCCCGGTGACAGACGAGCACGTCAGACCCGAACAATCCACTCTCCACCGGTGTGAGATGAGCCCCCACAGCACTGCTGATGCCCCCTGTGAACACCCACACCTCAAACACCCAGTGCAGGCCCAGTCAGCCACATTTTGGTTTTCATTTCAAGGCTGGTTTAGTTTTTTAATTCTCAGGAAGATGACGCAAGCGATGCAAAAAGAACCCACTGACGCTCTATTCTGACATACGTGGGTAAGGAGAACATTTACATGGTTAGGCTGGAAATAAGGATAAGGTTTTCTTTCCAGCAGTAAGATGCAATTCCAGAACACCTTCCCAGGGAAAACAGCTGACACAGTGGAACCTAATTTTAAATTTAATCTTAATAATTTCTCTCTGGATCACATGCAGTTACCTCCAACCCCAGGAATCGGCCCCTTCTAGCCACACACGGTGTAGCATTTACAGGGCCAAACCCACTGCAGCGCTCCAAATGAGAACCATGAGGCACAAACAAAAACCACACACAATTCTAGTGTGTGTGGACAACGTGGCTGCAGCCGGTCTAGCTCTGACACAGAACAAGGGGAAAGGATGTGTGCAGGACCATAGTGGGTGCGGGTGGCTCCAGCTCAGGCACAAAGCCACGGCGTTGGTACCAGGAGCTCCCAGCAGTGCTGCCTTTGTGGGATACACAAAGTACCCACCACATCCCAGCCAGCTCTGCCGCTTCCCTTCCTGCTCCTGCAAAACTTGCTTCACCAAGGGAATAAACAAGAGGAACACGAAACCATTACCCTGCCAGGAGCGCTCCCGTGGGACGGAACCGGATCACCTCTGGTTTATTCCTCGTCCTCAGCTGGGGGATGCGGGTTTCGGCTCCGCACCCGGGGGTCCCTCGCAGAGCTCAGACCAGCGCTCCCATCACCGCACCGGGATCCTCCCGGCCCGAACCGGCCTCTCCTCGGGCACTCGCAGCCAGGGCAGCCCCGGTAGCAGTGGATCCCTCGGGGGTCCCGGCTGGCGCCCGCTGCCACACGGACAAACCTTCGGCAGCTGCTGTCGGTCGAGCGTCCCTGCAGAAAGAAGGGGCCGCGGGCTCAGCCCTCCCCGAGCCCCGCACGGCCCAGCCGGCCGGACGGGCCGAGCCGCGGCCCCCGCCGTGCCCGGGCGGCCCGGGGCGGCCGGAACCCCCCGCCCGGCCGGGCAGAGACCCCCGCCCGCCCCCTCCCGCCTGGCCGCGGCCCTCCGCCCCCCCCGCGGCCGGGCCCCGCGCCCCGCTCCCGGCCCGCGGCGCTAATCGAGGCCGGGGCTCCGTGGCCTGCGCGGAGCGGGAGCCCCGGGCCGGGCCCCGCTCGCCGGGCCCCACTCACCGGCGGCGGAGGAGGAGGAGGGCGGGCGGCCCCGGGCCGGGCCGGGCCGGCCCCGGGAGGCTCAGGCGGGCGGCGGGCAGGGAGCGCTGCCGGGAAACATGGCGGGCGCGGGCCCCGAGCGCCTCCCCCGGGGAGGGCCCGGGACGGGGGGGACGGGACGGGGGGGACGCGAGGCCTGGGACGGCGGCGGGGGTGTCGGTGTGACCCGGGGACAGGAGCGGGATCGGCTGTGACACCCCCGGGCACAGGGGCGGGGGTGTAGGGGAGGGGGCTGGAGTGTGGGTGTGCTCCAGCAATAGGGGAGGGGGCTGTGACCCCCCTGGCTGTAAGGACAAAGGTAAAGGTGTGCTCGGAGAGGGCTGTGACACCTCCCTCCCCCGGCTATGGGGACTGGGGCATAAGGGAGGGGGCTGGGGTATAGGTGTGCTTCAGCAATCGGGGAGAGGGCTGTGACCCCCTGGTTATAGGGACTGGGGTATAGGTGTGCACTGGCTATAGGGGAGGGAGCTCTGACCCCCTTGGCTATAGGGGCGGGGTTATGGGTGTGCCCCATCTATAGCTGAGGGGGCTGAGACCCTCATGTGGGTATGTGGGGTGGGACACAGCCAGACTCCCCTGTAGAGAGAGGGATCTGGGAGCCCTGGGTCACAATCAGACCCAAGCTGTAGGAAGGGGGTGACACCCTCGTCCCTCAAGCTATAGGGGCTGGGACACAGATATTCCATGACTGTAGAGGCTGGGACACCGCGGGACTTCAGCTGTCGGGCAGAGGACTGGGGACATGGCTGTAACTGCTGGGTGGGCAGCACTCTGCCCCCACCCCATCCATAGGGGCAGGAGGCAGCCGGCCCTACCCCAGCGGTAGGAGTGGGGCTGGGACCCCCAGCTCTGGGGTCTGGGGCCGTACACCATCCATAGTGTGGATGGGTGGGATGCTCCAGGGGTCTCCAGCTGGAAGGGATTCCCGGCTACAAACTGTTCCTGCCACTCTTCACCAAGCACTGAATGATGTAGGGGTTTGTTCAATGAAAGCTTTGCTCAGGTGGCCCAGCTGGTCACGGGGCCGATTCAGTTCTGAGCTCGTGTGCCCAGCCCTGGATCCAGGACTCCCCCCCGAGCCCGTGTGGCTGTGCCGGGGGTCCAGGACTCTCCTCCGAGCCCTTGCCGGGGGTCCACTCCTCCCCACTGCCATCGCGATGGGGTTCCCCGGGGATGACCCCGCAGGAGAAAACGCCCGCTGCCAGCTGTGCTGGGGCTGGGGAACACCGAGGAGCAAAACCCCCGGGAAGCCGCGGCCAAGCTCTGCTCGGGAGTCTCCCCAGCACCTCCCTGCCCAGGGCGACTACAAACAGCTTTGCCCTGAGCTTCGGCGGGCGGGGGCGCGAGGTTCGGCTCGGTTTTGGTTTGAGAGGCGCGGGCCGGGCTCCGCTCTCGGGGTGCCCTTGGAGGAGCCTTTGGGGCAGCACAAAGGTCCCTGCGGGGACAGGTTGAGGCATTTCCCACCCCGGACACCCCCGGGCCCGGGCCGGGGCCGCGCGGCCACCAGGTGGCATCAGGAACCCACGGACGTGGGCACAGAGACCCACAGAGGGTGGGTGTGGGGGGATGGTGGGGGCACAGGTACCCACAGAGGGTGGGTGTGCAGGTACCCACAGAGGGTGGGTGTGCAGGGATGGTGGGGGCACAGGTACTCACAGATGGGGGTGCAAAGGCACCCAGGGACGGTGGGCACACAGGTACATAGGGATGGTGAGTGCGCAGGTACCCACAGAGGGTGGGCACACAGGTTCCCACAGAGGTGGGTACACAGTTACCTGGGGATGGTGAACGCACAGGTACCCTGGGCAGGTTTGTGCGTGAGTAACCAGAGAAGGTGTGTGCACAGGTAACCGGGGAGGGCGGGCACAGAGGTGCCCATGGAAGGTAACTCATGCACCCACACAGGTAACTCACGCACCTGCCCCTGCAGCCTCCCAGGCATCCCTCGCTCACTGCCAGCCCCATGCTCCAGCCAGCCCTGCAGAGGGGGTCCCTGGACCCTACTTTGTCAGTGAGAGCTGCTCAGCTAACAAGGCTCCCTTGGCTAATGGCGGTCCCTTGGCTATTGCAGACCGGGGGTCCTGGGGCTGCCAGCTCCAGCCAAAAGTGCCCCTGGCTCTTGGGGCTCCCCTTGCACCCTCTGGTGCTGCTGTCCCAGGCCCTTCAGCTTTGGGGGTCAGGGCACCTTTTGCGGGGACAAAGCCCCAGCAACCCGGCTGGGCAGGTGGAGCACAAGGGCTGCTCTGTGAGGGCAGTTACAAGGGGACCGGGAGATCCCTGACCTTGGGAGCTCTGAGATCCCCTCTGTGACCAGGGCAGCGTGGCAGGAGCTGGGGACCCCGTGCTGGGCAGGCAGGGGGCACGCAGAGCAGGGCAGGCCGGGCAGTGGGATATTAATACACATCTTCCCGTGATGCTCTGGCACCATTTTCAGAGCCAAAGCCGGAGGGAGTTCCTGGCCGACACAGCCTGGGTCTCTCCCTTCCCCTCTCCACTCCGACCTCCAGATCTGGCGGTCCCCCACCCCTGTGACTCCCACAGCACCAGGACATGATGCTGGAGCATCGTCTCCATCTGTCCCTGAGCCGTGGGAGAGGAGGGGAGCTGCCTCCATCCCTGCCGGCATCAGCCCTCTCCACAGCATCTTCTCCGCCTGGGTTATCTAATGGCTGTGGCAGAGCCTTTAAATGTCACCCACTAAAGAGCACGACGGCGTCCGGGAAGGGAGGGGAGGCTGGGTGACACAGGATGGGAGAAACAGGAGCAAAACAGTATCGATTTCCAGCCAATTATCACTGTTATCAAAGCAGAGCAATTAAAGGATGAGGCCACATCGCCAATACCCGGCTGCCCCTCCGAGGCGAGGCGCGGGCTCACCAGCTTTGTCAAGCACACAAATACACAAACACCTCCAGTGCCTCGTTCCCTCTGTACGTGTGTGTCCGAGTGTCCTCAGAGCACACGCGTGTGCTCACACAAACACACGCACAGGGGTCCTGAGCTCCGCGGCGTCTGCTGAGCTTGTTTTCCCCGTGGAGTTAATCTCCCCAGCCCGCTTCACTGCCTCGTTCTCCGTGCAGCCAAGATGTGCCTCCATCTGGCTCTCGCTGAGCCCAGGGAGGGTGGAGGGCGCTGGGGACGGCTGGCAAAGCACTGCCCACGGCTTTCGCCCGACGAGGGGCTGGAGCTGCGGGAACTTAGCTCATTTCTCCTCCTCAGGTCGTCTAAAACGTTATTCTCTCCGTGTGCCCATCTCTCCTCCCTCCTCCTTGCCGCTGCCCCAAGGCGCGGGGACTGGCTCCGACCCTGCTGCGCCTCAGGGCTCTCCCAGGCTGCCAGCTGGGCACTCGCCCTACGGCTTCTGACGCTCTTGCAGGATGGATGTCTGAGTAACACAGCTCCGAATTACACCATTCCTGCCACTCGGTTTGTTCAGCTGCAGCAGAGGAGGCTGAGGGGAGGCTCCTCGGGGGCTGCAGCTCCTCCCGAGGGAAGGCAGAGGGGCAGCGGCTGAGCTCTGCTCTGGGACAGGGACAGGAGCCCAGGGAGCGGCTGGAGCTGTGTCAGGGCTTGGGATGGAGCTCAGGGAAAGGTTCTTCCCCCCGAGGCTGCTGGGCACTGCCCAGGCTCCCCAGGGAATGGTCCCGGCCCCGAGGCTGCCAGAGCTCCAGGAGCGTTTGGACACCGCTCTCAGGGATGCCCAGGGTGGGATTGTTGGGGTGTCTGTGCAGGGACACGAGTTGGACTCAGTGATCCTTGTTAGTCTTTTTCCACGATTTTATGATTCTATGATTCCATCACTGGTGAGTGGTGTTTGGAAGAACCAAAATTGCCAGCAGGGAGCAGACCCCTTGCTCAAAATGCGGCCCAGAGCAGTAACAGGGGTTACACATGGGCCGTACACTGTGTGACAACACAGTGATCCAGTGGCACTGGCACAGGGTGTCCAGAGCAGCTGTGGCTCCCCCTGGATCCCTGCCAGTGTCCAAGGCCAGGCTGAAGCAGCCTGGGACAGTGGAAGGTGTCCCTGCCAATGGCAGGGGTGGCACTGGATGAGCTTTAAGGTCCCTTCCAACCCAAGCCACTCTGGGGTTGTACAAACACCCTCAGTGTACAGCTTGAGACATGGCAATGTGGTTCCAGCACTGGGAGAGTCAAACCCAAAGCCAGGGTCAATCCCTGGTTGGGCAGACCCCAAAGCCTCCCCTTCCTGGCCTGGCAGCCTTGTCCCCAAGGGCTGTGCCACCCACATCCAGTGGCACAGGTCGAGAGCAGCATCTCCAGCAGCCACCCCAGGAGATGCTTCCTGAGCATCTGGGGAGGAAGAAGAACTGGGATCTGGTCCTATTGCTTTGGAGGGAGTTGATATGGAAAACCATGGAGGCTGACAATGGCAGGAGCCCTGTGCTCCTCATCTGGCCTTGGCCACGCTTGTCTGCAGCTCAGGAGCCCCATGCTGGCCCTCGCCGCTGAGAATTGTTGCTTCCCCAGGGAAGGAGCAGGACCTGAGCCCCTACGCCCTGCCTGGGCACTGGTCATCCACACTTCCCTGTCCCCTGGATCCCGGCCGTGCACAGCTAACACATTAACCTAGTGCTGCGCCAGCCCCCGGCCCTGCGCTCCCTGCCTGCGTGACACACATCCGGACGAGCAGAGAGGTGTAGGGGGGTATCAAATCCTTTTAAAAGGCTCAGTGGGTTAGAAACCCCCTTGCAATTACCACCTTCTCCTTGTCTGGCGCACACAAAGGACCCTCCGGGGCGCTGGGCATGTTCCTGACAAACCCAACACAGCCGTGGGAGCCGGGAGGAAGGGACGGACGCAGGAGCCTTTTCAGGCACTGCTATTTGGTTGCAAACTGCTTAATTTCCTGAACAAAATGATATTTTTGTTGTTGTTGTTGTTTTGATGGAAAGGACAGCACTTTTTTGGCATGGCACAATCCCAGGGCTATTCATCCGTCACCACAGCAACGAGCTCCATCAATGGCCATCCGAGATTGCGGATGATTAGAGACAACATGTAAAAGGTGGAAGATGCTGGGCACCTCACAAACCTCATCTTCCCAAATGACTTGAATTATCCTCATTATTTCTCCCCGGCCAATTCTCTCCCCGGTCCACAGGAGACGTCGCTGTTATATAAACACGGGAAGAGCCAAGTTATGAGAGCAGGCGGATGAGAAGGGAATGGTCCCTTCTGGTGGGGACTGACCTGGAAAGCTCATGACATGGAGGATGAAACCCTCCGAGGTGCTCAGGGAGTTCTTCCCGTGCCTGGAAGGGCCATGCAGGAGTGGGGCTGCGCTGCTGTCGGGGCAGTGGGAACCGTGGCTGAGCCTTGGGGTGGGGTGACCATGACCTCTGCTTTTCCCTCGTCCTTCAGGACCTCCTGCAACTCTTCCCTGAACTGTGCCAATCCATTCCAGGGACACAGTGAGGAGCTTCGTGTTGGTTTGCTCTTGTAGCACTTCAAGGACCCAGCCCATCTCCACCACCAGTTTTTGGGGTAAACCAGAGAGAAAGAGGTCACTGGAGCCTGGCGAAGGTGTGACACATCCCAGCAGAGGAACTTCCCCTGGTGACAGTGTCCTGAAACATGGCAGCCCTGAAACTTTAATGCCCACCTGCAATATTCATGGTGCTTTCGATGGCAGCAAGGCAGGAATTGTGCAGAGCAGCCTGAATATTTCATGGGTGGCTCTGCACTGGGATTTTGGGGATGGTTTCCTCCACTACCACCGCAGCCCCACCCTGCCATGGAGTCTGAGCTATCCGGCGTGGAGGAAGAGTGATGACACCCTGATTTGCAGCCAAAGAGTCCCTCAAAAATAATCAGTGCATGTTTTGGCCCCTGCCCAGGGTGGGAGGAGAGGTCATGTCCTTTTGGGCATCTCCCTGCTCTGGGGGGATCAGGGTGCCAAGCTGTGGGTCTCCAGGGTGACCTCCCAAACTGGCTTTGGTGGATGTCCCCGACTCTGAGTCCCAGAGCACCACAGAGGTGCCTCGAGTGCCCGCCCTGGGCTGGGCTGTCCTGGGGTCGCTACAAGGGACAGGGAGAGCAGCTGTCCCCAGTCCTGTCCTCTCTGGCCGTTGCGGGGTTGTTCCCTTGCTGGAGGTCCTTGTCCCAGGGCCATGTAGGAGCACAGGAGGTGACGGCCACACGGGTGGCTGGGATCCAGGTTAGCTCTCCATTGGGACATCCCCAGGTGCTCACAGCCAGTGTTACACAGGAACCTGACCTGAACCAACCCAGCCCAGGATGGCAAAAGGTCCCCAGACCAGTGACACCACCGTGGTGGGGGAGGTGATGGTGACAACATCAGCGATCTCTGCAGACGGTGAGAACACCAGATGAGAGCAGCCCCTCCCCAGCCCCTCTCTAGCCCTTCCTCAGCACTCCCTGCCTGTTCTGCAGCAGCTTTGGGGGGGCTGCTGGGGGGTGGCAAGCACTGAAGTCCCCTTAGCTGGAGCCCCTGAAGGCAGCAGAGCCCACCATGGCAGGGACGGGGCTCAAGCACCCTCGTGGTTCCAGTGATGCCCCAGAACCACCAGCTCTGCAGAGCCCGTCATGGTGCACGTCCTTCCTCACTCCGTGCCTCAGTTTCCACTCTGTCTCCTGGGGGTGAGCCCTCTTCTCCAAGGTATTTTCCACAGGCAAGAGAACAGGATATCCATGGGCTCCTAACTCCATCCAGGGCCAGACCCCAGCCCTGAGCACACTGATGAGAAGGGTGGCCAAGGCAGATGGGTGTCCATCCTTCTCTTCACCCAATGGAGTGGCACGAGGAGGTGGAGTGGGGGTGCTTCCCCTGGGCTCAGCACCAGGCAGGATCAGCTTTGTTTCCCTTCTGGAAGGATGCTGGGGCTTGTCCTTCGAGCAGGGGACTGCTGTCACCTCCCCTGAATGGCTCCTGGGGAGCAGGGACATGAGGGACAGCTCTGCCCCAGTGAGGGAAGGTGACTGTCCCTGGAGCAGTGGTTGGTCCTGGAGAGTGAACCCTGCACTGTTTTGACCTCCTCTTCTGCCAGAGCCACTGTTGCTGTCCCCCAGTGTCACATGTGAGATGCTGGCACCTCTGCTCTGGGACATTTGTGCCATTCAGGGGTCCATGTGCTGGCTCCTCGCTTGGGCTCTTCCCCCTCCTTCAGGCCCCACCGTGTCCCAGGTCCCCCCGCTTAGGGTGCATCCCCTGGCCAGGACATGCACCCCAAATCCCGCCTGCCCCCAGCTCCCCAAGTTGCCCTTTGGGTCCCATCTGCTCCCCAGCAGCCCCAGCACCTCAGGGCAGGGGAGAAATGGACAAAGCCACAACAGGGCCTTTGCAGGGAGCCATGGCTCTGATCAGGCTCGATTGGAGCCGATAATTAACAACCAGAGAAGATCGATAGGGGAAGCAGCTGTGCTGCAGCCAGGGACAGGGACTGGGCTGGGGCCCCTCCTGCCACCCAGGGGGTCCATGGAGCCCCTCTCTGGCACCCTCTGCCACCTCAGCGCCGGGTCTCTGCTCCCATCCCGCATTCTCGGAGGAGGAGGATGGGAGATGCACAAGTACGGGCTTAGCCGGGTCCCCCGGGGAACCAGCCCGCCACCAGGCTGGGGGTGACAACGGGGGGACCCCCCCTATGCCACAGACCCCAGGCCGCGCGGGTGACGGAGCCGGAGCCGACGCTGCAGGTCAGGGAGCTGCGGGGTGGGAGAAGGAGTTAATTCCTACACCGAAAAGCTCTTTGCCGGCATCTCGTCTCTAATGGAAGAGTCATGTCGGATTAGCGGGCGGGCGCGCGAGGCGCCGAGCGAGCGCCCTGCCTGCCGGCGCCCGGCCCCGGGGACAGCCGGGGAAGCCATGCGGAATGGCAGATCTGGGCCACTGTGCCAGCGCCGGCGGGGGCCTCGCCCGCCGCCACCACGGCCAAGGACGGGCGCGAGGAGAGCCCCGCCGAGCTCCCACGCGGGTCCCCATCCCCATCGCCGCGCCTCGGCCTCCGCTCCCGGTGCCCAGGGATGCTTCTCCTCTGTTCCCGACCCAGCCAGAGCAAACGGGGTTCGGGAGGAAGGACGCCCCGAGCTCCGGCGGCTCCGCAGCCGCTGCAATCCAATCGCCGAGGGCGAGCAATGCCCGGGCGATGGAAAAGTGGGTCAGGCACATTGGACACCATGTGCTCCTCCTCTCCTTTCACACTCCTTATCGCAGCCCCGATGGTAAATAAACCAGCCCGTCTCCCCAGCAACCCAGCCGGGCGCTGGGCTGTGCCGGGAGCGGAGTCCAAGGTGAGCCACGGTGGCAGCCATGGGAGCCAGCCCGGCCAGCTGGGAGCCAGGGATGAGCAGGAACCCCCAGCCCATGGGCACAGCGCGCGAGCGGGGTCTGCCCGGCAGGCAGGGAGCACCATCCCGGGCTGCTGGGGTGGGAAATGTGGGGAAAGCCCATGTCTTGGTGTGATGCTGCCTCCGCGATGGGCACTGAGTTCTCCCGAGCTGTTCACTGGTTCTGGCAGAGCCCAAGATGGAAAAATTCCAGAAAATGGGAATCTTTGCCACCAAGAAGCATAGTGAGGTATTTGAGGAACCTTGTCTCCCTTGGGATCTGTCAGCAGGAGCAGTGGCTGAGACCATCACAGCATCCCTGACCCACTGACCTGTAAAAACGAGGCGTCCCAGGGGTGCCCCACCCTGTATCATCCCACCGAGCATCCCCCTCCTCAGGTAACCCCAGTGGCTCCCCCGAGGCAGGGGTGGGCTACTGCCACCCCCCCTCCAGCTGCTTAAATCAATCAGAGCCCTTTGTTTTCTCCTTTCATATTATTTAATTCTCCTCTCCTCACTTGCACTGCAGGGGCAGTGGCTAAGCCCGGGGCTTTGCTAAGCTGGGATCGTATTAAAAGAACAGAGAGGAAGAGAGTTTCTGGTGCTAAGCTGCTTGTGGTAACAAAGATGGATTTAAGGAAACTGCTCCCATAGCGATATTATTGCCCAAAAGCACCCAACCCCAAGGGAAAGCAGCTGGGGGTGCAGGGAAAGGCCCTGGAAGGTTCCTGCTGGGGTGCAGCAGCAGCAGCACCGGCACTGCAGGGCTGGGGGCTCTTGTGTGGGGCCACCAGGTGAAGCTGCTGGAGGCCACAACTGGAGCTGGGACCCATAACCAGAGCTGAGCCCCTCAGGCGGGGCTGGGACCGGCCCATGGGCAGCAGTGGGTGGCTCACCTGGGCTTTGGCTGTATTAAAAGCTAAGCCCTCCGGCACGGCTTTTTCCAGAGCAGCAGCCAAAAAGGTGCTTACGGGGCCAAGGCGGGCGCTGCCAAGCCCTAATTAGGGCCGCTCAGCGGTGCCGGCGCTAATGCGCAACCTTTCGCCTCTGGAGACCGGGATTTAACACACCGGGATCGCCTCGGGGATGTGAGCGCTGGGCTTGGGGTGTTTGGTGAGAGGAGAAAACTCCCCTTCCTTCCCAAAATTGCACCAGACCGGGAGCTGCCAAGCCTTCCTGGGCCACCAGTGCTTGGTATCCCCAAACCAGCGGGATGCAGGGTGACCAGAGCCCGGGCACGGGGGGAGGGGGGCCAACAGCAGATTCCTGGGCACTTTCCTCTCCCCTCTCTTTCCCTCACCTTCTCTCTGCATTAACATGTTAACTTTGGCCAAGAGCTTTTCCCACTGACCTACTGATCTTTCCTATTTCGGTCCCTGGAATTAAGGGATTGCTGGGATTAACTTGCACTAAAGCCTCCAGATCGGCTCTGGAGCGGGGCGCCCAGGTATGGGCACCACGGGCAGCCCGGGGCACCGGGGGCAGGAGGAGGGAGCCCGGCAGTGTCCAATGGCTCCAGCATGGGTGGGACAGGGCAGCACCCCCTGCGTGAGCAGCTCAGGCACTGTCAGCTCCTGCTTCTCCCGTTCCCGGGATTTTGGTCCCGCTGTGGTCAGGGCTGGGCACCCACACAGATGATGGGGAGGGTGGGATGCCCAGAGCCCCCCAGCAGGGATGGATGGGTGCTCTGAGGACCAGGCTCCATCCTGGCAGCAGGGATGCCACCGAGGGGCTGTGCAGCTCCCAAGCCCCTTCCCCAGGGAGCAGCTGGTTCTCATGGCAGAGCCTTGAGTGGGCAGCCAGGACAGGACCAGCACCTTTCTCCTGCCACCAGCCGCAGCCTAGGGTCCCACGGTCCTCCCCAGCTGAGCCCTGGAGAGGGGATGCTCCTGGCACCCAACGAGCCTGCACATCCTGCCACGTCCCCTGCCTGCCCCACAGGGTGATGCCCCAGTGTCACCAGAGCCTCACTGTTGGTGGCAAAGACAAGGCCACCATCTCGGTGGCCTCGAGCCATGGGCTATTCATTTGCAGTGCTTCCACAATATTCCAATTTGGGGGAAAAATAAAATCTCCAAATATCCCCTTTTCACCCCAGTTTGGGGGTTCCCCTCAAAGGCAGGTGGCTTTTCCACCTGGAGGGACCATCCCACATCCCTGCCCCAGCCCTAGGGATGTGTCCCTGCCATGTGGCCCAATCTACCCCAGGACCCCCGTGCTCGCCGCCGGGCGCGGGAGAAGCAGCATCACATGAAACTCAGCAATTTTGTGGCTGGGAAGTTCAAAAAGATGGAGGTGAAGGAGGGGCTGGTGGGGGGGCAGGAACATCCCGGCTTTGAAGGTGCCTGGAGATTAACTCAAGGCCATGGTTGAGGCTCGGAGACTTTTACAGCAAAACCTCATTAAGGCGGGAGCGGGGGGAACGGGGGGGAGTCAGGAAATCTTCTAAGCAGGAGGAAAAATGTTTGATTCAGCAGAAACAAGTGGGAAAAAAGCCCCCTTGAGTCCCCCCACTCCGCTTTTATCTGTCCCGGGGGGATCGGGGCGGAATATGAAATCTGCCCCTTTCCTCTTTCCTGTTTATCTCCTAATTATTACGCTGGAGATTCGGCAGCGCCGCGCAGTGCCCGGGACGGTGCCGAGCGGAGGCTGCGCCGCCCGAGCCGGGGGCGAGTGCTGGGGGCAGCTGCCCGGGGAGCCCCCTGCACCCCACGCCGCCGGGCCGAGCCCCCGGGGCACCAGGGAGGGAGGGGGTGGCGTGGGGGGGCCAGGACCGTCCTTCAAGCACCGATTTGAGCATCATTTGTGCAATGAGGTGAGTCAGGGCTCTGCAGTCTGGGCCAGGGAGACGCTGCCTTTGCCCCTTCCCCAGCGACCACGGAGCCCAGTGGGGTGAGCCAGGGGTGGGCTCGGCCAGGGGCCGGGGCAACCAGGGATAAAGGAAGCAAAGCCCCCCGGGGCAGGTGCTGCAGCCACCCACGGTCACCCAACGCCACGGCCCACTGACCTACTTGGAGCATCACTGCACCACGGGAGTGCGGGATGGGGAGGCAGGCAGGGATGGGGATGTAGGAAGGGATGGGAATGCAGGAAGGGATGGGGATGCAGAGAGGAATGGAGATGCAGACGGATGGGGATGAAGATAAGGACAGGGATGCAGACAGGGATGGGGATGCAGGAAGGGATGGGAATGCAGGAAGGGATGGAGGTGCAGATGGACAGGAATGCAAACAGGGACGGAGGTAAGGATGGGGGTGTAGGAAGGGATGGGGATGTAGGAAGGGATGGGGATGCAGGAAGGGATGGGGATGCAGGCAGGGGTGGGGATTGCGTGCTCCACCCCACTGGACACCCACAGCCGCTGCCCGGGGCACAGTGGGGTCCAGCCCGGCCATGACCCGCCCCCACCCCCAGCCCCTAAGGAAGGCTCAGCAGTCACTAATTGCTTGGGACACCCCTCGGAGTGCAGGGTGAGACTGAACGTTCCTCCCCCGGCAGCTCTGCTGGCCACGGCTCCAATTAGCCTCGTTATCCTGCGTCGCTGCTGATTAGGGGCCGGGTAATTGCCGCGGCGTTGGGTGTCCCTCAGAGCCACATGGCAGCAGCTATTGCATAAGCACCGGGCAGGCGTTATGTGAGCCGCGAGCGGGTCAGGCCAGCCCGGGGGCTCCGGTTACACCTGGCCCTGCTGCCGCCCAGCCCCCGGCCCCGGCGGTGACAGGGACAGCCCCGCAAGGGCCGCAAGAGTCGGGGGTGCACCCCACTGCTGCCTCAGTTTCCCCCTTCTCCATGCTCTGCTTTGCACCCGCAGTGTGCCCGAGTGGCACCCACCCTGCACCCAAGGCCCTGTGACCCCACAGCCGCACAGCCCCACCCCACAACCCCATCCCATGGCCCCACAGCCGCACACCACAGCCCCACACCATAGTCCCATGCTGTGGCCCCACAGTCCCATGCCATGGCCCCTGAACACCACAGCCCCATGGCCCCACAGAACAGTCCCATCCCATGGCCCCACAGCCCCACATCACAGCCCCATGGTCCCACAGCACAATCCCATCCCATGGCCCCACAGCCCCACACTACAGCCCATGCCAGCCTTTGCATAAGCGGCACCGAGGTGCAGTGACTCACACCACTGCAGCAGGGCCACGTGCCCAGCACCATGCCCGATCCCACTGGCTGCCAGGACTGGCACAGCTGGCCAAGCCACATCTCATCCCCATGGTCTGAGGGCACTGCCCTGTTTGGCACAGCTGAGGGACCCTCATCCTGCACCACCGAGGCGCTTCAGCAGCAGGGCTGGGAGCAGGGGTGACACTGACACCATGGAGAGGACAAAGCAGTGGGACCCGGCCCCTGAGCAAGGGGTGCCCCCTCGTGTCGCCCCCACAGCCGGGGGGACACAATGAGGCTCAGTGGTTGCAAGTGCTGCAGCTCCTCTGCAGCCCCCCGGGCCCCACAGCTGCCCCCACCTCCAGCCCGGTATGGGGGGACATGGCTAGAGCCTCATCCAGCCCTGGGACTGGGGGACAGAACCCCCACCCAGCCCTGGGACTGGGGGACAGAACCCCCACCCAGCCCTGGGACTGACGCACAGGACTCCTGCCCAGTCCTGAGGCTGGGGGCTGCCATGGGGCACACCCCCATGCCAGCACCTGAGGATGAGGTTTGGGTTCACCCCGTGACCCACTCCCTGCAGGGCAGGTCAACCATTCCCCATGGGAAACTGAGTCACGGCGGGCGCCTGGCAGTGCCTGTGACGGGGAGCCCACGGCAGAGCCACGGCGGGGTCCGGCCGTGCCAGCCCGGGGCTGGCCGAGCTCGGGACTGCTGTCACAGGCCTGGCCGTGGTCCCCGAGTGGGGTGAGGGGCTCTGGGTGTGGGGCGGGCGATGCTGGCAGAAGGTTCCCCTCTCGCTGGGTGGGGCGCGAGGGAGAGCAAACAGTGATTAAGACGCGATGGTGTCATCCGGAATTCCTGCTCACCTCCGGGCCAGCCAGGGGCCGGCTGGGCTGTTCCTGGCGGCAGAGAGGTGCCAGCGGCGGCCACTTCAGTGTTGCCACAGGTTGGCAGTGCCCCGCCGTCTGCCCTGGCCCTGATCACAAAGATTTGGCAGGGAGTCTGGGCCAGAAGTGCTGGATGGTGGCAAGTGTCAGGTTTTGCTTCCTTATCCCTTCCTGGTGGCCATTTCCTTCCTCTGCCACTGGTGCCACCTGCAGTGGGCTGGATCCAGCCCCGCTGGACCTGTCCCCCGGCATTGCCCCGGCGGGTGCAGCTCCTGGCACCGAGTCCGGGCCTGGCACCACCCAGCAACCAAAGGCAGATCTGCCCCACCGCTTCCCATCACCAGGAACAGCACCAGCAGATAGTGGGGTGAGGGTCTCTGCACCAACGAGCTGTGAATGGAGCTGCACCCACTGCTGTCACAGCGTGGGGAGGGGGAGAGGGTCTTTAGGGGACGTTCTGTGACCTCCAGTGCTGCCACAGCAGAAACAGCCCCGGGCAAGGCTGCTCCTCTCTCAGGAACAAATGTTACTCCAGGGGCTCAGCCACCAGTGAACTGGCCCCATCTCGCTCTGGCTTTCTTGGAACTAGGACCCCAATTTAAACCCGGCCAAGTCCATGGAGTGAGACCCTGCTCACCAGAGAAAGGGGTCCTGCTCTCATAGAGCCTCTCCATCTCCATCCTTGTGGCCCTAAAACCACGGGGCTGAGTCCCAGGCCTGCAGCACCCAGCAGCTGCTCAGGTAACCCTGCAGCATCTCCTTCACCCCTGGGCCTTTCCCCGGGCCATTCCCGAACCTGTCGGTGCCGGACCGGGCGCTGCACACGAAGGGTTAAGGGGACGGCGGCGGGGAGCGGGTGCGTGGATGGGTGCGTGGGTCCCGCGTTGCTCACGGCAGGTGTGGTGCCGCTTATGTAACCTCCTCATACTTTTGGGTTGCGCCGAGTGCTCGGGGAGTATTTTCGCTCTCGCTCTGGCGCGATTCAGCCGCGACTGTCCCAACAGCAGCAATCGGCGACCGCCTTTTGGGAGGGGCGAGTTCGCCGGGGCCGGACCCTGCGTGCCAGAAGAGTCACTGCGCTGCTCCCGGTCTCAGTTTCCCCATCTGAAACGGGGCTAATGAGGGTGACCTGCTTCGGGCAGCTCCCGTGACCCCGGGGGACGGCAGCGGCCTCGCCGCGCACGCCGCCGGCGCAGGGGCTGCCCCTGCCCGGGGCTCTGGGGATGCGCGCCGGGGTGGGATTCCTGGCTCCATCCGGGGCTGTGCCAGCAGGAGCCGTGCTGCAAGCAGAGCCTGCGAAGAGCGAGGCGAGACGTCACCCCGCGTCCCGTCTGCGTGCCCATCCATGCGGAGGAGGCAGGAAGGCCGGGAGGAAGGAGCGAATCCGACCGGCGAGAGCAGCGAACCCGCTCCCAATCGCCATCAGCAAAATCATGTCAGACAGCAGCACTGGAGCGCGCTGGGCGGCTCGGCCCCTCCGCCCCCCGCACCTCCCGCCCCCAGCCCGTGTCCCCCTCCCCGCCGCAGCCGCTCCCGCGCCGCAGCAGAGCCGGGCGGCTCTCGGCACATGGGTGGGAGCGCACAAAGTGCCGCCACAGCTCAGCCCCAGCGTCCCTCTGCCACTGCCACCTGCCTGCGCCAGAGCAGGGGCACAGTTCCAGGAAGAGCAGGGGAGCCCCTCTGCCAGCGGCCCATCAGCATCCCTGCACCCCCGGCTCAGCTCGGCCTTTGGGATGGATGTGGGTTGAAATTGCGTCCTTCAGTTGCGATTAAATGGTTTGATTTGAGTGTTGGGGGGCTGAAGTGTTCCCTCAGGGCCTAGCTGTGAGGGCAGGAAGCCATCCAGGGAGGAGGCAGTGATGCCATGGGTGATGATGGTGGCTGCATCTGTGCCTGTGCTGGGTGTCATCTCCACGTCCATGGCTGATGTGGCTGTGCCATGCTTGTGACCACGACTGGATGCCATGCTCGTGGCAGATGCCCCACTCATGCTCATGGCAGATGCCCCTTCCGTGCCTGCGGTGATGCCAGGTCCACGCCCATGGTGGGTGCCACGTCCATGTTTGCAGTGGAAGTTGTGCTCAAGCCTATGGCAGATTCTCCACACACATCAGGTGTCCAGGCCAGTGCCACTGTCCACAGGATCCAGGCATCTCTGGGCACTGCTGAGTGCTGACCCTGGCACCTGAGCCCTGGCCCAGCGTGACCAGGACCAACCGCCTCCACCCCTGTGATGTGGCACCAGGGAGGACTCTGGTGACCTGGTGCACCACAAACCCCAGCCAGGGGACTTTGCCCTGTGCCGACATCTCGGGCTCTGCACAGCGAGGCCGCGTTGCCTGGTCCAGAGCCACCATCTCTGCACGTCTCAGGCAGTGTGTCCCGGTGTTCCTTTATCCGGGGTACAAGCCCGGGCCCCAAAGCCACCCGTGTGTATCCCAGCATGAAGGACAGGGTAGGAATGCCTCCCTGCCACCTTCAAAGCTTCCCACTACTTCCATGTCGCCATTCCCGACCCGCAGGTCTCCCAGGGGGGATGTGCCCCCATAGCTCAGCATCTGCACCCTGGCATGGGCACATGGGGCAGCCGCACGGGGTCCCCGCGCTCCCCGCACCCCCCCAGCGCCGTGTGTTGCACCTTGGGCAGAGGCCCCCACCCCTGCCCTGCCCCTGCCCTGTCCTGCCGGGGGTTTGTGGGTCCCCCGGAGCCGGGGACAGCGCCTGGCGGGGACAGCGGGGCTGCACGGGAGCGGAGTGAAGCAAGGGAGCAGTGATTCAGCGGGACACGCAGCCGGCCCCGTGCCTGGGCGAGCCGGGGCAGGACGGGCACCGGCACGGCCCTCCCGGAGGCGGGCAGCCCGGGGGGCAGCTCCGAGCACCCCGCCGCCACAGCCGAGAGGGGGTCGCGCAGACCCCGGTCCCGGGGAGGCGCCGGCAGCGCCCGTGCAGCGCCCAGCACCGGGCGGCGGAGCGGCGGGGATGGGGATGGAGCGGGAGGAGGAGGAGGACGAAGGGCAGGAGGTGGGGCTGGAAGTGAAACCGATTGGGGGGGGGGGCGGGGCGGGCTCGTCATGTGAACGGCCGCATGCTCGGGCAGAAGTGGGTCACGGCGCGGCGGAGGGGCAGGTGCCAGAGCCGCCCGGTGCCGCCCGGTGCTTCCCGGTGCCGCCCGGTGCCTCCCGGTGCCGCCGCTCCCCGCCGCGCCCCGCGCCGCTCCGGACCCCCGCGCCGCCCCAT
The DNA here is from genome assembly GCA_026261815.1 of Monarcha castaneiventris obscurior. Lineage (NCBI taxonomy): Eukaryota > Metazoa > Chordata > Aves > Passeriformes > Monarchidae > Monarcha > Monarcha castaneiventris. The sequence goes on from JAMPIT010000892.1 coordinate 541,357, forward strand.
GCGCCCGCCGGCGCCCTGACCGCTGCGGACACGATGCGAGGTGAGTCCGGGGGGCTGGGGGCTGCGGGGGGCAGCGGCAGAAGTTGGTCCCGGTGGGGATCGGGGGGACCCGGACTAGCCCGGCTGCGGGGGACGGGAAGCACCCGACGTCAGCGCGGACGGGGATAAGGGGGATCCGCACCAGCCCCGCAGACGGGGACGGGGGGACTCGGTGTCAGCCCGGACAGTGACAAGGGGGACCCGCATCAGCTTCGCTGGAGGGGGACGAGGGGGGCCCGTATCAGCCCCGCTGAGGGGATGGGAAGGACCCCACACCAGCCCCACTGGGGACACGGGGGACCCTCAGCCTGGCTGGAACGGGACAAGGGGGTCCCACACCAGCCCGGCGGAGGGGAACAAGGGGGGAACTCGCACCAGCCCCGCCGGGGCTGCTCTGCCTCCTCCAGCTCCCCCTTCGTTAGGAATAAAATTCTTGTTTATTTTGCTTTGCTTTCCGACGCCGGCTTAGACGCACTCTTAAGCTTTTCCCCTCACTAAACCCCTTAATCTCCTCTTCAATATGTTGCTCCCACCAGGGCTGGATTTATTGTAGTTTTCCCCCCTTTTCCCCCTCCCCACGGCGTGGGGGGCAATTTGAGAGGCTCCTACAGGGACGGGCAAGGGATCAGGTGCAATTTTGGGTGCCCCTTGTGCAGGGCAGGGGTGAGTCATGCCAGCACCTGCCTGGTTTTACCCGTTACCAAAGGCAATTCCTACTTTTCACCCCTCTGCTTTGCCAAGCAGGCGGGGGGGAGGAGGAGGATGGAGGGAGGAAGGCTCCAGCGGGACAATCCAGCGGGGCCTGGTGATGGTGACGCAGCGGTGGCCGGGCTCAGCTCTGTTCCCAACGTGCTGGGGGCACCGCTGCAACCTGGGCTGGGCTTTTCATCCTCCTTTAAATCATTTTTCCATCATCCCCTACCTTCCCCGAGCCCTTCGCCCTGCCAGGACTCCTTCGTGCCCCTCCATAGGTGTGTTTTGGGGGTGCACGTCCTTGGGCACGTTTTGGGGTGTGGGTACCAGGACGTTCATCCCCGAGCTCCTCAAATCCTGTTTCCTCCCGGCGCCGCGGGTGCTGCGGCTCTGCCCCCACCGCACTCTTGTGTAACGGTGGGGCCGGGGTGGGTGAGGAGGGCGAAGCGAGCCCCCCACATCCCCTTCCTGCCTCACGACATCCTGGGTTTTCACCTTTATTAGGACGGAGGAAAGCATTAACGCCTGCCTAATTGCGAACACGCCTGGCTCTTGCGTAGCACTAGCACAGCCAGCACCGGCTTAATTAGCAACTGGGAGAACTTTTCCTTTTTTTAAAAAATATTTTTCCTTGCCCCCCTGTATTTCTGTGTGGTGACCCTAATTTAGGGCCAAACCCTCCTGATATCCCACCATTCCCCTCAGTCGGGCGTTTTTCCCGCAGTCCCGCGTCCTCATCTCTCTCGAAGCCCAAATGCCGCATGGCGACGCCAAATTGATTCAATCTCCATTTTCCTTCCCAAAACCGCCACCGCTCTGCCCCATTCCCCCGAGGGCCACAGCAGCTCCTCGCTCCTGTCCTTCCCTGCGCCGCGGCTGCGCCGGGGCCGGGGAAGAAGCTTTGCCTTGTATAATCCTATACGGTTTCCAGCCCTCCTGCTCACTTGTTTTGCAAGCAGCGTGGCGAGGAGCGTGCGGTGGCTCGGCAGCCTTTGCGACTTGTCCTAGTGACCTAGATCTGTCATTGGAAAAATCAGAGAGGGCGGAGGAGGAGCTTCCCTGCCCGTTTCGGCGGCGTGCACACGCTGGCGCGGCCGAGGGCGGCCGGCACCCACCGACCCTCCCGCACGACGGCTGCGCCTGTCCCGGTACCGCAGCGCAGGGATGGCATTGCCTGGCACTTCCCAAAAAACAAGCCTGCAGGAGAAAGCTGTCCACCGGCTTTAGGGGGTCCTGAGGGGTCCCGACAGGATTTGGGATCCCCCACCCCGATAACCCCGGGGGGAGTCAGCACCTGGAGAGGAAAGAGCAGTGGTGGGGGGACGGTGGTCCCTGTTCCCAGCCCAACGTCCCTGTCCCTGCTCCCTGTCACGTTTAACTTTGAACTCGCAGCGGCTATTTAAAGAGCTGCTAATGTCTAAATCAGCCCGGTTTATCGGATGTGGTGAGCAGAGCTGCTCTCCTGCCTTTTTTTAGCCCCAGGGAGATAATTCCCCCCGGTTTAGCAGCAGTGCTGGAGGGGTTCTCCCACTGCAGCCCGGTTTGTCCCCACCCCGGGCTGGCACCCCCTCCCCGCTGCCTCACCTTTGCCACCCTTCTGCACCAGCCAAAGTGCAAAGGGCTGCGTCCCGCGCCGGCGGGGCTGGCCTTGGCACGGAGCTGGGTGGCACGGGAGCTGCTGAACCGGAGCTGCTGAACCGGAGCGGCCCGGGCAGGAGCCGGGCGGCCTTGAGGGAGCCACATCGCCCATCCGGCGCTACGATTTCCCTGGTGGGGGCACACACTGCACCACGGGACAGGGAAAAACAGCACTTCGCTGGGGACTGAGGAGAATGCAAGCAACTTCCGTCCGTGTGGCTGCAAGGGAAGGTGGCCAGGGGTTGCCCCAGGGCAGGGTGAGAGCAGCTGAGCGCTGTTCTGGCCCAAAGTTTCCAGGAAATCTTTGCTAATCAATTAGGAAAACAGTTCTCCCCTCCAGCATCGCAACCCGGCACGGGGCCGTGGTTGTGTCATCTAAATTTTCCCTACTGCCCACTTGGCCTCGGTGCTGCTGGTGCTGCCGGTGCCTCTGTGCCTAGAGCCGGGGCTGTGAACACCTGGCACGGGCCTGGATTGGGGTTCCCCGGGGTGCGTGGATGGGGATGGGATTTTTTGGCAGCCATGACCGAAAATCTCGGTGCTGGGAGACCCCGGGGTGCTGCAGCACTGGAGTCTGTTTAATAGCAAAGCCAACAGCAGATGTAAAGGGTGTTTCCCTTTATTTGCTTATTTATTCCTACCCCAACAGCAAAACACAACGGTGGATGGGGGCTGTGGGGAAGCGCAGTCACGCCCAGGGTTGGAGGTTGCTGCAGGGGATGCAGGACCAGAGCCGAGGTTTAGGGCAGGAATGGGAAGAAGGAGTGGCATCGTGGGTCCCTGGACGTCCCTGTGGGTCCCTGCGTGCCCCTGTGCAGCCTGGACTCATCCTCCTCTCCCTGCTTTGGGTGCACCCGGGGGATGCTGAGTGCCCCTGGAAGGGGAGAGGTGGTGGAGGCGAAGCATCGGAGCATCCTGGTGTCCTGGCTGGGGTTGGGAGATCCGGGGGGGCTGCAGGGCTGCTGCCAATTACCAGAGGTGCCTGTCCTGCGGCATCGATCGAGCCCGGCAGAGGGATGGGGCACGGAGCTGCTTTCCCAGCAGGATCACTGGGTAACGAGCCTGGGCACCGGGGAAGCGCTGGGGGGTATTTGGGGCAGGGATGGCCCCAGAGGCACGGAGCCACCTCTGAAATACTCAGAGCTGGGATGCTTGCCCCACTACCTCTGGCAAGGACACCATGGCCTCGCGTGGCCCCCCAAGGGAAGGGGTGGCCATGTTCTGCCCCTGCGGGGGGACAGCTGTGCAGGCTCAGCCTGGGGGACCGTGCAGAGGATTGTGCAGGGATCTGCCACTGCACCCCAAAACATCCCCCTCCCAGGAGTGCTCACCCCGCAGCCAGGGAGCACCCAGTTATCCGGTGGGAGAGGGGGCAGCTCCAAAAAGCCTCCAGCAGCAGTGGGGTCACAGCACGCCCCGAGGCTCAATGGGGTGCTGAGGGTTTTGGGGTGATTCCCCCAAAGAAGTGAGATCAAACGGCCGAGGGGAGGGATGGGGGGACGAAGAGGAGGAGGATGGGGCCACCGTCCTCCCTGCACCACAGAGGGGGGTGTCCGGTCCCCCGTGGCTGCATCCTGCAGGGCCTGCCTTGTTTTGTTTTGGGGTGCAAGAGATGCCCGCCCTTGGGGCGGGGGCGATGGAGAGGAGGGTGTGCCGGCATGGCACCAAGGCCGGGTCCTGCCCCGGGGAGGGCGGTTCTGGCTCTGCCGAAACCACCGGAGCCTCCAGCACGGTCTGCGGCGAGCGGTGCTGGGCTGGAGGGGACACACAGGTCGGGTCTGGGGGGTGACAGGCGACCCGAGCACTGTGCAGGGACAGACCCGCGTCCCTCACCTGGAGCTGCAGCTCAGGGTGGCAAACGGGTGTCCCCGGCTGGAGGCATCACCCCAAAACGCCCCAAAATCCCCGTTCCCCGTGGCGGGAGGTCGGGCTGCCGCCCTGAGCCCCTGCCCGGTGCCGGCGCGGCCGCGGCCGCGGAAGGGTTAAAGGGCCGCGGTTACACAAGCGCGCGTGGCCGCGGCAGAAGTGTGTCAGTGGGACAGCGCGGCTCCGAGCGCGGGGCCGCGCAGCCGCCGCACCGGGGGCCATCGCCCCGCCACGGCCGGGCCCCGTGGCCGGACCGTGCCACAAGGGCCACTTACATAAGGGCCGGCCGGTGGCAGCGGGCCGGGAGTTGGGCAAGAAGTGTTTACAGTGGGAGGAGAGCAAATACCACCGCCGGGACATTTTAATTACCGGCTGGAGACCATTATTGCTTTTTTTTTTTTAACCCTTTTGTTGTTTCTTTTATCCTGATCCCTATTTTAGCCCCATCGGCCCCAGGGTGGAGTTTTCCTGACTCGTCCCCCAGAGGGGGAAGAAGTTCACCCCCTCCTAAATGCCCCTCCGTTCGCAGTGTGGCCCGTGGTGGGAGGAGATGCCAAACTCTCCGGTGGGAAAACTGAGGCACGGGGTGGGGGTGGGGGAAGGAATATCCCGGATTTGGGGTCTACTGTGATGTTTCCCCTGATCACAGTGAGATTTGGGGCATGCGGGAGCTGCTGTGGCCACCTCACCCACACCCACATTCCTCCTCATCCTTCTGGATCTGCCCCAGGAGGGTGTTTGGGGGTCGCAGGGGAGACGGCCCGGCCGCCCCGGGGGTCCGTGGCTGCGGCACGAGGGGACACGGATGGAGCCGGCTCGGTGATTCAGCCGGGTTTACAATCGGAGCAGCAATTAACCGTGCTGGGCTGTAATTGCCATCGCCAGGTTACGGCCGTATCTCCACGTCAGTTATTTGGGGCGAGCGTCTTACGAGCGGGTCAGGTGCCAGCGGCGGGCACGGCCGAGTAATTAGCAGGATGGTAATTAGAGCCCCAAAAGGCTGCGGGCACACGGCAGGTGCTCAGGGCTTCTCCTTCGCCAGGACAGCATCATCCCCATCACCCTCGGCTCCAGCTCGGGGGCTCTCGGGGGGCTCCCTCCGGCACGGGGGGGGGGGCTTTGGCCACCGGCATCACACGAAGCCTTTGGTGCTTCTGGGGCACTGCGGGGCTGCATCGCTGGGCTCTGCCGGGTGCGTGCCGGCGGTACCGGGCCGCGCTCAGCCCCGGCCTTTGCCGGTGCCGGTAATTCCGGGTACCGGAGTATCGGCCGCGGGCGTGAGGGCGCGGCGCCCGCGATGCATCACCCGCTGCCGGAGGCTGCAATTAACATTGCATAACGAGCCGACGCCGCTTCCTGCCGGGGGTGGCACCTCCTCCCTGTGCCCCCCGCCATGCCACCACCTCGGTCCCATCCGGGCCATTGGGACGGGGACCGGGACAGGGTGTCGGAGTGGGGAGGGGTCCCTGCGGTCCGGCAGCGTGGGGGAAGATGACAGCAGGATCCAGGGAATTAGGGGGTGTCTTGGTCATCGGAGCTGGGTAGTGATTTGGGGTGGCCACACGTGGCCCTCCTGGTGCCTCCGTCCCCCCGCCGAAGGGGTGGCCCTGCGGCTGCCGTGTTGGGACAGCTGCGGGGGATGTGAGGATGCCCTGGACATCCCCGCCCTGCCCAGCCTGGGGAAATCAGCTCTGCTCCCCCAGGCCCAGAAGCATGACAGAGGATTTGGGGAGGGGCAGGGATGGGGTGTGACTCCCCTGAGTCGGGGGGTGGGGGACAACACACAGCCCTGGGAGAAGCCCAGCTCAGCAGCCTGGGAAGGAGGGGCAAGCCCCAAAATCCCCACTGGGGCATTGGGTTAAGCAGTGAGTCAAAGGATGCAGGAGGGATCCGTCCCTGCCCTTACACCTGGGTTCGGAGTGAGTCCTTCTCCAGTGTGGCCAGAAGCAAACCTGCCCAGGGGACACAGGGATGCCATCCCTGGGGTACCAATGCCATCCCTGGGGTACCAATGCCATCCCTGGGACATTGAGCATCCCTAGGGGTACCGATGGCTTCCCTGAGGGACTGATAGTGTCCCTGGGAGGGACCAGTGCCACCCCTGGGGTACCAGTGGCATCCCTGGGGGATCGATGGCACCTCGGCTGCTCCTCTGCCCAGTGAGGCTTCACGCCCCATCCCAGCCTCCCCCAAGCAGCAAGGGACCCCAGGACCCTGCCAGCTGCTGGGGTACAGGTGGCACTGGCCGAGCACCGGGGCTGTCACCCGCAGAGGTGGCCCCACAAAACACATCCCTCAGCCAGAGCCGAGGGAGAGAAGAGAGGCAGAAGGGAATTACCCGAGCGGGGATTTGCACAGGCCCAGGAGATTGGAAATAACCATAATCTGGCCGTGGGGGTTATTTTGGCGTGGCGGTGGCTGCCCAGCACCCTCGAGAGCAACGCCAGGCTGAGCCCGGCCAGGGGGTGCGGGGGCTGGAGTGGGGATTAGAGGGTGCAGAGATGCCGGGAGGCACGTACGAGTCCCGGGGGTGCTGTGCATCCCCCCCGCGCGGGTGGGGAGGGCAGAGCCAGCCCAGATCTGGGGCAGCTGGAAAATGAGGAGGACGAAGCCTATTAGCAGCTCAGTGCCAGCGAAGCAGAAGCGGGGAGGGAAGCGGATTTGTGGGGGGAAGGGGGCCGGGACCTTGAGCTGGGGATGGCTATATCGGTCCTGGGTTTCAGATGAGCTGCTGGGGAGACGGGGGGGGTCCAGACCCTCTGCTTGGGCCAGACGTCCAGCGGCAGAGCATCTGCTGCTGCAGGGATGGGGACAGTCCCTGTGCCAAGGCTGTCCCTGTCTGGTGCACACATCAGCTCAAAAATAAGGGGAATTATTCCAAAACAGGGCCCCGGGCAGGCTGGGGCAGAAACATCCCGTGGTCTCCCGGATCCAAGGGCTTTCCTATCCTGTCTCTTGCTGCTGGACGGGCTGGGGGTGCCCCATGCCCTGTGTGAGCCTTTTAGGATCCTCTAGGAGGTGCAAGAATCCTTGTGGATTCTGTGGGAAGGTCTGTGCTGCTGGTGGGTCCAGCTCTCGTGCCTCAGTTTCCCCAGGTGCTGAGCCAGCCCGCGGCTGTCGTGGACGGGGGGGCCACCACCCTCCTCCCGTTCAGCAGTGACCATTATTAACCCTGTGCTTTCCCCCCTTTCCCCATTCCCCGCAGCCCAAATCGAGGTGATCCCGTGCAAGATCTGCGGAGACAAATCCTCAGGGATCCACTACGGTGTCATCACCTGTGAAGGCTGCAAGGTGAGCCTGGGGATGCTGGGTGCCGGCAGCGGGGCGGCCACGGGGTCTGGTCTGGCTTCCAGCCGGGCACTTTCCCAACTCCTCCCATCCCATCCCATCCCATCCCATCCCATCCCATCCCATCCCATCCCATCCCATCCCATCCCATCCCATCCCATCCCATCCCATCCCATCCCATCCCGGGCAGGGTTTCTTTCGGAGGAGCCAGCAGAACAACGCCAGCTACTCCTGCTCCCGGCAGAGGAACTGCCTGATCGACCGCACCAACCGCAACCGCTGCCAGCACTGCCGCCTGCAGAAATGCCTGGCACTGGGCATGTCCCGTGACGGTGAGCTGTGCCCCCGAGGTGCCCCGGGGTCCCCAGGGGCCACCTGCTTCTCCTCGGAGCGAGTCAGGCTCTCAGGATGAAGCTGCTTCCCCCGCAGGGCCAGCCCGGTGCAGGGAGGGGTTGGGAAGCAAGAAATGCTTTTGTGTTTTCCACGGGAAAATCTAAACTGGCTCTGTTTGGTTTGACCCAGGGGTTGATCTGGGGTGAGGGGCGTGCATCCAGGGGGATCCCAGCCCCACTCGGGGCTCACAGGCCCCCAAACCAGGCACTCCCCCGGGAGCCAGGACGTTTCCCAGGGCGGTGGGTGGTCGTGGCTTTGCTCTGGGGGGTGAAGCTGCCCTGACACAGCCACCATCTCCCCCGGGGCAGCGGTGAAGTTCGGCCGCATGTCCAAGAAGCAGCGGGACAGCCTCTACGCCGAGGTGCAGAAGCACCAGCAGAGCCAGGAGCAGAGCGGTGGCACCAAGGATGAACCCGAGCCCCTGAGCCGCGTCTACACCACAAGCGTCAGCAGCGGCCTCTCGGACCTGGACGACATCTCCACGCTGTCGGACGGGCTTCTCTTCGACTTCCCCCTGACCCCCGATGGTAGCAGCACCTACTACAACCTGGACCTGCTGGCCTCGGCGCAGCCCTCGCCCGACCAGTCCAGCCTGGACGTGGCTGATGCCACCCTCATCAAGCAGGAGTCCATCTACGAGCTGATGCTGGAACCGGCGCTGTTGGCACACGGGGCGCTGGAGGGTGCCCAGCTGCCCCCCGACATCTCTGTCCTAGAGATTGGTGAGTGCCGCTGTGGTGCCGGGCAGGTGTGGGGTGTGTGTGGCCCTGAGGGTGGTGCTTGGGGCCACCCCAGCACCTTGCAGGTCACACCCAGCTCTGGGTACACACACCTGGTCTAGGGGAAGGTGTCCCTGCCCACGGCAGAGGGTTGGAATGAGGTTTAAGATGAATAAGTGGATGGGATTTAAGCTTCCAACCCAAACCATTCTGGGATTCTATGATAGCCCAGCCTCAGCTCTCAGAGCAGCCGCAGGGCTCCCTCATGGAGCTCAGCACACCCAAGGTCATGTGCCACATCCCTCGCTTGCTTTAGGCTCAGCCCCTGCTGCCCCATCTGTCCTCACACCCCCGTGACAACATGTGAGAGCCCCTCTCCCCTGCCAGCCCTCAGGCCCAGCAGCCCCGCAGGAGAGGACGGGGTTGGGGTCCCCAGGTCTCACCTCCCACTGTCCCCACCTTGCAGACCGGGTGGCCCAGAACGTGGTGAAGTCGCACCTGGAGACGTGCCAGTACACAACGGAGGAGCTCAAGCGCCTGGCCTGGAGCCTCTACTCGCCCGAGGAGGTCCGTGCCCTGCAGAGCAAGGTGAGTGCCACTGTCACAGTCCCCTGCCACAGCCAGTGTCCCCTGGGGCTATGCTGAGCTGGGGATGAAGGTGAGGAGGGTGAGGAGGGTCTGTCAGTGCTTTGGGAGCTGCCCAGAGGGGGAGTTCAGAGTGGCAGCTCACATCCCAGGTGTCCTAATGCCACCATCCCCCACGGATGGCACAGCACTGGGGTCTCGTCCCTGCCCCTGGGGGTTACAGAGCCGGGGTGCCGGGGTGCCAGCACACCCTGAGAGTGCCCCCCGTGCCGCAGAGCTGTGAGGCCATGTGGCAGCAGTGCTCGCTGCAGATCTCCAACGCCATCCAGTACGTGGTGGAGTTCGCCAAGCGCATCGACGGCTTCATGGAGCTCTGCCAGAATGACCAGATCATCCTCCTGAAAGCCGGTAAGAGGGGGGGACCCCACCGGGGGGGAACCCCACCACCCCCCTCGTGTCCTTGCTGCCCCACTTCGTGTCCCCACTGTCGCCCTCGCATCCCCAACATCTCTCCTGAGCGGCAGCCGCAGGGCCAGAGGCAAATCTTTTCTCTTGGCTGGTGCTTTCCTTTTGGGGGTCCCCTCCCTCGCTGCCCCAGTTCTCCCAGTGCTGGGGGAGCAGGTGCTGGGCTGGAAAGAGCTGAAGGTCACGTTTAAGGGCGATGGTGAAGGGGGGCACGTGGGGAGTGGCTGCCCTGGGCAGAGGCTTTTCTCCACGGCCGCCCTCATCCAAATGTCACCCAGAAACTGGGATGGAAATGAGAACAGAAGGTTTTCCCCTGGGAGAAGGGGTGCCAAACTCAAACGGGAGCAGGGAGGATTGAGAGAAAAGGATTGGCCTCTTCTCCCAGCAAGAGACTGGGAAGAGGAGGATGATGGCAGCACACATCCACGTCCCACACCCTTCCATCTGCCCAAGCTGGCGATGCCGTGCCCAGGCCGGGGAGCTGAATGTGCAAAATCCCCAGAACAGTGGAAAAACCTCATAGTTTCTAATCTGTCAGAGCTGGGGAGCTGAGATTAGCACTCAGCCCTGGGGACATGTGCCAGTGTCCCAGCAGGGTGCTGTACCTTGAAGCCAGAGCTGGCCATGCCGGACGCGCTGGAGTTTAACTCGTTCTTTCATTTCTTCCTTCCATTTTCTTTTTATTTATTTTGTTTTCACCCTTTCCTCTCTCTTGGTGCTCCACCACAACCTCGGTCTGTCTGTGCCTGGCTGCGAATGACTGGATAATATTTCCCTTTGGTGAAATATTGTGGTCACAATTGGACACCTAAAAAAACCCAACCAATCCCAAAACCCAAACTGGATTTGTTGAAATACCCATTCTGCTCTTGGGAATGAACAATTTGGACCTCAAACGTGCACTGGGGGCTTTCCTCTTTCTTACATTTGGTCCTGGGGTGATGGAAACCCCCCGACCTTCCCCGCCCTGCCCTGCCCTGCCCTGCCCTCGTCTGCGCTCTCTCTGCCTACATCAGGTTGCCTCGAGGTGCTCCTGATCCGCATGATCCGCGCATTCAACCCCTTGAACAACACCGTCCTCTTCGAGGGCAAGTTTGGTGGGATGCAGATGTTCAAATCTCTCGGTAAGAGCTGCCTCGCTGCCCCTCCCTCGGGGCTCTCCTCTCCTTCTCTCCTTCTCTCCTTCTCTCCTTCTCTCCTTCTCTCCTTCTCTCCTTCTCTCCTTCTCTCCTTCTCTCCTTCTCTCCTTCTCTCCTTCTCTCCTTCTCTCCTTTCCTCCTTCTCTCCTCCTCTCCTTCTCTCCTCCTCTCCTTCCCTCCTTCTCTCCTTCTCTCCTTCCTCCTCCTCTTCCTCTCCTCCCTCCCCCTGTCCCTCTCCTCTCCCCCTGGAGCCCAGACAAGGCTGGAATTTGCAGCCAGGTGAGCACCCAGGACCCCCCTTTACCCATCTCATCTCCCAAAACCTTTCCAAGCTCTGAGTTCTGCTGATGTCCAGGCAGAGCAGTGACAGTGATGTGTCCCTGCTGTCCCCTGCTCAGGCTGTGACGACCTCATCGGTGCCGTCTTCGAGCTGGGGAGGACCCTGTGCCGCCTGCAGCTGTCGGACGAGGAGCTCGCCCTCTTCACCGCTGCCGTCCTGCTCTCCCCAGGTACTGGGGGGCCGTGGGGAGGGCCCCACATCCGGGGGTGTCCTGTGGGGAGACCTGGCCCCATAAACCTCAGCGCTGCTTCCTTGGTGGATGATTTCTGTTATCCCTGGGAAAGGAACTTGGGGAAGAAATGCATCTAAAGATGCACAAAATGCATCTGTCAAATCTCCTCGGTGGGAGGAGGAGCCGTGTCACCCACACTGGGGTGGGGAGCGTAGACAGGAGCCAAGTGTCCCCAAAACCATCCTGGAGAGCAGGAAGGGTTAAAAGAGCCAGGGGCCACTGCCCTGTGCCTGGAGGAGACCTTGTGGTGACTCCGACCCTGTGGTGACTCTGTCCTTTGCCTCTCGCAGACCGCCCGTGGCTGACCGAGTCCAAGAAGGTGCAAAAGCTCCAGGACAAGATCTATGTGGCCCTGCAGCACGAGATCCAGAAGAAACACTCCACCGAGGACAAGCTCTCGAAGGTAGTGGCAAAGGAAATGCGGCCAGGGGTGCCAGGAGGTGTCTGAGCTAGGGGATGTGGCTGTGCCGGAGCTCCTGAACCACACACAGGCATTCTGGGGAGCAAGACCTCAAACCTGTCAGAGGAGGAGAAGAATTTCTCCTTCCAAAGGCCATGAATCTCCATTGTGGTGCAGGCAGAGGCAGCACCGTGCTGCTGAACCTGGCAGTGCATCAGGAAGTGTTTTTTTTAGGCGAAAGGAGCCATTTTGGGAATGCTTTGGAGCTGTGGTGGGAAGGAACCCCCCCTGTGGAAAGATGTGGGTTTGGGGGTGAGGCCCGGTTGCTGCCAGGCTGTCCAAAGGTGGGGAGCCTGCTGGTGCCCCAGTGCCAGGCAAAGCCAGTGGTCCCCAAAGCCAGCCGGGTGCCCAGGGAAGGGGGAACAGCAGTGCAAGGGACACTAATTGGGAACCCAGTGGTCCCCAAACCCCCCTGCTTGATCCCAAGGGAGGGGAACAGTGGCAGCAGGGCCACTACACCCAGGATCCTAGCGGTCACCAGTTCCTTCTCTCCCTGCAGATGGTTTCCAAGCTGCCCTTGATGAAGACCATTTGCAACCTGCACTTGGACAAGCTGGAATTTTTCCGTCTCCTGCACCCGGAGACCGCCATGAACTTCCCCCCCCTCTATAAGGAGGTTTTCAACTCGGAGCTTCAGTACAGCGACCCCCGGGAGAGCTAAGGCCGGGAGCCGGCGGCCCCCTTCGAGTTCCCCAAAACTTGGAGATGAACTGCACTTCAGAGGTTTGGGGCAATTTATTTAAATCAAGTAATCAAACTCAAGAGAACCCCGGGGGGGCTGCGGTGCCTCCCTGGCCCCGTCTCCTCGCTGTGGATTGCAATAGCTCTTGAATGTAAAGCACCTTGAAGGAAAAAGCAAACGGACTTTGCCATACCAGTGAAATGAATGTGAAATCTCTGCTCGGGAGAGGAGATGCTCCCGGCAGTGGTGAGGGACCGGCTGCTCCCGGTGACACGGGAGGAGGAGCGCCCTTCCCGCTGTCCTGGCTGCACTCTCCACCTCCGATTTTTATTTCTTTATTTTTTAATTATTATTTTTATTTTATTGGGTTTTTTCTTTAACCCAAACACCAGGCATGGGATAAAGAAGGGGCAATGCTGACTCGGCTGGGTGGGGTTGGGGCTAGAGCTGAGGAGAGGGAAAAGACAGAGCCTTTGCTTTATTTCATGTCCCATGGGTGCAGCAGGCCCACGGGAGCTTGGCAAAGAAAGGTCTCGCTGTGGCTGGTGGGGGATTCAGCACAGGATTTTCCTGTGGAGGTGGCTGGTTTGAGGGAAAGGATTCCCAGTGCAGCAGCGGAAAAGTTTTGCAGGGTCCCCATGCCCTCCATCACAGCATTTTCCCAAATTCCCAGCCAGCTCCTCGTCCAGCTGGGCGACCACCTGACTTTGCAGAGCTGATTCAGCAGTTCACCTGCCTCATGCCACCTTTCTGCATCCCAAAAGCTTTTCCAAGCCCGTGTGACTTCAGCCAGAGCCCAAATCCTGGCCATCCCACCCCAGAGGTACTCGTGGCCACTGGAGGGGCTCCAGGGCTGTCCCTGTCCCCGCGGTGGCCACAGCAGCCGTGGCTGTCTGGGTACTGCTGTGTGTCCTTCTCTTACCAATCCCATCAAAGCTGCCCCACAGCTCCACACCCAGAGGAGGGTTTGTGACCCTTCCTCCACCCAGCCCACAGTGGTCCCACTCCCAGGTTCCTCCTTCCCACACCACACACGGGAGCACAGACGTGGCTGCCTGCTGTTGCTTGAGTTGGACCCAGGCTTTCCCCTCAGTGAGCTCCTTAGAACTGTCATTTTGGGGGTTGTTCTCGAGTTAGCAGGATTCAGGAGCTTTTTAGGGGGAGAAATTTCCTGTTGGAGCCAAAGGGAAGTGAAAGGTCCTTATTCTTCCCTTCAAGGAATAGGGGTGGTTGGAAGGAACGTGGTGGGTTTGGGACCTGCTGCTCCTTTTGGGAGGCTCAAAAGGGGATGAAGGGAAGGCTTTGTGGGGTGATGCTGTTCTAGGCCACAGCAGCAGAGGATGCTTGAGAGACTCCGTGGCTCTGCAGATGGATTTTTTCGTCCCCGTTCCTGCTCCCGCTGTAGCAAATGCCAAAAACTACAAGGGAAAAATCTGCTCCGAGGCAGCCCCAGTTTCTGCTGACAAAGGGCTAAAATCCCAAGCCCCTTTCCTGTTTCTTGCTGATTCCTCGTGCACCCAATCCCATCCTGCGGCAGCTCGGATCATCCCCGAGCGTGAGCCAAAAACCTTCAGTTCCATAACTGCACCCTTTCAACCAAACGAGCAGCTTTCTTAGTGACGTGAGGGATATTCCTGCTTTTATTAAAAGACCTCCTAGGGAAGACCATGGACCAACCTTGACCCAGGGAGACTCCCCAGGAAGCTGATGGGATTTCTGCTCCACTCGAAGGCAGAGGGAAATGTGGGACCGCGCTCCTTCCCGGCAGCTGCCACCCGCCTCGTGCAGCCCTGAGCTCCCTGGGTTTGCTGGCCACATCCGAACTGCTTCTGGGAGCACACTGGAGCCCACCAGCCTTGGCTCCCTCTCCGCTGGAGCCAGGTCTCTGGGAAAAGGCTGCCGGCCCTCCCACGGCCCCACGCGACACCCAGTGCCAATGCGTCGCTGTCCAGCGCAGCGTCCACGGGGTGGGGATGTGCCCGGCTCCTCTCCTGCCCTCTCCAAAGCTTGGACAGAAGCGAGAAGTCAGAACTGCCTTTTATGTCCAGAGGGTTGTGCCTTTTTTTTTTGGAAGCATCATTTCCGACAGCACCGTTCACTTCCCGGGAAAAGCAGCCCCAGAACCTGACTGTGCTTCTCCACAGCGCCACCGTGCTCGGAGGGAGCAGCCCGTGCGTGTTTTGAAACGTCTGGGGACCAAGAGAAAAAAAAAAAAGCACACACCCTTCTTTTCGCCCTCAGTATTCGTCAGCCAACAACGCCACCAACTTCATTTCATCCGGCAAAGAACCCAGGAAAGCACCTTAACTCGGGAACACGCGGAGCTCTTGCCGCCGGCCGCGTTCCTCTGGCTCCCGACACAGCGTCCATCCCGTGGGGAGAGATTTGGGATTATTCTGAGCAATAAGAGCCCCCCGTGGGAACCTAGGGAAGACGGGAAGTATTAAATGCGTGTAACTCGACCTGCCAAACCGCGGGAACCTGCACTTTTCAGTTCTCTTTAAAGGAACCGACTTGATTCGATGATTTCTTGGGAGGGGATAAAGTGATTCGGTGTCGATTCAGTGATTCCTGGCCTGGGACGGGCGCCGCGCGTGGAAAGGGATGGCAAGGGATGGCAGCCCCTGCTGTGGGCTCGCCAGGGCTGTGCCAAGGCCCCTCACACCCCGCTGGGCCACCCGGAGCTCCGAGCTCACAGGGAAAGGGCGAACAACAAAGCCTGGGCAGAAATGCCTGAAAAAGGGAGATTTCCGCTCTGCCCTGTGGCCAGTGGGAGGGTGCCCAGGAGCCCTGAGCCCCCGATGGCTCCGGTGCTCCATGCTCGGCGTCTCGGAGACATTCCCATCCCAGCGTGGGATGCTCCTGTCCAACAGCCCTGGGCAGCCTCGGCCGCCAGCGATGGCTCTTTTCCAGACCAAGATTAATTAAGTGTTTGTCTGTCTGCTCTGGCAGTTTAGCTGAGTGTCTATTTCCACCCACAGAACCCTCACACTGTGTATAAAGATGGATCAAAAATATATATAATATATATTCTTGTGAATGTTGGTGCAAAAGAGAAAAATATATAAAGTTTCAGTCGGTTTTATGTTATTTTTTATCTCTATGAATGAAAGGAAGAAATGGAAAACCTTTTATTTCCATTTACCACCCCTCCACACACACCTACCTGTAGATACCAACAGGTTTTATGGAAATGTTTTACTTTTTAGATTTAGGAAAATGCTTCTGTTCTCATTGAATGTTCTGTCTTGTAAGATTGTAATTTCTATTTTTTTAAAGAAAAGAAAATAACTAAATAAAATTTCCTCTTTCAGACCAGTCAGCTTAGGAAGGGAGGGCAGGGGAGGGAGAAATGTTTATTTAAGGACAAAACTGTTGTCGGAATTTTTCATAACATTAAATAAAAAGTAATATAATGTATGGATGACAACCTTTTTACTGAGGTGTGTTCTGTAGGTACATAGATGTATATTGCACAAAATTTACGGGAAGAAAAATAAAGTCTGTTTTACAAGGTAAAAAAAATATATATATAATGTTGGAAATAGTGATTTTAAATTTTAGCCAAGGGTGAGAGTGAAAGTAAATCCCTTGAAGTGATGGAAAAACCTTTAATTTCTTCTTTCAGGACCTGGCTGTACCAGAATCCCAGAATGGTTTGGGTTGGAGGAGACTTTAAAGCCCATCCAGTGCCACCCCTGCCATGGCAGGGACACCTTCCACTGTCCCAGGCTGCTCCAAGCCCCAATGTCCAGCCTGGCCTTGGACGCTGCCAGGGATCCAGGGGCAGCCACAGCTGCTCTGGGCACCCTGTGCCAGGGCCTGCCCACCCTCCCAGGGAGCAATTCCTTCCCAATCCCACCTATCCTGTGCAGGATTTGGACATAAGGGGAGATTTCAGATTCTGGGAGCTGTTCTTGCTTCACTTAATGCCAGGAATACAATAAAGGGAGCCAGGAGGAGGCTGGATTTTTGCCTTGTGGCTGTGCGTTTGGTTTGGAGCCCTTGGAAGCACTTCCCAGCCCCTCTGCATCCTCCAGCCTGGGCACTCCAAGGAAGAGCAGAGGTCTGGGAAGGTCCTTCATCTGGGAATTCTGTTTAAGCACCCCTGAGCTCAGGGACAGGGACAGCACCTGGCAGTACCGGGGACACATTTTGAGGCAGGAGATTTGGGACAGGTCTGGAGGGATGGTGCATCTGTGGGAAGGAATCAGGGACAGCCGAGGAGCATTTGGGATTCATTTTCAAACATTTCCCAGCCCTAGGAAGGAAAGAATACCCCGGATATACCAGGGCATTATACATGGATGTACATGCACGTCCTGGATTTAACAGGGATGCAAAGACTTGGATGCAAGGCCAGGGACAGGAGCCCAGGGAACGGCTGGAGCTGTGTCAGGGCTTGGGATGGAGCTCAGGGAAAGGTTCTTGCCCCCGAGGCTGCTGGGCACTGCCCAGGCTCCCCAGGGAATGGTCCCGGCCCCGAGGCTGCCAGAGCTCCAGGAGCGTTTGGACACCGCTCTCAGGGATGCCCAGGGTGGGACTGTTGGGGTGTCTGTGCAGGGCCAGGGGCTGCACTGAGGATCCCTGTGGGTCCCTCCTAGCTCAGAATATTCCAGGATTCTTTGAATCTCTGCTCTGGGTGCAGACAGGTCAAAGGGATCACTGAGTGTGAAATGTGCAAATCTCATCCTGGTTTCCTTCTGCTTCCCCTGCAAATGTCACCTGGGTGCCCGCTCCCTGCTGCCTGTGCAAAGCCAGGCCCGTGTCCCTCAGCAGCACAGCTGGGCTGCCCGGGAGCTGGGAGCAGAGGGAAATAATGAAAAAGGATCCTTGGGGTCAGTCAGTCCCAGTTCCCATTGCTGCCCTCGGCCATTCCCGGGGGACAACACGGCTCCTCCTCCCCCTTCCCACCCGTGTGGAGTTCAGATATTGCAGGAGAAATCCTGGCTGCTACCAAGAGCTGGGAACAGCCTCAAACAGGGCACAGCTTGTGGAGATGTTGGGAAAGGCCATCACCCACTTTGGGGACGGAGGGAGTGGAGCTGGGGTGTCCAGGGAACTGCTGTGTCCCACAGGGACCACCAGAGCTGGGGGTGCCACCCTTGGATTGCTGCACACTGACATTTTGGCTTTCATTTTTTAAAATATGTATCTTTTTTTCCCAAAAAAAATCCTGTTTCTTTGGTGTATTTCAGAAAAATAGAAGAATAAATTAAAGCATGGCAAATCCATTTAAAAATTCCTTGTGAAGTGCTGCTCCTTAAACAAAAAAATGTTCGGGGAAAATGGCTCCAAGGGAGACGCTGGGAACTGTCAAGGAGGTTTCACACCCGAAGCCCGGGGTCAGGGTGGGCTGTGGTGGGACGGGATCCCTGCGGTTGTCCCAGGGCACAGGAGTTGGGGTGGCCCGGGCCGTGTCCGTGCCCCGCTGTCCCCAGGAGCGCTCCCTCTCTCACTGGTCCGGCAGCCCTGGATTTACTGGGGCCGAGTGACCTCTGCTGGTTCACACCCAGACTATTCCCTGCGTGTCGGTGATGCGGATGGAGGGGAACAGCAGACCCGAGCCTTCCTTCCCAAAAACACTCGCCCGGCTGGAAAATCCTGCAGCCAGCGGCACTGCCCGTTCCCGCTTTGGGGACAATCCCCGGCAAAACTGGGCAGCCCACCCAGAGCAGGGGCTGGACGCAAGCAGTGACCCCCGGGAGCTGCGTTTCAGGGGAACTTGGTGGCGTTTGGGGAAATTTTAGGGAAAGTTTACAGAGAGAGGTCTCGGCATTTGCTCAGCCGAGAGGGATGAGCCCGACACACTCCCTGGAGCTGGGAGTGACAGAAACCACGGCCCCAGCGCTTGGAAATGACTTTTAAAGTCGAGTTGGGGTTTTATACACCCAAATGAACAGGATCTGCAGAGCTGAGACCTTGGAGAGGGATCCCTACCGACATTAAGGAGTCTAATGTGGTGAAAATAAGGACGTAAGGAGAACCAAACAAAAGTGTTCAGGGTGGAAGGGACCAGAAAAGAAAACAAATAAACTAAATAAAATTTCCTCTTTCAGACCAGTCAGCTTAGGAAGGGAGGGCAGGGGAGGGAGAAATGTTTGTTTAAGGATAGAACTGCTGTTAACAGTTGTTGGAATTTTTCACAACATTAAATAAAAAGTAATATAATGTATGGATGACAACCTTTTTACTGAGGTGTGTTCTGTAGGTACATAGATGTATATTGCACAAAATTTATAGGAAGAAAAATAAAGTCTGTTTTACAAGGTAAAAAAACCCAAACTAATAATGCAGAAATAGTGATTTTAAATTTTAGCAAAGAGTGTGATTGAAAGGGAATTCTTCAAAGTCTTTAATTGGAAAAACGTTCATTTCTTCTGTGCTCTCAGGACCGAGCTGTACCAGAATCCCAGACTGGTTTGGGTGGGAAGGGGCCTCAAAGCCCATCCCATCCCACCCCCTGCCATGGCAGGGACACCTTCCACTGTCCCAGGCTGCTCCAAGCCCCATCCAGCCTGGCCTTGGACACTGCCAGGGATCCAGGGGCAGCCACAGCTGCTCTGGGCACCCTGTGCCAGGGCCTGCCCACCCTCCCAGGGAGCAATTCCTTCCCAATATCCCATCCAGCCCTGTCCTCTGGCAGTGGGAAGCCATTCCCCCTCGTCCTGTCATCCCAAGCCCTTGTCTCAAGTCCCTCTGCAGCTCTCTTGGATCCCCTTTAGACACTGGAAGGGCTCTAAGGTCTCCCCGCAGCCTTCTCCTCTCCAGACTGGGCAGCTCTCCCAGCCTTTTCCCACGGGAGCGCAGCTCCAGCCCCGGGAGCATCTCCCTGTTGTCCCCCGGCAGAGCCCCCGGGCGGGGTCGGTCCCGGTACTTCGGACAATTCTGTCCCTCCCGGCCGCCGTTCCGCGCCACCGCCCCTCCCCTTCGCCCTGCCCTTCACATGACAGCGGCGGGGGTGCCCCGCGGAGCACGCTGGGAGTTGTAGTCCGCCGAGCGGGACGCGCAGCGGCGGCGGCTATTGGCGGGACTCTGTTTCCCAGCGCGCCCCGCGGCGGCCCGGGAGGAGCGGGAGCGGGCGCTCGCTGAGGTGGGCGCGGGGGGATCGGGCCGGGGGCGCCGGGCGGGCCGGGGGCGGCCTGGGAGGAGGGATGAGGAAGACGGGGTTCGGGGAGGGGGAGCGTGGAGGGGAGGGGAGGGTGGAACTGGGGGTCGGGAGGGGGAGCTGAGGGTCGGGGGGGTGGCGGGGGAGTGCCGGGGGCGCGGGAGCTGGGAGTCTGGGGACGTGAGGGGGAGCGGTGCGCCGCGGAGGAGGGACGGGGGGGCCGGGAGTGGGGGCGGAGCCGGGGGTCGGGAGGGGTCGCGGGTGGTCTCGGGGGCTCGTGGTGTAGCGGGGGCGGGGGGAGCGGGGGCACTCCCTCAGCCCGGGGCTGTAATGGAGGGTGCCCGGGGAGGGGTAACGGGGCAGCTCCGGGGGCGGTGGGGGAGGCTGTGCTTGGGGAGCTATCGGGGACAGGTCTGGGGGGACGGGCCGTGTGTGGGGAGGAATCGGGGACAGACCGGGCGGGGGAGGGATCGGGGGCGGCCCCGGTGGGAGCCGCTTTCGGGGGCAGCGGGCGGGAGGAGCCGGGCTGAGTGCCGTGTGCCGCGGGGGGTGAGACCCGGGGGTTGCCAGCTCCAGCCGCTCCGAGGGGCACTTGGGAATTTGCCTCCCGCGGCTCCTTTCCGGCTGGGACACGGCTGGCAGCGCTCGTGGGGACGCAGCGGGGACAGGGTGGCACAGCCCGGCGGCCCCGCTCCCGCTGGGGAGATTCATGACAGGGATTCTCCAGGGGCTGTGAGGATGAACCTCTCTGATGTGCGTGGTTTGGGTACCGGAGATGTGTGTGTTGCCCTCGATAGACAGCACTTGGATGCTGTAGTTTTGTTTCCTCTTCTAATTTCCCCTTCTCATTTCTGGTCTCGATGTTTTGTAACTCTCTCAAGAAACTCCTTTGTGAAACCTGTGACGAAGAGGGCAGTGAGTTAGAAATCAAGCAATAGGTGGATTGATTTATCTGCATTTCAGTCTTATTCTGGGCTAATTAATATTTTTGCTGCTGTCTGCAGTCCAGTTCTTCTGTGTGAGGCCAGTCTGAGCAGGTGATAAGGCGTGGAACAGGCTTACATCCTAAGCATGGGTATTTCTGTGCCTTCTGACTTCTTGAGCTTTCTGAGTTTCTGTTCTAGAGCAGCCACGCTTCATTCCTGGATGTGGTTGTACTGAAACCTGTATTTGTCTGCTGTGGGTTTTGCATAGCCAAATTAAGGCTCCTGCCCACCTGCTGCGGCAGCAGGGATAGGGCTGTAAACAGGCTGGGGGAGCCCTGAGGGGAATTGCATCCAATTCTGCTGTCTCCCCAGCTCCAGGGTGGGGGGAGATGGGGCAGCAGAACCCCCTGTATAGCCAGGAGTCCCCATGAGGCTCCTGGAATTCGGAGCTGATCTTGGAATGACATGGGAGGGGGATAACTTGTAACTTCTCTGTTCCCTGCTCCTTTTCTCAGGGCACTGCTGCCATACACAGTTTCCCCGTTCTTCCTGGTTGTGCTGGGTGGCTTTTGGAGTTATTTTTTGGCTGGTTGCATCACTGCAGGGGCAGTGTCCCACCTTGTGAGGGCTGGTGCTGCGTCAGGGAGAGGAAGCAGCACCAAACCCAAGCTGTGTCAGCTCTGGGTTTATAATGCTGAGCCGATTGTTTTGGAGTGACTGCTGCTGCCTTGGGCTCTCTGGGAAGTTGCTGGTAAGAGCTGGGCATTTGAAAGAGACTCAGACCCAGCCTTTTGTCTTGAAACCAGTGCAGAGCCACCACTTTCTCTTTAAATTCAACTGGAGAGATCATGAGAAAGGCGTTTGCCTGTGTGGGAGCACCGGAGGCTGCAGTGATTCCCTGCTGAGCCGGGTGATTTCAAATCCAGATCTCCCGGATCCCTGCAGGGTCTCGTTCCTTTTAGGCTCTTCTGAAAGGTCTGGGGTCTGCTGGCTCAGGATGAGTCCTGAAAGCCTGGTAGTCTGATGGTCCTCCCCAAAGGATCAGCTTGAACCACCGTCAGGAGATGTGTGTTGTGCCCAGGTTCCTCATTCTGCTTGTGCTCCCATCATTAAATCCCTGTTGGTGAGGGAGCGTGGACAGTTCTGCTCTGTGCTGGGATCCTGCCCCTCTGTTTGCTCTTGGCAAAGTGCTCTGGATGAAACCCTGGAGTACAGGATTGTGTGGAAGCTCATTGCCTTGCTGCATCACAGAATCACAGACTCCTTAAAGTTGGAAAAGCCTCCAACGTCATTGAGTCCATCCTGTGACAGAACCCCACCTTGTCACCCAGCCCAGAGCACTGACTGCCATGTCCAGGGCTTCCTTGGGCACCTCCAGGAATGGGGATTCCAAACCTCCCTGGGAAGCCCCTTCCAATGCCTGACCACCCCTTCCATGGAGAAATTCCTCCTGATGTCCAACCTGAGCCTCCTCTGGCACAACTTGAGACCATTTCCTCTTGTCCTGTCCACTTGTTCCCTGGGAGCAGAGTCATCAAATCAGAATGAAAATATAAAAGCAGTACAGAAAATATCCTAAAGCAAGGACTCAGAAACTGGGGGTTTTGTTGGCTGGAAAGCTTGGGATATTGGGCTCTTCTGAGATTGGCTGGGACATCTGCAGGGCACAAGAGGAGCCAGTGTCCTGTGAATCTGGTCTTGGGGATGTGCCCCAGGTCACTTGATAGGTTTACAATATAGCAGGAATGAGTTCAGCTCTCCCTCCACCCTGCCACTGCTCCTCTTTTGGCCTGGCCTTTGCTTATTCTCTGCCACCTTTCTCTGCTTCTGGAGAGAACAGTAGGGAAAAATAAAAAACTTTTAAAAGTATTTGATATGGGCAGAATAAAGAAAGGGACTGAGGAGCAGTGTATGCA
Organism: Monarcha castaneiventris obscurior; assembly: GCA_026261815.1. Taxonomy (NCBI): domain Eukaryota; kingdom Metazoa; phylum Chordata; class Aves; order Passeriformes; family Monarchidae; genus Monarcha; species Monarcha castaneiventris. The sequence goes on from JAMPIT010000892.1 coordinate 563,846, forward strand.
GTAGCAGGAATGCAAGGGATGCTCAGTGAGTTTGCTGATGATACTAAACTGGGAGGGGCTGCTGACTCCCTGGAAGGCAGAGAGGCCCCACAGAGAGACCCTGACAAACACCAGGGCTGAGCGACCCCCAGCCATGTGAAATGTGACAAGGGCAAGTGCTGGATTCCTGCCCTGGGATGGAGCAGCCCTGGATGCAGGGACAGAGTGGGAACGAGGCTGGAGAGCAGCGCTGTGGGAAGGGGCCTGGGGGTCCTGGTCGGTGGCAAGTTGGATCTGAGTCCCTGGTGTGTCCTGGCAGCCCAAAGGGCCACCGTGTCCTGGGGGGCACCAGGCCAGGGAGGGATTGTCCCGCTCTGCTCTGCACTGGGGCAGCCTCACCTCCCGTGCTGGGGGCACTTTGGGCACCACAAGATCAGAAGGGTCCAAAGCTGTTGGAGAGTGTTCAAAGGAGGGACACGGAGCTGGGGAAGGGTCTGAGGAGCGGCTGAGGGCACTTGGCTCCTTCAGCTGCAGCAGAGGAGACTGAGGGGAGGCTCCTCGGGGGCTGCAGCTCCTCCTGAGGGGAGGCGGGGGGGCAGGGGCTGAGCTCTGCTCTGGGACAGGGACAGGAGCCCAGGGAACGGCTGGAGCTGTGTCAGGGCTTGGGATGGAGCTCAGGGAAAGGTTCTTCCCCCCTGAGGCTGCTGGGCACTGCCCAGGCTCCCCAGGGAATGGTCCCAGCCCCGAGGCTGCCAGAGCTCCAGGAGCGTTTGGACACCGCTCTCAGGGATGCCCAGGGTGGGATTGTTGGGGTGTCTGTGCAGGGCCAGGGGCTGCACTGATGATCCCTGTGGGTCCCTTCCAACTCAGGATATTCCAGGATTCTGTGGTACTCAAAATGTGCCTCAAAGCAGATTCCCACAGGTATTCCTTCACAAAATTTTCCCTAATCTGAGGTGGTGCAGCATCTCACACTGCAGTCACATTCAAAGGAATAGTGTTGTCTGCCTAGAAAAACAGCACTGCTTGTGTTCGTGTCTTGGTTTGAGAGGGAAGTGGTGTCCCTTTAACTGACACAGGGCATTTTGTCTGCGAGATCCTGGTGAAGAAAAGCTCCGACTGTCTCCAGTGGACTCCTGAGTCATGTGCATTGGACTGTGAACTTCGGAGTTATTCATTGACCACGGATGAACACAGTGGAAAAAGGAACTTCATTTCACACCGGAGATTCCTTAGCATGTGTGGGATTTTCTTCCCTCCACAAGTAGTGGGTTATAGGTGAAGAAAATCTCTGCAGTGGGTGCAGGGTGCTGGGTTTTAGCTATTCCCAGTTAAACTGAAAATGTCCAGGTGAATACAGATCTGATTTACCTGGAGAGGGATTGTTTATAAGAGGGTGTAGTGACAGGGTGAGGGGGAGTGGCTTCAAACTGACAGAGGGCAGGGTTAGATTGGATATTGGGAAGAAATTCTTGGGAATAAGCTCCCTTTCCTTTTACCAGGAGCTGGGAAAGTCAACACTTCTCAGGAACTGATTACTCAGTGTAAAACATGGCCTTGTGTGCCTATCCTTGCTGAGAGAAGTGTTCTTAATGCTGCTTTGTGGATCCAAACCACATCTTTCTGTAGGGAAATTAGTCATTGCCCCAGGAACTTCTGTGAGATTACTCATGGAAACAAAGTGGCTGAAGAGGGGAGTATCCAGAAGGTTCTGTTGTAGCTTCTTTGCATGAGAATCCTGGAATCTCCTGAGTTGGAAAGGACCCACAAGAATCATTGAGTCCTAGCCCTGGCCCTGCACAGGACAATCTCAATTTCATGTGCTCTGTCTTCACAGCACCGAAGTGTGGCTGGAGTTTGTTAGGAAAGGAGCAGGTGGATGACATCAGCTGGGCGAAAGGAGAAGGGGGTGCACCACCAGAATGCTGCTTTGTCTGGGGGTTTTATTTATTTATTTGAGTTAAAGCCTTTCAACAGCACCACAGGTCTCCTTGAGAGGAGGGCACAGGAAAACCATTGTTTGGCCATTGCAGGAAAACTCTGTCAAGCCAGGAATGTCCCCCTCAGTCTTTCCGATCCCTTTTCCAGTGGACAGACACCTCTCTGCAGCTGTAGGACACCAACACTGGAGTGCAGCAGCTAAATAATCTCTTCTGAAGAAGGACCTTATCCACAGGCTCATTTTTCAGTAAAAGATTCTTCTCTCTTAGCGCTTTAGTGTAGCTGCTGTTCATAGGCCGTTTGTTCTCCCCCCGAAATTCACGGATCTCAGCCAGGAGCAGCTGCAGAAGGGTCTGGTGAAGTTTTAATGGTGTTCTTAACTGTCTTCATCCTTTATTTTCTATTCACACATTTGAAAAATGCAAAGCAAAAGGCTCCCATTTCCAAGCCGTCAGTTAGAAAACGCCATCAGGCACGGGGCAGTGTCGGTGTTGTGGGACAGCCCAGAGGCCTCAGCTGTGGCAGGGATGGATCCCTGAGCAGCTCCCAGGGGACAGAGCCTCCTGTCCACACTCTGTGGCTTCCTAGAGACTGGCCCAGGAAAATCATATGCTCTCCTCTGTGCAGACATATTTAAGCTTGTACATCTCTGCAGAGGAAGAACGGGCTGCTTGTACAGTCCCGGGTGCTGTTGTCTCCACAGGCTGGGTTAGAGTAGCTCAAATGAAAAGAAAAGCAACCCAACGAAACAACTGTGCCAGTGCAAAACTGTACAGCCTCCAGACCTTACCCGGGGCACACGGGAGGACAGCACAGAGGTGCAGCAAAGGGGAACCAGCTGCTGTAAATCCTGAGGGATTTGGATACAGTGTGGCTGTTCTGACCCGGCTGTCCGTGTTTTTAGGGGCAGTTTTTAGTCTACGCTGCCTTCATTTCTGTCAGACTCCACAGTGCTGGTTTGCAGGGTTGGTTTGTGTGTTCTGTGTTTCCATCTGGGATTTGCAGGTAGGGACACATGGTGTTTTTATCCTTAAGGAAGGAGGGGTGGAATTAAAGCTCAGCAAAGACCTCTCTGTGTATTTCATCTGTGGGATCAGCTCTGCCAAAATCAGCAACACAGCTGATACTGAGTAAACTTCCCAGGATTTGCTTCTGCCAGAGTTACAGCCACGCTCAGTGGTGGTAACAGGAAGAATGAATCTGCATTTGTGCAGAATTTCTAAAATAATGAGGGGTGTTGGGTTTTATTTTTTGGATTATTTTTTTGTTAAGCAGGAGTTTAGTGCCCAGCTAACAGGGATTATCTGTTTGTTCCAGGAGTTGGGAAGCACCACAGAGAGCCAGGAGCCAACAAATCATCTCAACACCTAAATGAGGCATTAAGTCTGGTGAGCTCTAAACATTTCTCTTCCAGTGTATGAGCTCTGCTGGGTCCCACCCTGACCTGTGTGGCTGCCCCTGGAAGCTGCAGGTGTTCTGGCAGGGGCTTCCTCAGCATCCTCAGCCTTTGCCGGGGAGTGCCAGGGGCACATTTGTTTGCTGCTGGACAACACAAACCTTCCAAGTGGCTGAATGAGGTGCTGCCAGAGCTTCCTCTGCACAAGGAGAAATCGGGATCCTTTCTGTGAGGCTCCATCCTTCCTCCTTTGGGTGACTGGACACGAGCAGTTTGTAGTGGGAATCCCAGGCTCTTGTTTGTCACACACTGGGAACATTCCCAGTTCCAGGAGGTTCTCTGGGGGCTGGTTAGTGACATGTGCTGATCTGATTTTCTTTCTCCAACAGATCTGTTGCTCTGTCTGAAACCTCGCCAGGGAACACAAGTATTAGAAATGGCAGGTAAGAGCACCTCAGATAGGGCAAGGAGGGAGAGTGGTTTCAGAGGGTGTTGTTCATGATGCTGTGGGGGCTGTAACGTGTCAGGAATGTGACCTGTGTCCCTTCCCAAGACCTTGGTGATCCCTAAAGCTCTTCAGCTACTTCTCTTGCCTTGCTCACATTCACTTTCCTGCTGTGTCCTGATCTGTCACCTGAGGTTTCTGCCCAAGTGATAAAGGCCCAGGTGTGACTCGCTTGAAAGTTTTATGAGGGTGGAATTTATTCAGGAAAAAGTACATGAGAATAAGTCCTTCTTTCCAGAGGCTTTCCATAGTGTTCCTGGCTGTGCTATTGACATCAATCCGTCTGAATTTTACTTGTATTGAAATTAGGAACAAAATTCCAACTTTTTTTAAAGTAAGTGAAGTCTGGAATTTGCCTCCAGCTGCTGTTCATGGGTGAAGCAGTTTGGTTTTTGAAGGCACGGGGTGCATTTGCTGATCTGATGTGTTGATCCCAGCCTTGATGGGAGAATTGTAGCACTCCAAGCTCTGCAGTCAGACATGAAAGGGGATATTTTACTGCAATTTATTTTGTCTGATCTCAGAAGTAACCCAGAACAGCTGGGAACTGCAGGGTCTCTGGGTGGGAGGAGCTGGGCAGCAGCAGAGAAGAGCTGTAATCCCCAGCCTTGTGTACCTAGCAAACAATCATGGGGGTGTTTGGACCATTTTATGAGCTTGAAGAATGACAAACTGCAATGGCTGCTTGGTTTTGGCCCCACCATGTGGGAGCTCTGCACTGGGAGCTGGCAGCAGCTCTGCTCTCTGTGACAGAAAATGGGAGAGAGCAGAACCAGAGGAACAATCTGCAGCTTCAGCTGTTGAAGAGGGACAGAAAAAAAGTTTCCTCATCACTCAGAAAAAAAAATTGTTAGAGAATCTGCTTTTACTGTGTTTGATTAATCTTGGTCTTACTGGCTTCCCTAGAGAGCTGTCCCTTCAGCTTTAAAAGGTGTGTCCTCCCCCTTTCCCTTGATCCAGCATTGTTAAATCCCTTTCTAGGCTGCAGGGACACACCGTGCAGGAGAAATCCCATTAGGTGTTTACAGCAAACAAAAAATTAATGCAAAGGAGTCCAAATTCCTGTGGACTTGGAAAGCATCCGTGGGCCATCAGCTGTCTATGGGATGGAGTCAGCAGTGATGTTAACCAGTAACTCAAACCAGCTTGGAGGGCATCTGAATGAATGTAAAATGGGTTTGAGGGAGATGGGTGAGGAGGGGCAGAAGGCTTGATGTTTGTTTTTATCAGAAGTCAAATTGGGCTGGTGACTTCAGACATTATTCCATAGCTACTTCTGATGTATTCCCAGTGGGCGTTCTCACCATATTTTCTGTGTGAAAATATGCATGAGGGAAAGCCTTTTTCCTTCCTAAAGCCTGGCTGCAGCTCTAGGCTCTTCCCTGCCAACCTTCAAACGGAGCTGAGGAGCTGCTCCTGCAAAATGTCTCCTCAGCCGGAGATAATGGGAAGAGAAGGGGAACTCTTGTGCTGACAGTTCTTGTTCAGACATTTCCTCTTGTCTCCTGTGCCATTTGGAGGTTTTCCCAGGACATTCTTCATCTCTTCCTCTGGTTGTTTTTAATTCTGTTTACTGGGGCTGAAGGAGGCTAGAGACAATTAGTCACAATGCCCTGGAATCAAACTTTAATCAGCTCTGGAAGGCAAGAGCAAACATTCCCAAACATGTAGGAACACACATCCAGGCACACACAGACAAATCCGGGAGCTGACAGCAGCAGAGGATTTAGGCATTTAATTACTTGATTTTAAAACAGAAATTCTTCCCAAGGTAGGGTTTTCTTCACCATATAGCTTTTGGCAGCATTTGCTGATTTATTGTCTCTGAATGCAAAGCTTTTTCTTTTTTCTTTGTTTTTTTTTTTTTTTCCCCTAGGGCTTAACCTTGCAGGAAAAACTTGAATGTACTCTTTTTCCATTAAAAATCATGTGTGCTTTCAAAACGAGGTCATCCCTGACATAAAATCATGGAATCACAAAATGGTTTGAGTTGGAAGGGGCCTTAAAGCTCATCCAGTCCCATCCCCTGCCATGGCAGGGACACCTTCTACTGTCCCAGGCTGCTCCAAGCCCCAATGTCCAGCCTGGCCTTGGACACTTCCAGGGATCCAGGGGCAGCCACAGCTGCTCTGGGCACCCTGTGCCAGGGCCTGCCCACCCTCCCAGGGAGCAATTCCTTCCCAGCATCTGACTTACTTCCCTGAACTGGGTGGTACCTGGGTACAGAATTGCAGTTCGGGGATGCCTTCAGGCACCCTTCTTTATTGTGCCAGGCTACTGCAGGTCCTAAGGCCTGACCCATGGCCAGGACATGCTCCTGCCTGCTCAGAGCTGGTGGCTGAAGGTAAATCTGCTTGTCTGGACACTGACCAGCCTTTCTTTCCTCTTGCTTTGGATTTCTGAAGGGTTGCACACCTCTGTGCAGCTGTTTCCCCTGGATGTTGCTGACACCTCCCCCTTCCTGAGGAGGCTCATCCTGGAGCTTATTTTAATTTTTTTTTCCTTGTAGTTCCTTTCACACAACTTCACACTGATGTGTAAAGGTGTTAAATCCACGTTGATGTTTGTTAGCTTGTTCCTATTCCCTTCTCTCAGCCTTGTGTAGAATTAGTAGAATAAATGTCCTGTCCACTGCTGAGGAAGAAAACCAAAATATTTGTGGTCCAGGGAGAGGATGAACATGCAGCACTGTTGGGAAGGTGTGGAGGATCTGCCATATTTCTGCTCCCAGCTGAAATCTGTGTTCTGTGTTCCAGAAAAGGTGAATAACTTCCCACCGCTCCCCAAGTTCATCCCTCTGAAACCATGTTTCTACCAGAATTTTGCTGATGAAATTCCCATCGATTACCAGTTTCTGGTGAAGAGAATCTATCATGTGTGGATCTGTAAGTTGAATAAAAAAACCTGTGCTGGAAAAAGGTATCTGTGTAATAAAACCCCATAGATCTCAATGATTTTTTGTGCTTTAAAGTTTTGACTGCAATTAGTTGGTGAGGAGCAATGATCCCCCTTGGAATACTCTGATATAACTTTGTGCCTGAATTTTAAGCTGTGCCTTGAATCCTTGAAGGATCTTGAAGAAAGGAGGGTGTCAGTGCTGGAAAAGCCTGTTAGTAAATCTGAAGAGGGAAAAACCAGAGCATGTTTGATACCTTTATTAATGTCAAATGATCATAGAACCCCAGACTGGTTTGGGTGGGAAGGGGACCTGAAGGATCATCTGATTCCACCCCCTGCCATGGGCAGGGACACCTTCCACTGTCCCAGGCTGCTCCAAGCCCCAGTGTCCAACCTGGCCTTGGGCACTGCCAGGGATCCAGGGGCAGCCACAGCTGCTCTGGGCACCCTGTGCCAGGGCCTCCCCACCCTCCCAGGGAACAATTCCTTCCCAATATCCCATCCATCCCTGCTCTCTGGCAGTGGAAGCCATTCCCTGTGTCCTGTTCCTTCATCCCTTGTCCCAAGTTCCTCTCCAGCCTTTTTGTAAGCCCTGTTTAACTCCAAAAAATAGCTACCTTAAGGAAATTCCCAGTTCCCCTAAAGTAAGAGGAATAGGAGAATTTTAGACAAAATACACGTGGCCCATTTGCTGCTACCTGCCTCCCCACCTCACTCTAGGAAGGCTAAAATTCCCTCTTATCCCCTGATTTCCCTTCCCAATGGAAGCTGTCTTCTAGCTGCATGCTGGCTCTTCCTTAGCTATCCGCAGCTCCCAAACATTCCCCATCCTGCTGGAGTTGGGAGCTGATCCTCTGTCACGGCTGGTGATGTGCTGATACTCAGTGTGAACAGAGCTCCTGGCCCTGGGCTCCTGTTGTTTGCCTCAGCCATTCAGAAACCAGGAATGGAAACTGACCATTCTTCTCCAAGGAATGAAATCGGTGTGGCAGGCCTAGGAAACCACAGGGAATGCTTTGGAAGATTAAGAATCTTTTTGCCGTGCTTATCTTTTTTTCCCCAAATGCTTGTCATCCTCTTTACCCTTCTCACTGAAGGAAAGCTTGTTTTCTGCCAGCTCTGCATTTGGTGGCGTGGCTTTTATTCCAGATGCACGGGATGTGTGTAGGAGAGAGATTTGTGTGCATAAATAATGGCATAATCCATGGCTCCATTGTTCTTTGGTTATGTGGAGCTGCTGCAATGAGCTCTGTAATTTTCTTGCCTGAAGAAGCTGCCTGTCCCTCCAGACTCACTGGTGCGATGTCGAAGCTGTAAAGCCGCCTTTGTCCTCCCCTCTCCCAAAACAAAGAGTCCCTCAGTCGAGTTAATGGCAGGCTGGAGGAGAGCCAGGGATTTGGGCATGGCCAGGAGAGCTGCCATCTGCACCAGGAGTTTCACATTTCCATCTGCAGCGTGCTTCCTTTTGGGGTCTCCCTGATTTTTTGGCATGGGTTTGAGAGAGATGCGTAAAGGGAAGAAGGTAAACAAGAAAAGGCCAGTTTTGAAAAGTAGAAACGCACAAGTCATTGCTGGAAGGGTGATTGCTCATTACTTTAATTGGATGTGAGCGCTGGATTAAGGTGGAGGGAGGTTTGGGGAACGCTGTACCAGAGCTCCCACTGCTGGAGAACAAACTCCGACCTGAGGCACAGGGAGAGTCAAAAGTTCCTTAAAACTTCGTAGATGCTCTTGGCTTGGTGTTGTTTTGTTGGGTTTTTTTAATGAAGTAACTTTTAGAGAATAAATACCTTCTGAAAATGAATATTTGGAGAAGTACAGCTAATTGGTGTATGAATGAAATATCAGAGATTCATGGAATCCCAGAACAGTTCGGGTTGGAGGGACCTTAAAGCCCATCCAGTCCCACCCCCTGCCATGGGCAGAGGCACCTTCCACTGTCCCAGGGTGCTCCAAGCCCCGTCCAGCCTGGCCTTGGACACTGCCAGAAATGGGGAATCTACAAACTGTTAGTTTAAATACCTAAAATTAATTAATTTAAATTAACTACTATTCTTTCTTCGCCCAACATTAAGACACATCCAAACCTTTGTGTATTAAGCTTTGTTGGCTACTCAGAAGACATCTTCTTTGCAGTAAAACAGTGTTTTATTTTACTCTCAGGCCATGTGTAAGTCAGAAGTAGCAGCTGGGTGTAGGTTTCATTCTCCTGTGTTGTCAATATAATTTTGTGACCATAAAACCTTGCAGTTGTTTAGGACCCCCAGGCTGTGTGAAGGCAGGTGGGTCAGTGCCCAGGGGGAGAGGGAAGAGTCAGAAGGACCAAGGCAGTGATATGCGGATGAGCTGCAGAGCCATGGCAGGGGGTGAAGCAGGGAATGGGCAGGACCCTTGACACAGGTGAAGAGAAATTCAGGGATTTAATTTTGCCTGAATAACTGAGGCCAAGGTCCAGAGTGTTCCCATGAGCTCATCACCAGGCTGTGCTGGAGGGTCTTTGGTGTTTGGACCTTCCACCTTCTCCTTCCTCCGTGCTTGTTGATACAGGTTGCCACAAAGGGTCTGAAGAGTCACCACCAGTTTTCCGAAACAGGAGCTTGTAAATTGGCCTCTTTGACTCTGGCAGTGGCTGGGGGGATGCAGGGACAGCTGCAGGGAGCCCCTGGCTTGGGGCTGAACCCTCTTGCCAGGGATGTGAGCTCCAGGAAAATGGGGGAGCAGCATCCCTTCATGTACTAATACTTAGTGCAGCACTGCTGTGCTCTGGGGCTTTTGTCAACTGTTCCTTTTTATCCAAGTGACAGGAACAGGGATGTGAAAAGGCCTCTAAGCCACCCCCATGGTCCCATATTTTGAGCCTGATTGGAGTTTGTTTATCTCCTTGCTCGAGGCAGCACTTCCAAGCCCTCAAGCTGGCATCCAGGCTTCCTCAGAGACCCAGGGAAGCGGAGAGAGAGCCTGCAAGGCACTGAGCTGGCTCTGAGATAGCTCCTGAGGCAGCCCCAGCAAGCACAGAGTCATTCAGAGGCGGGGGCAGGGGTGTTTGCTACAAGCACACACCTCTCACAAAGGGTTTTGCTACAAATGGAACTTAGAGTTTGCTCATAATTCATAATAACACTGGCCTGAGTCGTGTATTGGTCACGTCAGTTGCTACCCAAGCTCTCCATCCTTTGACAGGTTGTAAAAGAGTTCCCTCATCCCTCTGGAGCTGGACGTTCCTGTGCTCCCAGCTCCGGGGTCACACAGGAACCTGCGACTCGCTCGGAGCAGCTGCATTGCTGCCCCAGGGACCCTTGCCATTGGAGCCCCGGGGGCTTCATAGAGTCCTGGAATATCCTGAGTTAGCAGGGATCCACAAGGACCATCAGTCCCAACTCGTGTCCCTGCACAGACACCCCAACAATGCCACCCTGGGCATCCCTGAGAGCGGTGTCCAAACGCTCCTGGAGCTCTGGCAGCCTCGGGCCAGGACCATTCCCTGGGGAGCCTGGGCAGTGCCCAGCAGCCTCGGGGGGAAGAACCTTTCCCTGAGATCCATCCCAATCCCCCTGACACAGCCCCAGTCATTATCTTTTGTTTCCTTTTCTCATGAAGCCCTGAAACTGCCCCACCCCACGTTCTCTCCTCTGCCCTCTCCCCAGTTTACTGCATCACGCTGGCCGTGAACCTCATCGCCTGCCTGGCCTGGTGGATTGGGGGAGGCTACGGGGTCAACTTCGGCCTGGCCATCCTCTGGCTGATCCTCTTCAGCCCCTGTGGCTATGTCTGCTGGTTCCGACCTGCCTACAAAGCCTTTCGGTGAGTAGGAGCCCAGGAGATGCTTCTGGTCCAGTTTCCTCTGGAAGCTTCCCCAGTTGTTACTGAGGGGTGCTGCTGGGGAGATCTCTCTGGCTGGGATGAAGGTTCAGCACTTGAAGTCTGAATGTCTTGTTTACTTTCAAAATGAAGAAGAATGTGGCTACTTTTAAACACTAGATACAGGACTGAGGGTCACATAAGATTGGAGGTGAGCAGTTTGCCACTTCTAAGGGGGTTAAATTAATATTTTACTTAAATATCTCAAACTTAGCAGCACCCTCATCTCAGTGCAGCTTTAAAATAGGTGCTAATTTGGTAAGGCTTCATTGAGACCTATTTTGATGGAATACTATTAACTTACTAGTTTTTAAGAACTCTTCTGTCTCTAGCTACTTGAGAGCTTGTCTGCTTAGCTTTTTAGATAAAAGCAGTTCCCTGGAGTCAGTCCTTCTGAAACTCCACAAATATTTAAAGCCATCCTACATTTTTGCTTTAATTAATAATCATTTACATTTGCTGTGGACCATGAGGCATCACTCAGATATTAATGTGTAAAGCCTGGCAGAGCTGGGAGGGTCCTGAGCAGTTCCCAGCCTGACACAGGGAAAGGAGGGACCTGCCCAGTGCCACCACTACACCCCACACACCAGTCAGGGGTTTGCCCTCTGAAGGTGAAGCTCCTCTTGGTAGGATACTCTGGGTTTTGATTATTCACCAGACCCTGTGATGAGCTGGTTTGGATGGCAGCAAAAGCAGCTGATGGAAATGGGAGGTGGCAGGTGGGTTCTGTCTGTTTAGCACATGATAAATTGTTTAAATGTGCTCCTGAATTGACGCTTTGTATGCCCACAGCACTGGGCAGGTACTGATAAATCACCAGTGGCATCATGGAGTACAGGGGAGGGTCATTTCTGCTGGAAACAGGAGGGTTGGATTTGTCTCAAAGTTCTAAAGGACATGAAAATCCCAGCTCTGAACTCTTGCCCTCTGGGGCTGGAGTTTGTCCCCATCCCAAGCTCAGAAGCCCCAGGGCCTCTAAGTGCTGGAGCTCTGTTCAAAGAGGAATTTCCATTCTAAAGTCTGGGAAAAATTACTCCTCCCTGCTGACCTCCCCCGGGCTCCGCAAGGGCCGTTTCTCATTATTCCTTGAATGTTGTTTGGATGTGTTTATGCAAGTGAATGCTGAGAGGTCCCCGAGGTTACTCTGTGCACAGACTTGCAGTTAAATAAAGACTCAACCCCAGGGACAGAGTGGGGAGCCCAGGGGTCATCCCCTGGGACAGCAGTTGGGAAGAGGCATGGAAATCACTGTGGAGGGGCAGCGCTGTTGGGATCACAAGTGGTGATTCCAGAGGCAGAATCAGACCCACTTGTCCTGGAGGGGGCCACCCTTCAGCGCTGGCAGCCTGTCCTGTGAGGATGCTTCCGTAAGACCTTCGTCATCCCGCTGCATCCCAAATTAAATTAGCTGCACAGCTTTGGCGCTAGGGCAAAGCTGTAGCAAATCTGCACCAGAAAGCTGGATGAGAAATCACCTTTTCTCTGTATCCTCACTAATTCCTGCAGATCCTTTCAAATGAAGACTCCTCCAGCCCCTTCAGGTCGGAGTTGCAAGAGTCTGTTTGAAGGCTCAGCCTCGAGCCTAATCCTTGTTAATTGGATTCTGACAGGCACCACTGTCAGCAAGCCCTGCCTAAAGTATTTCTTTCACATTGCTGTACTCTGAGATGGTATATGAAGGGTGGGATTGGGAGGATACTCAAGGATGACAAATCCTCCACAACCACCATTTGGGAGCTGATAGACACCCAGACCAACACGGGCAGCTCCAAGGAGCGTGGGCCTGGCTGGAGGCTTCTCCGCGTGCCTCACCTCCCTCATCTTCTCCCTAGGCATCAGGGGCTAGAATTATAATATTAACAACCATTAGCATAATAAAAATAATTAAAATAATAAGCATTTTAATACTTTTGGGCTTAAGCAGGAGCTGGCAGGGATTGGAGCTCTTTTGTTAACTCCCTTTTGCACCAAACTGCCTCATAAGCACCTGAAGTGTTTTTTGTAGATAAATCATTGGCCCTTTGAGTTCCTTAGAGTCTGGGAATCGTTTATATCAGTAAAAATGGTAGTTTGAGGAACTTTAAATGTGCCTGATGTGGCTGGTTTGATGGGATGAAGATGTGTTGTGGCAGAGCCCAGACTTTGGCAGGGCAGTGCTGGGCCCCCAGTGCACCCATAACAGAGATTGTGAATGTCCCTGCTCAGCATCTTGCTTGGGGTCATTTTGTACCTAATTATTGTACCTGCATAAACTCAAGGACCTCACCTGTACATCCTGAGGATGGGAAGCCTGCAGAGATGGGAAGTGTGTCTGCTTTTGGGGTACCACCCAGCTCTCTCATGGCTGCTTTCCCTCCTATGATGTCCCAGTGCTGGATTATTTACCATGGGTGTGGGAACATGATGGCAAGCAGACACTGAGACGTTCCCAGCTGGAATCTCATGCTCAGTGATCACTTTTAGTATATGGACAAGCTCTGCCTGCCAGTGTCAGGTCCCTGTGTGCCTCCTTGCCAGGGTCTGAGCTGGGCAGGTGTCAGGCTGGGCTGACGTTTGGTCAGAGAATGATTCAGACTCTCTGTGTAGGAGACTCGTGTCCCTCCGCCTCTGCTTGTGTGTCATCATATGTGCAATTCCTTGGGGAGAGCAACTGCAAGAGCCAGGTTATTGGGAGACAGTCTGTGCTGCTGAGTCATGGAGCTGTGTGCTCTCACTGCCAGGGAAGGGGGAGAAGCATCCCAGCACACAGCTGTGGAGGGATCCCTCTGGAGCCACCACTGTGCAGGGTGTGAATGTGGTGCTGGGGTCAGACATGGGTGTGAAGCAGCACAAGGTGCCAGTGCCCCCCTGACCTCCTCTCTTCCTCCATAGGTCGGACAGTTCCTTTAACTTCATGGCCTTTTTCTTCATCTTTGGGGCGCAGTTCCTGCTCACGGTCCTGCAGGCGATCGGCTTCTCCGGATGGGGAGCGTGGTAAGCAGGAATGTTCCAGCAGGCCCAGGAGCTCTGGGCTGTGGCTGTTTCAAGGACTTGGAGAGGCTGATGGGAGTCTGTACAGGGTGGAGAGGAAGAGGCTTTCTGATTTCCCCAGTGGCACGGCTGTATCTGCTCTTGGGGTGCACAATTCGGGTCTCGTTGCTGTGTTGGCAAAAATCAAGGCCAAGCTGGATGGGACTTGGAGCAGCCTGGTCTAGTGGAAGGTGTCCCTGCCCATGTGGTCTGGCTGGGCTTTAAGGTCCCTTCCAACCCAAACCACTCTGTGATCTTCACCTGGTTGCTCTTTGTAGCCTCTTCCCTCAGTGTCCATTTCTTGTACGATTTAACCAGCCCATGTCAGGCTCAGCTTTGCCCTCAGTGTTGGCAGCATACGGTGAGCAGAGTGTGGTGACTCACTGTTGGCCTATGAGAAGTACTGTGACAGTTCTCCTGAAATAAATGGGAGCTTGTTAGTGTCTGTCCCTGGTTGTGTTATAATTGTTTGGCATTTTAACTTCCTGTCTGTAGAGACTTGAGAGCAATTCCTGCTGAAACTACAAGTAATGGAAAGTCTTAGCACTCCATATAACACTCGGTTTTCAGAATTGCTGATGCCTCACCTGGTTTTTGCCAGCAAAGGAATGGAGATGGAGTGTAAATCACAGGACTCTGGTGTTCCCTGATCCCAGCTCTGGTTTCTAGATGCACAACCAAAAGCACCTTGGGAATGTATCTTCTGTTCCCAAACTCCATGCAGCTGGCTGTCCCTTAAAGCTGAGACTGGATTAGTGAGGGATGCTGGCAAGTGAGAGTTAAGATCTTGGGGAAATACTTGCATTGAATTCTGTCAATTTTCTTCATTGTTCATTTCATTTTCAAGAGCTTGAAAGCTGCCTTGTAATTTCTGGGTTATGAATCACAGAAACAGAGAATGGTTTGGGTTGGAAGGGATGTTAAAGCCCATCCCATCCCACCCCTACCATCGCAGGGACACCTTCCACTGTCCCAGGCTGCTCCAAGCCCTGTCCCACCTGGCCTTGGACACTGCCAGGGATCCGGGGCAGCCACCGCTGCTCTGGGCACCCTGTGCCAAGGCAAGTAAACAGTTTTTCTGATAACAAGGACACTTTGAAAAGCAGGTTATAATGGTAGTGTATCTCTTTTTCTGTTTCTTCCAGTGGATGGTTGGCAGCCATCACCTTCTTCAGCACCAATGTGGCAGCTGCTGTGTTCATGCTGTTCCCTGCCATCATGTTCACGATGTCAGCAGTCGCGATGCTCATCTGCATTTTAAGGGTAGGTTCTTCTAGTGGAAGGTGTCCCTGCCCATGGCAGGAGGGTGGAATGAGATGAGTTTTAAGGTCCCTTCCAACCCAAACCATTCTTGGATTCTTCAGATCTCTCTCTGACTCGGAGTATCCCTGCTGTGTATCACAATAATGTGAAGAGGCAGCTCTGCAGCCACCACAAGCCGTCACTGCTTTGAAAGGTTGCACAGTGCAGTCAGCTGATGTCTCTCAGAGTTTCTGGAGGACAAATCCAGACAGCACAAGACAGCTCAGGCTGGAAATTGTCATGGTGTCGTGTGGTGATGTTGCTTTATGTCATGCAAAGCAAGCTTCATGTGGAGCAACCTGAGGCTGTGTGAAGCAGGGAGGTTTGGATTGGATGTTAGGGAACATTTCTTTTCACAGAAATGGTTGCAAAGCATTGGAACTGGCTGCCCAGGGTAGTGGTGGAATCATCATCATCCCTGGAAGTGGATATAGCCTGGGGTTCCCAAGTGGCTCTGCAGGGCTCCTGATGCTGACTCTCCTCTTGTCCTCCCTTTTATCCCTTAGGTACATAAAATCTACCGAGGGGCTGGTGGAAGCTTCCAGAAGGCTCAAGACGAGTGGAACAGCGGCGCATGGAGGAACCCTCCCAGCAGGGAGGCCCAGTACAGCAATTTTTCTGGGAACAGCCTGCCAGAGTATCCCACAGTGCCCAACTATCCCTCTGGAAACCAATGGCCTTAAGCAGCAACAGCTGCAAACTGCCTGGATTCTCTCCTTTTTGGTCTTTTTATTCTTGTTATTGGAGAAGATCATTTGCATTCCCCCCCAAGCACCCCACTCATCTCGGGGACCTCTCTGGTTCTTGTCTCCTGATCCCTGCAGAATGTCTGTGCTCTCAGCCCTTCCCACCTCCACTGCACTGCACGGCCGTGGCAGAAAGCTTTTTGTTTGCCTTGAGTCACCAGTATTTGCCTTGTTGCAGACTGAGAACAAACCCTTCACTGCCCTTGCTTGAGAGAATCCTCTCCTGACCATCCCCGGAAAAGGCTCAGCTTCCCCGCGATGGCAACACTACCACAGCTGCTCCTGCTCCTGCTCAGCTTCCATGGAATGCACAGCACAGCACCACGCCGTCTGCAGCAAATGCAATCAGAGCATTGGTAGCAACTGGTGTTTACTCTCCTGGATGAATAATGTGGAATTTTTCACTCTAAGGGAAATGCAGCACTTAAATTATTTGGTACTAGTGACACTGACATGATTTGTGAAAGCTCCACCCTCCGTGGGAGAATCCCTGCAGGTAACAGAGCGTGCCCTGGGTGAGTCCTCGGATGTGAAGTCCCCACAAGTCCTCATTTGCCTGGCTCAGACTGTTGTGATGCTACAAGTCTTGCTTTCCCTGCTGCCAAAACTTCTTGCCGGATCTGCGCATTCCAAAGGTGCAGATTCATCTCCTTAGGTTCAGGATTGCTCGCTAAAGCCTGAATCAAAGCCCAGTGGAAACCAGTGCAGAGCTAACACTGGGCCTTGGTGATGTTCACCCTGGTACAGGGACTCAGCATGAGATCCCCCCACCGTGTAACTTCCAGCCAGGTTTTGTGCTGGCCCAAGGAATGGCCCACTGGACACACCTTGTCCTGTTGGGACTCCCTTTTCCTGGGTTCACGGCCAGGAGCCGGATGCGAGATAATGACTGATCTCAGTGCTGGGGCCCCAGTGTGGTTTGGAAATGCTTCTGTTACAATGAATGGTTTAATTCTGCCTTCTGCTGGTGTAGTTGAACTCCAGACATTACAGTGGGGTCTGGGAGACCAAGGGGGAAGCTTGTTAGTCCTCATGGCTGCTGTTGGCTGTGGCTGGCAGCACTCCCATGAGAGAGAGATTCCTGCCTTTCTCCAAGGATCCGCTGAAGGGAGGATGAAGCTGTTGAGAGGGATTGTTTTCCCTAAGATTATCCTCCACCTTGTCATTCATCTCCATTCTGTGCCTGAGCCATCCAATTCCCTGTGTCCTACAGCAATCCAGGCAGCAAAGGCTGCAGCTTCTTCTTCCCCCTCAGCCTGCTGTGAATTTTTTCAGACCTGTCCAAACTGGGAGGTCAGTTCCCAGTTTTTTTATAGGGAGTGAGTGTTCCAAGTCTTTGGCTCTCGAAGTTTTGGCCAATGATCCAGAGTGCTCCATTTGGGAGACCCAGGAGGGGTTGGGCACCCTGGGGATCAGACCCGGTGCCTGCTGCCTTGGCAGGCTGCTGATGGGGTCACTCCAAATTCACACTGAGCAACTGGAAAACAAAACTGGCTCCTGGAAAGGGACAGGGACATGGTTCTAGCTAGGTGGAATTGATTTGCAAGTGATCTTTTGAAAATTTTTCTCTACATGTGCCTTATCTAATGAAATCACAGTTCACGGAGGAGAGCTCCCACTTCCCCCTCGCCCCTGCAGAATTCCCTGTTTCCTTATTAACTTGTCCTGTGTCCCACTGTAAATAATGAGGGAAGCACAGCCTGGAGTCTGCATGACCCCTGTGTTACCAGGGCCAAAGCAAAAGCAACCCTGGATGGGAGGGCAGAGCCTCCCTGAATTTCCGTTTACAGCCACACTGACCCCCTGCTGCAGGAGCAGCCCTCCACTGGCTCTGGGACACAGAACGTGCTCCCAACACCAGGGCTTTTTCCTGGAGAGTGTGCAATGTGCTTGGGAGGATGAGCTCCTGAAGCCTTCTTAACAGAACATGACCTGATGGCGTTGTGAAGCTTTTAGGTGCCTTTGTCCTGTGTCACGTGTAATTTTAAGTGTTCTCTGTCGCTTGCCATCGGAGTGATGAAAGAACTGCCTGGCGTTGACTCCCTGGAAATACGATGGATGCACCACGGGGTGAGGGTCAGCGGGGCTGAAGGTGGGATTGGCCACACTTGGGAGCTAGGACATGGTGCACCCGGTTCCCTTGGTCCTGCCCCTCGCCATCCTCAGCCTCTTGCCAAAATTCTTCAAAACCATTTGATTCCTGCCCCATTTTAGTGTGTCAGATTGGAGGTTTTGAAGGAACCAAGAGAAGCATTGCTGGGGGTTCCACATCCTGCTTCTCTTTGGGATTTTCCCCTTGGAGAATGTGGGGGCTGTGTTGAAGCACCCACCCTCAGTCACACTGGAAGTGCTTGATGCAAGGGGAGGAGGTGCCTGGTAGCCTGCCCAGCAGAATGGTTGTAGCTGGACACCAAAATCACCCCGTTAGCCTGCACTGCCTGAGATCCCTGTGGAGCTCAATGCACCTCCAGGTGGGATCTGCCATCTCATCCCCCTCCCTCCTCTTCGATGCCAGAAACCGTAATTCCAGAAAGTTGACCCAACACGCTGCCTCAACAGCCATGGCTTAATTTTTTTTTTTCTGGACTCCTCTGTATGTTTTTAAATGTTTACAATAGATTTCTAAGAGTTCTTAACACCATTAACCCGGCCCTGGCTCCTGGTGTGGTCGGGCGTCACGTGGCGTGTCTGTGTGCGATGTTTCATGTCACCCGTGGAGCTCTGGGTTTTGTTTGTGTTTTTCTCCTGATCACAAGACAATAAATGCTCATCCTGTGCTTGATGAGGAGAACTGGCCGCATCGGAGAAGTGTCTGTTCCTAGGTAACCGGAGTTATCTGGCAGAGGGAAATGGCAAAATCTCTATTTTCCTCCAAAGTCTCCCACTGCATGTTCTTCTCTCTGTAAAAGAACAGCACATTGATGGATGAGGCTCATCCTCTGTGCTGGGGACTGGTGTGAGTGGCTCGTTGTGCTTTGTACTCTTAGAGATGCCCCATCAGCTTTGACCAAAGGTGCTGCCATTATTCCCATCTTCTAACAACGGGATTGGAGAGCAGAGTGTGGAGAAAGTCCCATCTCCCAAGCACTGAGGTAATTTTTGTGGCCCTTCCACAGTGCAGAGAGCCTCGTGCTGGCCCCTGGCAGTGCTGGTGTCTGCTTTCCCCAGTTACTGCCTGGAAGGAGACCATTATCTCTGGAGTAAATGGGCTTGGACAGCGAAGGTGAGTCGAGTCCCTTTAGCACATGGCTGAATTTATTACCCAAAATGTTTTCCCAGAGTTATCGCAGAATCCCAGAATAGTTTGGGCTGGATCAAAGCCCATCCAGTGCCACCCCTGCCATGGACAGGGACACCTTCCACTGTCCCAGGCTGCTCCAAGCCCCAATGTCCAGCCTGGCCTTGGACACTGCCAGGGATCCAGGGGCAGCCACAGCTGCTCTGGGCACCCTGTGCCAGGGCCTCCCCACCCTCCCAGGGAGCAATTCCTTCCCAATATCCCATCCATCCCTGCCCTCTGGCAGTGGGAAGCCATTCCCTGGGTCCTGTCCCTCCAGCCCTTGTCCCCAGTCCCTCTGCAGCTCTCCTGGAGCCCCTTTAGGCCCTGCCAGGGGCTCGGAGCTCTCCCTGGAGCCTTCTCCTCTCCAGGTGAGCACCCCCAGCTCTCCCAGCCTGGCTCCAGAGCAGAGGGGCTCCAGCCCTGGGAGCAGCTCCGTGGCCTCCTCTGGACTCATTCCCACAGGTCCACATCTTTCTTGTGTGGGGGCCCTGGAGTTGGACACAACACTCCAGGTGGGAATATGGAAATCACCATATTGTGGTGTCACACCCCAGTACCACTCCATGGCAGATATTTAATCCTAGAAGAGCCATTTCCATCACAGCTGTTGATGTGACATCTGCTGGTCTCAGTGTCCTCCCTGTCTCCAAAGCCCTGTGCCAGGTTCCCCTGCCTGGCCCTCACCATCCCTCTCTCTCTGACAGTGGTTCCCCACAGCTGCTGCTGTGCCCTGGTGTGTTGAGCATGAGGATTTTCCTCAAATTCTTGCTCCAGGGCCTCAAAATCTGAGCATGAGGCACATTTTAAGCTCCTGCTCCAGCTGCCACTCAGGCAGGACCTTGGCACTTGGAATGAGGGGGTTTTTTTGCCTCTGCTGCAGGAGGACCGGGCAGGGTTTGTGAGGAACGCGCCCGGATTCAGGAATGCCAGTGGTTGTGCAGCCAAGCTCAGCCCCCCACCCTGAGGAGCTCCCAAAAAGCTCTGGATCCCCAGCATCAGGGCGTGAGGGACACTGTGAGGGCCTGGCTTTTCCTATTCTCTGGTTCTTGCTGTGTTTCTGTCACTCTGCAGTTTCCCAGGCCGGGATATTCCAGCCGGGAAGGTGTTGCCCACCCGCCCCGGAGCAGCTCGTTCTCCCATTCTCCCGTGCAGTCACAGTGGTCCCTTTGTGTTGTCTGCTTGTGAATGAGCCCGAATTGTCTCGTGCCCACAGGAGAGGGACAGGGTTCCTGGCTGGATGCTTTCCCAACAGAAATTCCCTGGCTTTTCTTGCTCCCCGCGCTGGTTCCGTGGCATGAGCTGCTCGTGTCTCTGCAGGCCTTTGGCACACCATGTGCTCACCGCTGGAGATTTGCCTTGAAATAAAATCAAAACTCCCTTCTTCCCCACTCTCCTGCATCAGAGGGTGGTTCAATTCTCCAGCCAAACGTCAGAACAGCTTGTGAGTTTTCGAATCACCACAAAATCGCAGACTGGGGGGGTGGGATGGGGTAAAGAGGAAAGGGGGGGTTTCAGCATGATTTTATCCTCTCCAGGAGTGATTTTATCCTCTCAAGGGGTGCTTTTATCCTCTCCAAGGGCAGGACATGGGGCATAGCTCCTCACCACTCTCCTGAGCCATGTCACAGCACAGGAACAGGATGGGAGCAGCTGGGATTCACACGTTCAGAATTTTCCTGATTCTCTAAAATCAGCAGTTTTTTTGTAGGAGCAACCACCCACAGGGAAAAGTCCTTCAGCCAAACGTTGTGGGGAGAGCTTCTCCCTGCACCATTTCTGTCACAGGAGAGAGAACCAACTCAAGCAGTGGGAAATGCTGAAATGGGTCCTTGGGGTGATGCTGGTGGCTGAAGACCTGATTGTCCCCCAAACCCATACTAACTCATTTTCCCATCACCTGAAAATCCTTTTGGGGTGCATCTCCTCCGTGCTGTGGTGAAGGTGAGACCAGCAGGGACATGCGGGGGTGTCCCCAACCCTGAAAGTCTCAAACTTGGGGGTTGAGAAAAAAGGGGTGAGAAAGAAATGATCCTCTGGCTGTGCCTTCCTTCACTGAGGGCGTTCGAGGATGGAGTATTTGTCCCCAGGTGATCAGTCAGAGGAAAATTAAAGGCTTTAGGAGGTGGCACTGGGGTCTGTGTCCCTGCCCCGTTGCTGTGTCCCTGCCTGGCTCCTGTCCCAGCAGATCCCAGTATCCTGGAGCTCTGTCTCCTGCGAGGCAGCAGGACGGCAGTGGGATGGCAGCAGCTGTGCCTCCCTCAGAGTGGCTTTGCTCGGAGCTGATGTCCCCCAAAAGGTGGCAATGCCTGTAAAATCCCACCCCAACTTCCCTCTGTTCCCATCGGAGGGGTACCACAGCTGTGCCCCCTCTGCGGGACCCCCATTCCCCCATCCCGAGGTTGCCCGAGGGCCTGTAGTGGGGATGGATGTGGAGAGGGAACTGTGCCCCAAAAAGGGGCTGTGCCCCAGAGTGGGGCCATACCCCAGAGCAGGGGCTGTATCCCAAAATGGGGCTGCACCCCAGAACAGGGTCTGTATCCAAAGGTGGGGGCTGCATCCCAAAATAGGGGCTGTACTCTAGAATGGAGCCGTACCCCAAAGCAGGCGCTGTACCCCACAACAGGGACTCTACCCCAGCACGGGGTCCGCACTCCGGTGCGGGGCTCCCTCACATATCAGGGGCTGTGCCCCATAACCGGGTCGATACCCCCCGTGCTGTTCCCTGCAACAGGCCCGTGCCCCGCCCGGAGGACGGTGGCATCCAAGTCGCGACAGCACCGCGACAGCCCGCACGGGAGCCACACGCACCAGTGGACCCGGGCCCTGCAAGGCGGCCCAGAGCGCGGCGCGATCCCTGCGGGAGCTGCGCGCTGCGGCCCCGCGGGCGCTGAGGCAGCGCGGGCCGCTCCCGCTCAGCGCCGGGCACCGCGGGGTTAACCGCGCCTGCCGTAAAGCGCGCGGCGCTGCCGCAAAGCCGCGCCGCCGCCTGCCGGCCGCTATTCCCGAACGCGCGCTACGCCAGCGCCGCTGCGCCGCCACCCTCGCGCCCGCTGCGCTTGCGCCGCGCTCCGCCCCGCGGCCCGTATTCACGAAGCGCGGTTGCGCCGCTGGCGCGCGGGCGCGCACGGGCGCGGCGCGGCGCGTACGCCGTTGGCGCAGCGCGGGCCGTACGCCGTTGGCGCAGCGGCGGAGGGGAGGCGAGCGGGGCCGGGCCGGGGGCGCCGCCATGGGGGAGCGGCCGCGGGGCAGCGGCGCCGCCGCCCGGCGCTGAGGGACCGCCGAGGTAACGCCGGGGGAGCACCGGGGAACGGCGGGGGCCCTGCGGCCGCGGCTCCACTCGGCCGGCACCGGGGAGGGGCGGCCGGGCCGGGCGGCGCCGCGGGCGGGGGCGGCGGGGCTGGGGCGGTGGCGGGGGGGTTTGAGGGCCGGGAGGGGCCCGGAGAGAGGAAGGGGCTGTGGGGGTCGCGGGGGTGCCGGGGAAAGCCCCGGCTTGCCCTGGGGAGGTCGCCGGGTGGTGGGGCTGAGGGGGGGTCGGTCTCGGCCGGGGGGGATGGGGCAGCTTTGGGGTCCGGGTTGGGATCGGGGGGTGGGGGAGGCTTTGGGGTCGCGTTGGGGTCGGACTGGGCCGGGGTCTGAGGGCCCAGGGTCGCCTCGCCCCGTCCCCTCCCGGCCGTGACTGTTTTGCGGCCCCGGCGAAGGGGTCCGAGCCCCCCAGGGCCCCCCGAGGCCGGGTGGGCGGCAGGGATGGGGTCGGATCCTCCCCGCCGTATCCCCTCGGCCCGCACCCTGCCCCGGCCTGCCCGAGCCTCGCAGGATGTTGGCTCCTTTGTATGTGGCTTTCCTCTCTCCGGAGGGGTTGGGAAGTGTTTATTTGGGGAAAGGACTGTGCTGAACCTGGTATTTAAAACGACTTTTTTTTCTTCAGCGGAGCGGGTGAGGATGAATGTGAGAAACGGGAAAAGTGCCCTCCCCCTCCTGCCCCCAGCAGACAGGAGCCGACTTGAGCTGTTCCTGAGGTTTGCAGATGAGGAGCAGCTCTGCTGGGGAGGCCTGTGGCTCCTGTCGCTGGCTGGCAGGAGGGAGCTGAGCCAGGGAGCTGGCTCTTGGATCTCGGGGAGCAAACAACGGGAAGTTGTGGGGGTGGTCAGGAAGGTGCCTTTTCTTTTGTGCGCTGGGCAGCAACACGAAGACTTGCCGTGTTTGGTGTATTTTGGAAGTTAAAAAGCAAAGTTTCACAAACTCCTTTCGAGTTGGCTTGATATTAATCCATTCCAAAGAGTTTGAGTTAGCCTGGACCCAGTTTAATGTTGTGTAAAACCTTTGGAAGTTGCCTCCTTAACGAACACGTTTGTTTTCCTTCCTCACAACAAGTGGTTGGAGATGTGGAAGTGCATTCTGAGGAGTGTGTGAGTTCACCTGCCAGCCAGGCTGCCCTGTCAGGCTGCCGCACACAGTGTGCCCCCATCTCCCCACAGCCTGCACACAGGTTTAAAAATTGGGCCTTATGTAACAGATTGGAGCAAACGTTTGGTGTTTGCCAGTGGTCTGACAAAGCATTGCTGCAAATTAGGGCAGGAGGCCTCCATGGGGAGCCTTTGCCGTGGCGGGATAGGCTTGGCTGCTGTGAGAAACTTGCCAAAGATTTGTTGGTTTTGTTTTAATTTGGTACGTTGCAGATAAGGACGTTGTTTGGTCAGTGTTTTATCGCTCCTGAGCACCTTTGGGGTGCTGGGAGGGTTGTGGTGCTGACTGGTCTAACTCCAGCATGCTCAGGTCTGTGGGGACATCAGGTCTGGGGAGCCCCCAGCCCTCTAGGGGCTGTCCCTCAGCCTGGAGAGGTGGCTGCCCTCCTGTGCCTTAGGGTTTGATCTCCTCCTCGTTAGCTGACAGCTTTGTGAGGCCTTATAAATCATTTAAAAATCACTTGTGTAGTTCCTTTGCCAAAGCAGCAGCTGTTCTGCTTTGCCCCTGCATCCACAGGGTGCAGCTGGTGGTGGTTTGCAGGGCAGACCTTGTGTCCAGCAGTTTCCCCGGGCAGACTGGATGGAGCCGTGGGCTCTGCCCTTGCAGCGTGCTGTGTGCTGGCTGCTCTTGGTGCAGCTCCTGGGAGGAGGAAGTGGGTCCTGGCAGCTCAGCAGGTTCCTGGGTGCCGCTCTCTGGAGCGGCTTCGCAGTGGCCCTTGTTTTGTATTCCGTGTCAGAGCTCCTGTGCAGCCCGGGTGTTGTCAAAACTGTTAATACGGGAGTGACTCAGCGGATCAATGGGAATGACATGAGGGTTGTGCTCATGGACAATCAGTATTTCCCCCACCTCCAGCCCCACTGGGCTGGAAGACACAATGTCTGAGAGCAGCTGCCAATAAACATCTTTGCTGGACTTGGGCCTGGCTGTGCTCTGGAGCTGTCTCCCCCTGCCCACCCCCCTCCCCGTGGTTTTCCTAGCTAGGAGGAGCTGTGATGAGCTGTGCTGGAGCAGCACTCCTGTGCTTTGGCTGGTCCCTCCAGGTGTGTGCCCGGCCCTCGATCTGGGCCACTGCTCTAAGGCCCAGGCCCTGTGCGAGCCAGGGTGGGTAGGAAGCTGTTTGTCTGTGCCTTCAGACAGGAGCTGCAGCTCCACAAGCACTAAAGGCTTGGTGTGAGAGGTGAGGGAAGCCTCGGGTGAGCAGCAACCCCTGATGTGCTGTTGGGGGATGTGCAGGAGAGGCGCAGCCCCTAGGCTGGGGAGGAGACCCTCCCCTCGCTCAGCAGGGCCAGGCACTGTGGGGTTTGGTACCAGAGGGCAGGGGCCTGCTTTGCCCTGTGCTACTCCTGTGACTTCCAGCTGCAGTTTGAGGAGTCAGACCCTCTTCTTTTGTAGTGCTGCTTAGCTGGGACTGACTCGGGTGCCAACACAGGAGCTTCCTTCGTGTGTTTGCCACGGCTTTTTGCTGAGAGCCTGTGGGAACAGCTCTGCCCACAGCCCTGTAATTGGGCTCTGACTGGGCAGACGTGGCTCGTTGTGGGTGCAGTGAGAAGCTGTGAACCTGAGCCTCCTTCCTTGGCCCAGACGTGGTGTGACCTGGAGTCTGCTTCGGTCCAGCTGTACACTGGGAGGGCAGCGAGGGAGAGCAGGTCCCAGCAGCTCTAGCGTTCTGCTGGAGAACAAGTCATCTTCCTGTTAGAAAAGCTGTGTGAATAGTTTTGGAGTTTCATGAGAAAGGCTGTTTCTGCTCCTGCTGGCAGTTGGTCTCTGGTGGATCTGTCGCTATAGAGGAGCAGCAGCTTTGGTTGTGAGGGAGGTGGAAAGCTGCTGGGGCAGGTGAGTGTGGAGCATCAAGGTCCTCTGTCAGGCTCCCCCATTCGTGCCAGCTGCCCTCCTCCTCCTGGGGAATTCTAAATCCCTGCCCAGGCTGTAGCCCCACAGCCCTTCCTGTGGGCAGCCCCTCCCTTGCATGTTACATCGATGCATTATTCCTAATAACTGGCTTTGAACAAGTAGCCTGTGCATCAGAAACTGGAGTGACAGGACAAGGAGGAATGGCTTCCCCCTGACAGAGGGCAGGGTTAGGTGGATATTGGGAAGAAATTCCTGGCTGTGAGAGTGGTGAAGCCCTAGCACAGGTTACCCAGAGCAGCTGTGGCTGCCCCGTCCTTGGAAGTGTCCAAGGCCAGGTTGGATCAAAGCAGCATCCTGGTGTAGTGCAAAGTGTCCCTGTCCATGGCAGGAGGTGGAACTGGATGAGCTCTAAGGCCCCTTCCAACCCAAACCATTCTGTGATTCCATGTGTGGAGCCGAGGTGTTCCAGCACACCCCTGCCTTGTCTGTCCTACACTGTCAGGTTCCTGAGTGACACCTGTGGGGCTCAAAGCTGTGGCCTCCCAGCCCGGTGGGGCAGGAGGGAGGGAGGTGCAGTGGCTGTAAAACCACAGGACGTCTCTCTGCCTTCCGCTGGCTGCGCTCGGAGTGCGGCAGCAGCAGATCAGCACCCACTATGAGCCCTGTGTGGTGTAGGAAATGGCTCTTCAGGTAAGCTGAAACTTCTAGGTAAGGCTTTGCAGGGTGTTTCAAAATGTTACGTGGAGCAAGAAGTCTCTGGTTTCATCCACCGCCCACAGTAAGGAGAGTTTGCTCCTGGAGTAGAGGAATTCAATTAGTTCTATAAAGGCTTTAAATTGACTTCTTTGGCTCCAGCGAGATGGTGGGCAGAAGTTCACCATGTGCCCAGGAAGATCTCCCAGTGCCTATGGAGTCTGTGTTCTGCTGAGAGGTTGGTGGCAGTGGCCTTTCCAAGCAGTGCCCTGCTGGCATCTGCCTTCCCCACCGCATCAGGCCCCCAGCACTTGAAATGTCACAGCAGAAACATCCTCATTGTAAGAAACACAGGTCTTGAGGCCAGTTCAGTGGTGGCAGTGAAACCAAGTGCTCTCACAGTCCCATCTGTGAAAGGCTTGCACTGAGATGGTGACGTGGGGAAAGCCCAAAGTCCTGTCTGGCGAGGTTCAGCCGAGCTGACCCCAGGCTGGGGAAGGGTCCCTGTGCCGCAGGCTGAGATCTCGGCTTCCCCTCAGTGTGAGCTGTGAGACAGCAGAAACACATCCACTGGTGTCTGGTGGGGACTGTGCTCTGAAAGAGAGCTGGGCAGTGCTGTGTGTTGTTCAGTGTCTGCAGGGCAGGGGTGGCAATAAGTTGGATGTGAGAGCAGGATTTAGGATGAGCCATGACGCTGTTGCCTTGGAAATAAGGTGCTCATTGGCCTCCCAGGGTGCAGGAGACACTGGGAGTCTGGAGGAAAGGAGCGTTAATTTTTGAGTCATTCATTTTTACGTGTCCACCAAGCAAAGAATGTCCTGTAGCCCTTTGTTACTTAATGTTATGTAATGTTTTTTAATGAGGCAGGCCTGGCCTTTGCTTTCCCAGTGGTGAATGAGACAGCTGGCAGGTGATGCACGGGCTTTGTCACCCTGAGAGGGATGTTCTTAAGTTAATAAACAGGGGTTAAGGTTGAGCTTGAACTTGGATTTTGTGCAGCTTTCCTTTGGAAGAGCTTTGCAGCCCTGCAGCTGAGCAGTTCTGTGCAGCAGGAGCGGTGCTGGGAGGGGTGTGGGGGTTCCCTGGGAGCACAGCCAAGTCTCTGGGGGTTCATTCGTCTTCCCAGGCTGGGGGCTGCAGAGTCTTGCTAAGAGGGGCTGCTTGGGTGTGGGTGGCTGAACGATGGGCTCAAAAAGGTCAGTGGAAATCTAATTTAAACCCAAACAGAGCTGTGTTTGTGCTACAAAAGCTCCATTCTTGCAGACTCTGTCCTTGCCCAATGTTTTCAGGTAAAAAAATCTCACTGCTTTTGAGGTAGCACCGAGGCACAAACAACAAAGCAAAAAACCCTCTCTCTTATCCTTTTTTTAGCAGGGGCTGTTGGCAGTGATGAAGTTTATACTCTGCCTGGTTTCCCTGGTTTGATGCGGGGAGAGGATGGTGCTTTCCAGCACCTTCTGTGCCCTGTGTGTGGGCGAGGGGCAGGCTGAGGCTCTCCTGGAATCCCCCCGCCCCCAGCTCTGCCGATTCCTCTCATCCTGAAGGCAATGCCGGTTTGAATTGAAGTCTGGCTTTGGTGTTGCCAAGTACAGGGAATATTAAGGAAGGACTGAGGTGCTGGGAGCGGAGGTAGGGTCCCTGTGCTGGAAGGGGCTGCTCGGGGCCGGGAGCTGAGGAGCAGCAGTCGGCTCTGCGAGTGCGGGGTCAGTGTGCCGTGGGACGAGGAGGTGTGGCTGCTGACAGGTACAGGCTGGTCTCTGCCTTGAGCCTTGGAAATTCTTGCTCAAACTTGCTGGAGCTCGTTGCTCCATGGGCTTTGGTTGCTGGGGAAGGAATAGGAAGTGCTCGGAGCATTAACATTTCCCCCAGCGTGACTCGCAGCTGGTTTTAAACCCGTGCTGTTTTCAGAGGGGTGTCTGCACCATCAGGGAATCTCACTGAGAGGTTGTCAGAGCCCCCAGCAGATTCCCTAGCTTGAAGTGCCATGGTAAGTGTCTTGGAAAGGAATTTGAGAGGAATTCCAGCAGAGCAGACAGTCAGAGCTCCCCATCTCACAGAACAGCGGGGGATGCTGCCAGGGAGCAGCTCGCCACTGCTCAGTCCCTCTCCTGCCTCTGAGGCCTGCTCAGAGCGGGCAGAGCTGAGCAAGGTGCTCCTGGGCTTACTGGGTCCACAGGAGAGTGAAAGGGATGCTCGTTTAACACACCCCATGCTGAATTTAGCAGGACGTAGAACAAAGCCTGTGAGTGTGAGCTGGTGTGTAGCACATCTGTGCCATGTAACCTTTCTCAGGGTAACTGTCGTGGTGTTTTCTGGAGAAGCAGTGGGCAGACCCCTGGTGCTGGAGCGGACTCTGGTTTGGGGTGGTTTTGGCAAGGGCTTTTTGGGACCTGCCTGCAGTGAGGGTGATGGAGCAGCCCCTCTGCTCAGGCTCGGATCAGCAGCATCTGGATATCACAGAGCTGCTCTGGGGTGCAACAAACCTGGCTCTGCAGGGCTCTGGCTGCAGAGTCATGACAGCAGCTCTGCTCTCCTGATCTGTGTAGAAAATGCCCGTGACATCCCAGCACCTGAGTAGTGCCATGCTTCAGGTGTATGGGCCTCAGTGCAAGTTTCTTTTTCCTCCTCACCCTTCCCTCTCCCTTTTATTGTGCTGCCATCTCTCTGACTGCTTGGGCTCCTACCTTGTTGGGCTGTTTTCTTACAAGAGCCAGCATGTCCATCGGGAGCTGGGCTGCCTGCAGAGCAGGAACAGCCTGGAGCATCTTCTGCACTGAAGAGCTGGGCATGGCTGGATGGGGAGGTGGGCACCTTTGGCAATGCTGATGGTGCAGCCAGAGGCGGGGAGGATAAGGTGTGCAAATGCCCTGGATGGCACCCATGGTTCCCAGCAGGTCTTCTCCAGTGTCTGTCTGAGGATATCTAATCACAGACCTGGAAACGAGACTCAGGCTGATCCTGTGCCCGGCGCACAGGATGCACTGCAGCAGCCTTGGCTGGGTGACAGCAGACACCCGAGGTGTGAGAAAGCGCAAGCAGGGACAGTTCCCACTGCTGGTTGTGGTCCTGGCAGGGGACTTGCAGAGCTTGAAATCTGACTTCTCCCAGGAGAAGAGTGTAACGCTCAGTGCTTTACTCCTATTTTTGTTCAGAGCCAGAAATCAAAGTCCAGAGTGGTGCTTCTCCAGCCAGAATCATTGAAAGGCACTTGCTGTTGTTTTAGGGCCAATATTTAACTTGTGCCTTCCATGAGGAATGCCTGTTAGACTCCAAATATTTGCCTTAAGGAAGAAGTTTGAGGGAAGAATGTCCAGTGCTGGCGGGGAAGCAGGAGGGATTCAGGAAATGAGTTGAAGGCTGTGCATGTCCAGGTCTGTGTGGCACAGCCTGTGTTCCCTCTGGCAAGGCCCTGGCAGGTACGAGGCGGCTCTGGCTGAGCCTCGGTGCGGGAATGGCTGGGAGGAAATGTTTGTGTGCTCCAGCGCTGGAGCACAGGGCGTGTCTGCTCCCACAGCCCCAGTCCTGCGCTGCCAAGGGGATTTAAAGGCATAGGCTTGGAGCTGCTCTCCAGCTGGGGCTGGTGTGGGCAGCTGGGCTGAACTTCCCAATAAAAGCAGCTTATCAGAAAAGAAATGGCTCTGCTGCTTTTGCTTTTGCTGTGGTCTGTGGTGGCAAGGGTTCATTAGAAATCCTCTGCAGTGGAGCCTGCTAATGGCAGGATTTCCCATTCCCTGGGCTGGCTTGATGAGGTGCTCATGGCTTCTCCTCACCTTTCAGTGTGATCCTTCACCTTTGTGTGTGATCCTTGTCGCAGGGTGCCCTGAACAACCGGGTAAAGCCTGCTGCTCATTCAGTGCTGAGCTCATCCCACGTTCCTGGGAGAGCAGCTGAATGGGGCTGTGTGCTGGTGGATGTCACAATTCGGGTCAGGTTGTGGTGGCATCTCAGGCTGCTCGGGCTGGTTGTGTGTGAGGACACAGCAATGGAGAGGAGCGTGATCCTCCTCCCAGCCCCTCTCTGCAGACGGGGCAGCTCAGGGATTCTGGGTCTGGCTGGGAAGTCTGGGCTTCCTTAGCTCCATGGTAACCCTCTGCCCTGACTTGTCACGCTCTGTGCTGTTGATTGGATGGTTTTGGCCGGGCTTGACTGTTTTACGCCTGGATACAGAGAAAACATGTTTCCTCTTGAAGCAAAACCAAAGGCACGCGGCTGTTTGCAAGGGAAAGGCTTTGCCTGGGCTCCTGTGGGCAGAGCTCAGCACAGCTCTCTAAGGTTGAGAACTTCTTTGTGCCAGTGTAACAAAGGGTTGCAGGCAGCCCTTGGGCCCAGCCTGAAGCTGTGCCAAGGAGAGCCAAGCCCAGCCAGAGCATGGCTCTGGCTCTTAGTCACAGCTTTGGTGCTGGGGAAGCAAAGAGGAGCGAGAGCCCCATCCAGCTTGGAGGATAGTGGGATGCTGGGCAGCTGTGGGAAGTCTTGGTCCCTTTCCATAATGAGAGTTGATGGGTTTAGACCCACAAACTGGCTGCCTAATGAATGAGGGAGCCAGGGGAGCTGTGTATCCTGTCTGCAGGGGTTGAAAGAGGTGATGTGAACCAGAAACATGAGTAATTAACTCAAAAAAAGAGGAAAGGTTGGGGGTTTGGATGGAAGTGTGTACTAGAGGAGGGTGAACGTGTGTTGGCTGGGGTTTCTGGGACAAACCAGAGAAGTGAGAGCCCAGAAACAAGGGAGAAAGGACAGTCTGTTCATGCAAATAGTGTTCCAGGTATTAATAGCAGCAAGATGAAATGGGTCCTCCTGGGGGTGTATCCTGCAGGCTCCTTCATTGGAACGATCCCTCTGATTTTATAAATTAAGCCCTTTGTGTCGGGTTGAAAGAAGCAGGTAAGGGGAAGGGAGGAACCAGCAAGGTTGCACTGGATGTACCTGTTAGAGAGAGTCTTTTGGATGAGCCCCTCGAAAGTTTCCTTTCCCAGTGCACAGCACCACCTCTTCAGCTGTAGCCAGTCCTGTGCTCTTCCTGTTTCAGTTCTGGCCTTCTCATCCCCTGCAAAATACACACAGGTGGGGGACGAGGGAAGATGAGAAAAAAGCCTTTGGAATGTGCCTTTCTGATGTGGAGGTTGGTGCAAACCAGACCAAGCCCTTAATCCACAAAGCTGTGCCAGTGCTTAATAAAGGGTTGTGAGGCTGATCCTCTGTATGAGGGATGGAGGAGTGAAAAGATCCTGCACAGTTTGTGGTGTGACCGGGAATGGGATGTAGGTCTCCGGTCCCTCTGTTCTGAAGCTTATCCCTCCCTGCAAGCCAGCAGACTGGGGTGCTTGCCTAGGCCTCAGGAATTTGTCCCAGTTAGTCCCCAGTTAGTCGGGAATCGCTGTTCTCTATCCCCTTTTTTTTCTCTGAGATCAGCGATGCTTCCGTGCCTATCTGTGAAATAAGCAGGTCGTTTCCATACCTTTGAGGGGTTGTAAGGAAAACTGTAATGGATTGATCTGCTGATGGTCCTGTAATAGAGGAGGTGGGAAGATGAATGCCTTGTGGATCGCTCGCTGCTTTCCTGAAGATGCTGCTGGCTCTGGCACGGAAGCTGATGGATGTTGTCGTGCCACAGAGCATCCCTCTGCCCCAGTTATTCCTCAGGAAAGATTAATTGCCTGGTACTGCTCTTTCCTCCTCATGGTCTGGGCTGTGAGTCCTGCTTATGGCCCTGGAATGCTGTCCCTGTTGGGTGACTGTCCCTGCTAGGGAGGAGAGCTGGGAGCCAGGACAGCAGCGAGCCAGCTCCTGTGTGGCTCTGCAGCAGGGAAGTGGTTTTGGCATCTCAGCACACGGAATTTGACAGCTCTTTGGGGAGAGGTTTCCTGGTTAACCCCACTGGATGCTTACCCTTCCCTCCCCTTCTTGTCCCCCCCCAAATTCATATGATTTGGCAGGCATTGGAGGGGAGATGTGCAGGGCCTGGAGCAGCCTGAGGAAGAAAGCAGAGAGGAGAATGTGGAGCAGCTCAGCTCGGCAGAGCTGCAGCTCTGCCACCCAGAAATGGAAACAGCCTTTGTCACCAGTGGGAATGACATCCCTTCCGCCCACCCTGCTCCAGGACTCTCCAGGACAAAGGGCCTGCTCTGGAGCAGAGGGACTGGGCTGGGACAGAGCTGAACTGGTGGTGTTCCCCCTCTCCATGTGACCTTAGGAGAGGTGGGGAAGTTGTGATTAGCTGTGGTTTGGTGATTGAAGAGATAACTGGATCCAGGCACCCCTTTTTTCCCCTGCCTCGCCTCGCAAAAGGCCACCCCAGATCTGCCAGTGCAGCTGCTTCCTAACCTGGTTCTGTCAAGAGGATATGGGTTAAGGGAAAAAAAAAAAATCCTACAATTAAAAGTGTTTCTGCCAACCCAGATCCTGCTGACAGAAAAGGGGTTGGTAGCGCTACGCATGACAGGAGGCCAAGCAGATCTGTGCAGAGTGACAGTCCCCAGATGGCTGAGGAGCAGGGAACCCTGCTGGCACACACAGCTCTCGCCATCGCAGTGCTCGGGCCTTTGGCAGCCAGGCTGGAATTGTTCTGAATCTGCTGAGTTGGAGTCTTTGTGGGTCCATTTCCCCCTTCAAACTGTGGCTGGTGTGTGCGTGGCTCATTAAAAACCCCTTCCAGAGTACTCAACTCACCCCTTGCCCCCATTCCCTGTGGGATGAGTAGCTATCCCATGTCTTGGGGGTGGGAGATGAAACTGTGGTTTTCATTCCTCCAGTGCTGTTTGTTGTCTCTGCCTCTTCTTCCCCTGGTCCCAGGCAGGGCTGGAAAGGAGCCCTGTTGCTGGAGGTACTGGGCAAATCTGTGTTACAGCTCTTGCCCATGGGAAGTGATCACAGAATCCCAGAATCATTTAGGCTGGAAAAGATCCCCAAGACCGAGTCCAACCTGTGA
This sequence comes from Monarcha castaneiventris obscurior, assembly GCA_026261815.1. Classification (NCBI taxonomy): domain Eukaryota; kingdom Metazoa; phylum Chordata; class Aves; order Passeriformes; family Monarchidae; genus Monarcha; species Monarcha castaneiventris. The sequence goes on from JAMPIT010000892.1 coordinate 596,699, forward strand.
CTGATCAGTCCCAGAGCACTGAGTGCCATGTCCAGTCTTTCCTTAAACACCTTCGGGGGTGGTGACATCACCACTTCCCTGACAGCCCCTTGCAGTGTTTAACAACCCTTTTTAAGAGCAAATTCCTCCTGGTATCCAGCCTGTGTTGATGAAGGTGACAGGGAAAAGCTATTTGGTTTCTCAAAGCCACCTGTGTGGGCTTTGGCTGTCCTATCAGGAGCTGGTTGCTTTGCCTCACAGAATTCCCAGCCCCTGACTGGGGCTGCTGGACTGATGGATGGCACCTTCTTCTGGCTGAGCTTTTGGACATCCTGTGAGTGCTCCCAGTGCCTCCTAGGCTCTGCACTGGGTTCTCTGGGTGGTACAGAACAGCTCACCCTCCCGAAGTTGTTGGATTGGGAGTCCCTCCTTTCCCACACCTCTGTGGTGACAGCCCTGGAGTGGCAAAGCTGGGTGGTGTCCCTCTATCCCCTGGCAGGAGAGCAACAGCTCTTAAGAGGTGGTGGTTGCCTGGGGTGGCACTGGTGAGGAGGAGCAGGAGGGAATTGCGGGCTGCAGGCATCTTCTCCATCCACCTCCTGGAAATGTGAACCAGGAAACAAATCTGAAATCAATCTGGCAATCACCAGGTCAGGCCGCTGACCTGCTCCTGGAGCTGTGCCGGGTTACTGCCCTGTGCCAGCTTACTGCCCTGCCTGGAGAAGACACCTGTGTTCAGGGCCACCATCCCTGCAGGTGACCTTAGAGGGCACAGCAGCCTTTGGGGACTGGGCTTTTCTGCCTCTCCTGCCGCTGCTTTCTGTGTGACATGTGGCAGTGTTGTGCCTCGGTTCCCTCTTCTGTAATGACACTTCCTTGGTGACCTACTCTGAACCAGCTGCTGCAAGGAGCAGTGTAAGAGCTAGGGGGGCATTGGTCTGGAAAGCCCCTGGAGCCTGTGACGAGGGACACTGGGAAGATAAGATGGCTAATGCTGCTGCTTGGATTGTTTCCCAGCCTGCTGAGAGAGAAGGAGGTGTGTGTCCAACCCCGAGATCCATATGGTGTGGATGCCAACACAGGAGAGCGGATGGGGTCTCTTCTGGAGTGTCCCACCTAGTGTGTCATGTAAATCTGAAATGGCAGCATCCGCACCTGGTGTCATCTGCTCTCCCTGGTGGCCTGGACTCTCCTGGAACAGAGGGGGTTTTCTCATGCATGGCTGTTTGGAAAGCCGTGGTTCAGATAAGACAAGGCAGTCTGCTGTGGCCAGGCAGCAGCTTGGGCAGCAGGGATGTCCTGCCCTCCAGAGATGGTGGTTTCCAGAAGAGTGAATGTCACCTGTGTCCCTGGCACAGAAATTGCCAGGCGGGTGCAATGTGCTGATGGTATCCCTCAGATTCCTTGTCTGTCCTCCTGTGTTGGGATTCCCCTGCTCCCTGTGCTTTGCGCACGAGGAGGCCATGCAGAAAAGAGTGGAGGGAGTATTTTTGCTCATTCTGTGCTCACTAGAGGCTGCAGGGAAGGGAAATGGAGCCACTTCTAGTTCTCTACTAAATTTTAATCTCCCACTCCCTGCAAGTTAGGGAGCAAGCTGGGATACCCTGGGTTGTTCAGTCATGTTCCACAGCCGTTTGTGCTGTGGGGAGGCCCGTGGTGTGAGTGTCTTGGGGCAGCAGTCTGTTCCCAGTCTCCTGCTCCTGAGGTTATTTAGGAGCTGATCCAAAGGCTGTGGGGAGGAACAAGTCCTGAGTGTGTCACTGTGGTGTCCCACTCCGAGTGGAGGAGGGTGCTGGGCTTGCCTGTGCTGATTTTCAGTCAAGTTCCTCTGTGGGGAGGAAGTCTCTTCCAGGTGGATAAAAGGATTTCAGACTCAGCTTGGGCTTGGAGGAGGAAAGGAAGCAAAGGGAGACATATGCATCCAGAAATTTGCTTTTGTTATGGGAGAGGTGTTGGAAAATGTCTCTTATCCTTTGCAGAACAAATGCTGATCCCCTCACCCTGACTTCAGCTGATCCTTTGCAATGCCAGAAGGAGCACACATAGGATTTGAGGCTGTGGGATCTCTGAGGACATCCTCGAAGGGGTTGTGTTCTTCCTCTGCTCTTGCACATCTCCCACCACTTGACAGCACTCCCTGTGAGACAGCACTTGGATTGCCCCATCATCCCATGTCCTCCCTGCTGCTGCTCCCGGCCCGTGGGATGCCGGCGTGGTTCACGCTCTGGAAGCAGAGCTGTCCCACGAGGAGCTCTCCCACAGCGTGTGGGGGGGCATCTCACCCACTGTGTGCTCAGACCCTCTGACTCATGCGCACCAAAACGCCTTTGCCTGGGCTTCCTCTGAAGCCTCATCTTGCTGTGACGAGGTTGGATCATCCCGTGGGCAGTGTCCCCCTCCGGAGATGCCCACAACACCAGTGGGGTGGCTCCCAGAGGAGAGGGGGTGGGTGGGAGGCAGGGCTGGCTGGGGAGAGCAGTGCTTCTCCAGGGAGTCCTGTGGGACAGAGAAGGCCATAACTCAGGGTGTTGGGGGCTGCAGGGGGTGCCCTTCCTCGCTGTCTGAGAGCTGCTCTCAGCTTTTCCCATGTGTGGGAATTGATAAAGGAGTTGCTAAAGCTGTGTCAGCAGGGAGCTGTTGTGTCGTGCACCCGCTGCACTGATGGCTGAGGGTCCAGGGCTGCCTGCCACAGGTGGGGACTCACTCCGTAGCTTGTGGCAAGGGGTTGACAATGGCACTGCAGCCCCTCCTGGGGCATTCTCTCCTGTGAGAATGGCTGCTGTCATGTCCTGCCTCAGTTTCTGTCCTCAGGGGCCTGCGGTTGCATAAAGAAGGAAACTTTTGCTGTAGGGCCTTCTCAGTGGGTTGTAGTGGAGAGTGTGGACCCTGCAATGGAGGGAAGCAGTGGCACCGTGCACAGCACGTGTGTGATGAGGCTTTGTGATGGACTGGCCTTGTGGTGATGTTTGGGCTGTCCCAGTGCAGAGAGAGCAGGACACCTTCCCATCCCCCTGCTTTGGTGGGAAGAACTGATTTCATGGACTGGGATTCAGAGATCTCTGGTAGTTTGCTGTTTCAATCATCTGACTCGGCACTAATGTTTAAATACATGTGTGTGCTCTTGGGTATTACTGAAAATTCGAGGGAGGGAAGACCCCAAAGTTTAACAACAAGCAGTGCTGAGTGGCCTGGATGCCAGGCTGGGAAATAAGCCCATCCCAGCGTGTTGGGAAGTGGATGGTCATTTGCCAAGACAGCTGCCCCCCCTGCCCTGGTGAGGTGTGTCAGCAGTACCAGCTCTGTGCTGTTCTCCGTGGGTCCCTGTGCCCACTGGCTCCAGGAGATGCTGAGCAGGTGGGCTCAGGATCAGCTCTTGGATGGGCACACTGTGGCCTCACAGCTGCTGCAGTGTTTCCCTCTCTGCTTTGCTGGGCCATTCTGGGCTAGAGGCATGTTCCTCTGATGTTTCTTCCTGCTGCTGCCTGCATTTGTACCTGCTGTTCCTCTGGGCTTGCTGTCAAATCCTCTTGCAGCAGGTTGTTCTAAGCCTTGTCCTTCAGCTGGGCATGTCCTGCAGCCTGTGCCTGGAGCTCTCTGGAGCCAGGGCAGCTCTCAGCTGCGTGCTTGTGGCTGCACAGGAAAGGTGCAGCACATCTCTGGCTGCAGTGGAGGTGAGGAGAGAGCCATCCCCTGTTCTCCCTGGGAAGCTGATGGCAGCTCTTCTTCCACATCCATTCCCCTGCGTGCTGCCGGAAGTGCATTAAGATCCCTTATCAAGGGAAAGGCGAGCATCTTGTTTTTATGAAAAGTGTTGGCTTTTAAGGGCGTGGGAGTATTCAGGGACAGGGCTGGGGAAGTAGCATGCTGGTAGAGATGGTCTTAACCTTATTTCGGGCTACAGCAGCACAGGAGGAGGTGTTCCAGCCTCAGATGGAAATGGAAGCTGTTGTTCCCAGCTGCTGGGTGAAAATTATCTATTTGTCTAGAAGCCTGTTCTGTCCCACTGCCTGGTGACTGTGAAGCAGGATGCGAGCTCTGGGGAGGGGCGGAGGTGGAGGGGGAACTTGCCTGCTCAGAAACCTGCCATGTGAACGCAGTGCTTTCCTGCCTGGTTCTTGTGGCCCAGCACAGCGACCGTCATGGCCAGGCTGGCGATGTGGGTGACGGTGGTGATGAATTTGTGTGTTGATGACACATGTAGGATCATACCTTTCACAGACAGGCTTTGTGGGGGAGTCTTACAGCTGCCACCTGAATCCGAAGGTAAATCTGCTCTCGAAACTTCTGTGGAGCTGGGGATGGAGAGGGCTCAGCAATGCCTGTTCCAGCTGTGTTTGTGCAGCTCCCATTCCTCATCAGCCAGCCACCCTTGGGCTGGATCCCTGTGGTCCTGCAGGACAGGCAGACACTTGGATCTGTCCTTGTTCAACCTCCTAGGGAAGTAAAATGGTGCCTGAACTGTTGAGGCTTTGGGTACCTTTCCCACAGCATCCAGTGGCAGAGGGTGAGGTATGGGATAGGGCTGCCTGCCCTGAAGGTGCTGTGGGCTCTGTAGTCTGTGCTCAGCAGCTGTGTGAGCAGCAGCTCTCCTTGGGCTTCTCTGTTTCCCAGGGCACAGATGTGACTCAGTGATTTGGGATACAGACAGTGCTCTGGACACCTGCTTGTGGACAAAGCCTGTTCTGTGGAGAGTTACCAGGCGTGAAAGCAAAGCTCGGGTTTTGCAGGAGGTGAGCACTGGGGACCTGCCCTTTCCCAGTGTGTCAGTCAGACCTGCCTGGGTTGTTCTGCTCTGAAACTTCTCAGATTCACTCTTGGTTGTGCAGCTGAGTCTTGGGCTTTATGCTCTGGGCATGAGTGGATTAAAAGCAGTGTTGGGTCTTGAGTGGAAATGAAACCTTTGCAAGGTCCTTCCCGAGATCAGCGTGCTTGTGATAATGAATCTGTGCAAGAACTGGGCAGGAGAGGACTGGTTGGAAAATGTAAATGTAAATGTATGGATGGGGGAGCAGGAGAAGCGGAAGCCATGGGACTGGTAAACAGCTTTTTGCTGGCCAGCTGCTGTGGACTTTTGGAAGGCAGCTGGCTCCTCTGCAGCTCGGTTTTCCAGCAGCAGCATGGATTTAATTAGTATCCAGTGTCTCCCTGGAGCTTGCTGCTTTGGGGGCGTATTGTCTCATTTAAATGGAAAACCCCGTGGCAGAGCTGCCAAACCCGGTGCATGCGAGGGGCTGAGGGCCGAGACCACTGGCTTGAGTCAGTGGCTGTGTGAGAAATGCCTGACTGGATCCAGCTCCTGCCGTGGCGAGCGGGGGCTGGAGAGACAACGTCACGTCTTGGCCGGGGTGGCTGCGCGTGTCCCGCGGAAACGCCGGAGCAGATGGGAAGGGACGAAGCACTGGGAGCTGGACTCTGCTGTCCTTTTAAGGTCTCCCAGCCAGAGAGTCGGCTTTGTCCGTAATGAACTTCCTTTCTTCCAGTGCTACAAACTCTGCCTTAGTAAAAACGAAACCACTTTGACATCCTAATTGCCTTTTTCTGTGTTGAACTGGTGAGATAGATTCTGCAGAATTGCTGCACGGGCAGAAAGCAAACCTGTGCCTTTGTTGTTCAGAAGGAGGTTTCCTGCCCTGCTTACCTGTCTGCTACCTGTGCCCTTCCTCTTACGGTAAGAGCGAAGCAAGTTGCAGTTCCCCAGCCAGAAATTGTCCCGTGTGAGCAGGGACACCAGAGTGATGCTGCCACAAGCAGTGGGGCAGTGGGCTGGAGCTGGGTCATTTGCTCATCTTGGCATCTTCCAGCTCCATGCCAGAACTTTTCCTGGCCCAGCAGCCCCGAGGACGGCTGTTGCTGGTCATGGAGAAGTGATACTGGAGCGGAAGGTGGTGATAACGTCCCAGAGGCATCATGGCAGGGCCGGATGGGAAGGTGGGAATGAAGTATCGATTGTTCCCTGACTCCCTTCTGCAATCAGGGGTTTTGCATTCCCACCACCCACACTGCTTTGGTGTTCCTGCTGTTTCCAGGCAGTGGATCTGGCATGGGGACCATGGGAATGGGTCCTAAGATGGATGTGGCCAAGAACTTGGAAGGGGCTGCCCTTGGGCTTCGTTGGGCACAATCACGTCAGAAAAGGTGTAAATCAAAATGCAGACCCCTTTTGTTCGGTCTGTAAAGTCAACCAAAAAGCTGCTTCCTGTCAAGTCATTTCTCATAGAGCTTCAGTGTGTTTTCTGGTTGTGAATTCTGTAGCTGGAAGTTTAAATTTGTGCCTGATGAACCCAAAAAGTTGAATCAACTCTCTTGGGCACTTGGTTCATGGATGGGTTTGTCTGACATGAGCTGGGTTTGTTATTTCAGATCTGGTCTTATTTTAGCGTGTGTGTATTTGCTGTTATTATTTTTCCTAGAGAAGTATTTTCAGCTTTTTGCTTGGTTCCTTTGCTGCTGCTGAAATTTCCATTGTGGTATTTCCGGCTCCTTGGTGGAGCACAGTTTAATATTTTCCATCCAGGTGTAGCTGTTTTGGATGAGGATCCAAGGAAAAGAGTGAAATTGTACATTTGGCTGGGAGTGAGTTGGCAGCTCATAGGAGTGGAGATGCTTCATGAGGGGGTTTTTTTTGTGGCTGCTAAGAGATTTAGAAGTGTCCTTACTCTGCAGGCTGGCATGAAGACCTGGGTTGTTCTGGATTTGGATGTTGAGGATCCGAGTTCTGCATTTGGACTGTCCAAAGCACATTGATTTCTTTCTGCTTGTATGTGCAGGGAGCAAGTGGTCATCAAACAGTCCCACTCCCGTTGGCCAAAGAGGGGCCTGGTTCCTCCTTAGATATTTTTGGGTGCAAAATGACTCCTGCTGACCTGCTGGAAAGCTGACACTGCACACACATCCCACTGCCGGGCAGGGATTCTCCTCGTCCACCCTGAGCTGTGGTGTGAGCGGTGAGACTTTGGGGTGAAGTTCTTCAGCTGCTGCCCCAGGGGTGTTCTGGCACATGGCTTGTGCAGCCCTTCTGTGCTCATCTCGAGAGGAGGAAATTTTTTGGTTGAAGATCCCATCAGTGTAGGGAATTCACACCAGTCTTGAGTGGTGCCTCGTGGTTCCACTGGAAACTGAAAAGTCTGTTACTGGTGGTTTGCCCCCTCTTTTACTTCTCTTTTAATTTCATTATATTTAGAGAACAGTTTCAGTTTTGCTTCCACTCCCTTTAGGAGCCCTTGCATGGGGGGATGCTGTGCCCGCTCTAGGTCCGTGGGCACACCCAGCTCATGGGCTTCAGGAGTCTGGGATGGTTGGGCTGGAGTTTGAGGAACAGCTGAGATTTTGCTTTCAAGGCATCCTGATGGTTTTGAATGTCACCTGGTGTCCTTTAGAGATCTCTGAAACCACACGCTAGTCATTGCTGGGTGTGTGTTGTGAGAATCTGTTTGTAGGTGAGAATCCGAGGTGGGAAGCAGGACCCCCCTTCAGCAGAAGCATTTCCCTGCTGCCTTGTTGAAACTCTGCTCTCCTCGTTGTTACAGAGGGAATGGTGTGGCACCAACATTAAAAAAAAAATTGAAAATTTGTAGCAATCCATTAAAAAGCCATATTTGGGTTCAGAGGCTGGGAGAAAATAACTTTGGAACAATTTGGAGCTTGATTTGTTGTAGGTTAAGAGCTGACCAGAGTTCACAGTGTCATAGAAGTCTCCTGGGGAAGGGAATAGCCAGTAACAAGAGAACATTTCTAATTTAGAGAAAAGTTTAATAGACATGAGAGCTGGAAGAGGAAGCCAGAAAGAAAAATCCATCTTCACAGCACAGCTTAACTCTGGGGAAAAAAGCAAATGGTTTATTATTTTTTAAATTATTTTTTAATGATTTTTGTTTTCATCCTGGTGGTTTTGTGACTTCGATGTTTTTATGGATGTGGCTGAGAGCCATGGATGGATACCTGGGTGAAACCCTGAGGTGTTGGGGCTGACTGATGGCCTGTGCTGGGAGCAGGGCAGCACCTGCACGTGGTAACTCTTTTAGTGTCTTGACAGGCTTGGCACGCTCCTGCCTCATTTGCTGAAGTCATTTTTGTTTGTTCCGTGTTACCGGTGTGGCTGGAGGTGATGGTGTGTCTGGTTGTTTGCTCTGAGAGTGGATTTATGTTTTTAATTCCGGTGCTGGGAGCGGTGTTGGCTGTGTCCGTCCCTGGGGCCACGCAGGGGGAGGGCCAGAGCCTGGCCGTGGGGCACTGGCCGGGCTGGAGGTGCCAGGAGTGCCCTGTGCCCACTGCTCTGGCAGCTGGGTGGGATCTTCTCTCCTCACAGACACTTCGTGTTCTCAGTAAAGAGCTGGGAAGCCAGGAAGGGAGGGGAGGTTTGGAACAAGGATGCTGGGATCATGTTGGATTAAAAGCTTTGCTGCCACAGTTCAGGGTTTTTGTGGGTTGGTTGTTTCTGTTGGTTTTTTTTTTCCTCTGAACACAGGAGAAATTCTGGTAGAAACATTAGCCTCGGCTTTATTCTTGTCTTCTTTTCAAAAAGGAATCTGGACAGAAAAAAACACATTTTGGACAAACTGCCCATGCAGATTTCTTAATTGTAAATATTGGGGGCCTGAGTGAAACCCCGCTGGGGTTTTTTTGCTGAGGGGGAGACCAGGCAGCACTGCCAGTGCTTCAAACACTCCTGGTGCAGTGGCCACGGTGGCAGAGCTGTGTGTGCCTGTCATCGATGACTCAGTCCGGTGGCACCAGCCAGGGTCTGTGTTTGGGGGGTGAGGGATGCAGTGAGCCAGGGTCTGTGTTTGGGGGGTGAGGGATGCAGTGAGCCAGGGTCCATGTTTGGGGGGTGAGGGATGCAGTGAGCCAGGGTCCGTGTTTGGGGGGTGAGGGATGGGGCGGATTCAGGAAGCGGTCAGGGAGGTGGGCTGAGGGCTGCTCTGTGGGACCAGCTGGCTGTGGGCCTGATGTGGGGATCCCAAGAGCAGATTTGTGACCACTGGATGTTCCCTGGCACTGGCCAGTGACCCTGTGTGTGGGCAGCAGCAGCCCAGCTGGGGTGGGTGGGTTTCACAGGGTGCTGTTCCAGCTGTGGGGCAGTTCCCTCAGTTCTCAGTTCCTGTCTCTGCAGATGCCTTGGAGAAGGCAGGGGGGGGCTTGCTGAGCTCTCAACACCGTTCAAAAGCTGAAAAAGAGCCAGATGTCTCTCCAGGGACCTCAGATGGACGAGGCTGATGCAGGGAAGTTATCCCAGTGTAACAGGCGGGATGTGAAGGGCCAGGGACTCTGTACACGCCTGAATCACCAGGGAAGGGGTGGCAGAGCCAAGAGCTCTTAAATCCCTGAGGCTGAGCTGCGAGGCTCCCCCAGCTCTCGGAAGGCGCTGCACGTTCCGCCCGGGTTCCCCGGTGGCTCTGCATCAGCAGTTAAGTAACAAACTATTTAACAAGAGCTTCCTGTTGTGCTGACACCAACACCAACGTACAAAGGAGCAAGCGGAGTAAACAGAGCTGTGCTGGCTCCTGCCTCGCTGGAGGCTGGAAAAAGGGTTGGAGATTGGGAGGAGGCCGGGATGCCATCGCTTCTGAACCCGGCCTGCTGGGCCAGGGATGATATTCTTGTGGCTGCACTTGGCAGAAACTGCTGGGAAAGTGGCTGCTTCCAGGACTGCCTGGTTTTTAAGGGAATCTCTGGGATGGAATCTCTGCCCTGCTGCTGCAACTCCTCCACAGGTGCTGTCCCAGGAGTGGTGCAGCCCATCCTCCATCCTGACAGGGTGGGCATAGCTCTCACAGCTCTCAAAGCTCCTAATGTGTGATGTTCACATCCAGATCTCCCATCTCCACCAAGTTCCTGGAGTTCCTCAGTCAGAGCACTGAAACTCCTTTTTTCTTGAGGGATCCAGAGGAAGTGGGGCCAGAACAAGCCAATCCTCCTTTGCCATGAGGAATGTTCTGCTGCCCTGGTAGGTTTGCTTCAATCTCCCGTGACTGGAGCTGTTGCTGGTGGAGGTCCAAGGTGGAGTGAGCTCTGGGGACTGCACAGCCCCACTGCCTCTCAAGCCCATGGAGAAAACTTCCCTGTGGGATCGGGATGAGTTTTCTCCAAACAGCACATCCCATGAACCTGAGTTCCAGCCTCTTCAGCTGCTCTGCCTGGCTCGGAGGAGAGGTGCATGTCCAAGGAAGGAAGCTCAGGAGGTCTCTCTGGAGCCTCTTGGATGGTCACTTGGTGGATAATTGGCTGCATGGTCACACTCTAAGTGTTGTGGTTGACGCCTCGATGTCCCAGTGGAGACCAGTGACAAGTGGTGTCCTCAGGGGTTGGTAGCAGTGCTGTTTTACATCTCTGCTGGTGATACGGACAGTGGGACTGAGGGCACCCTCAGCAAGTTTGCTGGTGACACAGAGCTGTGTGAAGCGGTCACACGCTGGAGGGAAGGGATGGGGCATCCACAGGGACCTGGAGAGGTGGGATTGTGCCAAACTCACGAAGTTCAACAAGGCCAAGTGCAAGATCCTGCCATGGGCTGGGACAATCCCAAGCACAGACACAGGCTGGATAAAGGATGGATGGAGATCAGCCCTGGAGAGAAGGATTGGGAGCTTTGATGGATGAGAAACTTGATGTGACCCAACCCTGTGTGCTGACAGCTGGTTTGGCTGTACCCAGTGCAGAGCTCCCGTGGGAAGCCTGGTGAGGCTTTCCATGACCCCCTGTTTTGGGAAACCTCTGTGTAGTGGCACAGCTTTCCCTGCTCCGTCACAAGCAGGGCTGGCTGCGGCTCTGCAGGCTGGAACATGTGTTTAACAACAAACCCTTGCAGACATCATTTGGGATCGTCTGAAGCTCGCTCTTAAAGATGTTTTAAGACTTTGCTTTGTTTTAAGACTTTTGATCTCCCTGTAAGCTCAGCCTCTTCAACTTTTAGAATTTATTGGGATTTGGTTTCAGCTGTGTAAGGCCACTGGTTGCTTTTTGGTCTGGGTTTTTGAATTGGGAGCCAGCTGATGGGTCATCCTTTGGGACATCAGGGTATTTGTGATTATTTTTAGCCTTTAATTGGCTGTGATCTGTACTTGGAGCTGCAGAGTGTCAAGGGCTTTTCTCTTTGTGCTCTCAAGAAGCTTTCCTTTCTCTTTCATCTGGATGCAGCTGTGTTTCCCTTCTGCTCACAGAGTGCAGAGTACATGGGGAAACCAGTTCCAAGGACCATCCCAAAGGCTGGTGGGGATCAGGGAGCAGCACCCAGGGATGCCGGCTGCTCCAGGACCCCTGGGCCCTGTTCTGAGCAGCACCACGGACCCTCTCCCTGACCTTCATCAGCCACTTCCCTGCTCCAGGCCGCTATTTTTTTTCCCTCTTCTTCCCTTCTTTTGTCTTGCCCCGTTTAGCTGTAACCTCTTTCGGGCAGGAACACGGTGTGTGTGTTCATATAAAGGGCTGAGAACAATGTGCCCCAGATGGTTTGTACAAGTGCTTTCTCGGCAGCTACAGGGTTTCATTCTACAGGAAAGAAATTCTTAAAAATACAACTCCTCAGCATCTTATACTTGCAAATGTGGGCAGGAACTTCCCGAGCCTTGATATTTTGGTCCAAGTCACAGAGACAAGGGGTAGCACTAGAACTGCAGCTTTTCTTCTTTTAAGAAAAAAAACAACTCCCCCCCCAACCCCAATTCCCCTTTTCTCACCCTTATGTCCGCAGGGAAAAGCTTGTAAATGTGACTGGAGCAGCTCTGACCTGCTTAAAACCAGATGGCAAAGGAAAAGGACCCAGTATTTCAACGAAAGCACTATGAACTCCCTCTTTGGGAATCAGAGGGTGTGTGGGCTTGCCCCCTTTTTATGGCACTTTCTGTGCTTCTCAGATTCTGTTTTGGGGGGTGCTGAGGCACTTGCACTTGCCTGCAGTTTGTTTCCCTTCCAGGATCCCTGTCTCAGAGCACTGGCACTGCAAACGCCACAGGGTACTGCTTATTTGCTTTAAGACCACAGCTTGCTTTGGAATTTCTTCTGCCAAACTTGAGGCAAATTCATTTTTTTTCCTTATTCATCCCACTCCCTCCCAAAGAGAGAAACAAGTTTTCTTAGTCTCATCTTGCATCAGATTTGATTCCAGGCCAAAAAATCCAGCCTAGAAGGTGCTTTCTTGAGGCTGCTTGCCTCGCTGTGACCTTTTGGGTGAGGATTCCTATACAAAACGGAACGATGTGCCATCAGTTTTATCCAGGGAGTCTTCCTGCCATGGTGCTGCTGCCTGGGGAGGATGGGTCAGGTCTGGGTCCCTGTTGCCCATCCAAAGACTGCTGTGTTTTAACAAACACAGGGTTTTTTTGCTTCAGAGCAGTGGGAGTCCTGGGATTTTACCAAAAGTTTCTGTTTCTAATTAGGTTGTTCTCAATTTTAAAGGCCAGTGATCCCTCTATGGCACAGGGTGGAAAACCTGAGCAGTCACTGACACTGCACAGAGGTGGGTCCTGCTTTTGTCCCGAGGTCCGGGGAGCCACTGTGTCTCCTTGGCACTCCTGGGGTGAGAAAATGAATTCCTCCCAGCCCTTGGCTCATCCACAGGGGAGGCTGGTGGGCAGAGTGCAAGGGAGCATCACTTGCCCTGGCCTGACTCACACAGATGCAGTTCAAGGACTTCCTGCTGCTCTGACCGCCCGGCTTTGGGAAAGGGAGAATTGCAGCATGGCAGCCCTGGCACGGGGGGCTGGGCTGTGGCCTCGCTGGGTGTGAATCTGGCCCAGATGCCTGAAATTGGGGTTTGGAGCCAGGCCCCTCCAGGAGGGCTGCTCCCGAGGTTCCGCAGGCAGAACCAGTCATGCTGTGCTGTTCCCCGTGTTTGTCTGGGCTGGGAGAAGGCAGCACAGTCTCCCTGTGCTCACAGGAAACAGGATTTAACTTTTCCCTTCTGTCTCACTTCATTGTCTGAAATTCCCTTGCAGAGGCTGGCCCATAACTCTTCAAAGAAAATAATCCCAAGTGCCGGGGCTGGAGCTCCCTCGGCTCTGGCTGTCAGCCGCCTGACTCTGTGCAAACAGTCTGGGCCTGGAATCCCCTGGGACTGAGCATAAAGGTCTGATTCAGAAGGAAAACAGGTTATGGAGCAGCAAGGCCTGTGCATCACCGGCTGCTCCCCTTTCCCAGTGTGTGGCTGGAGCCATGTCCAGGGAAAGTGGCTCCCAAAACGCCGGGCGAGAGCTGCCTGCTCTGGGAGCTGGGAGGCCATGGGAGAATGGCTCCCGGTGTCCTGTGGAGGTGGGAGAAGTATGAGGAGGTTGGGAGGGCAGCACCATGTGCTGAACCCGGAGCGGAAATTATTGGGGGAGCAAAGAATGAGCAGGATGTCACGTGTGGGCCGTGCGCGCTCGGGGCTGGGGCAGAACAAAGCTCAGGGAAGCCCTGCTCCTGCCGCTCCCACCCCGCTTCCTGCTGGCACGGAGGCGCTGCTGGGGGAAGGGAGCATCAGGACAGAAGCCAGCCCGTGGCTGCTCACCTTTGGGAGAGCTGGAAGGCTCTATGTGCCTCAGTTTCCCTCAGCTGAGGCGTGCTGGGTGCATCAGGATGGTCCCCGGGTGTTGGTGTCCTGGGGGTGGCCTTGGAGGGCCAGACTGCTGTGCTCTAGGGATGCTCCAGAGGTGTTGGATGGAGGCTGGAGCCTCTGGGGGCAGAAGGGGGCTCCCATAACGCATGAAAGCCCTATTCCCCTGTGCTTGAACAGGCGGGTCCCACAAGTGGGACCCCAGCACTCTACGCCTTTGGAGCAGCTCTGGTCCCTCCTGGAGAGCGGTGGCACTGTGCCAGGTTGCTGTGGAGAGTGAGGATTTGGTGTCAGGAGAGGGCTGGGAACAGGACAGCCCCAGGGAGCTGCCTCGGGGGCTGTCCTGTCCCTGGACCCTTACACAGCCCGTCCTTCCCCCTGCTGAGCTCTGGCTTTGGAGTCTTTTTCCCTCTGTTGCTCTTAGAGCTCCCACATTTCTCACTGTGCACCCTTGAGCACAAGAAACTTTTTTTTGTTATTAATAGCTATTGAGAGCCAATAAAAAGTTTTATGGGGTTTGGCCAAGCGTCAGAGCTCGCAGTGTGTTCATTTCCTGGAGCCGAGCGCTGGAGGGGGGGTTTGCTTGGATAACCCGCGGGGTTAGCAGGAGTCTGCGGCACTGGGGGCTCTTGGGAGGCTTTGAGTGCTGTCACAGGGGCCCAGAGAGGAGCAGAGGAAGGTGGTGAGGGGGAGAGTGGGGCTGGGAGGGAGGATAAAGGAGGGGTAGGAGGCTGGCGAGCGTCAAGCTGGGAGCAAAACCAGAGTGGGGAAAAATGGAGGTGTGTGGGTCTCTCCTGTGCCCTCCCAGTGTGCGCCTGGCTCCTGCTTGACCCCCTTTGTCCATGTTTAGCTTCCTGACTGTCCTTCTGCCTCCCACACAGGCATTCCTGCGAGGAGGGACCCAGGCTGACCTTTCCCCAGTGCAGAGGGAGTCCCACTCTGGTGGAATGCTGGAGGGAGGGAGAGCACAGCTCCCTCTTGGGCACCTGGTTCCTTGAGCACAGAGCAGGTCGATGGTTCTTGTCATCCCACTCTTGTGTCCAGAAGGAAGCAAGGAGCTGGTTTGGCCTTGATGTTGGGCTGTTGTACCCACATGAGCATAGGCCGCTGCACAGGGATGTGTGTGGAGCTGGTGTCGTGGAATGGAATAGTTGGGGTTGGAGGGAACTTTAAAGGTCATCTCATCCAGCCCCTGCCACGAGCAGGGCTGTGCACACGGTAAGGCGCTCCCTGGTTCAGGGGTCTGGGCTGAGGTCTGCCTGTTTGTGGGAGCTGAGGGGAACCCAGATAACCCCACCAGCAGCCTGGGGTTTCCCAGTAACCTCACTGGGAGCACACGAGGCAGGCAAGGTGCTGCACCCCTGAGCAAACAAGCTCCCCGAGCATCCATTGCTCTGGTGGGTGTCACAGCATTGGCCCAGGCTGCAGCCAAGGGGCCTCGCTCCCAGCTTTGCAATTAAAATCAAGGTTGGTTGATAAGAGCAGAGGAAGAGGCAGTAGGGTGTTAGTAAGTTCCTGTTTGCCAAGTGGGTGTTTTCCCCCAGCCCAGCTGGGCTGTGGTGGGCACCTGAGTGTGGCTGTTCCCCAGAACCAATGTCCTGGGCAGGACTGCTGGCATGAGATACTGGCCCACCACAGCAGAGGCTGGTGCTGCAGTGGGAAGTGCTCCAACTCCACTGCCCCTGGATCCACAGGGACCCTCCCAGCCAGGTGAACATCCTTTTCACTCCGTGGGAAGCCCCACGCCTGGCATGGTGTGCCCATAATGCTGGGTTCACGTGTGTCCTCTGCTTTTGGGGGCTCTCAGAGTCTCTGGCTGCTGTCTCTGAATGCTTCCAGAAGCTGCCAGCAGCCCTTCCCTGTGGGGACAGTTTTGTCCCCACATCACTCTTAGCTGCCTCTGACATGGAGACACTCATCAACCATTTCACCTCCGGCTGACCAAGCTTTTTTAAAATTCATTTATTTGTTTATTTAAACCAATATCTCAGGCATGGGGCACTCTGGAATGATCCTGATGTTTATCCCAGCTTCTCCCACCCCTCAACTGCGGCACTGTCATTGTTGTAGGAATTACCTGTCTGCAGGGAAGGTGCTGGAGGGGCTCTTCAGAGCTGGGGGCAGGAGCCCGGAGCCCATAACCCTCTGCTGTCCTCTGCCTCCTCATACTGATTTTCTCCCTCTCCTTTTCCACAGCTGGGAGACCGAGGAGCTGTGCTGGGAGGACCCTGTCTGCAGGATGTTCTCTCCACCAAAGAACTCCCTGTGACCGGCGATGATGACAGTCCCGACGGGACCTTGGGAAGCACTAACATTTCAGTAGCCCAGCACCCGTGGACGGCCTCTTACCCCTCCTTACCCTCCAGACCCCGGCCCTCCCACCACTCACCGGGATGGTGTATTAACCAAGAGGAACCCTGCTTCTTTCCTCCTCACCCTTCCATTTTCGGCAGCTCTGGGATTTGTATGGCAGCAGCGTAACCGTGGAGAGGCCGGGGTATCACAAACTTATGGATTTTGATAAGAGAGGAGGGAAAGGGGAGCTGGAGGAAGGTAAAAGGATGTCCAAGACAGGTGGAGGAAGGAGTGGTCATGGAGGCCGGGGTGCTGGAACCAACTCGGGAGTCTTAATGGTGGGTCCCAACTTCCGTGTCGGCAAGAAGATTGGATGCGGCAATTTCGGGGAGCTCCGTCTAGGTGAGAAGGGTCATCTTTGTCCTCATACCCACTCGTGCCAGGACTGCCCTGGCATCCTCCTCCTGCAGCGGGAGGAGCTGGCACAGGCTGTGGCCATGGGCACTGGGGTGCTGAGCGGCCATGGAGAGTTGAAGCGTTGCTCCTCGCAGGTAGCACTTGTTCTGTCACAGAGGTTCCACTCCCTTAATTATTTCACGCTGTCCTTGACCTACCAAGGCCCATCTCAGCCCAAAGGACTGGTTGCAGAGGTGTTTCCCATCTCCTCCCCGTGCCTGTTGCTCTCTGGGTCTGTCTGTTCTAAGTGGTGGTGGCCGTGGAGATCTGAGTGTCCCCCAAATCCAGGAGCACTGAGTGAGGAATGGTTCAGGAGATGCCACTGTGTGCTTACCAAATCTCACCCCACTTGTGCCCTGGATGCTGCCCTTCCACTGTACCTCGGGACAGGGGATGGAGCATGGGGGCCTGAGGGATGTTCACTCTGCTGGGACAAATGTCTGGGGAGGAGAATCCATGTTTTATCCCAGGTAAATTCTTCAGTTGTTGAAACTGGTTGTTTGAGAGACTTTCCTGAAATTCCATGCAGGGCAGAGAAAGGGAGGAATAAAACCCAAGCACCTTCCATGGTCACTTTCCATTTTGAGCCAAGTTTTTCAGGAAACTCCTCAAGCAAACTCCTGTTTGGAGGGTGGGGAGGTTGCTCCTCTCCCAGGACTGGGAATGTCCCTGGAGACTTTCAGCAAGCTGTTAACCCTTTGCTTGGCATCAGGCACCTGGGAGTGGTCTGGCAGTGCCAGGCACCTCTGTGCCAGCAGCGCAGTCTGGCTGTCTCCAGGAGTGCGTTTTGGACGTGTGGGTGGAGTCCCTGCCAGCTGTAGCGCTGTCCTTGGCTGTGAGTGCTTTGGGAAGGGGCTTGTGCTCTGGGAAGAGAGGCAGTCCCCAGAGCCTGTGACAGCCAAAAGCCTTGTTGCTCTGTGATATTTTAAGCAGTGCCTTCTCAAACTGAGCTCTGAGCTAAACCTGCCCTGACCATGGGCCCGGGGAGGAGCCGCGGCAGCCCTGGCTCGGGTGGGGTCAGTTCCCCACGTCCCTGTGTGGGGAGTTAATGTCAGCTCTTCCCAGCATGACAGACTGGCTGGTGCCAGGCTCACCCGCCCCGTCCCTGCACTTCCTGGCGGGATTGCGGCGTAATTGCAGAGCTGGGGAAATGCTCTGGTTAAAATCCAGCCGAGCAGTTCCCAAGTTCAGCAGCCGAGGGTCAGGGTCTGTCTCTCCCGAGGGTCTGTCTTCTCTGTCGTGAAGTGCTCTGAGCCTTCCTCCAGAGGCAGGGCTTGCAGGAGAGGTATGGGGGGATTTTGCTGCACCACCTGCTCCTTTCAGTTCCCTGGGTGGATCTGGACGCTCCTGCTGCTGGTGCCTCCCTGCTTGGCCAGTGGACAGAGAGCCCTGAGCTGTGCAGGCTCCACCTGTGTCCTTGCACCTCCTTTTCCCTGCTTGCCAGGGAGCATCCCGCAGTGGATCCGTGTTTCTGGGCAAGCTGGATCCCAGGACCCTGCTCTAGGCAGGAGGCTGCAGCCGTGTTGCTTTGCCGTGCTCAGCGCTGAGGGTCAGTGTGACCCCCCTGCCTTGGCCTCCCCCTCATTTTCCAGGGGCAGCACCGAGGGGACACGAGTCTCACAAGGATCTGAGGAATGTCTGTCAAACTGACAGTCAGGCTGCTGCAGGGACCTGGGAGCAGTTGCACTCGGTTTGCTCGTGGCTGGAGAGACAAACAGTGAGCTCTCGCTCCGGGGCTCCGCAGTGGTCGATGCTCACAGTGAGAGTTTGTCCTTGCCACCAGCAAGAGAAGCTTCCAGTCCCTTCACGTGGCTTTTTTGCTCTGTCACACCCTGCAGTGCCTGGCCATAACATGGTACTGGCCTGAGCACGAGATCTCATTGCAGCAGTGGAAGCCACAGCTATGTGGCTTCTCTCCTAAAATCACATCTCTCTTCCTTAGGTGTGCCTTTGAACTGCATCAGGGTTCAGGAATGCTTTCAGGATTTGGGGATTCCTCCAGCTGCAGCTGAATGGCAAGGGACCAGAGGGCTCCTGCTGTGAAGTGGTGGCATGAACAGGGATGCTCCCCAGCTCTTGCTGGGCACTCAGCTTTCCCCTGGGAACAGAGAATTCAGTCCTCAAGGCTTTAGAGGCCAAATTGTAGCTCAGTGTTTAAAAGCTCTCAGATCTTCTTTGGCCTTTTTCCTTTCATAACAGAGGCCAGGAGATCTTGCAAAAACGTACCTGGAGGTGACTCCTCTGGCTCCCAGTGGTGGGGATGGAGGAAGGGGACATTGTCTTCCTCAAAAAGGTACCACTTTGCCCTATTTCTCCACCACACTGAGAGGCATGTAGTGTAGTGATCTGTCCTTAGGGTACCTCAGCTGAGCTGCCCCAGGTAGAAATGAGTGTCCACCCATGTAGGACATGTCCAAAATCAAAAGTGATCTGTTTAAAGATTAAATATTAAAAAAAAAATCAGTTGGCATAAGGCATTTGTGAGAAGCCAGAAGGGGAATGACGTGGGCAGGAGTTGTGGCTGCCAGGGCTGTGCGTTTGGATCCTGCTTCTCCTTGTCCCTGCTGGCCTTGGCATCTTGGGCAGTGCAGGGACGTGGTGCCAGTCCCAGTCTGGCAGCGCTGCCAGCCAGTTCCACACTGGACCAGCGTGACTGGAGAGCTGTGCTGGGAGCTGGAGCGGGGTGGCTGCCCCAGCCCTCTGGCAAAGGGGCAGGTTAATGTGCAGGCGGTGGGTCCTGTTACCTTCTTATGTCCTGGAGCTTCCCCCTGAACTGGTGAGTGCTCATCCCTCCCCCTGCCAGCCTCCAGCTGTGGTCCAGCACCAGCCCAGCTCCTCCTGGGCCTTTCCAACAGCATCCCTGGGCAGTGCCCACTGCCTGCAGCCCCCTGAGCTCCCCCTGCCCATGTGCTGCCCAAAGCCAGCCCCACTCCATGCCAGGGTGGGACACTGCCCTCTGAAACAGAAGGCAGCAGGAAACCGGTGGCGGTGGGTGAGCGGAGTGTGGCTGGCGGCTCGTGTGCCCTGGCCCTGGGCATGGCTGAGCTGCAGCCCTGCCAGCTCCCTGCCAGCTCCCTGTGCCCCGGGAGTGGGGCCAGCACACTCACAGAGAGGATTTGTTGGAGCAGGTTCCCCTTAGCAGCTGCTCAGGAGTGCTTGGGATGGGTTGGGGTAGGGGGAGAGGAGGAAAACCCAGACATTAAGCAGAAAGGTCAAAACTGAGCCCAAAGCACCTGGGTGCTGTGCAGGTCCTTCCCTTCTGCAGGGCTGCCTCAGAGCCCTTAGTTGCCCTTAGTCCTGCTGTGCTCCCTGAGGGCCCCTTCCTGAGCCTGGCCTGGGGCTGGTGCTCCTGCCAGGCTGTGCCATGGAGCTGCCCCAGGGCAGCCTCAGCCTAGACTAGGGTGCAGGGGTGGGTGGGGGACGTGGCAGCAGCTGCTGCTTCTGTTCTTCCAGCAATAAACTTCTGCAAATGTGCTTTTTGCAGCTTTTCAGTGCCCACCCCTTTCCCCCAGCCTGCTGCATGCATTGCTGCTGGCAGCTTGGAGCCCCAGCAGCTGTTTTCCTTCAAAATTAAAAGCTGGAAATTAATTATCTTTTAAAGTGAACTCGGGATTTTGGAGGGAAGAGCACGGGGAGTGTGTCTCTGCACAGGGTGTGAGCCAGGACCAGGTCACTACTGCAGCTGGGCCAGGGCCGTGCCCCAGCTGAAGGGTCACGTGCAGGTGCTGGGGATATTCCCAAGTTCTCCTGAGCTGTGGCTCTCGGACCTGTCCTGCTGCCTCCCAGGAACTCACAGGGAGTTCCTTGGGGGCCACAAGAGGCGCCTTCTGAAAATGTGTCTGGGGTCAGCACACTGCTCATGACACCTTCCTTGTCTTGGGCTCTGCAGAGACCTCCCTCTGAGCACCTGCAGTGTGGCCAAGGGCTCGGCCACCTCCAAGAGGTCAGAGCCACAGACCCACCGTGTGCCGGAGGTGGCACTCAGGTGTCTTTGGAGGCTTTGGGAGAGAGGAACCCACACAATCCCTGCTGCTCCTGCCTCCCTTGCTGAAGGCTCAGACTTGTTTTTCCTCCTGGTTGTTCAGAGCCTCCTCTAGAAGAAGGTCAAGCTCTAAAACAACATTTTTCTTCCGATGGTGTTAAACCGCAGCGCTCCACAGAGCTGTTGTTGCTTGGCCTGGTGCAGCCGCTGTCACTGGGGCTGCAGTGCTGGCAGGGCTGGGCCCGGCTGCCTTTGCGTGGAGCTGCCTCATCCCGTGTTCCTCCCTGCATTGCCAGGGACTGGGAAGCCAAATTCCCATCCCGGTGCCCAGGGACAGCTCTGTGCTGCTGCTGCTGCTGCTGCTGCTGCACAAAGGGTCCCAGCGTGGGCACTCTGGTGCTGTGCCACGGACAAGGGACAGCCTCAGTGCTCACCTTTCCCCTCACAGCGAGGACGCTGAGGGGCTGGAGCATATCCAGAGAAGGGAATGGAGCTGGGAAGGGTCTGGAGCCCCAGGAGCAGCTGAGGGAGCTGGGAAAGGAGCTCAGCCTGGAGAAAAGGAGGCTCAGGGGGGACCTTGTGGCTCTGCACAAGTCCCTGACAGGAGGGGGCAGCCGGGGGGGGGGGGTCGGGCTCGGGCTGTGCCAGGGAAGGTTTATGTTGGATATTGGGAAAATTTCTTCACTGAAAGGGTTGTGAAGCATTGGAGGGGTCTACCCAGGGCAGTGGTGGAGTCTCCACCCCTGGAAGCGTTGAAAAACATGTGGATGTGGCACTTGAGGACATGGGCTAATGTGAACATGGTGGTGCTGCTGCTTGATGATTGGAGTGGTGATCTTAAAGGTCTTTTCCCACCTTAATGACTCTGTGATTCCCTGATTCCAAGCTGCTTGGATGGGGACCCAGCTGGGAACCCAGTGCAGAGCCCGGCTCCTCCTGGGCTGCTGTGACGTGCAGGAGCAGCTGCTGCCAAATCCCTGGGGAGGAGACAGCAGGGAAAGCCACCTCCAGCTTTAATACGTCCCAGCCCCAGGCCTGGCTGCCTGCTCCTGGCTTTGGCCCCGCTCTGATCCCACAGTCCTGCAGGTGCTGGATGCTGGATTTAGAGACACCTCCAGCACCGAGCCAGGAAAAGGCCCCTGCAATGCAAATATTTGCTTTCTGCCACCCATCTCACCACTTTTCCCTTTTATTTCCTTTCAAAAGCACCTTTTGTGCTGCAAGTCCTGCCTGCTCTAGTCCTCCCAGGCACTTCCTGGGCTCTGGCACATTTTGGGTGTCAAAGTTGCCCCCTTGTGAGCACTGAGCAGAGCGAGTGGCTCCAGGAGCTGGAGTGGGGAGTTCCCTGCTGTGGAAGGAATCCTCCCTCCTTGCTATTGTGCTTTTTCTTTTCTTTTGGTTTATTAATCTCATGACAGGCCAGTTCTGCTCTTTGCACCTTTTTTAATTCGGAAAGGGGAAGCGGGGGGTGGTGATTCGACCAGTCCATACTCTCTCTGCTCCCCATCTTGTCCATCAGTTGTCTCCAAGCCCCCCAAGGAAGGGCTGAACCAGGGGAGTACCAAATGATTTGGACTCGTTTTTGGGCTGGGAGAATGCTGCCAGCTCCAGAGCCTTGTTGCTGGTAGCTTTCTGTGCCAGGGAGGTACAGGGGTCCTGTGTGGTGGGGACAGGACAGATGCCACTGTGGGGGATTCTCCTGCCTCCATCCCTTCTCCCTCCCTGCTGGGCTGAGTCCCTTTTGCAGTGTCCCTCTGGCAGTTTTCCTGCCATGTTATTTTTTTCCCCCTTCAGAGCCTGCCTGACCTCAGGGAAAATCCAGCTGTGAGTTTTCTGGTTGCATGCTGCTGCCCTGAAGGCAACAGTAATTGTTTTGGACTGAACTGTAGAGCCCTGTGGAGCCATGCACAGGGCTGGGGGCGTCCCACCTGCTCCCCAGGAAATGTCAGTCC
Source organism: Monarcha castaneiventris obscurior (assembly GCA_026261815.1). Classification (NCBI taxonomy): domain Eukaryota; kingdom Metazoa; phylum Chordata; class Aves; order Passeriformes; family Monarchidae; genus Monarcha; species Monarcha castaneiventris. Next base: position 618,888 of record JAMPIT010000892.1, read on the forward strand.
GTGATGGGACAAACCCCCTGCATCTGGCACACACTGTGTTCGCCAGACGTTCCTTCCTCCCTCCCAAATCCCCTCCTCCCTAATCGCTGGGAAGGGATTTGCTTATGCAGAGGCAGGAGACGTAGTGGCTTGGCAGAGGTCCCCTGGGATGGGAGAGGGTCAGGAAGGCAGCAGGATTGAGCCCCTCCTTGGCTGCAGAGCCCATCCTGGGAGGAGCCGCTCCATTAATATCTCCCATTCATCCCTCTTCCCGTAATCCTGCCGCCGACTGTGGCGCTCAGCAGCTGGCTCTGATGTCACCCGGCGAGGATTTATTGCTGCTTCAGGTGGAGAGCAGCAGTCGGAGCAGATGAAATCTTACGCCAGGAGGAGCTTGTTCCCTAAGCAAATTGCTTGGAGAAAATCCGAGGGGACAGATGCAGCTCCATCAGATACGCACATGCCAGGCAGTGGGATCACTGGGATCTGGAGTCAGCTGGCTCTGGAGGGAACCTGCTGCCCTTAACTCCCCCCTGCCCGGGCTCCTGCGGGCTCTGGCACAGGGGACACCCGGAGCTGTTCCTGCAGACCTTTAATCTTTGCCTTTATGGACCTGGGCAGGGGTTGTGCTGGCGCTCCCCAGGTGTGTCCCCTTTTCCTCGGCCCCCTGGTTTTGGGCGATTGTGGAGGCACCCTGAACTCCACCTTCCTGTGGTTATGGGTGTGAAGAGTCCCATGCAGGTGTGGAGCCGTCCTGGGTCATGTGCAGGGTGCTGGGTGCCACGGCTGCTCCTTCAGCTCCCCTGGGCGCTCCCGGCAGCCTTCAGCTCCTCGTACAGTCTGGGCCATGCCATGGGCCTGCTCCTGGCTTCCCCTGTGCTCTTGGGTGGGTGGGAGCATCCCCATGGATGAGGCTGATTCACACACATGCACAAGCATGTGCCATTCCTAGGAGTGACCCCAGCTGTGGGGGAGAGATCTCCACCTGCCTCTGGTGCCCTCAGACCACTGTGAGCTGCTCCAGTGCTCCTGGGCGTCATTCCTCACTGCCACCCTTTGCAGGGTCCCACTGGCCATAACGCGGTGTCCCCTGGCTCTGGCCATCCCTCCGTAGCCCCCTCTCCCTGTGGGGCTGTGTCTGAGAGAAGCACCAAGTCCCTGCCTTGCCCAGTCACATCCCTGCTGCTGCCCCTCCCCTCAGCCTTGGCTGTAGCCCCCAGGAGCCTGCCCATCCCAGAGGAATCCACATACCCCACCTGGGGATAATTAACAGGCGTGTCGCAACTCCCCACAGAGGGTTCTGCTCCCGCTCGTGCCTCGAGGCCCCTTCAGGTGTTGTGGGAGCTGCAGAACTTGTTCAGGATGTTTCTGAGCCCAGGAGCCCTCAGGGACAGCGGCGGGTGTGCGGTGGGGGTGATGCAGGGATTGCTTTTCATCTCCTTTTCGTGTCTCTCCCTGCAGGAAAGAATCTCTACACAAACGAATACGTAGCTATCAAATTGGTGAGTAGCTGTCAAACCAGGGAGTTCGTCCATGGTCTGGGTGGGGGATGTTCCAGCCATTGGGAAGGAGGTTTCTGCCCCTCCCCGGGTGTTGGGGTGGGTGGAGCAGGTTGGAATGTGATTGATGGGTGGATGGGTGGCTGCTGGAATCGAGGGCAGGCTGGGAACACGCATCACTGCAGGTGGGGTGATCAGGGTCTGGGCAGGGAAGAGCTGAGTCTTCTCTTCTCCCAGCCCTTACTGTGGCCTGTGCTGTGCTCAGCCAGTGCCAGCAGCAGAGAGGGTAGCCCCACCGGTACCTGCTCCCATTAATGTTTTCCCCTCTCTGGATGGGATGATCTGGCTCCTGTATGGGCTGATTTTCTTTCATCATCCCCTGAGCCTTCATCTCCATTTTATACCCATTGCTCCCACCCCCAAATGCTCTCAGTCCAGCTGCTGCCAGCATGTGAAGGAGGTGTCTGACACCCAGACCCCCTGAGCATCCTGCTTCCTACTTAACCGTTCTCCTTTCTCTCCTCCAAGGAACCCATAAAATCCCGGGCCCCTCAGTTACATCTGGAGTATCGGTTCTACAAACAGCTCGGCAATGCAGGTACGGGGCCGGGCTGAGCTGCCCTGGGGAGCTGCCTGCCAGGGGCACTGCTGGGAGAGAGGCTTTCCCTAAATGTGACTCTGCAACTTCACTCCCAGCTTGAGCTCCTGCCCATCTGCTCCGCAGGGAGAGGCTGGTTTTACACAGAAGCCTCGTCTCATCTTTGATCTCTTTTGATTTAGTTCTTTCCCCCCACCGCCCCCGCAGCAGAGTCAGATGGAGCTGCCTCCTTGCCCCTACTGCTGAGAGCAGCCCCAGGCTGGCTGTGCAGGGAGGGCAGGGTGGGGACATCCCCCCTCTGCAGCCCCTGTCCCTGTCCAGCAGCGGCGTGGCTGTGACAGCGTGGCCCTGCCGCAGCCCTGCACAGCCCCTGCTCCATCTCTTGCAGAAGGAATTCCTCAGGTTTACTACTTTGGCCCCTGTGGGAAGTACAATGCCATGGTGTTGGAGCTGCTTGGACCCAGCCTGGAAGATCTCTTTGATCTGTGTGATCGGACCTTCACGCTCAAGACCGTCCTGATGATCGCGATCCAGCTGGTGAGTGCAGCACCTCTGCCTCCCCTGCAGCCCTGCACAGCTCGCCTGGCCCCCCTGGCTGCCCCGGGCAGCAGGGGATGTGTGGGCACCATGCTCAGGCAGCACGGGCATCCCACAGGGAACGGGGGAAGGATGCTGGCACATCCCAGCCCAGCTCACCCATACCTCACCCGCTCCCTGCTGAGGGAGGGCTCTCCACCCCCTCACAGCCCCTCTCTGAGCCCAGACAAGCATCTGTGTGCCCAGAGCCTCTCACTGTGAGCACAAGGTGCAGCTGGCCTGGGGTTGTCTCCCGTGGTGGGAAGGAGCTGATGTGGCTGTCCCTGGGGCTGGGGCCAGGCCGAGGGGAGCAGGGCCCAGGGCAGGAGCGTGCAGGACACAGGGTGGGTCTCTGCCCTGGCACTGACGTCTCCTTCTGCCCCAGATCACACGGATGGAGTACGTCCACACCAAAAGCCTGATCTACAGAGATGTCAAGCCAGAGAACTTCCTGGTGGGGCGGCCGGGCAGCAAGCGGCAGCACACCATCCACATCATCGATTTTGGCCTGGCCAAAGAGTATATTGACCCCGAGACCAAAAAACACATCCCCTACCGAGAGCACAAGAGCCTGACAGGGACAGCGCGTTACATGAGCATCAACACCCACCTGGGGAAAGGTGTGTGGGCGCAGGCAGCCAGCTCTGCCCCCTGGCTGAGGGGAGGGACTGCAGGGCAGGGGTGCCAGAGGTGGGGCTGGGGACGAGCTGCCTCTCCTGCTCTTCAGGGTGCTGGCAGGACCTGGGGCAGGGGGAACAGGGCCAGTGGCTCTAGTGGGAACTGACCCACGTCTCTTTTTCACCATGCAGAACAAAGCCGCAGGGACGACCTGGAAGCATTAGGGCACATGTTTATGTACTTCCTCCGTGGGAGCCTTCCTTGGCAAGGCCTCAAGGTAGCTGCCAGTTCCTGCTGCCCCTGGGCACAGCTGCCTGTGGGCCTGGCTCTGCTCTGGCCCGGGGAGGGGGAAGGTTTGCTCCCTGGAGTGTTGGAGGGTTGGCATCCCACCAGCTCTGAGCTGCATGCCAGGCCCTTGCTGTGCTGAGCAGCTGCAGGTCTCCCTGTGTCCCCCCACTGTGTGGGGGTCCCAGCTGCTCTCACAGTGGCTGTCCTGGAAACCCTGGGGTTTGCCCTCCAGACCTGCCCTGGGTGGGGGAGTTCCCTGGGAAGGAGTTACCTGGGAAAGGGGGTCCAAGAAATGGACCCAGTGTCTTCCCCCGTGCTGACCCTCCTTGTCCCCGCCAGGCTGACACGCTAAAGGAGAGGTACCAGAAGATTGGTGACACCAAAAGAGCCACCCCGGTGGAGGTGCTCTGTGAGAACTTCCCAGGTGAGAGCAGTGCCCAGCCCAGCCCCCAGCCCTGAGCCCCCTGTCCCCTGTCCCCCTGAGCCCCCGTGTCCCCGCAGAGGAGATGGCCACGTACCTGCGCTACGTGCGGCGGCTGGATTTCTTCGAGAAGCCCGACTACGACTACCTGAGGAAGCTTTTCACGGACTTGTTCGAGAGGAACGGTTACGTGTTCGACTACGAATACGACTGGGCAGGGAAACCTCTGGTGAGCGCTGAGGGACCCCAGGGAACAGGGGCAGCGGGGTCGGTGGCAGCAGCCAGGGAGGACGTGGCTCTCAGCCGTCCCTGCCACACACTGTCTGAGGGATCAGCTTCACCCTCCTCACCAGTCACCAGCTCCAGGGCTGTGACATGGCAATTTGAGGCTCCTGGAACCAAGGGGACCCCAGCAGCCAAGCTGGCACCTCACTTTCTGCCATGGGCACATTGCATGGGCTTGCTGCAGCCAGATACCAAGCGTGGGACTGCTGGGGTGGGGGTAGGGGCTGGGGTCAGGCCCCAGTTCTGGGGGTTTTGCATGTTTGGCCAGAGGTTGGATCCGGCTGAGGGGTGCTGGGAGGGCTCCGTGCTGCACTGACATTGTCCTTGTGCCCCCAGCCCACCCCCATTGGCACGATGCACAGCGAGGTGCAGGTGCAGCCCCCGAACAGAGACAAAGCACAGCCACACACCAAACACCAGGTGAGCAACAGCACAGCCCGGCCGGGGCAGGGGGCCATGGGCATGGGCAGCTCGGGCTGCAGCTCCAGGGACATGGAGCCCAGCGGGGATGGTGGCAGGGACTGGAGCATCATTTTCCCTCAGTGCCGTCTGTGGGAAGAGTTCCCTCCCACAGCTCTGGGTCTGTGGCTTGCCGGGGGCCCAGGGCAGTGCCCCTGTGGCCTGGCCGAAGAGGGAGGAAGCACTATGGGGGCTGTAGCATGACTGGGGGTGCCAGGCCTGGACATCAGCTGGTGAGGGGCAGGGTCCTGCCTGGGGTGTGGGGGAGGGTTTGGTGCAGGCTGAGCCACCTCTGCTAAGGACGCTGTCCCCATGGAGTGACTCGCTGCTCTGCTTGTGGTGCCCTTCCATCAATGGGACACGGGCCAAGGGAGGGCAGCACTGGTGGGGCAGCTTGGCAGCATTTTGCCCCACGCTGGGGCTGCCTTTACTCTGGGAATTGGCTGGGCACAGGGAGCAGAGGCAGGGCTGTGTGGGAGAGGGGCTGGGCTGCTCAGAACTGCTTCAGTGCTATGGCCTGTCCTGCCCTGGTGCAGGACATGTCTCTGGCACCGCTGCCACCAAGAGCAAACCTCATGTGCTTCCCAGCAGTCCTGTACAAACCCTCGTCCTCCCAGAGCTCCCTGGGGGCAGAGCACCTGCAGAGGGGCTGGAGCCAGGGGTGCAGCGCCCTGTCCTCCCCAGGCTGCTCCTGCCCAGCACAAGGAGCCTGGCACAGCCCTGGCTCTCGCTGGCAGCGCTTCCTAGGGAGAGGGAAACATCTTCAAATCACCTCTAGCTCATTTCTGGGAGCCAGCTCCCAGTAAGGTCTGCTCTCTGCCTCCAGCACCAGGGAAATGCCATGCTGGACATCCCTTCCCCAGAGCAGCGGGAAAAGCAAAGCACAGAGCTCCCGGAGCGTGGGAGCAGTGCCCAGCCTGGGGACACAGGGTGTCCCCGCAGCTGTGGAGCCGTGCTGTGCTCACCGGGGGAGGGTTTGGCTGTGGGGCAGCCCAGCCCCGGAGGAGCAGCACAGCTCGTGCCACACAGGCCCTGCCAAGCGCTGCGTCGTCCTGGGGACACGGCATCACCTGGGCCTGGCTGCCGCTCCGGCTCTGCCGCCCCAGCTCGCTCCCAAACACGGCTACTGGCCCTGCTGGGGGCTGGCCCTGCTCCGTGGGGTGGCCCTGCTGGGGCTGGCCGTGGGGGCTGTGTGTGGGGGGTGTGCGTGTCGGTGGCAGGGGGACAGAGACCCCCATTGTCACTGCAGGGACTGCTCTGGGAGCCGCTGGGACGGTGCTGCACGGGTGCCCTCCGCAATCACCGAGCTGCTCCGGTCATGTTTTTGCTTTTGCATGTCTTATTTTCTCGACTCCCTTTGCCACTTTTCCCATCCCTTCCCTCCACTTCTCCCTTCTCTTCCCCATTCTTCCTCTTTTCTTTTGTTTCTTTTCATTCTGTTCCTCCTGCCTGTCGCGAGCAGCCACCCGAGGGGACGGAGTTGTGGGATCCTCAGGCCGGTGGGCAGCCTGCCGAGGAGCCTTTGGGAGCTCACCTGGCAGCCGGCAGGCTCGGGGGGTCCGTGCAGGTACACGAAACCACGCGCCTGGGGCAGGGGCGGGCACGGGAGGGAGCGGAGCCACCCTGGGCCTCGTGGCCGCCCGCGGAGCCGGGATCAGCCCCGCTCCCCCGCCCCGGGGCCGCACATCCCAGGGTCCTGCCCCAGCTGCAGCACGTGCTGCCTGTCCCTGTGGTGCGACGGGACATCACTTCTCGCAGACGAGGCTGGTGCTGCTTCCTGGGGGCTGCTGGGCTCTCTTGGTGCTGCCATGGGGAATTAGAGGACGGTTGGAAATGGATGGATGGATGGATGGATGGATGGATGGATGCCACATTGCAGTGCGGCAGCTGCGTGGGCATCGCTCTGCCTCCAGTGCTGCTCATCTGAGCAGGGACTTCCTGCGCCTCCTTGACTGGAGCCCTGGCTCCAAGTCCTGCTTCTCCTCCCTTCCCGGCTCTCCTTGGCCGCGTCCCCCCGCCTCGGTCCTGTGCTCGCGCCGTCAGCCCCGTGCTCGCCGCCCTCGCCGCCTCCTGCCCACTGCCGCCCAGCCCTACCTTGGCCTGGGGGTCCCTCCCGATGGATGGTGGGACATCCATGCCGGGTCCCCCCAGCTGGGCCTGTGGTGCTTCCTCTGTCTCTGCTTCCTCCCTGCCGCTCTTGCTCGTTCTTGCTGCTCTGCGGTGACTCTGCTGGTGTTCGGCTCCGGGCTTGGGCACAGCTCCCACCGCTGCCGTCACGGGCCGGGCACTCTGTGGTGCCAGGCAGGCCGTGGGGCCGGGCACTCCAAGGGACCAGCTCATGCTCTGCCTCGCTCCTCCTGTCCCACATTCCCTTCCTCCTCCCCGCTCCCGCTCCGCAAACCCTCCTGCCGTGCTCCGCCTGCGCCCGGCACTGCGGGGGTGACGCGCAGGGGTCTCTGTGCTGGGGTCAGGGGCTGTAGCCTGATGTGGCCCTGCTGGCTGGGCACTGGCTGTCGGGTGGCAGCTCCTCCGTGGGGCTGGGAAAGGCTGAGGCTCCTCACTGGGGCCGAGCAGCTTGGAGAGTGTTTGGCCTGTGCACCCCTAGGGAGCTCCTGGCTTTGCCTGTGGGCAGCGGGCACAGGTTGGTGGTTCAGGCACCTCCCCATTGCCTTGGTGGCTTGGATGTCCTCCTGGCCCCGGCATTGTGGCTGACCCGGCTGCCCTGGTGAGCGGGCAGGAGCTCAGGGACGCCTGAAGCCGCAGGGTGGGCGCTGGGCTGAGTCTTGGTGCCGGGAAGCCGAAGTTGTGTCTAGATGCTCAGCTGTGGGAAGGGCTCCTTGGAGCTGTCAGCTTTCCCAGGCCTTGTCTCCTGCCCATGCTGGAGCTGGCTGCCAGCAAGCCCCTCTCCTGGTGCAGGGGCTCCCAGGAGCTGGGATCCTTCCAGGGGTATTGGCTGAGGGCCTCAGAGCTCTCTGTGTGATGGGGCTGTTGGGGAGAGCTCGGCACCGAGGCTGAACATCATGGTGTGGGTGAGGGCACCATCCTGCTGCCAAGGGCACCTTGGTGCTCCCAGGCAGAGCTGGGTGGGCTCCTGGGCGGCTCCTATGCCCCATGGGGAGGGGAAGGGCTGCAGACCCCCGGGCTGCCCCCGCTGACACTTATCTCTCCCCAGGTGATGAGCTCCACCAACGGAGAGCTGAACACAGATGACCCTACGGCAGGACATTCGAACGCCCCCATCACAGCCCCCACCGAGGTGGAGGTGACAGACGATACAAAGTAAGGCCCCAGCCCCGCTGCCCCTTTGCCAGTGCCAGGCTGGAGGAGGGGTCAGCAGCTGCCCTGGGATGCCTTGTCCAGTGCTCTCTGGGGAGCAACAGCCCAGCTGTCCCTGGCATCCCACGAGGGTTGTCCCTGCGGCACCACCACCACCCCCAGCCCTTCCCACCTCATCTTGCCCAAGGCTCCTGCACAGCGGAGCATGGATGGATCTGGGACTGCTCCTTCTCCGCAGCCCCTGCCTGGCCCTGGCTCTTGGCCATGTGGCCAGCCTTGTGTGCCATGGTCAGTGTCACTCCCCTGGTCAGTGCCCCTTGCTGTGGCAGGTGTCACTTTTGGTGGCCGTCGTGCTCCCAGTCCAGCCCCTGCCATGTACCAGGGGCACGTCCCGGAGCAGCTCTGCCCACGTGGGGCTCACCAACGCACCGAGGGCTTTCTGTCCTCCCTGACCCCGCGGCTGCTGCGCCCTCCGTGCCGTGGCCCAGGCGCTGATGAGTCCCCTCTGTCCCCAGGTGCTGCTGTTTCTTCAAGAGAAGGAAGAGGAAAACCACCAAGCGTCGCAAGTGAGCTGCCGGGGCCGGGCGGAGCGGCGAGCGATGGCTCCTCTCCCTCTGGCCGTGGCTGGATCTTGACCCGCGGAGCCAACGGCCCCTCGGGCTGGACGGGGACGGGGGAGCCGGGCCGGACGGGCTCCCCCAGCGCCCCACGCGCAGGTGGGGAGCGGGGCCTCCCCAAACTGCTTGTCCTTTCCTCCGCCACTCGTGGCCGTTTACTCGAACCAAGCCCAACTTCGCTGAAGTTCCTGCGTCCGTCAAACAGAAAAAAAGAAAAAGAGAAAAACCCACGGCGTCACTTGCTTTGAGTTTATAACCAGTCTGAAATGGGGATCAACTACAGACTCTGACCCGTCGCTGTCAGAAGAAGACGAAGACAATTTCGAGAGCAGTGGGCTAAGGAGGAATATTTTTTTTTCTGTTGCTTCTTTGTCTCTTAAGTTAATTTAAAGTGAGTCTCGGTGCAGAGTGCTGAGTCGTCAGTCTTTGACCGTCATCTTCAGTGTTACCGAATTCTGCTCTTCCTTGCAGCCCCGCCCCGCGTCCCCCGCCGGGTCCCCCTCGGTCAGGCCCTTGGTGACGAGCGCTGGGCTCCGCTCCGGCCCCGCTCGGGCGGGGAGAGCCGGGGGCGTGCGGGGCGGGGAGAGGAAACGCGTTTACAGTTCATTTACGATGCACTTTTGCGAGCAATACAGGCGCCGTCCGGTCCCGCCGAGAGCAGGTCAGAGAATCCCAGCGGCTGGGGGACACAGGGACAGGGACGGCTGAGACCAAAGGGACCCATGAATGGCGGTGGCAGAGCAGGGAGGGGAAGCAAAGCAGCCTCGTCTCTGGTGCTGCTGTGTCTTGGGGCTGGATGTTTCCACAACAGCTGTAGGTGGTGTGGGCAGGGCTTGATCGGCCTCTTGGTTTTACAGCCCGAGACCCCCGAGGCCCCGCGGCCGCTCCCGGAGGGCGGGGGCCGGGGCCGGGGCCGGGCGGGGAAGGGCGCCGGCGTGGAGCGGCTCTGCCAGCGTGGAATCCCCCACCATGGCATCCCCCCACCATGGCATCCTCCCACCACGGGATCCTCCCTCCATGGCATCCTCCCGCCAGCGCCAGGGCCCGGCCCGCTCCTGGGGCGGGGGGAGCTGGAGGTTTTGGAACTGACACACGGACAGCCCCCACCCCCCCGTGCTCCTCGCCACCCCCAGGGCACTGCAGCTCCCCACGTGACTGACCCCGTGCGCTGTCGTATGTATTGATCGTGACACATTGGGGGGGGACACACACTTATCTTTACCAAAACCCTGTTGTTCTGCCCCAAGAGAAGGGGCTGAGGCTGTGCTGGGGGGGCGGGGGAGGGATGGGACCATCTGTGGCTGCTTCGAAACATTTGTCCAAACTGACCATCTCGGGGGGGGGGCTGGGGACCCGATTGTGGAGGGGCTGGGGAGGCGTGGGGTTTCCCATGGGGCCGTGCCCTCCCCAGGGCCCCTCTTCAGCCTAAATTCGGGATTGACCCCAGCGTTGGTTTGTCCGGGCTGCGGCAGCCAGGGCAGCCCCAGCTGCTGCTGCGTCCCTGGCCACGGCGGGAAGGGGACGTGCAACGTTTGACCTCGTGTCCCCAGCGAGGTGAACAAACGAATTTTAAAAATCGCCTTAAAATTTTCACTGGAAGTGGCCCCTTGTCAGCGCGTCGGCTCAGAGCAGCCCCGGCAGAGGCCGAAGAGGAGCCGCGGAGGGGAAGGGAACGCGGCCACGAGGGTGTGCCCGGAGTGCCCGGCTCCGTCCACACACCCTCGGCCGCCGGGGACGTGGCCCGAGCCCGGGACTCTCTGTCCTTCCAGCGAGGAGTCCAAATACTGCGATTGTACGTGAGAGCGTTTGTTCCATTGCGAGTTTAGTTACTGCTTTAAAACCAAGTGTACAGAAACGGCATTTCAATTTCTCTGATGCTTCCTGGAAGCCATAGAATTTAGGGGCTTTTTTTTTAAATAAAAACAAAAAAATAAAAAAAAAATCTTTAAAACCCAACACATTCTTCTGTGTTTTGTGTGGCTCACAAGGTTAAGGACATTGCCCAAGCACCCCCGTTTTTGTTGAAGGCTCCCCCAGTAGAGGGTGGGAGCAGCCCCAGCCCCTCGCAGGGGCTCCCTACCCAGGAGCAGCAGGAGGAAAATCTGTGGGGGACAGGTCGGGGGAACAGCAGCAAAGCCAATGGCTCCGGGGAGCCCTCCCCAGGCTCCCAGCCGATGCTCCTGTAAAGCCTGTGAGTGAGGAAGGTGATGGTGCAGGAGGGCAATTCCCGGCTGGAACCCAGAGCCAGGTACGGGAGCTGCGGGAGCCCTTGGCTGAGGAGGAGGAGGAAGGCCGGGACATTGTGCTGAGCCCAGCATAATCCGGCCGAGGCCGCAGCACCGTGTGCCTGGGTGAGCACAGCGTGGGCAGGGTGAGAGCCCCAGACAGGCCGGGCTGGGCTGGACTCCCCCTGCTCCTGGCACTGAGGGCCCCGAGGACGAGCTCCAGCTCAGTTGGGAGCGCTGGGGAGCTGCCTCCTGCCCAGGGGCTCACGTTCAGCACGGCTCCGCTGCTCCCTCCAGGCAAAGGGCAGGGCCCGGGCAGGGCACTGGTGGCCCCGCAGTGCTGAGTGAGCCCAGCCCTGGCCCCTGCTCAAGCAGCATCCCCCAGCCTCTCCCGTGCTGGGAATCACAGGGCAGAGGAGCTGCCTTTGCCCCCCAGGCCTGGACTGGCCCCTGCAAAGGCTGAGGCAGCTTTTAGTGCATTTAATTGTCAAAAACCTCCAATTAAGGCTCCAGAAATTCAGTCATAAAATGACATCACAAAGACCAGAGTGTGCCCACCATGTGCCACCCTGCTACCCTCCAACTACCACCTCATACCACGAGGGTCTGAACTCCCCAGCGGTGACTGCTGGGCTTTGAGATTCCCGAGGATCTGGCTCATCCCACACGCCATGGATGGGGAAGCTGAGGACCCCACACCCTCATGCTGGGGGAGATGGGCCAGGAGGCAGCTTGGCCCAGATTTCCCCTCCACCATTCCAGTGGCCGTCATTCTCCTCCCATCACAAAGAAACTTCGTAAAGACAACCTCGTTGTCTTTATTGTTTTCCTATTTACAAATCACAAAGCTGGCCAAAAGCAGAGTGTGAACACGGGACGAGAGCATCGGATACATTCATCAAATAGCACAGGAGCCGGGCCGGGCCCGCTCTGCTCGGAAGGTGACGTGGTACAACAGAATGGCTCATACTTCTGGGAACAGGCATGTCCAACAAGGAATTACATTCATCTATCTACAAAAGCCAGAATTGCATCAAACCGCGGAAAAGCCGTAAGAACAGAAGTTGCTCAGGTGGAGCTCAGAGTTTGACTCCTCTCCCTCCGTGACAGGACAAGCTGTCAGACCTGCCCCACACAGGGAGGGCAGGAAGGTGAGACTTGGGAAGAGAATTTGAGTAACAAAATAATAGTGAGAACAGAACTTCCAGGGAACAGCCAGCGGGAGGCACCCGCTGCAGCTGGGCAGGGCCAGTCTGAGCCCTGCTCTTCCCAGAGCCAAGTGCACTGCTCTGCTTCTCTCAAATTCCAATTATTCCACTATTTCCACCTGTACCTGACGCCCCGAGGTGCAGAACCCAGATCAGAGCCCCCGGGGAAGGTGCAGGCCCCAGCACGGGCCCTGGGTGCCAGCAATGACAGTCCCACCACCTTTGGGAGAGGGGTGGTGACAGGAACGGGCACAGTCACGGACATCCCGACGGACACAGAGCCTGGGCTCTGAATCCATCTCACAACACTGTTTGCATTGCACAGAGTCGGGTTCAGTCACCAGGTCATGGACCCAGGGTTGGGCTTTTTTTCTATTTTTTAGTACTGGCCATATTAGAACCATCCCACCTGGAAGCAGGCTCACAACACACACCTCACACCATCGCCCTGGAGCACGGAACACACTCTGGGCATCTCTAACAGCTACTGGTGAGGAGGTGCAGGGCATTCCCAGGCTGCTGCTGCACAGCTGAGGAGGAGACTCCAGCCAGCACACCCCCAGGAGCCTGGCTGGGACAGCGGGAGGAGGAGGAGAAGCTGTGCTCCAGCCAAGGACGGCCAGGTTTTGACTTCCAGCAGTGAAATCCAGAGGCAGCAGCTCCCAGAGAGTGACAATGGCTCCGTGTGCTGGAGCAGGAGGTCGGAGAAGGGGCCCGGAGGCAGCAGCACCCCAGCCAGTGCCCTGCAGGCTCCAGTCTCACTGCCAGGCTGAGCTTAATTCCAGCTTCCTCTGCAGAGGAGGGGAGGAAGAGTCTCGTGGTCTTCACTTGTGGGCAGCGACGGTGAGGCTGGTCAGGCAGCCCAGCACCAGCCACCCTCTCTGTGACAGCCACGGGGAACAGCAGCTGGCCCTGAATGGGTACAAGGGGTGTCTCTGAGGTGATGGTTGTCATCTCCCTCCTGTGCCTGGCCAACAGGCAGTGTGCAAACACACACCAGCACAGAGAATATTCCACGTTTTCCTGAACCGTTTGGTAAACCCTTGTCCATCTGCTGCATTTTAAGTAACAGGCAGGTGCACATCCAGCCTCTTTTCCTGCTTCCATCAGGGCAGCAGGGGCAGGGCAGCAATGCACAGGAACAGAGGGAAACACATGGAAACATGCATGGAAACTGCAGGAAGGCCTGGGAACAGGTGAGGCAGGTGCCCTTCTGCTTCAACCAACAAACCCTGTCACTCTGCAGAGGACAATGACCAGTAACAACCAGAGCTGGGGCTGCTCAGGGGTGAGGTGAGCATCACCCAGCGCTTGGAACATGCCAGGGGTTTGGAAGCAGCACCACGGGGACTCAGAATGCAGGAGGGCCTGCCTGGCCAGGCTGCTGCCCTTTCCCACTCTGTAGGGAGGTCACCTCACTGTCACCAAGTGCCCGAGGTGAAGATTGTCACAGATCAGTGAGAAGGGCAGGAAAATGCTGCGGTCCCTCCGGAAGAGCTCAGGTTTGAGGTCTCCAAGCCTGTGTAGTGCTGAAACAGCAAAGCCTCAGGGAAAAGGCCACTTCCCATGACTTTTGAAGGCGGCTGTGTGTGCTGAGGCTGCTGGCAGGGAGGGAAGGTGCCGGACACGGGCTGGTCAAGCCCTGCAGTCTGGCCTGGACTGCTGAGCTGGAGCAGAGCAGGGGCCACCCAGCCCTGACCAAGTCTGTCTGCAGGACCATCTCCTCGTGGCAAGTGAAACCACAACCAGAGCCACTCGTTGCCTCACTTCTGACTGGTGGAAAAGCATCTACATTCATTACAGTCCAAAAAACGCACGTTGTTAGATAGGGTTAATCAGGAGGTGAAAAACAACAAGCCACAGACAACCTACGAATGGTACTGGGACACCAGCTGGCCTGCACTGGGACACCAGCTCACCTGGCACCTGAGAGCAGCAGCAGCACTAGCACAAGGCAGAACATGAGCTTTGAAATGATTTCACTGAGACCTTTGGCTAGTGTGGCTCCAATCGGTGTGGTCAAACTCAGCCAGAGATTTAGTTTGGGAGGTGACGGGGAAGAGTCGAGTCCAGGGCGGGCTGGGCAGCAGCACTATGTGTAGAAGATGATCTCTGGGATTTGTCCATCCTCCACGGAGGTGCCGTTGTTGTTCCCAGCCGCGTAACAGAACGTAAAGCAGGTTTTGGCTCCCGTTGTTGGTGATTCATGGATCACTTTGCGCAGTCCTTTGGTTCCATAGTGGGAATCTGGACCCTGCGGAGGTCACGGAAGACAAGAACAGGTCAGGACCCTGCTGCTGCCCAGGCTCTCTGGTGGGTTTGGAGCTTTGAAGATCTCAGTTCCTCCCTTTTCCTCCTGGATTTGCACCTCAGGTATTCTGAGCTCAATCCCATCTCTATCAGAACTTAACACTAATTTAACCAGGTCTCAACAGTTAAATATGAACTTTTTGAGGCCACTGCAGCAGGCTCTGGATTACACACCTGCAGAACTGACAAGCTCAGCTGTACACACCAAAAAATTACCCCATCCCCTCCTCAGTGAAACACCTGTTCAGGGCTGTGAGACAAGTCAAAAACCAGCTCTGAATGCTGGTGGTGAACGAGCTTAAGGCAGCACCCGGTCATACAGAGACCTTGGAGATTGTACCACTGGCCTCAAAGGACACAGAGCAAGGCCCAGGTTGCACTGAAGACCTACAGCAGGTGCCCTTACCTGCCTGCACCTCACCCCACCCCGTGTGGTACCTTTAGAGTAGCACAGGCTGTGTAGTTGACGTTGGGTAAAATCTCCACAGGCTCCTTGAACATGACCCGGAAGGTGTTGGAGGAGCCGTCACAGCTGAAGCCGGTGTCGTTCTGCCCCAGGACCGTGTTGCTGTCCGTGTGGATGATCTGCAACACAGGGTCAGCCTTTCATCTGCAGGGCTAGACACTGCCAGCCCTGCCCACATGTGTGTCCCCGAGCTGGGTTGAGCCCCAGGCACTCCCAGATTGACCAGCCCCGTGATGTCCATTCCTCGTGTCCCTCATCAATGACCACTATGATCACAGAACCACAGAATCCCACGTCTGGGTTGGGAGGGACCTTAAGGATCATCCATCTCCAACCCCCTGCCATGGGCAGGGATGCCACCCACTATCCCAGGTTGCTCCAAGCCGCATCCTGGACTTGCTTTCCAGGGATGGGGCAGCCACAACTGCTCTGGGCCCCTCTGAGCTCAACACAGAGCTGTGGGCTCAGGACAACCCCTCCTCACCCCCAGGCTGGCAGAGCACTGCAGGCCCACACTGTACTTATACCCTTCTCCCCCAAGAGCTCAGGGCAGCAGGATGAACCCTGACAATCAAGGAAGAAATGCTGGCAGCCTGTGCCCATCACAGCAGCCCTGTGTGCTGCAGTAACTCTCCTGGGGACGGTCCTCCTCCAGTGACCCAGACTGGGGTGACACACAAGCACCCAGACCAGGCACACAGGAGCTACCTGCTCTTTGGGCAAGATCTCAATGGACTTGAGACAACTGAGCTTCCCCCAGCCTGCTCGGGGTGGGAAATCATGCACAGCTTCTTCCCAAACTGCCTTCCCAACTGCCCCAAAGCTGGGAGCAGACTGGGGGAGAAGCTGCAGTGACATGTGCAATAAAATCAAGAGCAATAATCCTTCTGATCCCTGGTGCCCCATCTGGCCCTTGCTACATCTGCCAGCCCCCCTGCCCAGGGACACACACAGTCCCTCTGAACTTCAGGTTTTGTTACAGGTTCACTGAAATGCGTTTGTCAGCCCCTAAAACAGCCAGGATTTTTAAGGCAGCAGAGAGAATTACCTGTATATTTACTTGGTAATCCGTTGGCCCGTGTATGGATCCGTATAATCCAAATCCAACTACAAATATCCTTTTGTTCACTGAGAACCTGCAGGAACAGAGCAGGGAAGTCAGTTCAAACTTGCCACTCCTGTATTGCTCCAGTACAAAGCTGATACATAAGTATCTCCACTCATGTTGATTTTACATCTATGATTTAATCCAACCTATACAGATTTAAGTGCAGCCCTTACTAAGAGGTGAAACCCTGCACAGAAACCATCACTGCACACTCACACCTCAGACTGGCCCAGTGGGATTGTGTGAAACACAAAGCTACACAATCTCATCAGCAAATTTCAGGGTCCAGGCTCAGGAAGTGTTTCCAAGTTGTGGCAAAACACCAGCATCCCCAAATGCCCGCCAGACCCAGGCAGGGCAGCCTCGGACCGTGGAACAGTGCCCACCTCACAGTGCTCTGTCCAGCAAACACCACTCAAGTGTCACTGGGTATTTCACTGCTGAGCCCTGGGAAATTGTTCATGTGCTGCTGGGTATTTGCTGCATTCCAAATTTACCAAGAACAGAAATAAGGATTCAGTGACTCCTGAGTGCAGAAATTCCTGCTGCCCCAGGAAGAAGGGGAAGGATATTTACCCCACTACAGCTCCACCTTCTCAGGCAGCAGAAGCCTCAGTGCCTGCCAAGCTGCCAGCAGCATTTCTTCATCTGTCCACCAAGTCTTTTAGCCCTGTTGTGTTTCCAGAACAAACACCTGGGGCAGGCTGGAAGCCTCTGCTCTGCAGCCAGCATGGAATATTCCTTGTTGGAACTGACCCTGATGCTGCAGAGGCTGAACATGAAGTCAAACCCAAGCTCCAGAAGGTCTGTGAGCATTCGAGGTGAGAGCAGAAGTGTTTGGAGCTGGCAGCAGTTCCCACTGCTGGGGTTGAACAGACCACAGGATCCCACCAACAGCTCCAGTGCAACAGAACCATCTTAGAAACTGTGAAGAGCTACATTGCTGGGAGTCCCCTTCCACCCAAGATAAACACGAATCAGGAAAGAACCAAGGCTTCCTGATTCCCTTCTGTCTTGCTCTCATTCCTGGGCCACACAAGCCTTGCAAAGCACCATTTGCCAGCCACGCCTGCCAGTCCCTGTCACCGTGACTGGGCTCCGCTGGTTCTCCACAAGCTCAGGTCTGAACAAACTGGGTGTCAGCTGAACTTTATCCCAATCCCTCCCTCCAACAGGAGAGGTTAAGGGGCTTCGACAAGCCACACTGACACCTAGAGCAGGGAGCCAACCTGATGGAGCACTGATGACCTGTCCCCCACAAAGCATGGCAGGGGGACAACTGGTGACTCTTTATTTATGTGTCGCTACAGCTGCAGGGTTTATTTCCCTCTCTTTCAGGGGCCTGTGCTGGGGGGGGCACGTTTTCTGGAAACCTCTGCCAACAGAGATGCAAAGTGGCAGCAATGTGCAGGTCAGTGCATCGGGGGTGGTTCTGCCCAGCAAAACACCTTCCCTGTGGGGCTGACACAGTGGAAAGCCAGGGTCTAGCACAGAATCTCAGGTGTTTAGAGCTAGAGCAGTGGAAAGCTCAGGAACACCAGTCCAGGGGTGGGAATGAGCGCGAGAGCTGACCTGATCCTGTCACTCGTCCCACTGTACCCCCAGCGGCTCTCCACCTGCTGGAAGCGGCTGATGCTGCACTCCTTGCCCCGCAGGCAGCACCGGGGCCGGTCGATGAACTCCACCCGCGGCTTCGGGTTCACGGTGAAGTGCAGGAACAGGCTCACCACCTCCCGGTCCGTCAGGATCCCCGACTGGGCAGGCCCTGCACAGGGGAGGAAAGTAGCAATGCCGTCAGCTTTAGGGAGCCACAGGGTCCTGGAATACCCAAGTCAGGAGGGACCCACAGGGATCCTCAGTGCAGCCCCTGGCCCTGCACAGACACCCCAACAATCCCACCCTGTGCATCCCTGAGAGCGGTGTCCAGACGCTCCTGGAGCTCTGGCAGCCTCGGGGCCGGGACCATTCCCTGGGGAGCCTGGGCAGTGCCCAGCAGCCTCGGGGGCAAGAACCTTTCCCTGAGCTCCATCCCAAGCCCTGACACAGCTCCAGCCGTTCCCTGGGCTCCTGTCCCTGTCCCAGAGCAGAGCTCAGCCCCTGCCCCTCTGCCTCCCCTCGGGAGGAGCTGCAGCCCCCGAGGAGCCTCCCCTCAGTCTCCTCTGCTGCAGCTGAAGGAGCCAAGTGCCCTCAGCTGCTCCTCAGAGCCTTCCCCAGCTCCGTGTCCCTCCTTTGGACACTCTCCAACAGCTTTGGGTCCTTCTGATCTTGTGGTGCCCAAAACTGCACAGCCAGAAGGAATCCCTCTGTGATTTTCCTGGGGAAACAACTTCGGAGCAGGCTAAACCCCCATCACAGATGGGATCCCAGTGGTGCATCAGGACATTAAATCCCAGACAAAGGTGCTGCCCTTTGTCCACATGGCAGTCATGGGCCATAGAGCCTTCAAGGAACATGGAACTGTGATGAAGGGCCCAGCTCTGTGGAGCCCAAATGCACTGGGCTACCAAAAAACCCCAGATGCATGCAGCTGACCCTTGCCCCGCTCCCTCTGGAAATTATAACACTGGTAAGAGACAGGGATTTCCATACATCCACACTGGTGGTTCAGACACGATGGCAGACCATGAGGACAAGAGTGGGACTGTCATCCAGTTACCATCAACTCAAAAAGTTTAAGAGTATTCTTACTCAAGACAAAGGTGGTTCAGCTCATTCCTTCAAGTATTTAATCCACATTTTGCATTTTAATACTTTTATTGTAGAACCTTAGGGAAAATGCTAATGATTTTAGCAAGAGTTGCAGCACATTCTCATCTTTTCTCCAGTAACAAGACATTTTTGCCAAAGTGATCACAGAATCACAGAGCAGTTTGGGGTGGAGGGGACCTTAAATCCCATCTCATTCCACCCCCTGCCATGGGCAGGGACACCTTCCACTGTCCCAGGGTGCTCCAAGCTCCAATGTCCAACCTGGCCTTGGACACTTCCAGGGATCCAGGGGCAGCCACAGCTGCTCTGGGCAACCAACTCAGTGATGCTAAACTCAGTCTTTTGGACTTCCAAAAGTGAAACTGGATAAAAATTAGTCTGTCAGCCTAAAAAAGCCTCCCTACAGCTCTGTTTGCACAAGGCTTTGAACAGAAACAAGACCACTGAGTACTGGGGAAACAACAGCAGTTAAATGCTCTTTAATGTGGGGAGCAAATGCCCAGCTACTTACAGCAAAGCAAAACTACTTGTAGCTGGTTAAATTCAGCATGATGTTACCCAGACATAACCTGGTCCAACGCTGCAATGGGGAGACTCAAGAATTCAAGGAAGTCGACTCCTCAAACGTAAATGAGCATTTGGATACTTTGTTCAGCAAAAAATCAGCCTCATTGATCGTGTCTGAACTTATCCCGTGTTGCTGCAACTCACTTCTGCAATGTTTCAAATTACCTGCTCTAAGGGGAGGGAGGGACACATTTGCCAGTTAAAACATCATGCAAAACCCCACGTTTGATACCAGATTATACAATAAACTGGCAAAACCACTGCTGTAAATTTCCCTCTTTTTTTTGGCTTTTGGGAGAGAGGGGTGTGGAGGGGAGAGGTTTCCTTCTCCTGCCTCTGCTGTGCTCACCACAGAAATCAGAGTCACTCAGAAACTCAGAAGGACAAAGCTGAAGGAATTACAAGTTAATTCCTTGTTTAAGAAACAGCTGATCATTGCAGTCCCTCAGGTTTGGGGCTTTTGTTCATCTTTTAGGTTAAAGTGGATGGAGAAAAGATAAGAATTTCTCTTAAAGCACAAAGGTCCAAGTGGGACAGGCAGCTTGTGACAGACAACATGGGGAGGGGCACCAGCATTCCCAGCTCAAAGCCTTCAACCCAAACATGCCAAAATTAACACTTTCCTTCTGGTGAGAGAATGATACAAGGTCGCAAGGAAGGGCTGAAAGAAGTGGGATCTGCAGAAAAATGCAAAGATCTCTGCTTCACTGAGTGAGCTCCTTCTGAAGAAATCCACATCCCTAAGGCCACATCACAGCTGTGACAGGACAGAGAGTGGAGACCAAGTCTGAAGCAGAGATTTTCTCCTTACTAACAGCCCTCCTCACGTGGGAACAGGGACATTAAGGACTGAGCAGCTGACGCCAGTGCTGTCCTGAGAAGTGACCTGCAAAGGCAGAGGGTCAGTGCCCCTGTTTGCTTCTGTGTACACAGCACTGCAGCCTGAAACAAGCTGCAGATTGGAAAATGGCTCCACTGTGTCTTTTTAGCATGAAAACTATTTAAGCTGATTGCCAGCTTCCAATCCCTGGGGAATCACCAGAGGATGAAGTCAAAGACAACAGGCAGTGAAAACAAAACAAGGCAATCTATAGCCCAAGCTGTGAAATGAGTTAGACATCTCTGTAGATCAAGATCTTAATGTAAACTTGAAAAATGCTTTGAGACACAGACTAAACAACACCAACTTCAGCTCAAAGAACATTTTCGAAGTTTTTCAGATATGGGACACTGCTCTGAACAGCATTGGCAAGACAGGGCCAACACCACCATAGGCAGAGGATGGAGAGAAACATCCCCATTTCTCTTTGGGAACAGGCTATGATCAACAGCAATTATTTGCAACTCCATTAGCTTTGTGTAGTTTAAATGCTCGGGATGGCTAGAAAGGGGAGCAGGTGAACCTCAGTTTGGATCTTTGCTCTCAGCTGAATGAGACAGTAACCACCCAACCACGCTGTGAGCGCAAACACAGCTGAGATCCCCCTGCTCCTCCCAGGGGAGCACCACAGGCTTTAAAATGAATGAATGAGCATGGATGAAAACGGCAGTAGATTTTGTAATCATAGAATCACAGCATAGTGTTGGAAGAGACCTCAAAGCCCATCCAGTCCCACCCCCTACCATGGGCAGGGGCACCTTCCATTAGCCCAGGCTGCTTCAAGCCCCATTCAGCCTGGCCTTGGACACTTCCAGGGGCAGCCACAGCTGCTCTGGACATCCTGTGCCAGGGCCTCACACCCTTATAGTTCAGAATTTCGTCCTGATATCCAGTCTAACCCTACCCTCCTTCAGGAGGCCATTCCCCCTTTTCCTGTCACTCCAGGCCCTTATGAAATGTCCCTTTCCAGCCTTCTTTTAAGCCCCTTTTAGGGGGAGGATGGGGGAGAATGAGGGAAAATGGGGAGGAATGTGGGGGAATCTCATATTTAAATTACTACAGGATACACAGAGAAAACCCTCTTTCATGTGACTTGACTCTGTAGCTGAGGAAAAGCAAAGACCAGGATTGCCAGAAACACCTTTGTTGAGTTACCTGCTGCAAACTCCTCAATAGTCATCAGTGGGAAGCGGATAAGGGAGAGAGCTTTGCCCAGAACCTTCCGCTTGTTCTCTGGAATCACCTGGAGCTGCTGCCGCTGACACTCGGCCTCCGACCAGCGCACCACGGCATTGAACAGGCGAACCTCCCGGATCCCCAGGGTGTCCCTCTCCAGCACTGCCACCAGGGTGTCTGCAGGGCAGGACAACAGGCACAACTTCAGGCTCTAATCCCAAATCAGCCCCTTTCACCTTGCCAGGAGTACTCCGTGCACAGCCAAGGTAGAAGAGGAAGCGGCTGAACCAACGGCATCTCCCAGAAGTGCTGCCTGCAGCCTCTGAGGAAGATTTATCTGCATATTCCATCAGCAAGGAACTCACTGGAGCAGCAAACAGAGCCCATTTAATTGGCATGTTAATGCAAGTGCAGAAGGATGAACTGCAACTTGCTTGCCGTCAAATTTGGATGAAACAAGCAGCATGAAAGCCAGAAGGTGACCCGTGCCTTACCTCCACAGCCCATCTCATTAGAAGAAGGTTAAAGCCTGAATTTTAATGTTCATTAACTGTGCCCAGCAAGTTTGGAAACTGCAGACGGTAATTAAAATAGCCAGTTCTTGCTTCCAAAAGCACAACACCTTTTTAACTCCAAAACCTGACAAAGACTTGGGGAACAAAGCCAACTCTACAAAAAAGGGCAAGTTTACACCCACCCAAAACCTGCCAACATCAACACAGGAAACGGGCTTTGTGTCATGCCCAGAAAACTCAACTTGCACCAAAGTAAGCAGATTCCAGGGTATTTCTGCAGGCAAGGCAGCAAACTCTTTGGCAAATTCCCGGTCTCCAGCCACTTTGTGCCAGAGACTGTTCAACTGATTGCTTCAGAACAGCCAAGCCACAAAGTGCCAAGCATTAACCTGTTACAACTTCGGAGACAAGCTGGTTATGAAAGCAGGGAGAGAGAGGGAGGGGTGGAAAAGAGCTTACCCAGGTCGATGTCTGTAAACCCCTCTGCATTGATGGCATCTGAGGTGTTCTTGTCTATGTTCTCCAGGCACAGGCTGGCCAGCTGGGGCTCATCAAACAGCCGGGCCTAGGCAGGAGACAGCATCATTAGCAGAAACGGTATTTTAAAGTTTACACTAAGAACCCCCCTTCCCTGGCCACAGCCCATCTTCATTAGCAATACCATGCCTGACTGCACCAGGAATCCACTGGGCCTTTCACAAGCAGTTAAGCATGACAAGGCAAACACTAGAAAATTCTGTGTTTGGCAGCAGCCCTGGTTCAGCTGTACATGTCTTCAGGCACGTCTTTGTTTTAACACGGCCTGGGTGCAGGCACCAATCGTGCTTTCTAGCACCATACTGACCCTGTCAGCTGAGCACGGGCAATTTTTACATCATTTTTCTATTTACAAGAAAGCTTTGCCCAGTGACTCCAGGCCTGCTTGCTCTAGGAATAATGCAGAGGCAGCTCATTCTGTAAGAACAGCCACACTGATCTCGTGTATTAGCAAAAAAGCTGTAGCAGCAGTGCCTGTGTGTCCCGGGGAGCCCTACAGGGTACACAGCCTGCTTAGTGCATTTCCATGTTTTCCACAGAAACAGCTACTCTAATCCAGTTACCTTAAAGAATTTGTCCCAAAATAGGTTACTATTCCAAGCAAAGCCTGCACACAGCCTGGAGAGCTGCTCAGAATTTCTCTGCCCAACTTAAGTCTTGTAACAATTTTGCTGCCACTTCAGATCACACTGGAGTGCCACGTGTTACTGCGCCCAGTATAAGCAGAAATGGGGTGGAACACACAAAAAACACTAAATTACCTCTTACTTTCAGTGGTTTGGTTTTGTTGTTTAGGAAGGAACTGCCTTGACATCACACCTAACAAGAATACACTGGGACTTGAACTCACTGCCACAGGTAAGGTTTAAAACTCATGTTTTGGGCTGGGAATTCCATCACTCAGGAGGCACCTTCAAGCATCTTCTGCTTCACCCCTGCTTGTGGGGTGCAGAACTCAGCAAGGCCAACCTTAGTGCTGAGACCTCAAGTGCAAGAAGCTGAAACAACAATTTCTCAGGGCCCAGGGAAACTTCAGCAGTTTTCACCTGCTGCAGGGGCTGGAGGGCTGCCAGTGCCTTTACACTCTTGGCATCAAGAGCTGTGACTGACTCAGACTTTACTACTGTAGTGGCTCTTTGGACACGTGAGGACTTTCATTATGCTCGCAGAGCTCTCCCCCACAGCAGCTCCAGGCAAGCTTTATTTCCTTGCCGATCAAAGTGACACTTGGATGTACGTGTGGCACGAAAGAGAATCACGGCTCACTACGAGGCACAATCAATTAGGAAAGCTGTTTGCCTCTGATATTTCTGCCACTTATCAGCAGTTGCTTGAGACAGACAGTGACACAGTTCCTGGACCAGCAGATTGGGCAGACACACACAAAAGGAGGTTTGGGGCTCTACCTGGGATCTTGGGTCCATGATCTTAAGGCTATTGGGCAATGCCTTGTATAAGATTTATCTCAAGTCTGTAATTTACTGAAGAGGTTGTTGGTTTGATGCAGTGAAAGCAGAAAACAGGCAGGCTTTCACAGTGCAGGACCAGAAACAAGAAGGTTTTGAGAAGA
The DNA here is from genome assembly GCA_026261815.1 of Monarcha castaneiventris obscurior. Taxonomy (NCBI): domain Eukaryota; kingdom Metazoa; phylum Chordata; class Aves; order Passeriformes; family Monarchidae; genus Monarcha; species Monarcha castaneiventris. Next base: position 642,775 of record JAMPIT010000892.1, read on the forward strand.
GATCCTTTCAGTGAGGTGCAGCCAGTCATTGAGATCAGGCACGTTTCTCAAACAACACCTGCCTCAAACATCTCAGACTTGATACAGAGCAACAGTGAATACAAAACTAGATGGGAATCACCACTGATAATTAATCAGAATGGACAAGCCACAAACAAAAGGAATCAGGAAAGCCTTTCCCCATCTGGCATTTCACCCGCCTCAGTGGCACTGATAAGAGTGCCAGGCAGTATTTTGGTTTTGGTACCTGAAACACAAGGATACCTTCCTCTGTTGCCAAAGAAGGACCTATGTGACCGGTAAGGAAGTCACCATAAACCTAAATATTACCTTGCCAAACTCAAGTGCAGAGACATAGGAAGCCACAAAAAACCTCTGCATAAGGAATACCACCAAAAGCCAACACCTCTGACCTATCATGAGGCAATGGCTAGCCTAAGATGCCTCCCCAAAACTTCCCAAAATGGGAAGGATCTGTTCCCAGCTTTTGGCTAACAGCTCCTGGTCTTTCAGATTGCAGCTGCTGAACCCAACAAACTGGAGAGCTGCAGCCAAGGAGATGCAACAGTCCTACCATGCATCAGATGGGAGCACAGATTTGGCTGCCATCACCCAATCAAGAGCCTTCAAGTCCTGAATCTGCCTCTGGGAAGTGCAGAGTGGATTCCCCTACGTCCCAGGGGCCGCCTCATCTGTTCACGGCACGTGGAAAAGGGCCAGGTTAAAGAGGATGTGTAAAGAAGGCCATGGAGCGGTGCAGCAGTAGCTGAACCCAAGCAGCGACAAAGGCCTACAACAGCAGTGTGACAAGGAACTACTTTGAGAACTGGCCCAAATACTTAAACTCAAAAAAAAAATCCCAGCCTAATCCTGAGCAAAGAGCTCAGCAGTGACTGCTTCAGGCCAGCACTGCTTCAGTATCTGCAAAACTGCTGGTGTAGCCACTGCCACCCACATGGTACCTACAGCCAGAGCCTGAGATACCTGCACTCCTGACAAGGGGGAACAATCCAGCTGACAGGAATGCTGGGCAAGACAGGCAATCCCTCAGAGCCAGAGGGACACCTTAGTGTGCTGGTTCCCAATTCAGTGCAGCTGGGAAACTCCTCTGCAAGGTCTATTTAACATCAGACATCACAGCAGCTTTCCTGAGCTGGATGATCAGAAATATCCCTCCAGAGCCAGACCAGTCTGCCCATTCCCGAAAGGGAAGAAACTCACATACAATGCCTGTGTGTTTCTTATTCCTACATCGCCCAGAACAGGGTGTCCCTGGCAGTGCCAGACTCCCCCACACAGGTGACAGCAACATGGCATCAGCTGTCTGAGAGAGTGGCAGGGACCAGAGAGAGAAGATAGGGCTGAGGAATGGGAAGGACAGCGATGCTCATTTAATCAACCTGCATGCAAAGTCTGATCTTTTCCAAACTAAGCAGAAGTTGTGAACACTGTCTCCTACTTTGCTGCTTCAAGAGTCAAATGGAAGGTGGAGGAGCCCAACCCTCAGAGACTGGATCAGAGCCAGGGCCAAGGAACAGCTGCTCTGACACTCCGGGTCTGTGAGCCTTCAGTGCAGGAGGTGGAGCCAGAACAGGCTGAGGAAGAGAGCACCTTGCTCCTCTCCCAGGAAAATAAACCAAAGCACTCATGGAAAAGTTTTCTTTCACCCCCACTTCAGGGAAAGTATTGCACAAAAGTCCTTCAAGGAATGGCTGAGCAGCCAGACACAGCACTGAGAGAAAGCTCAGCATTACCAGTCCTGATTCTGTAACACACGGAAATCCTCTCATTCCACTTTTCTTCTTGGCAGATGAAATCTTTCCACCCTGTTAACTCCATCCCCAGCTCACACTCTGGAAGGAACCACCTGCCACAGTGAAACAGAAAGATCTGAAACAGCAGCAACATTTGCTGTATTTTACTGTTCTTTGTAAGAACCTGCTCAGCAGTGCTGGACTCCTGTGAGGAAGAATTCAAAACGACCCAGAACTGCTCCACTTTGGACGAGCAACTCTGTAACACCCAGAAAACTCCCATTTTCTGACTGTGCTGGACCTTGCTGAAGGCAGATGATCACAAACTCACCTGAGTTAACAGCATGAATGCATTGTCTGCTCGGAGGTTTTTTTTCAGAAACTCCACACAATGAGCTTCGAGGGCTGGAACTGCATATTTCTTAGCTGTGTAAAGTGTTGTCATAACAGTCTCTGGTCCGATCTGAACTTCGTCTGAATAAAGAAATCTGAAAACATGCAAACAAACATTGCTGTGGTGAATTAAGGTAACAGGGTAAAACCCCTGCAATTCATAGAAAACATGTTTGTGCCTCTGCCCATCATCCTGGTCCATTTCCTCTACTGGGGAGACAGAAGGCTTTCCACTGACTCTGCTCTACCAAGAAGAAGACTTTTTTTTGCAACAGATATTTTACAGCACGACTTCTAACAGCTGGGATTTCCACTGAAGCAGCTCAAACTGCCTTGCATCCCACCACCAGTGGGCTCTTGGCCTGCCACTTACACCAGGCTAAAACAGTCTCTGGCCCAGTGTACCCCTGAAAATTCGTATTTTTGGCTGTTCAATTAGAATAAACAAGGACAAAAATTCAACCTTGCCTGCCTCCCTCAGAAGAGAGACTGCGTTTTACAATACTAATTCAGACGTGCTGAGAAGCACTCAGATGTATCCATCCACTGCACACGAGGTGCTTTACCCACACTCCCCCTTCTCATCTCTTCACTTTATAGATTGAACTGTTTCATTTCACGGCACAGATGTTTAAGTACAGCTCACAATGTAACTTCAGCATAAAGCAAGAGTTAATTGCAGTGAAAAACAAGGACTGCCACGCCACAGCAAAGCACCAGCCTTCCCTGTTAGGCCAAAACAAGGAAGTAGATTCATGATCTGGAAAACAAAGCTCTTCCTAGGAAACCTGACTGAACCCCCTCATACCTGAACTCACCAAAGACAGCAGGAACTGAGAGGCTGAGCTCAGTAAAACCAGTGACACACTGGTGTTAGTCCTTTTCACAGAATCCCAGACTGGTTTGGCTTGGAAGGGACCTTAAAGACTGTCTTGTTCCAGCCCCTGCCATGGGCAGGGACACCTTCCACAGGTTACTCCAAACCCTGCCCAACCTGGCTTTGGCCACTCCCTGGGATCCAGGGGCAGCCACAGCTGCTCTGGGCACCCTGTGCCAGGGCCTCACACCCTCACGGGGAACAATTCCTTCCCAATATCCCATCCAGCCCTGCCCTCTGGCAGTGGGAAGCCATTCCCTGTGTCCTGTCCCTCCATCCCTTGTCCCTAGTCCCTCTCCAGCTCTCCTGGAGCCCCTTTAGACACTGGAAGGGGCTCTGAGCTCTCCCCAGAGCCTGCTCTTGCCCAGGCTGAACAGCCCATGCAGAGTTTTTGTTTACTGTATTTCCTCTAACCAGTGGAACATTTGACAATCAGAATCTCAAAGGCACAAAGCACAGAGATGTGATATTGTGTTAACTGTGTTTGGCATTCCTATTCCACAGGACATTTTGGAAACTCCAGCAATTTCTTGCTCTGCATTTCTCTGAAGGTGACACAGCAGCAGCAGGTTGTGTGGCTGCTGTTCCTGGAAGCTTCATGCAGCAGCAGAGCTCTTTCAGGGGAATGCCAGGCAGCATTCCCATCTGCAGCAGAGGAACTCCTGCTCCTCCAGCTAGAGAGGACCAGGATGCCATTCAGGGAAGCATCAGCAGTGGGATCCACAGGAAGGGAAGCACTCTCACTGCTGAAAGCAGGCTTTTGTGCTGCTCCAGGGCATTTGTCAATAGCAGCATCAGGCCACAGGTTCGTCAATGTATTTTGCACACATCTCTTCCCAGCCCCATTTGCACTGAGCAATCCTTTCTATTCCCAGATCGAAAGCACACAGTGGCTCTAAAACCAATTATTTGTTTACTGCAGGGACTGTGTCAGTATTTCTGTTTGCCACAGTCCAGTGTGTGCTAAGAGGGACAACAACAGAGGCTCAAACTGTGAAAAAGCCCAGTATCAATTTAAAAGAATATTTAGACTAACCCCAGACAATCAGAAGTGTTCTTATCTTTAGGTTAACATGAAAATAATAACAATAATGAAAAAGAATTTCTTACACAATTAAAGCAGACCTAGCCCACAAACTCCATCACAATCCAGCATCCAGATGGGACCTTCTGCAGAACATTCAGGATGGGCACTTTGTCCCCGGATAAGCTCCGGATCCTACAGCATTAGATCATGGCTTGGACCAAGTCCAGAGACATATGTAAGGATCAGCTGCCATTCCAGATCAGAGTTTGGAGGGACTGGTTTTACTCCAGGAACACATACCACATACTTGGTCAGCTTTCTCCTGGAAAGCAGCACCTAAACTTCCTCTGGCACATTTAAGCTCTGAGAATTTTAAAAACAATTTAAAAGTTCAGTTCTAGATTTAAGCACCCAAGATGTCACTGGACCATGGGCACAGCTACTGCAGCATAACTGCAGGCTCCGAGGCACTGAGGTAATCCACCAACAACTTCTTCCATAAAAAAATATTTATATTTCTGTTGAAATCCACCTAAACTCATCACTTTGTCTTTTGAGATGATGGGTCTCTTCTGAAATCCCTCTGTTTAATTAAGTGCTGAAATCTCAGCACTGGCAGGGAAACAACAGGAATTTTGCCTCTAATTCACTGGATATTTGGGCCTCACTAAGGTTTAAAGATAGTTACAAGCTCTGCACTCCAGAGAGATCCACATGGCTGATAGGCACACACCAATTAGAGGGATTCCCCACATGCTGGTGTCTGGTTTAAAGCAAGCCAAAGAGGAGGGGGCTCGGGGCTCCCAATTATTTCTGGCCTTTCATTCTAGCCCAGATCAGTTTTAAAATATTCCAAGATAGCACAGGCATGACCAAAGCAATTTCTGAAGGTAAAGCAAAAAGTGTGCCAGAGCTATATATAGTCACTGCTCCCAATAGGAAGCAAGGGGGGAACATGTCAAGAGCACAGGGCTGGAAACCCCTGGAAGTAGGTTACAGAAATCCTATAGAAACAGGACAATGACTTTCCAGCATCCATTCAAAACTGCTGCTGGATGTTGTACAGCACCAGCCGAGCTTAAAGGAATTGGTGAATAAGACATTACAGCCCCTTCCTCCTCCTCCTCCAGCACACAGACTTGCAACACACACTGGAAATGTAAATTCAAATCCAGCTCTCCAAAAGATGAATAAAACCCACACAAAAGGGTGATACCGCATGGAATGGCTGACATTTATTACATACCCCTGCTTACCTGTTACAACTTGCTCATAACCTAAACAAGCTCCAAGTATTTGTAACTTACAGAGCTTTCAGAGGATCACTTTTCCCCTCCTCTCTCAAAGAGCATTTGGATGAAACCAAACCAATTAATGAATAAGAATCTATAAGACAATGGCCAATATTATATATATATATATATATATTTATGCAGTAGCTACTCTAGACTCTTACCCAGGAAAACATGGATTTAACACCAGCATTTAAACACCCTTGAACAGATCAAAGAAGCATTTTATTCTGGAAGTCAACAGTCTCCACTCCACAAATACTTCCCTGCTTTCATTAAAAAAATTTTTCCTCTACACTAAATCCATGCATCCCAGTTATCCTGTGCTTTAGAAGCAGCTTACTTGAGCAGAGCTAGGAAGGCAGCAGGCTCCACGTCAGGCAGCTCAATCTCTGTGGAGGTTGTGGCCATCCCACCATTAAACATCGCATCGAAGACAGCGCTGCCCACGGCCAGCACGAACCTAACGTGGAAAACACAAACATGCAAATAAAACCTTATGTTAAATCATATTTATATTCCAAAAAAATCCCGGGCTGGTTGCTAATCCCCAAAGCCACCCTCAGGGAAAGCAAATCATTCGTGGAGTTAAAGCAAAAGTGTTTTGCAAGAGGAGGGAGGGTTGGGCTTGCTGCTCCTGAACTGCAAAGCACCGAAGCTGCAAGGAACTTCTTTCAGAGCCCTGTCCTGGGATACAGCACAGTAACAGTTCCCCAAAGGCCAGGTTTTGGGAATTATGGAATAGAATACACATGGCTGCTTTGCAAAGTCTATGTATCATCCTGAGGTTGAGAAGCAAAGAAACAGGAAAGTTAAGGAGTTCAAGTTCTTTCAGTAAACAGAGCCCAAGTCTTGCTGCAATTCCCCACAATCACCTACTGGAAACACACACGGAAAATTGTCACTGCACACTACCCATCCTCTTCTCCAGCCCCAGGCACACATCTTTGGTGATGGCAGAGTAAGCTCGCAAAACACAAAATTGCACCAGCAGCAGCACCAGGAGCTGCAGATCCCAATCCCTGGCACGGGAGCTGCCCTCCCCAGGCATTTTATTGAGTCCTTCCATGGATAACCGGCTCTGGGCTTAGCCCAGAGGGAAGAACAAACCTCCCTAGGAGCAAACCAGCACAGTGAGGGGCACACAAACCCTTCAGCACTGCTGGGAGCTTACATGGTAATTACTGGCACAGAGAGTAACGTCATTGGCTCTAAAGAGACTGGAAGCAGGAACTTGCACAAAACAGGTTTGAGACCAAAAATTATATCCCAGCAGTCCTGTGCAAACAAGATTATTTTCCCCCGATAGACAACATCTCCTGTTTTAGCAGGAGGCCCAGACCTGGGCTGCTGAGAGGCCTGTGTATATTTAAGCTGCTGTACCTGCCTCGGGACTTAGAAAGCCATTTTGAGAACTTTCTTCTTCAAAAATGCAGAGGTGAGCTTTTGCCATGAAGAATTCCTGGTGCCTGCCACCATGCAGCTCCCTGAAGTTAAACTGAAGGTCACAGCTCAGCATTGTGGGGCAGCAGAGAAGCCCAGGCTGCAGGAGATGACTACAACCACTTCTCTACCAACTAGGAAAAGGAAAAAAGCTGGAATATTCCAGGCTCTTGCTGCAGCGGTGTGATGCACACTTCCAGAGAAGCAGCAAGAACTGTGGGCAGAAATCCATACAAGACAGCAGGCATGGGGCCATGAAACCTCCAGCCCAAGGGAAACCCAGCACTAAGGGGGAATTTCAGTCAGATCTAGTAGGAAATGACCTTTTAAAAGTAGGAAATTTCCATTTAAACAATGTTTTCATTTTCTCGCTTTTCATTCCCCTCCCATCCAGAGGAGGCTTCCCAGGGATACAATGGAGTGAAGCTCCATGGATGTGCCAGGCTCATTTGCTGTGATGGAGTTTGGCTGACGAGTCGGCTTATTGTTCCTGATGGGCTCAGGGAGCTCGGGACAAACCACAGTGGTTACAAAAAAGTACACACATGCATATTTCTGTCAAACCATTCTCAAGAAAAATGTCAAGAACAAATAAAAACCTTCCTCACAATACCAGAATTGCCAGATGAAACAAAAATCCTTGTTCCTCCAAAAGCAGCAATGGTGGCAAAACAATCACTGGCTTTGTCTGATACTAAAAATTAACATATATTAATTGCGCTCTCAAATTTTCATTCTCACAGCCAGCACAGTATAGGTCCTCAATAAGCAAGAGCTTTCAGAAGCTATTTGAAAAGGGCATTCATTAAAAAAAACTCTCAAATGTTTGCTTCCATTTCAGTTGGGGACAAATCAGTCGGATTTTGTAAACTGCTGAGCCCTAATAGGATCCTGGGAGGTGCCAGAGAAACACAAGACTCCACATTTGAAGTTTTCTTAAAACATTAAGAGAACATAATTAAAATAAGAAAATCCCTCTCTCTCCAGTGTTTTCTTACTCTTCCTAAAATGAACATTTAAAGCTGCTCTGAAGACACTCCAGGAAAAGCAGGGATGCACACCATTCCTCCCACACGATCCACCAGCTTTCCCCAACCATGCAGGTCTGCAGAAGGAAGAGATGGGGTTTGTTTCAGATGGGAAAATCCAACAGAGGGTTATTTTTAAACACTTTCATGTCCAAAACAGAGTGGACTACTGAAAGGAGGCAGAGAAATCAGCAGAAACAGAAGAACTAAGAGAGCAACGCCTGATTTCTCCTCACTCCCTTTGCACCAGGAAGAGCAAAAGTAAACTGACTTTCAGCAATAAGAGTCACAGGAACTTCCCTGAGGTTAATAATTTCATTTCCCTTCAAAAGGATCCAAAGCTGACTCCACAGGCTGTCGAAGGCTTGCAAGAAAATTTCTCCTTCTGTTATTTTGCTTCCTACCACAACTTTCACTGCTTCATGTTCACCTTGGCACCTCCACTTGTCACCTGGTTTCATCTGCACACCCACCAGCGCTGCTCCCTTTCTAGGCACTGCAGTAACACCAATAATAAATGAAACCACTCAAAACCCACAACTACCCCACTGCTGCTGCACCAGCTCCCTCCTCCATCCACGCCACTGCGGAGAAACCTTAAAATATCTATTCCAGAAGAGCTGGCACAGGAACAGAGCAACATGTGACGTGCTGGAGCTCGGTGACACTGTAGGTGATGAAAAGCTGATGATGAAGATGATGGTGTGCTGGCTGCAGAGGATGCAGACCCCAGGCGAAAGGAGCAGGAGGCAGGAGCAGCCCTGCACAGGAGCAGGAGCCGTGAGACACCTTGGCACGTGATGCTGCAGGAACTGTGAGTGAATACGTGCCCAAGAAAAGACAGGATGGGCTCAGAAGAGACTCCTGGAAACAACAGCCAAAATCTTACTCAGGCGGTCTCCAAACTCTAGATCTCCCTGGCTGGAGCACACATGAGGTTGCATCCCCACACACTTGCCCTGCTCACTCTCGGGCCCTGTTTTCTGGCCAATTAACAAGTTTAATTATGACACCCATGCAGCTCCCGGCTGATGAGATTTAGACATTTCTAATCTCATTGATACTGTGCTCAATGAAGCAGATCTGGAAAAAGACAAAAACCCCTTCCCTCTTACTGCTGGGTCTAATCAATGTGTTGACCTTGGTCATGCTGGCGCCGTGAAGCTTCAAGGCAGCTGCTCGGCCCAGCCTTGACACTGAAAAACATTAAGGCCATCCCATCTTCTTCATGGCTGATTCAGCAGCAAGAGGGAACGAGCTTCAGGCTCAGAGACAGGGCCTGCTCCAGGGTAGGCAAGGAACTTCCACAGGGTCTGGAGCCTCCTCCAGGTAGAAAACACCTGATCTTCCCAGGGCTGCAGATGCTTGGACAGGTGACCCTTCAGTCAAATCCATTTACACCTTTTATCTACAAACTGGGCTCTCACACACAAAACAAATGTTTGCTCTTAGTTGCTCTGTGAAGTTTCTTTTGTCTGTCTCTGCGGCTTGATAGGAACTGCTGAGCCACAGAATCCCAGACTGGTTTGGGTGGGAAGGGACCTTAAAGCTCATCCAGTCCCACCCCTGCCATGGGCAGGGACAGCTTCCACTGTCCCAGGCTGCTCCAAGCCCCATCCAACCTGGCCTTGGGCACTTCCAGGGATCCAGGGCAGCCACAGCTGCTCTAGGCAACCAGGGCCTTGCCACCCTCACAGGGAAGAATTCCTTCCTGATATCTAATGTAAATGTCCCTTCCTTTCAGATTAAGGCCGTTAACTGAATTTGCCAGATGAACTCAGAAACACACTGAAGGATGTCTACAGCTCTGTCAGAAATGTCTTCCTTGCACCAGCTGTAGTAGAACAGGGACAAGAGTGAACGGAAGATTTCGTGATGTGACGGAAAGCAGAAAGCAGCGTGTAAACCTCAATCGCTCTTGTCCCTGTTCTACTACACCCAGCACCTGTGGACAACATCAGCTGTCCTCACTGGGCACATGCCACTTCATTACCTCAACCTACAAATGCTCCATATCCCCTTGGCTCCATCCTGGAGAAGCCTGACCAGGATGACCTGCACCATCACTTCCAGCTCTCACAGGACTGCATCTCTCGGATTATTTGTGCTTCCCAGTCTGCTGACAAAGCCACTCCTAGCACACCATGAAGTCATATCAAGGATGACAGGTAGGATGCTGCAGATCACTCTTCAAGGCAACAAGAGGAGCTGTCCAAGAACCCTATTTAGGAGTTGCTCCTCCTGCAACCATGCTTTGTACCTGCCTTGGTCTGAAAATTTACACAATTAAACCAGACAACCTGGGAGCTGTACACTATTGTGCCAGGGAAGGCTTAGATGAGGTATCAGGGAAAATTTCTTTAGAGAAAAAATTGTAAAGCATTGGAATGGGCTGCCCAGAGTGGTGGTGGATTCACCATCCCTGGAAACTATAAAAAAACCTGTGGATGTGACACTTGGGGACATGGCTTAGTGGTGAACATGGTGGTGCTGGGCTGAGGTTGGACTTGATGGTCTTAAAGGTCTTTTCCAACCTTAATAACTCCATGATTTTATGATTCCAGACATCTGACAAAGCACCAACACCTGCCCTGGTCACTGAAGCAAAAAAACAACTCTCCAATTGAACTCAGGGTTGCTTTGCAACAATTCCAGCACAAAGTATCTTCTGCTGTAAAGCTGCTGTGGGAGAACTGAGCACAGAAGGGGTCTGGGTGGTTTTATTTTAAGCTCTCTTACTTCTGAAATAACCACAGTACTCCATGAATCACCAGGATATCCCAACTGTAACATCACAGAGACAAGTTTTACTAAAATCTCTAGAATCCTCAGGTGTGATGTCACACCATGACACACTCCATTCTATCTTTACCACCCAGAGCACCAGATGAATTTCAGAGCAATTAAGCAGCATCTCACTTTGGGGCCAAATTTTTTTTTTTCAAAGCTTCATTTATTTTACATTTATTTCTGGGCTGAACATCACCTGTCCCCACCCAGCAAGCCTAGTTCTCACGACAGGAGCAAGCTTACCCAAATACTAATTAAGCTTCAAATTATAAGAGAGCAAAGCTGACACCCTAAACACTCAAACCAGCCTAGAGCAAGTGTGGCTTGTTCTGAAAGAGAGACAGAAGGGGGAAATCTGAAGAGGAAACTTCCAGGAACGTGAGCACTTAGGAGAAAAGCAATAGTTTGAACCCATTTGGAGCAAGGCTCCCTTTGCCAAGCAACACTTCCAGGTACACCAAGGAACCTCCCTCACTCCGTTAAAGTTGGTTCCATCTCTGAGCTCTTCCTTGGGAGGCCCTTCCCAGGGTAGGGGGAAGAGGGTAGCACACATGGATTCACTGGAGCTCCCCCAAGGAGCCAGCCAAATGTCAATCAGCCACATCAGATCCGCATCATCCAGGTGGAGGCGATTCCCAGTTCCTCTGGGCTGCAAATTCTTAAATGGCAGCTCGGCCTTAAGCATTAACCTCCATGGGTTACTCAGGCCCAGGTGTCATTCTCAACACAGCTCTTCCAGCTCTTTATGGTAGTGATTAACCCCCAAAATACAGGGCTTCAGGAAAGACTCAATAAAGGTCATTTTAAATTAAAATGTTGTGCCTGAAATTCAGATTCTCAAATCATTGTTCTTTCATTTCCATTCCCAAAGCTCTCACTGATTTTGGTGATCCCTGTCTGATTTTGGTGATCCCTGTCAGCAGGGATCAGGTGGCCTGGGTCACTATTCCTCCTCTCCTCCAATTCCCACTAAACCAATGATTACTTCCAAGTGAGATCCAGGGATTTGGGGTTTTCAATGCTGCGCCTGCCCCACTCATGCCATCCCTCTGGAAAAAATACTCTCACCCAAACCCTGGACCCATCCCGGGCTGGTGACCATGAGGAGAGGCATGATACCGACCCAAGGGCTGGGAGAGATGTGGGGCGACACAGACTGACCACATTGGGGGTCCTGTGCCAAGGACGTGTCCCTGAGCAGAGGGTGAAATGTGGGGTGCAGTTATGTGACCCCCTTTTCCCTCTTCACGGGGGAGGTGCAGCAGCCCAAATCCCGCGTTGCTGTACCCTACTCGATGGCACATCACCCCCCGAGGTTGCAGGAGAGCCCACAGCCCTCCCAGGGCCATCTCTGAGGGGCAGTTTTGGGCATGAGGGGCTATCCCTGAGGGAGAGTAAAGGGATCATCTCTGAAGAGGAGGAGGGGCCATCCCTGAGGAACAGTTTTGAGGATAAGGAGACATTCCCTGAGGAGCAACACCTGAAGGGCAGTTTCAGGGGATAAGGGGGCAATTCCCTGAGAAGAACATGAGGGAGCAAAGGGAACAATCACTGAGAAGCAGTTTTGGGGGATAAGGGAGCAACGTAGAGGGGTCAGGAGAGCAATCCCTGATATGAAGTGAAGGGCATAAGGAGGCAATTCCCCGAGGGAATAAGGGAGCAATTGCCTCGGGGGATAACGTGGGGGCAAGACGAGCAATCCTCGAGGGGCAATTTGTGGGATGAGAGGGTGATCCCTGACAGGAGGAGCAGCGATGCCTGAGGGGCAGTTCTGTCAAATAAACGGTCGATTCCCTTTCTCCGTGTGGGGGGAGTGAGGGGACGCCCCCAGGGCCATCGGGCCGGCCCCCACGACCCTCCCGAGGCGCGGGACCCGCGGTCACCCCGCAGGGCCATGGGGCCGGATCCCCCACACCCCACATCCCTCCTGCATCCCCGGCTCCCCACGCGTAGGACCCCCGCGCCCCCCGCCCCACCTGTGCGCCGGGATGCGCTGGGAGCCGCGGCCCTTCCCCACCAGGAAGTGCACGTCGCTGAGCACCTCGTTGTTGAAGAGGAACGCGAACCGCTCCTGCACCGTCGGCTTCGTCGCCTGCCAGTTGTACACCGGCTCCCGCTGCAGCGCCCCGCCGGGACCGCCCGCTCCGCCGGCCGCCCCCGCCGCCCCCGCCGCCGCCGGGCCCCCCGCGCCTCCGCTGGCCGCCGGCGGGTTGGCGGCGCCGCTCTGGTTGTAGGTGAGGCCGGGCGGCGAGGCGGGCGCGCCGTTGGTGCAGGCGGCGGCCGCGGCCCCGTTGCCCGGCGGGGGCGGCGGCGGCTGCGGGCAGGAGGAGGAGAGGCCGCCGGGGCCGCCGCTCCCTCCGGCCGCCATCTTGTGCGGCGGGGCCGCGGGGGCGGGCGGCGCGGGGCGGCGCTGCAGCAGCACCAGCACCAGCAGCGGCGGGCGGGACACGGCGGCGGGCGGGACGGGGACGGGGGCGAGGGCGGTGGAGATGTCGGCGGTGGCGTCGATGGCGGTGGCGTCGATGGCGGTGCGGATGCAGAGCGCCGGGCAGCAGCGGCGCATGGGGCGGGCGCCGCCGCCGGCCGGGCACGGGGGGAGCGGCGGAGGCGGTGGCGGGGCGGGGAGAGGGCGTGGGGCGGCGGGCGGGGCCGGCACGGAGGAGGAGGATGGAGGGCGATGCGAGGGGGAGTGAGGGGGTGATCCCTAAGGGGGTGATTCCTGAGGGGGCGATCCTTGAGAAGGATGAAGGTACATCCTTGAGGGGCGCTTGCGGGGGTGAGGGGGCGATCCCTGAGGGGCACTTTTGGGGGAAAAGGGTCATTTTCCTGACGGGAGACATAGGGGAGAAATCCCTGAGGGGCAGTTTTGGGGCAAGAGGGGATGAGACCCTGAGGAACCAGTGTGGAGGAGTGAGAGGGGCAATTTTGGTGGGCGATCCCTGGGGACAATTTGGAGGATGAGGTCCCTTAGGGAGAGTAAGGGGTTGGTCCCTGAAAAGGATGGGGACTATCCCTGAGGGGAATTTTGTGGGACAAAGGGGACGACCCTTGAGGAGGTGAGGGTCAGTCTCTGAGGGATGGTTTTGGGAGTGAGGGGGTGACCCCTGAAGAGGAGTAAAGGGATGATCCATGAGGGAGTGATCCCTGAAGATGATGAGGGGCCAAACCTGAGGGACAGTTTTGAGGATAAGGGAGCATTTCCCTGAGGAGCAATGTGGAGGGGGGCAGCAAGAGGAGCAGTTGAGGGGCAGTTTTAGGGATGAAGGTACGATCCCTGAGGAGGATGAAGGCACATCCCTGAAGGGGGCCATCTCTGAGGAGCAAGGAAAAAGGGAGTGATTCCCTGAGGAGTAATGAGGTGGAGCAGGGGGTCAGAGAAGCAATCCCTGAGGGGCAGTTTTGAGGGATAAGGGGATGGCTCCCTGAGGAACTGTGTGAGGGAGTGACAGAAGCAGTCTTTGAGAACCAGTTTGGGAGATAATGGCAATTCCCCGAGGAGCAACGTTAGGGAGGCAAAGGGGAGCAATTCCTGAGGGGCAATTTTGAGAGATAAGGGGAGCATCCTGTGAAAGGGGTCATTCTGAGGAAGATGAGGGATGAGGGAGCCCAGAGAGCAGTTTGTGAAGGGATGAGAAATGGGGTGCAATTCACAGAGAGGAGGTTGGGAGTAAAGGGGCTGAAGGGGGTCAGTGCTGGGGGTGAGGAGCCAAGGAGGTTTGGGGTGTGTGGAATGAAGGTGAAGTGGGGGTTTTCCCTTCATGCTCTCACACACCAGCCATTCCTCTGCAGCAGACCCAGGCCTCCACCATCCTCAGACCCCTGCTTTGTGCCCAGCAATTCCTCACAATAATCAGCCCAGAGTTACTGGCTGCTGCTGCTGCTGACACAGGCCTGGAGCACCACGGGACACCACATTACTAGGCCCACCACAGGTATTACCCTGCACAGACCAGGGAGCCACAGCACCCTGATCCCTCACCTGGTCATGCCCTGCTGCTCCCGACATCCTGCTGGACCTGCTCAGCCAGAAACCACTGGCCAGTGTTGTCCCCACCGATGGCATCTCCTTACCAGGCAGCACGAGGTGGAGATGGCGCAGGGGCAGGAGCTGGCTGCAAAGCAGAAGATTAATTAAGAGGCTGTGCCACTGCCTCGCTGTGATCTCAGTAACTGAACCGTTAAAGTGATTTATTCTTCGCAGGGTAATTACATTCCCCCTCTCTCTGTTATCCATCCCCTGATCTGTGCTGCACACACATCCAGTCAGGAGCAGGCGTGTGGTCCGTGAGTCGATGTGTCAGGGGGGAGATGGCCTGGCTGCCCCTTCTGCTTCCTGTGCCTTGGCGTTACGGCTTCTGCAACGCACAGAGACATGCTGTTTGTATGGATTGTGTGCTGTTTGTATGGATGTGTGCTGTTTGTATGGATTCAACGCTTCCAGACCCTCCCACAGCTCCGAGACCTCCCCATGGACTGCTACAGCCGGACATAGCAGTGCTGCTACACCACTGATTTTGATCGAGAGCTTCCAACATGGCTTTGTATCATGTCATCAATACCCATTTCTGATGCATTGTGTGCTGTCAGGTTCTTTGCTGCATTTTTAAAGCTGCGTTTCACATGGACAAGTTTGGGGAAATCCTGTGCAGAGTTCAGTCCCATCTTAACAGTCCCTGTGCAGGCAGGAATGGCTAGGAGCCTTTAGAATCAGAGAACCACAGAACCACAGAATCATTAATATTGGAAAACATTTTTAAGATCATGTCCAACTGCTAGCCCAGCACCACTAAACCTTGTCATCACATGTTTTTTGAACAGTTCCAGGGCTGGAAACACTTACAGCATTTTAGAGCAACTATTTAGAGTATTAAAAAGTAGTATTTTTCAGAGGAACAGTCCTTTTTCCTGTGAAATCTTTCATTTATTAATAATAACCAGGCATTCAATACTCTCAATACTCAATACTCATTCAAGCCGTATTCTCTCTTAAAACGCTGCATCCTTTACTCTTTCACGCCGTTTGCTCGGCACATCACTCCCCCCTTTCTGGCCCAGCTGCTTGCACACATTTCAGCGTCACTTTTCCCTCGGGGCCGTGCAGCCTGGCCGCCCGCCCGCGCCCTGCTCAGGCCTGTCCTGCTTGCGGATGGCTCCTTTCGGCCAGAAACGTTAGAGGGAGCTGGAGGCTCGCTGTGCCCGGCTGGATGGCTGGACATGGCTGGTGGCTGGCAGGGATGGCCTGGAGCCGCGTCCCAAGGGCCGGGGGGCACTGGCTGTGTGATCCCGCCCTTCTCCGGCTCCAGGACTGCTGCAGGAGCGTCACTGAGGGGCTCCTGCCCTGCCTGGGAGGTGCAGGATCATCCAGCCCAGCCCATGCTGGTGGTGGAGGCTGAAGCTTCTTCATCATAGCATTCCCTGCTCCCAAATCCCAGCAAATTCATCCTCGAGAAACTGTGGTGCCTCCGAGGGGTCGGTGTGCCTGCCGGGGGGGACGGGTGCTTCTCCATCACATGGGGAGGGGATTCCGCACCCATTCAATCCTGATCTTCCCAGCACCACCAGCCTGCTCTGTGCTGTGCTCACCATGCCAGCCCTGCCACCCTGCATCAGACAGATCCTGGTTATTCAGCCCGTGAAGAACTAAATAAGGGTGATTTGTGTTGTGGCAGGAGCCAGGGGCTTAACTTGCGACCAGCGTAAGGAAACACAGCCCTGGAAATAAGGGATAATGGCACAGAGATCTGTGTGGGACACTCACCAAGGCGCTGTAGGGTGGGGTGAGCTGTTTGCTGCAGCAACCCAGCACCAACACCACGGTGATCAGTGGTGTGTTAGACCAGAGAAATAAAAAGATGAGTGTCATACAGGAGACTTTACCATCCCAAAAATAAACCCGGGAACAAACGCTCCTATAAAAGGCTCGGCGTCATTATTTCTGGGTCTGGTAGCCAACAGATTCCTTCAGAGATCAGGCACTGGGCTAAGGCAGAGCCGTTTTAGCTGGGGCATTCACAGGCTGAACAAAAGCCTCACCCCAGCAGTAACGCTGGGCAGGGAAATCACTGGGGTTCAGCTGATGGGATGAAGGCTGACCCCATCCGGGGCTGGACATGAAGGGTCTCACAAGGCTACGAGCAGCTGGAATTAAACCAGTGGGACTGGAGTGCTCAGAGTTGGATAGCAGAGAACATCTGGCCTTTCTTCACCTCACAGAGGCAGGAAAATACATTTAGAATGTGTGCTCCAAGCAAAAGCTGGAAATGTGTGCTCCAAGCAAAGGCCAAGCAGACACAGCTCTCCCCTGGCTGAGGAGCTGAGGCGTTCCAGAATGGAAGGAAGCTCCAAGGAAGACTGCATGGCAAAGACAGAGCCATCCCGGTGTGAGCCAGAGGAGGGCAAAGTGCCAAACCCTGTGCCTTAGCACCAAACCTTGATCTAAACCTCCAGCCAGGTGAGAAGGTGACTCACGAGGCCCAGGACCCGCTCCAGCCATGGGCACAGCTCTCCTGGGTTTGGGAAAACCTGATCTTGCTCCACTCCCACTGACTGACTACGGCTCCCAATGCCCGTGCAATTCCACCCAGAGCTGAAATCCAGTGGGAAAGCCAAAGCTGCACCCCGTGGCTCTCCAAAAAACACACTACACTATCCAAAACCACAAACAAGGCTGACCAAGGTCTTTTCCAGACAGGGTAGGAAACGGACATGCCATGCTGTGCCGGTGCCACCAAGGCTCCTGGTGCAGAGGGACCAGCCACAGGAAACACAGGCAGGGGCAGACCCCTGTGCTGGCTCTGCTGGGGTGCACATCACGCACTCCCTGAGATGACTTCGGAGGGAGGACCTGCACACAGCAGTCAAAATCACACCAAAATGACACATTCTAACAAAAAGCCACCCCAGACTGGTTTGTTTGGGTTCCCTGGATAGGAGACATGATTCTCTGCAAAATGCACAGTCCTTTCCTTCTCTGCCCCATCCCAGAAAACATTTTAAAAGCATAAAAAGGAAAACTAAATCTTTTTTTGATCCAAAACAGCTGTTTTGCATCAAAACACACTTCACACCTTCTAATCCGCATTGCCCAGTGCAGGTTTGGGGTTCACTGAGGGTTCAGGAGAGCAGTCTGGTCTGAGGGAATGCATGTTCCTCCCTCCAGGGTTTATTTTTGGGCAGATACTGAATCAAAATGTTGACTAATCACCCAGATAATCATCTGTCACCAGCAGAGCCAGGCTCAGACCCAAAATACTGAGGACACTTCATGTTTGCTCCTGCCCAGCTGCCTCAGTGCCCTGGGCTGAAGCCAGATGTGACCCCACCGGCCACCCCAGCGCTGCAGTCACTCAGATCCGATCATGACCCAATGGCTCCGTTAAATCCTGAAAACAGGCGGACTGGCACAAGCCACCACGTCACCCAAAGCGTGGCTGAGCCCCTACGTCAGCCAGGCCACCCTGGTGGCTCTGCAGTGGCCCCTTCACTCTGGGCCAGCGTGGGCGGCACCGGCGCTGCTCCTGCTGCGGGGCTTTTCTCCAATGCAAATCCACGCCGGGGTATTTATAGCGCCCTTATCCCGGCGGAGCCTATTTTGGGCTGATGCTCAGGCACCAGAGCAGCACAGGTTATTTTAACCCAGCGCTGAGTTATTTTCGGAGCTGCCCTTCTCTGCACGTGCTCAGGAATGGTTTCCAACTACCAGGCGCTTTCTGGGGTTGGGGAAACTGGGGAAGGGGGAGAAGAGGGACCATGCGAAGGAATTTCAGAAATTAAAAGTTAAACCAGCATATGCAGCAAAGCTGCCTCTGACACACCTGTCTGGGATCCACCTGGAATCTTGGAAGGAGGGTTGTCTGCAGGATAGCCTACAAGCAAAAGGCAGGAGAGGAAAGATTTCTGGAGCACATAGCTGAGGGCCCAGTGATGGTGAAACAACATGCAAGGGAGGAAGAAGAGCCAAGAGCAGGATGCTTCTAAAATGTCCAGGGTCACCAGCTGGTGGCCCCAGGCCCAGGAGGAAGCAATGGCTTTGTTCATCCTCTGCATGCAGGGAGCCCCAGCTCTGTTCTCACCACACGCCATCCTGGAACAGCCAGGGAAGGGAGACTTCTGGAGCCATCCTGTCCAGATCCAGATGCTGCAAGAAGCAGCTGCACCATTTAGCAAACAGTGAGCCTGGGTTCTCAGCAGTGTTGCAGTGGGGCTCTCCCAGCTCAGAGCTGGGAGTAGCAGCCCCATTCCCCAAACCAGGGCTGCCATGGATGCCAGGGCAGCAGCACTAGGGCAATGGCATCCAGAGGGATCCAGCTCCATCCCCCAGCATAGCAGCAGGGCTGGCCAAGTCAGGCTTTTTTGTTGTTTGGGGGTTTTTTTTTGTTCTACAACATCTTGCCTTGTTCAAGTAAGAAAGTGCAGCAGGGCCTCTACAGCCCTTTCCCAGACCCTGATCCCCAGCCTCCAGTCCCCACTGCCTTCCCTATCCCACCACACTTTCCCCTTGCCTCAGTGTCCCACTCTACCCCATGACCCATGGAGGTGTGGGGGGGATGTGCCAGGGCTGTCCCCGGGGGTGGCAGGGCAGTCCCAAGGCCACTGGGTGCAGCTGGCAGGGAGCACAGCCCTGCCCCGTGACCTCCAGCTCCCATTGGGATACAGCAGATCACACCATCCCACTGGGAAACGTGAATCAGGGCCTGAGCCACTGCCAGCCCCTATTCCTGGCATCCCACCCCAGCCACACTCCCAGCCCCCATAGGCCAACTGCAGGCTGGGAAGGAGCAAGTGAAAATTTGGAAGGATTATGGTGGGAGGACCCCCTGGATGGAGTGCCACCCACACCTCCAACTTGCCCAATATCCCCCCCCAACTTGCCCCACCTGCCACAGCCACCTGCCCACCACGTAGGTCTCAATGCATTTTTATTAAATTCTTACAAAACAGAATACAAAATTCTGGCATCAACAATTGTTATAAAGGAAAACTTCAATTCAGCTGTATCAGGTCACCTGGTACATACAGTAAAGTGCTTCTTTTTGTGTGGTTTTTTTTTCCTTTTTCGTTTTTGTTTTTTTTGTCTTTTTTTTTTTTTTAATATTTTCATTTTTATTTCCCAGCCAGCCCCCGAGCAGAGGCCGCTGTTGCACAAACCAACAGTGCGTTAACGTGACTCTTGTCGAACCAGCTTTGGCAGTCTTCATCAATTGTAAAGTGGAGAAAGTTTCTCCTGGTTTGATAAAAAAGAGTTAGCTTCACAGTAAACGTTTCTAACCAGTTCTAAGTCGAGTTAGTTGGCTGGAGGAAGGGCGGGGGGGAAGGAGAGGAAGCAAAAACACTTAACATTTCCAGCTTAAAAAAAAAAATTTTTTTTGAAGTTGGTTTCCAAGATAGATGCTCTATGGGGGGGAAAGCTTGGAAAGAGGAAGAGGAGGAAGAAGGGTGTTGGTGAGAGGGGGTCGCTGGTGCTGGACCACGGGAGCATCTGTCTGGAAACCGCCCCAGGAACGGCGCTGGCAGCGGGGAGGGGATGTCTGTCCCTGGCACAGGGGTGTCCCCAGCCATCCCAGCCCGAGCCCTGCCCTGCCAGGGCACCTGTGGGTGCCCAGCACTGCCACGAGCCAGGCTGGAGGTTTTCCAGAGTCGATTCCCAGCTCTAGAGGCATTTAAAGATTCTCTACCAATGCACAGACCTGGCCACGGGTCACCCCCAAGTGCCACGCCAAGAGCGCCGGGTCCAAACCAAACCCCCCCCCAAAATGCAAAGCCGAACCCAGGCCAGGCTCGGATGCTCCCGGCACATCCTCCAACTCCCACAGCATCTTCTGGCTGCACATCCCCAGCCAAGGACACCCACGGGACACGGTCAGGGTCACCCAGGCCTTCCCCAGAGTGTGTGGAGTACTTATATATATATATATAGATATAATAGAGATCACTCTTACGCGCGGGGAAAAAGGGGAAACTCAGTTTGCCAACAAAAGCAGCACGGGGGACAGACAAATTTTGGAGACATCCCCCTGCCATCCCCTTCCCATGATTTTTTTTTTGTTTTTTAAAAAAGGCTGCGGCGTGCAGCATCAACGATAGCTTCACAATACCAGCTCAAGGCATCGCGTACTGTACATCATTCAAGTATTTCTTAATATAAGACAACAAGGAATTATCTACAACTGATAAAACAAAATAAGCTATAAAAAGTAACAATGTACAATCAAGATGGATTTTTTTTTCTTTCTGTTAAAGGAGGCCTCTCCAGGGTGTCCCGGTGCCTGCGGGATGGGGTCTCCCCTCACCACTGCCTTGCTCCTCCCCACCTGGCACAGTGGGACCGGGGGCACACGGGGGAGAGGGAGATCACAAGTGTGAGGCAGTTTTGGGAGTGGGATGGGGATGGAGTCACCCTCCCCGACCCCCCTGGGTCAGCAGAAAGGCTGGAAAGGGTGAGAAAAGATGGCCCCTGCCCTAAACTCCATCAACACCCAAGATCATCTCCCAAGATAACTCACGCACACCTCCCTGAAACAAAAAACAACATATATTGCATAGTATTGCTGTCAGCAGTCTTAAAATAAAAAGGAGAACTTCTGTTTTTTTTTTTTTCCAGAGACAGCGACTGTCTTCAGCTGAAGACCCAGGGAAGTTTGTTCCCCAGCTCAGAGTTCCCAAACCCTCACCTGTGCACACGATGGGCCAAGGCTGCTTTTGCAAAATATAAAGCTCAAAGCACTGAGTCGGAAAGGACAGGAGGTGGCTATGAAGGGGGCACTGCCCTCCCAGCGGGATAGGGGCTGGCAGTGGGCACAGCTTGGTGGCAGGGAGCAGGGGGTGTCAGGGGAATCTGGAGGCACTGGGGGCAGCTGGAGGCCAATTTGGCCCCGAGTGCGGGCACCGCTCACCCGGACAGACCCAGAAACCAGCCAAGGGCCTCGTCCTGACTCAGCACCCCGAGTCCCCCCCGCCCCAAAGCAAGAGGAAAGGACAATGCCACGCACACCTGAACACACGTGAGCAGGGATGCACATGCGTGACCACGCACACCAGCGCTCCCCGGCTGCTGAACAGCCTGCTGCCCTGACCCCAAACCTTCCAGCCCCACATCCTGAGCTGTCCCCAGGCTGCTCTTCCATGCTGTGGCCCTTGGGTGCTGCCACCAGCCCGGCTGCTCACCCCCTGGCATCCCTGGGGCATTGGGCACCCTCTGTGCCCCCCGACCCTCCTGCCACAGCAGCCTCGGGGCCAGCCTGAAGCCACGGCAGGTCTCACCATCCTGCAGCAGGTCCCGACACTCTTTAAGGGGGTCCTTGCTTTCCACAGAGCACACAATTCCCAGAGGGTGTTTCTGGCTGCTCTGGCCACCCTGAACACCTCATTCCCCCTTGCACCTCCACAAGGGCACAGCCACCAGCCCTTCCAAAAACCGGGGTGCAACACCTGACCTGGCACAAGAGCACAGCCCTGGATGCCCACGCATCCCCCAGGGAGCCACCAGCCGGAGCGTGGGAGGAAAGGAAGACATTTCTCCGTGCCCTGTAGAGAAGCACAGCTGGCAGTTTAAAACCAACAATAATTAAAAAAAAAAAAAAAGAAAAAAAGAAAAGAAAAAGAGGAGTGAATAGCTTATTCTGGAAGCAGGATGCTGAGCAGAGAGGGTGGGTTGGGCACTGCTCCCTCACTGGCACCGTCTCTCCCTAGCCCAAGCAGTTCCCTGCACAACGCCCACAGTGTCCCTGTGGAGCAGAGTTGGGGACACCCCCGAGCACAGGACAGAGGGGCTCCCCACATCTCCCACACCGGGGAGGTGCCTCCCAGACCCCCAGGAAGGGGTTTTTGTGGGATCTACCCCAACACTGAAGAGAAACCTGCAGCTCCAAGGGGAGAGACGAGGTTAAAACGCAACTCCCGTTGTTGAAAACGCGACCGAGGGTCTTTTGTTCACAGTATGAAATGAGCTGAAATCGTCAAAGCAGCCGCGGATACAAAGAGTCCTTTGGTGTCGGGGAGGGGGGGAAAATGTCAGAGGAGAAACCAAGAGTCGGGAAACAAAAGTCCGTGTGTCTGTCAGATGTCCTTGAGTGTGCCCTGGGTGAAGCAACCCCACGCTTGATTTAATACCTTAAAAAAAAAAAAGATCTTAAACAAACCCTCCCACCCCCAGACCTACAAGATCAGCAAAACCTTGGAAACCAGCCACAGGGACGAGTCCTGATCTTGTCACTAGCCAGAAACGGTGGGGTTGGGGCAGAAAGGGGAAGAAAGAAAGGAGGAGAAGGGACAAGGGGTACAACAGGTGCGAGGGGCACCGCTCAGGCTTGGTCGGCCACCAGGACCAGCGGGGCCACCAGGTGCTGCCCGGAGGCCACTGCCTTGGCCAGGCTGCTCTTCTGCCGCCGCTTGGCCAGCTTGGACTCGGAGGGGGGGGAGAGCTGCATGGCCCGTGAGGTAGCTTTGATGATGATGGGTCGTGCTTCCTCCTCCGCCTCTTCCTCCTCGTCCTCGTCGTGCCGCGTCAGCTGGCGGTTGACAGCAATGGCCTCGGCGGCAAAGGAGGTGAGCTCTTTGGCACTGCTGTTCCTGCAGGAGAGGCACAGGCTCAAGAGGGTGCAGCGGGCTGGAGGGAGGTCGGGGTCAAATATCCGGGTGTCCCTCCTCACATGCTGGCCATGCCAGACTGGTCAGACACCAAAAATATGGCCCAAACCCAAAGCGGCAGGGCTGCCCAGACAGAGAGTCGTGCCAGAGCCCTCAAAAGGCAGAAGGAATGGACAGTAATGCTGAGGAGTGAAGTCAGGATTCAGGGGTCTGAGGGTGTCCCAGGGCCACCCACACTCACCTCTGCAGGATGATGGGGGTTGGCAGGGTATTATCCGGAGCACACTGCAACAAAATGCAGCCAGTCAGAGCCTGGAGTTATGCAGAGGCCACCCCGGCTTTCGGGAGCAGAGAGCAGGGAGGGGACATCAACACTCACCCCCTGCACCCAGGGGTGCTCTAGGACCTGGGCTGCGCTGAGCCGCTTCTTGGCATCTCTCACCAGCAGCTTGGAAATGAGGTCTTTGGCTCCAAAGGAGATGTGTGCCCAGTCCTTGTCGGGAAACTCGTACTTCCCCTCCTGGATACTCTCAAAGAGCATGTTCTGAGCAGGGGGAGAAATAACAGGGGCTCAGCCAGAAGTGCTGCAGCCAAAGTGGGGGCGGGTTGGGCGCTGCCGGGCCCCCACGCACCTGGCAGGTGTGGCACGCCTCGCCCCGGTCCCAGCCGCAGTCGGAGCCGCAGTGGCCCACAAAGGGGGGGTACCCACTCAGCATGATGTACAGGATGACACCCAGGCTCCACAGGTCACAGCGCTTGTCGTAGATGGAGGCCTCCTCATTGAAGGCTTCCACCACCTCCGGGGCCATGTACTCGGCCGAGCCACACTGCAGGGACAGGCAGGGTGAGCCCCACGGGGTGGGGACCAATGGGGCAGGGAGAATGGGAGGGTCCTGCCAGATCTATGGGACTGCACCTCTGAAGGGAAGGTGCAGACATGGCTGCTCCCCAGGTTTGTTCCCACCACATCACCCTGCTGGGTTTCCCACCACAGGGGATGCCACAGACCTGCCTCTCTGGGGTCACCCAACAGCAGCTGCCACCCCGAAGGAAAAAAAAGTAAAGCCTAGAGGGTGCAACCCCCACGGAGCAGGACAGCCGGACCCACAGGACCCACAACATCACCACCACCCAACCGGCTCAGCGGGGCAGCCCCAACACCTGGGAGCGGCCACGGGACACGGTGGGACGAGCCTGCTGTGCCTGTTCCTCTGCCTGTTCCTCTCCTGACTGTGCCTGTTCCTCTCCTGACTGTGCCTGTTCCTCTCCTGACTGTGCCTGCTCCCGGCCCGGCACAGGCGGAGCTGCCGCGCGGATCCGGTGCGGGAGGAGTTAACCGCGGTGCAGGGAGAGGCAGAGCCAGCGGCCCCATTCCCCTATCGCTCCAGGGACTCTGGGGCTTTCCAGCACATGACCCGCAGCCCACACAGGCCCCGTGACCAGGGGAGAAAAGAGCTGCAGCCAGCAGATAATCGCCCCGTAACGAGAGAGGCCTCCTGACGAGGGGCCTCTCCAGTCCCAGCAGCTGATGCCACCGCAGGAAAACAACCCCCCCTGCCCCGATCCCGGTGGGAATGGAGCGGCCGTCCCGCTCTGCCCCCCCATGCGCTGAGAACGGGGAAACTCGGGACACCCCAGGAACTCAGAGCCCGCCCCGGGAGGAGAACAGGCGTGCAGCAAGGAGGGGGCTGGGGTGTTCTGGCACCCGCCCCTGCTGAGCTCTGCCCTCCCCGGCACATTCACACCCCAAAAACACCGGGGTGCAGCGCGATACCCGGCACGGGGGGGCACCTGCGGCTGGCGATAAGGAGAGCGGGGCTTTCTGCCGGAGATGGGGATCCGTGCGACACAGGGACACCCGGGAGCTCTCGGGGTGCCCGCCCTGCACCGCGCTCCCGGAGGCTCGGCCCCCTCTCCCTGCCCTCGAGCCGGGGAACCACGGCGGCCCCGGGCCCGGTGCTGACCCAGTTCTCCCCGGCAGGCTCGGCGCAGCCGCCCGGGCTGTTGCTAAGGCTCACGGCAGCCCGGGCGCTGCGCCAGCCCCCCCGGCCCCCCCGCGTTATGTAACCGCATCTCGCCTGCCTCGGCGGGGGGGGCCGGGGGACACGCAGCATCAGCGGCGACGAGCAGGGGGCGGCCATGCACAGCCCTGTTCCCGGAGCCTGCGGGGCAGCTGGGGGGGTCCCCGGGGACAGACCCCCCCTCAATGTGGGGGTCTCGTGCACTTACCGGGGTGAGCAGCTCCGGGGTGGAGATGGGGGAGCAGTCGCCGTTCAGTTTGATGCCACTTCCCAGGTCAAAGTCGCAGATCTTCACTGGGGAGACCTGGGGAGAGGGGGGAAGGAGTGGTCAGTGACACCCCTGGCGCCCTCCAGGAACCACAGTCGGCAGCCCCCCGGGGACCCCAGCCCTGCTTTCAGGCCACAGCTGCACAATGCCAGACCATGTCAGGCTTCACACCACGCTGTGCTGTGGCATATGGGGGGTGTGCATGTCCCTGGCAGGACCTGGTGGGTGTCTCCCTAGGCAGGACCCTCCTGCACCCCCCACCCCAGGAATCACCCCACTGTGCCCACCCCCCAGGCAGCACACCGTGCACCCACCCTGGCTGCTCCTTGCTCACCTGGTCTGGGCTCTCACACAGGATATTTTCTGGTTTCAGATCCCTGTGTGCAATCCCTGGGGGCAAAAGAGCCAATGAGGGTAAAAATCCCCCCCTACAAGACCACCATAGTGTAAAGTCTGGGGGTGGCACGGGGACCCCTCCCTCCTCACCCCAAATCACTGCCTGCACCCTGGCAAAGGGCAAAATTTGCTGCTGGCCCCGAATCCCAACTGAACTGGAGGAACAGGATCTGCACCACAAAGAGCCTCGTGATGCAGCTGGGCCTGACCCTGCACGCTGGGATGGGCACTGTCCCCTGGGCAGGAGGATGGGGGGAGGCAGTGACACCCCCGGGGGGGCCCAGCGCACCCCAGGGTGTCCTCAGTGGCACCTGGGGCATCCCAGCTCACCTTTGTTGTGCAGGAAGTGCAGGGCGCTGGCGATATCCTGCACCACCACGCTGGCCTCCAGCTCATTGAAGTGGCGTCTCCGGTGGATGTGGGTCAGGATGGAGCCTGCGGCCGGGTGAGAGCAGAGCTGGGGTTCGGGAGGGTCCTGCCACCCCAGCTCCCCCCCACCCCAGCGCCACACTCACCTCCCCTCATCTTCTCAAACACCAGGTAAAACCTCTCCTCCTCCTCGAAGAACTCAATCAGCTCCAGAACGTTTCTGCAGGGACCATGGCATCAGCCCAGCATCCCCCAAAACACCTCCTGCGGTCCCCCCCCCACCCCCATCCTGCACAGGACCCCGGGAGGGATGCAGGATGGGAAAACTGGGTTTGCAGTGATTGAAACCACACGGCCAGGGCCCCCTGGCCGCATTCCAGCGGGGAGAGGGGCTTGCAGCGCCCGGCTCCGCTCCTCCCTAATTGCTCACAGCCCCTCCTGGCTCGCTCACCCGCCCCACACACAGCCCCACACACAGCCCCGCTCAGCAGCAGGGGCTCGGCTCGGCTCCAACTTGGCCACCGAGGCCCTTGTCGTCATGGCAAACCTCTGAACTTCCCCTCTGGATGCTCCACCGCGGCCAGCGGGGCCAAGGGCCGGGAGCGTGGGGCAGAGGGCGGCCTGGCCGTGGCTCATGGGTGTCATGAACACCAGCCCGGTCCCAGCCCACTCCCCGTGCCCACCGTGGGGGATGCAGCGGCTGCCCTGCCGTACCTGTGTCCCTGGCACTGATAGAGCATCTCCACCTCCCGGAAAACCCTGCTCCGGATGTGTCCCAGGCGCTTCTCTATGATCTGGAAGGCAAAGAGGGGAAGGCTCAGGGAGAGGCAGCGCTGCCAGGGAGGGGCTGGGGCACCCCTGCCCTGCCAGCGCGGGGACCCGCGGGGCCGGGCGGGGCAGCGGGGCCCGGCGGGGTTAAGGCAGCAGAACAGGCTGTTCCCGGCGCTGGTGCCAAGCGGCAGCGGCCGTGCCAAGCCGCTCCCTCCTGGGCCGGGGCCAACAGAGCTCCACGTGACGCTGAGCACCGGCGCAGAAAAGGGCCCTATGCCCCACTGGGCGCTGGCACAGCGGGGCTCAGTGGCCGTGCCAAGGGTGGACAGGGGGACACCCCATGCAGGGGAGGGCAGCTGGGTGCTCTCATTGCCCTTTGGGGCACACAGAGCACCCCACCGCCACACACAGCCCTCCCTGCTGCCTCAGCTTCCCCATTGGGGCACCCAAAGGCCCCTGTGGAGCGATGGGGGAGGCCAAGCTCCCCTGGCACTTGGCTACATTTTGACACAGGGCCCATCCCAGCCCCACCGTGGCATGGCTCAGAGTCTGTGGGGTGCAGGGCCACGGGACCACCATCCCTGACCCCAAAAGCAGCTGGCTCACCACAACCCCTTCCAGCACCTGCATGGGAGAGACCTCCCTGAGGCGAGCAGGAGGTGACGACCCTGCCAGCACCACGTGCCCCTGCCTGCCCCAAGTCCACAGACACATCCCAAGTGCCAATTTAGTCTCCCTTGTGCCCTCACTGACAGGGAGAGCAGCGTGGCTACGGGGGGGTCACCAAGGACCCCGAGCTGGGTGGTGGCAGAGGTTGGTGTGCCACCATCACAGCCCAGCCCCATCGCACTCCCGCCCCTCTCCTTGCCCTCCAGCCCACAAAGCCGTAGTCCTGGGCCAGCACCGATGGTCCTGGGAGCTGGGAGGGCCCCAGATGGGGAGGGCAGAAAGGGAAACTGAGGCAGGAGGTGGGCGGTTCTGCAGCCCCAGCGGTGGAGCTTTACCTTCACCGCGTACTCCTTGTTGGTGATGAGGTTCACGCAGGACTGGACTCTGGCGTGGGCCCCTTCTCCCAGCACTTCCTCCTGCAGCTGGTAAACATCTGGCAAGGGAGAGGTCACCTGAGCTGCCGGCCCCACCGCACAGAGCCTGGGGACACCAGGAGGGCCTAGCCCTGCCCCAGGCTGGGGGGGACCCCTGAGGTCCCCGAGCAGCCCCACTCACCTTCGAACCTGCCAGAGAAGCTGTCGGTGGCTCTGCAGCGCTTCTTCTTCTTGTTCCTTTTCTTGGCGTCGGGGATGTCGATGGGTTGACTTGAAGGCATGTCTGTGCCAGAGCAAAGCCAGCGGTGTCAGCCATCCCTGTGCCCCCACGGCTCCCCCAGCACTGCCAGGCAGCCCCCCAAAGCCTTCAGGGCCAAAACCCCAGGGGCCAGGATGAGAGGAGCCCCCCTGGGATGGAGCCCCATGAAGAGGCACCCGCGACTCACCGGGACGGGGCGGGCACTCGAAGTTGAAGACGGGCTCCAGGTGGTTGGACTGGTCGAACTCCAGGTCAAAAGGGTTTTGCCCCTGTGGGAGTCAAGAGCAGGAGTGAGGTGGCAGCCGCTGGATCAGCCACCACCAGTTGCCACCCTAAGCCCAGCCCGGCACGCTCCGGCTCCCGGGACGCACTCTGCTCACTCCCTGGGGTGCAGGACACCAGCTCATGGAGGGAGGGACACAGCAGAGCTCCAGAGAGAGCCAGGGGATGAGGATGAAGGCTTTGCCATCTCCTGATGGGGACAGTGCTGTGGGGTCACCCCTCCAGCCAGCCCCAGGCCAGCACACGGGGGATGATGAGAGGGACCGCAGCCACCCACACCAACCCAACCCCAAATCTCCACCCAAACCTGAACCACAGTGAGGTAGGAGGGGGAGGAAGAGAAGCCACAGGGCAGGACAGGCTCCAGAGCCACCTCTCCATGTCCTCCCAGCTCCCTGCAAGGTCACAGTGGCTGGAGCCTGCTCTGCCCTGCTCCAGTGGACATCGTGTCCACCAGGCTGTGGGACAACCCCGACCCGGCAGGATCAGGCCTCACTCCAAACCCTCCTGCACCCCAGGATCCACGGAGGGCATGGGACCCACTCCTTCCCCCACGCTGAACCCCAGTGGCACCCGAGGGGACACTCTGCTTCCTGCTCCCCTGAGCCACCCATGGGACAGGGCAGCGCTGGGGGCGAAAGGGCCCCGTCCTCCCCAGGATTATGAAATCTGTTTGGGTGGAGGTGGCAGCTCCAGCGGCGTTCCCAAACCCGCCCGGTGCCCGGGCCAGCTGCCAGCCCCAGCACGGCCAACCCCGGCCACCGCCAGAAACACCCAGAACGCGCCTGTTTACTGCAGCCCTGGGGGGGCCGGGGGTCCCCAGGCGGAACGGGGGGGGAGTTCACACCAGGAGCACCCCCCCACTGAGCACCACTTTGGATCTCCGGGGCCAAAACTCTCCTGTGCTGCATTTTGCCAGCTTTCCTCCCCCTCAAATCCTGGATTTGGGGAGCGCAGCATCACTCTGCAGCTGCTGCCCCCCCGGGACGACCCCCGGCAGGATGGGGGGACGAGGCCTCCGGGGTGTACGGGGGGGGACAGGGGGCGTACAGGGGGGCACTGGGGGGGTAACAGGGGGCAGGGGGCCCTGCCAGCTGCCGCAGCACTGCCACACAAAGGTCTGGGGGATGGGAGGCTGCGCACCGGCTCCATCAGCACAGCCGAGGTGTCCCCCCCGCCTCCATCCCCAGCCACCGCGGGCGACACGAACCCCGGCCAGAGGCCACTCGAGCAGGAGCGGGGGTCACTGCAAGGAGGGGGCGGGTTCGGGGGACCCCCCGCACCCCCGAGCTGGAGCGAAAACGAACAAAGGACCCCCCAGCGCACAGCTAGGAAGCGGCTCGGGAGGGGGGAACCGAAAGGAGCGGGACCACGGGGAGCCCCCGCACACCCCGAGGTGATGGGCCCGGGCTGGGGGTGCCCAGGGCATCCCGGGGTGGGCGGCGCTGTGGGATCGACCCTCGCACGGTCCCCGCGGGCCGGGCCTGGGGAGCCCTGAGACCACCCCCACATCGCTGCCCGAGCAGGACCAAGGCGTGCAACAGGGAGGGGGGAAAGTGCAGCCCCCCCACCCACGGGGGATCCCCGTGGGAGCTGCAGCATCCCAGCGCCCACCCGGGGGGACGGTGGGGGGGGGTCACTGACCCAACCCCCGGGAGCACCGCGACCTCCGGGCCGGGGGGACAGGGGGGTTCCGCTGCTCGGTTTGGGTAGCAGCGCCCCCGGAGCTCCTCAGTTTGGGGGGTGTCGGGGGTGGGGCAGGAAGCGGCCGGGCCCCCTCCGTTCCCGGGCAGGGGACGCAGCGATGCGGGCGCACCCCGACCCTGCCCGCACCCCGGCCCCGGAGTCGCCTAAAGCCCCCCCCAAGCATCCCCGTAGGGGCGGGGAGCAGCCCCTTACCTTGAAGGAGCGGTGGAATCCCGGGATCTCTGATTTCTTCTGCACCATCTTGCTGCGGGGGGGGGCGGGGGGCGGCGTTGCTGGGAGAAATGAGGGGGGGCGGCAAAATAAAAAAAAGGGGGTGGGGGGGAGGGAGGCGGAGGGACGGGCAGAGCCGGAGGGGAGTCCGGGGGGTGGCCGAGACCTGCGGGGAGAGAAGGGGGCGGGAGGGGGGGGGTCAGCCGATTGCGGCCCCCCCGGGTCCTGCCCGGTTCCCCCCCCGGCCCGGCGCTCACCGGCGCGGCCCCGCAGAGCCGCCGCTGCTGGTGGTACCGCAGCCCGCACCGCCGCCCGCTCCGCTCCGCGCCGCTCCGCCGCCGCCGGGGGGGGACGCACCGCCCCCGCCCCCGCCCCCGCCGCCTTTATAGGCACGGCCACGGCCCCGCCCCGCCCCGCCCCCGGCTCCGCGGGCACCCCCCCGCCGCACCCCGGGACGGGGACACCCCGCCGGGGACACAGGCGGCCACCCCGGGGATACAAACACCCCCCCGAGGGTCACAAACACCCCCCCGGACACCCACTGGGGACGCGAACCCCCCCCCGGGTACCCCAGGGACACAGAGCCCTCCCGGGGCACCCATCGTGGACACAGACCCCCCTCCCCGGGCACGCAAACAACTTCCCCCCGCCCGGGACACCCCAGAGCCCCGGGCACACACCGGGGACAGAAACACCTCCCCCAGTGCCCTCCCCCGGACACCCCCCGTTCAGCACCGGGGACACAAACACCCCCCCGGACACGCAAACAGCCCCTCCCCCGGACACCCAATTCCTTCTGGAGACACAAAGGCCCCCTCCGGGTACACACTGGGGACACAGCCCCCCTAAGGGGACACACACACCCCCTCCCCGGGCACCCACCCGGGACCCCATCCCCCCCGGCTACCCTCTGGGGACACCTCATCCCCCCTCGGGTACCCCCCTCGCTGCACCGGGACACCCTCTGTGCTGCTCCGGGGACCGGGACCCCCCCGGCACCCTCCTGTGGTGTGGGGGAGGCTGGGGACACCCCCGGAAGGGTCCCTGCACCCCCACACCCGACACTCTCCTGTGCTACACCCAGGGACAGGGACCCCCCTGCCACCCCCCTGTACCGCACCAGGGACAGGGACCCCCCTGCCACCCCCCCTCCACTGCACCCATGGACAGGGGCACTCCCGGTCCCCCCCCAAATTGCACCCACAAACAAGGGCACACCCCGCATCCCTCAGACCCCCCTGCACTATTTTAGGGAACAATGGCACCCCCAAGGCACCCCAATTTCCACCTCCCCCCTTCAGACACTCTTGGGCACAGGGACAGGGACAGCCCCGGACACCCCACCGCGCCCCCGAGGACGGGGACACCCCCTGGGGACCCCCCCGCCCCGGGACACGGACACTCCGCTCCGTGTTCGGGACATGGCAGGGGGTGGGGGCCCCCTGAGCCCTCCCAGCCCACACAGGTCACGAGTGGGGCAGGGCTCAGCCCGGCCTGCAGCGAGGTGGGGGGCTCCCGTCCCTCTGTCCCCGCGGGCCACCGCTGGCTGTGGGAGCAGAGTCGGGAGCAAGAACCCCCCTCCCGGGCCGCTGACCCCGTGGGAGCCCCTCACCACGCGTGTGTGCGACCGTGCCCCCCCCGCCCCGTGTGACGCCAGCGGGGCTGAGAACAGACGCGCTCGTTGCGCGGAGCGGCTGCGCCGGGGCCGCCGGCTGCGGCACCGCGGTGACTTCACCGCCCGCCCCGCGCATTGGCTGCGCCCGCCGCCGCCACGGCACCCCCGGACCCCCCCGGCACAGCCACCGGCAGCCCCGGACCCCCCCGGCACAGCCACCGGCAGCCCCGGACCCCCCCAGCACAGCCACTGGCACCCCCGGACCCCCCCAGCACAGCCACTATCAGCATCCCCGGACCCCCCCCGCCGCCTCCATCGCCACCCCTGGAACCCCCCATTACTGCCATCGGCACCTCCGGACCCCCCTCGGAACCGTCAGCCCCGGACCCCCCCTCACTTCCAGAGGCACCTCTGGGCCCCCCCTCGCCGATATCGGCACCCCCGGACCCCCCTCACTGCCACCGCTGCTCTCAGACCCCCCCCTCACTGCTATCAGCAGCCCTGGACCCTTCCCCATCTCCATCGGCACCCCCCCTCGCTGCCATCGGCACCTCCCCCCGCTCCCCTCTCCAGCGCCGCCGCCCCCGGCCCTGCTCTGCCCCCCACCCTCTTCTCCCCCAGTGCTGGGGGTGTTTGGGGGGGATTTGCATCGCCCCAAAGCCCGGTGCCAGCCTGGCGCGGGGTCAGCACGGTGGGGTCCTGGCCACCCCCCTCCCAAAATCTGCCGAAATTCCTGCTTTTCAAGGCCCTGATGGCGTCTCCCGCATCCCGTGCCAGGGCAACCCGGGCATCCCGGGCCTTTGTTTGTTGGTGCTGCTAATGAGGGCTCCCCAGCTAGTCCAGGCTGGAGGGGGGGGTGTGAGTGGTGGTGCCCCCACTACCGCGGGGTCTGCAGGGGGACAGGGATGGTCCCTTCCCCTCCTGGGGCTCCTGAGGAGCCACGCGTTCCCAAATTGCGCCCGCCACCATGTAGGTCACGGAGCCGGGAATGACAGGGCAGCAGAGCCGGCACCCACAGCCCCGGGGCCACCCAGGGGTGCCTGGCGTGGTGGGGACACCCAGGGCTGGCTGGGGACTCGCCCAGCCCACGCGGGTCCTGGGGCAGTGGCAGCGTGGTCACTGCGTGTGCTCTCCGTGTCCCGGCACCCGCGTGTCCTCTGCGTGCTCCCCACGAGTCCCTGCGCCCTCCCTGCACGCCCAGCGTGTGCTCACTGCCCACCCCGTGCTCCCCACGAGTCCCTGCGCCCTCCCTGCACGCCCAGCGTGTGCTCACTGCCCACCCCGTGCTCCCCACGAGTCCCTGTGCCCTCCCTGCACGCCCAGCGTGTGCTCACTGCCCACCCCGTGCTCCCCGCGTGGCCCTGGCGGGGCCTTGGCGTGTTTGCCTCGTGCTGTGCGTGTCACACGCGCTTTGCACACTCGGGGCACGCTCACCACATGCTCCCTGCACACTCAAGGGGAGGTTTCCAGCCGGGTGTGGCAACAGCATCAGGTCTCAGCTGCCGGGCACAGGGACACTGGGACAGCCTCGTCTTCCCTCGGCTTCCCTTCCCGGTGCTCGTCCTGTGGAATTGGCTGCCAGGGAATGTGCACAAAACCGCACACGTGTGTGCAAGGGCAGAGCATCGGCCCAGGGGTGTTTGCACCAACACAAACACACACGTACACACGATCATGGGTTGTTTTTTGCCTGCACACGTGTTCATCCCGGTGTGCCACCCGTGTTTCCCCCACAGGACCAAAGCTCTCCCTCTCCCCCTCACCCGGTGGGTGCAGGGTCCAGCCAAAATTCCTGCCTGGGGCCCAGCCTGGCCCCCAGGTCTGGGCCACAGCAGGTCCCTGCACTGGTGGCTCCTGCTGGGGGGACACAGGTGCCCATGGGCAGTGGAAAGGGCCCCGCTGGCCCCAGGGAGCGCTGGCAGCTCACAGGCTGCAGCACAGGGCTTCCTAATGGTTTTCCAGGGAAACATGGATTTAGATGCATTTGAGCCCCCCAGCCCCCTCCCTCCTCCTGATCACATCCAGCGTCCCAGTGGTGCAAACATGGGGCTGGCAGAAGCAAATCCCCCGTGTCCCAGTCCTCACCAGGGTCCGCTAAGGGTGAGCCCCCTGCTCTGTCCCCAGTATGTCATCTGTCCCCACACCTCTGCTTGCCACCAGGACCCACAGCCTTGTGGGGTCTCCAGGAGCTGTTTGGAGCCCCACACTCCAAGACTGGCCGAGGGAAAACAGGAAAGCGAGTGGGGCTGTGCCGGAAGGCGGCTATTGTTGGCCAGGGAGCAGAGGGAGCGTGAGGGGCCGGAGGCATCGTGGCCACCCTGTCATGCCTCTGTGCCCTGAGCCACTCGTGGCTGCCCACTGCCCCTGGATGTGCCCCAACGTGGCCAGGCTCAGGGCTGTCCAGGGCTTCCCCTCCCACCCCGCTGCTCTGCTTTGGAAGGGAAAATAAATAAACCTCCTTTTTCTGTGTGTTATTTCCCCGGCCCAAGGAGGGCCCAGCTTCCCGCCCCTGGAAACAGGAGGATTTGGAACCCTGGCTCTGTGTCAAATGAAAAAATCCTGCAAAAAACTTGGAATTTCCTGCTGGGCAGAAACCTGGAGGTTTGACACTCCTGGTGCTGGGGTGGGACAGGAGGGGTGGAGAGACGGGGACACGAGGGACAGAGGGGACGCACACCCCGCCCCCACGCCCAAGGCACACACTTGGCTGTGCTGGTTCCTGTGCCGGTGGATCCTCGATCTTCCTCCTCGCCTTGAAGCCAGTGGGGGAGTTTTGGCAGCTCCTGCCAGGCCTCCAGTGCACCCCAAGTCCCCACCCTGCCACCGTGGGGTTCTCCCAGGGACACGGCCCTGGTCCCTCACTCCCCATCTGCTGCAGGAAGGGGCCGGGGTGAACCCTGCTTGGCTTTCCCAGCTCCTTCTTTACCCCCACATTTTGGGGCTGCCTCCATTGCCCAGGACCCCCCCCAGCAGAGCTGCCCAGTGTGTCTCAGGGACAGCTGGGGGACAGGCAGAGTGGTGAGGGGGAGGGTGGTGTCCTGCCTCAGTTTCCCCAGCTGGAAGAGGTGCCATAAGGTGAGGGAGCAGCTGGAACCCAACGTCGAAGCTGCAGGGAAGTGCGTTCTGAGGGCGGGTACAAGCACACCTGGGGCGGTTTCACCCCAAAAAAGCCCTTCAGGGGAGGCGCCAGTTCAATGGGGAGCGTCCTCCATCCCCCATCGCCCAGCAGGGCTGTGGCCAGTCCTGGCCCCGACACCCCACACCAGCAGCCAAACCCCGGGGGACAAGGACATGGAGATGGTGGGACTGGGACGGGGCTTGGCCCAGGGATCTACTGGAAAGATGGATCAAGTTTCTCCAGAACGGAAATTCCTGCAGCCCCCAAAGCAAGGGCCAGGAGCTGCAGGAACTGTGGTTTTGGGGTGTCTAGGAAGAAGGGCAGGGAGGGGGCTCATGCTGTGCCACAGTGGGAGTCTTGTCTCAGTTGATAGCAGCGGATGGGAAAAGCATTTCCAGGAGGATTTTAAACAGACCAGGCTCTTTTCACCCTTCTCCATCCTCCCAATTCCCTGGGAAGAGGGGAAATCTGCAGGAGCAGCCCTGACCCACTGCAGCTGGGTCACTCTGGGACAGCCCTGGGAGTGCAGGGATGTGGCAGGAAGAGGTGCAGGCTGGCACGTCGCACATTTTCTTAGAAGGAGCAGAAAAACTCCCAAACCACCAAAAAAATTCCCCCTGCTCCCTTGGAAAGGGCACTGAAACCACAGCAGGGCCTGTACACCCCGTGCTGGAGGACGTGGGTGCCACTGGCCATGTCCCGGCAGCCTCTGGGGTTGGCAGGGATTTGTTCACCAGGACCAAAAATTATCCTGGGGCCCCTTCTCCTGGTAAAGCAGCGGGTGAGGAGGGACCCGCTGTCCCTGTGGGGCCCGAGCAGCAGGTGCCCTCGGTATCAGTGTCAGGGGATGGGACATGTCCTCCCTGCTCCAGCACTTTCCCAGAAGTATTGCAGGTCCTGCCCATGTTCCTGGGGCTGCTGGCCCCTGGCCTGGCCTGTGCCATACAAGGGAGAGGGAGCACGTGCCATGCTGGTGACTGTTCCCTTGTCCCAGGAACGGCTGTCACCTCCTCCATGGAGCCCAAAACTGGAGTGGAGCAAACCCAGCGCCCCGTTCCCCTGCCTGGGAGGAGGCAGCTGGGGGCCTGCCAGGGACCCTGGGGAATCTGGCCCCAGAGGCATCAGCTGTCCAGGGAACACAAAACAAACAAAAAGCACATTGCAGAGCTTGGAAAGCATCCACTGCCCGTGCAGGGATGAGGGAAAGAGGCACTCCCAGGGTCTGGGGGGCTGAGTGTGACAGCAGACCTGTACAGGGACATGTGCTGTGCCACCTGCGCTGTCGTTTCCCCAACTCAAAAGGTGCACGCAATGAGGCAGCACCTCCTGGGGATGGGAACACAGCCCATGGGCCCCATGGCCCCTCTGGGGGTCCCCCTGCTGCCTCTGGGGCAGTGCCCAGGGCTGGAGGGGCAGGGCAGGGCAGCATAAGGACGTTCCTGTGTCACAGCCCAGCCCCAGCAGCCCTCAGCAGGATCTGCTGCCCAGGGAGGTGGTGGCAGGTGGGGACATCCCCATCCTCACCCAGTGGGACATGGCTCTGGCACAGACCCCACAGGTGCCAAAGGAGACCCCCAGCCCCTGCTCCCCCCTGGCTGCTTTCCAAGGGTCCATGAAAAGGCTGCCCCACTTCCCAGTTTCCTACTTTAAGCAAACCTGAATGGGACTCATGACAGATGCACTCGACCCTTCCACCAAACCAGTGATGGTCTGGTCTGGGATCCAGAGGAGGAGAAGGCCAGAGCCAGGCCAGGAAGTCCAGGAAACCCATGAAGGAGCAGAGCAACCCAGGGAGCACCGATGCTTGTGAGCTCAGAACCGACTGTGGGATTAACACACGGAGAGCGGGGGGCTTTTCCAAGACTTATTTATCAAGGAACAATGAAAGTCTTGGGTACAAGGAGCCCCCTGCACTTTTTTTCCCTGTGAGCCAACTGCTTCATCCCATCACCCTGCCAGTCCCAGTGGGTGCCTCGAGCTCCCCCTCCCTGGCCCTGTGACTGTGCTGTGGTGTCCTGCAGCAGGGACACCTCCCGAGCTGGTGTCTCAAGGAACAGAGACCTTTCCACCAACAGATTTTTGGATGAGTCCAGTTTGAGTTCCCCCTAATCTGCAGCTGGACTGCACATCTGTGATCTCCTCTGGAGGTGGGACACATCTCAAGGTTTGAGATGAGACTGAGAGACTGGGAGATCCTTCCCCACCCAAGCTGGAGAGACCCTTACTTGGAACAGCTCCTCGGTGAGTTCCTGACATCACCCTGAACTAACACCAATGAAATCCATGTAGTTCATTCCTTCAGATGTAAACCATTGTTCAAATCTGAGACTAAGACTGGACCTGGCTGTACCTAAGGTCCATCAGGAGTTTAGGAAGCAGGCAGGTCTTGTCTGAACCTTGTACTACTCAACAGAAAGGTCTCTCTTACCCTTTCACATCTTCAGTCTCAGTGTAAATCATTCCAGCTCAATTCCAACTTGATTTTCCTTAGTCTTTTACATCCATGTAGGAAGTACCAAAGGGAACCTCACCATTGAACTCTGTTAAATCACACTTTCATAGATTCCTATTAAAATGACTTTTGCTAACAGCGTTAATGGTGATTGAGTGACCCTAAATCACTCATCTGCGACAAATTGATGTCGTTGGCAGGATCCTAAATCCGGATGCATGGCAGAACTGAGGCCCTGAAGCTCCTGAGCTCCTCAGGATTCAGGGGATGGAGAAGCCCAGCAGGGGAGGCTCAGGGCGAGCCACGGCTTCCTGGGAGCAGCAGGAGACCCTGCTCTGAACCACAGGAAAGGAGCATTTCCCTCAGAACATACGGCAGCCGCAGCCCCCTCCGTGCCGCCAGCCTGCGCCCGCTCCAGCTCCGGGGCAGATGCCATCTGTGTTTTTTGGGAAGGGATCAGCCCCGCAGAGGGGAGGCTGCTGGAGCCCTGGGCACAGTACCTGCTCGGCCCAGGCCCTGAAGTGCAGATCTGCAAAGCTGTTCTCTGGCTTCTCAGCAAAGCCTTTGTGAGGCCTCTGCACCCACCCAGTGCCTGGGGAGATGAGCAATGAACGTATCGAGAGGTCCTGGTCAAGGCTTAGCCCCCTCGCCAGGCTGGGATCAGCTCGGGGGGCTCAGCTTGAGGGGCTCAGCTTGGGGGGGGGCCCAGCTTGGGGTGCTCAGCACTGGAACTCAGCCCTGGGGGCTCAGCCCCAGGGGCTCACAGCTGCCTGCTCCCTGCAGCACTCGCAGCTGCAGCTCAGGAGCGAGTAAACACGAGATGAAAGCACGGGGAGATGAAAGCGAGACTGGGGCTGCCGGGGCAGAGGCAGAGCGAGGCTGAGCTGTGGCTCCACAGACCTGTCTGGGCAACATCCTGCACTGCCGGGCCTGGGGGCCGGGCTCAGCCACCTCCAGCCCTGCCACATCTTCTCCCACAAAGATGCTGTTCCTCCTCCTCCCTTGGCTGAGTTGCTCTCACACGGGAGGGTCTTTCCCCCTAAAAGGAAGGGGGGCCGAGGAAGGCAGGTCCCTGCAGCCCCGTGGGTCACAGCTGATTGGGTGCCACATACCCCCGGACTCAGCTACCAAAGCATTCCAGGTGGGGGTGAAAGGGAAGCTGAGGAACAGAGGCAGGAGCTGCCCTGGCTCCGAGAGCTGACCCAGCACTGCTCAGCACCCACCTGCAGCCCCACCACAGCTCTGCACTCGGGGCCTTGCAGGTGTCCTGGTTTCAGCTGGGATGGAGCCAGTTCTCTCCCCAGGAGCCGGTACAGGGCCGCGTTTGGGATCTGGGATGAGAATAATGCTGATAACACACCGATGTTTTGGTGTTGCTGAGCAGTGCTTACCCTAAGCCAAGGACTTTGTGTGTCCCGTGCTCTGCCAGCAAGGAGGGGCACAAAAACTGGGGGCAGCAGGGCTGGGACAGCTGACCCAGGCTGGCTGAAGGGATATTCCACACCAAGGAACAGCATGTTCTCCAGCTGAGCTGCACCCACAAAACACTGGGAGAGGGGCTGGAGGGTGGTCCCAGCACCTCCACTGTGCAGGGGAACAGGCAAGAGCCAGTGCTGCAGGCAGGAAACAGGAGGAGCTGCAGCTGGGGAACCCCTCACTCCCCTCCTGGCCAGGAAAACAATGTGCATCCCGCAAATGCAGTTTTTTCCAATTTAGTCCACCAGCCTCAATGACTGCACCCCTGGCTCCTCCCCATGGCAGAGGAGCCTCTTGGCAAGTTGGTGAGCTGGAATTTCCCTGCCCTGCCCACTTCCACGGGAATTTCAGAGCTGGGAGAACAGCTCAACCCTTGGGTACAGGGACACTGCAGACACAAGTCAGGACTGCTGTCAGGCCCCATGGCCTTGGGACCCAGCGCAGGGCTCAGAGCAGCCCGGACCTGGCACCTGGAGAGCAGGAGGAACCCAACCAACCTGCCAGGAACCACGCCAGGAGCACACACCCACGAGCTCCCAGCTCTCCAGCACAGTCCCCAAGGAGCCCAAACACCCCGTGTTTGTTTTGCTGAGGGGAAGGCTCTGACAAACGTGCAGTCACGAGACACTCGGCGGCAGCGTGTGCTGTGTAAATAAAACATAATTTATTGGTTCCATTTCAGAGCACGAGTGGTATTTGTACGAGTGTCCTAACGGCCGGACGAGAAATGACAGAGTCACATATGTACAGAGATTCCAGGGCACGGGAATGCTTTGTAAGGAAGAAGTGGTTAGTGGTGCAGTTTGGTCACTTACTGCTCCCCAAATCCTAGGTAGAGCCACTACCTACCTGGGGCACTGCCAAGCTCTCCTCGTGCAAGCAGCGGGCGAGGCCGGGGGGCTCTGGCTGCACACCAGAGATTTTGGTCCCAGATGTGCACAGCTGGGTGGGGTGGTGGTGCTGGGGAACAGGGAGAAGGCTCCGTGCCCCAGCGGGATGTGGTCCCAGCAGGGTCAGCGTACCACGAGGGACAGGGAGGGAGGGGATGGAGAATTCCTGGTGCTGTCTCAGTGCCTTCCCTCTGCTGGCTCCCATGAGGAGCTGCCAGCGTGGATCTGTGTCCCCGTGGGGACAGTGCTGAGCCACAGCGGGGCTGTGCCTGCAGAGCTCAGCTCAGGGCTGGGCTGACACACGAGGGCAGATTTCCACTCCAACAGCACCGGCTCCAACAGCAGCAGCCGGAGGATAAACAGTCCCAGCTCCCTCAGAGGGAATACACGAGAGCCGGGCCATGGGGATGGGTGGGCACAGGGCAGCTCTCCCCCAAGCCTGGGCTCACAGCCAGTGGGAGAGGTGCTGGGGGATCCACCCCTGGGGGATCCATGTGCACCAGCAATTCCTCCCCAGTCCTGTACCCTGCCTTCAGGGGAGGGGAATGTGTATCCCAGGGGAAGTACCGCTTCCATGGCAGCACCAGCTCCACGACACTGAAGTGTCTGGCTCAGCTCACTCGGGGCACACGGAGGAGGCAGCTCAGGCAGCTCTTCCCCACTCCGAGAGCCATCATTCCCATCAAGTGGCCCACAAAATATTTTCTTTTTTATAGAAATTACTATAAAAAACTAGTTAATCTAGAGCATCTTTAAAAAAATATTCCTGCAGTATCACAGTTTTACATTGAAACTCATTAAAAATATATAATTTCTTAAACGAAACGTCTCTGTTCTCCCCTTGAATCACGTCTCCAATATGGGATTGGGGCTCGGAGTCCTCGGAAGAGGTGCCGAGGTGCGAGCAGGAAGGTCTGAGCTCAGTGGCACATCCGGGAGGTCATTTCCTTCTGCCAAAGGGACAGAGAAGACAAGGGACTGTGAAGGAGGATGCAGGCTCCCAGGTGAGGGTGTGGATGAAAAAACCCCCCGTGTTTAGCTGTCAATACCATTCCTAGGTGTGGGGTGACACTGCTGCCCACAGCTCCAGTTTGGGCAGGGCCATGTTCCCCTCACCATTCCCATTCCCAGGACATCCCAGTCACATCCTGACTCCCAGGTCCCTGACAGTCACACTGCAAGGCCAACTGGTCCTGAATTTGGGTAATCAGCCTTAGAAGAGAATCATGGAATCCTTAAGGCTGGGAAAGACTCCCAAGACCATCGAGTCCAACCATTACCCCATCACTGCTGTGTCAGCACTAAACTGTGTCCCCAGGTGTCACCACTACATGTTTTTTGAGTACTTCCAGGGATGGAGACTCCACCACTTCCCTGGGCAGCCCCTTCCAATGCCTGTCCCACCCTTTCAGTGAAATTTTTCCTTATATCCAATCTAAACTTCCACTGGCACAGCTTGAGGCCGTTTCCTCTTGTCCTGTCACTCGTCACCTGGGACAACACTGAGCCCCCCCGGCTGCCCCCTCCTGTCAGGGACTTGTGCAGAGCCACAAGGTCCCCCCCAAGCCTCCTTTTCTCCAGGCTGAGCCCCCTTCCCACTCCCTCAGCTGCTCCTGGTGCTCCAGACCCTTCCCCAGCTCCGTTCCCTTCTCTGGACATACTCCAGCCCCTCAATGTCTTCGTTGGAATGAGGGACCCAAAACTGACCCCAGGATTTGAGGTGGGGCCTTCTGAGAAGGTTCCAGAGCCTTCTGTGATTCCCCCAGCCCTGTGCTGGCCACAGACCCTGAGAGCCCCACCTGTACCTGAGCCCAGCCAGACACTCACCAGGGGCTCCAGCTCCTTGGTGTCTATGAGATTGAACTCTTTCACAAAGTAGTAAAAGTGCTTGTAGCAGGTGTTCACGTGGGCCTCCGAGCCCATCTGGGTGATCCTGTCGAAGTGGTGGATGTAGACATGGACAAACACCCGGAAGAGCCTGGAGAGGATCTTCTTCACCACCGGGAGGAAGTTCTTGGGGAACGGAGTACCTGGGAGGGAAGAGTGGCCATGAAAAACCTTCAGTCAAGTTAAAACTGATTGCTTGGGGCTAAAATAAATTGGTAAAATGGACAGACTGAGGCAAAAGCGCTTCTGTCTCTGGTGATTTCCAGCTCCCCTCTCCTTTTTGCTTTCCTTGAGATCACAGTTTTCAAAGCACGGATTTTTTAAGTGACAGTGATGCACTGCTGTGACTGAAAGCAGAGCCCACATTCCCAGCAGTTATTTCAGTCAGACAAGAGTTTTCTTCCACTCCTGTTTGATGTCTTTGTATCAACAGTGCAAAACACCAGATACAACCAAATAATTTCCCAGAGGAAAGGGCTGGTGCTGTTAACTCCCCAGAGTTCTCCCTTGTTTTGGTACATCTTTAGCTCTTTGGTTAAAAATTAAAGCTGTTAAGGTCCTCTTTGAAAGCTCCAGGTCTGTGTTTGGCTGGGCCCCTGCAGCAGAGCAGTCTGGCCATGCAGTCACCTCTGTGGGATATCAGGGTGTAAAGTTCACACAGTTTCTGGAGGAACAAGGACGAGTTAAACCCTTTCCTTGCTCTGCCAGAGCTGCAGCATTTCAGTCAGCGTTAAAGGATCTGGTAAAAGCTGAGCTGAAGACAATAACAACTAAAAAAACCCCAAACCACAGCCCTCGTGCTGTCAGAAGCTCGTCCTGCAGCCCAGAACAGAACCAACACCCCCAGTGTGGTCCCCAGGGAGCTGCAGCGGAGCCCGTGCAGCACGAGAAGGAACGGCTGGGGAGGGTTTGGTGCTTCAGCTGCCTCAAAACTGGCTGTTCATGGCCCTCCTCCCCTCTCTGCCTGCTCCACACCAGGTTTAAGCGGCATTTTGGCACAGTGGAGGCTCCCTGTGGATGCTCAAGTGGTAGATGTGCCCCAAATAGGGTCCAACTGCATTCCATCAGAGCTCCAAAGGGATGAACACCGGGGCAGGAGGGAGGGAGGGAGCTCTGCTGCACCTTGTCTCCTCCATCCCAGGAGCTGGAAGCTCTGCATAGGCTCAGTTGTATTTACATCATAATTTAGAGACTAAATTCTTCCATCTTCATCACAAAATAAAACCCAACAATCTCTGTCCCAAAGCTGCATTTGGATATGGAGATTGAGGTATCTTGGGCCAAACTCCTGTTTCCATGGCCCTGGCAGTAGATGAAACACGACCCTTCCCTCCAGGCCTGTGCCAGCATCCCGCCTCTCAGGAGGAGCAGAGGTAGAGGCAGCCAGCGTGGCCTCTAATAACAGGGAGGGTGATTATGGCACGTGGCACCATCACCAGGTGACACAGAGCTGTGCCTCGGCCCCGGGCTGGCCATCAGCTCCCAGGGAGCCATCCTGCATCCAGCATGAGCCACTCCAGAGCCCCCTCAGAGACTGACTGCTCGAAGGGCAGCCTCCTGTTTCACTGCCTCGAGGTGTCCATGACTCCCAGCGGGGTCTGGTACAGCTCTGGGTATTTTAGCACTGCAGAAGAGCTGGGAAGAGCTCACTGCACTGCCCACCTGAGAAGCACAAAACAAAACAGCTCTGCTACACGGGTCAGCTGTGCTGCAGCATCTCCTGAACAGCAACAGGGGCTCCATGGGAAAGCCTTCCACACCCACCTCCCTCCCTCCAGCCCCAGGTGGGACCCAAACTCACCGACGTTGGTGGGGAAGATGTCCTCGTTGTTGATCTGCACCTCGATCCAGTCCATGAGCAGGTTCATGTACTGGGGCGCGGACAGGGCCGTGGGTTTGCGGTACTTGTGCTCGTCCTGCCACCGGTACTCGTACTTGGGGCCCCCCGACATGACGGGGCAGGACTGCTCCGTGCAATAGTCACTGATGGTGCCGTAGATGAGGTTGATGCGGTTGAAGAAGTCCACGACGTGCACGGCCACCCAGTCGTTCTGCTCCTCGCCCGGCGGCAGCTGCACGGCCACCTTCAAGTCCAGGCCAGCGTTGAGCGAAGCCTGGGCCTTCTTGTGCAGCTCAAACCGCTGAGTCCCCGGCTCGAACTTGCGCTTGGGCCGGAAGGTTTTGTCTTTATTGAACACTTGCTTTAAAGCGTGGGACATTTTCCTTCTCTAGTGCCTCTTCCAGGCCCACAGCGGTGACAGCTGGAGGCGCGGCCACTTCCCGGGGCAGGGCTGGGGCGACTCTGATCTTCACAGAAACCTCCCTCTGCTCATCTGGTCCTGATCTGCAGCAAAGCACAGAAGGGCAGCGATTAGGAGCAGCTCTCTTAACAGGAAACCTTGTTTAAATCCCATAGGAAGAGATCTGGGATGCCATCTGGGCCCTCGCCCCACATCTGAGAAGGGGGGGAGCCCACGGCAGCTTTCCTTCCTCCCCCTTCCCTTCCCCACTGGAGCAGAGGGCAGGCTCGGCTGGAGGGGTGACCTGGGCTGAACAGAGTCACCTCCTGACCTGTCCCACGTGGGAATGAGGGAACAGGCCCCACAGCCATGGGAAGGGGCTGCCACTCACCCCGACATTGCCACACCATGAGACCCCAACCCTGCAGAAATGCCACCACCTGCTTGGCTCCAACACTAACAAAGAAGGGTAAAACCAGCTGGGTTTCACTCAGATCCCATTTTCACCTATACATCCCCGCTTTGGGAACAAGGCCAGGTCATGCCAGCCCCCAACACAGTTCAGAGCTGC
This sequence comes from Monarcha castaneiventris obscurior, assembly GCA_026261815.1. Taxonomy (NCBI): domain Eukaryota; kingdom Metazoa; phylum Chordata; class Aves; order Passeriformes; family Monarchidae; genus Monarcha; species Monarcha castaneiventris. The sequence continues at coordinate 687,539 of JAMPIT010000892.1, forward strand.
TGCCAGACACCCCCCACCCCACCAGCCACCAAAAGTGAGACAGGAAAGAAGGGGTGGAGGGGAACGAGAAGAAGAAGTCACAGCTCAGGCACCCGGAAAGCAAATATCCTGAAATAACACCAGCCCTGAGAGCAGCCACAGCCTCTTCTGCAGGTGCACCCAGACCATAAACATATTTCCCATTCCAGCTTAGCTCCATTTACAAGTTGAAAACTGGAAGATGAGGGAAAGCTCATCTTCCTCTTCCAGCCTCTAGAAAAGAATCAGCTCCAAGGGTGAGACACAAGTTGAGATCTGAAGGGCTGCTGACGAGAAACACAGCTCTGTTTATCTGTAGCTAATTATACCTCCTTTGTTCCCACATCCAGCCCCTCACAGAATTTGTGTCAGGCTGCTCTTTGATGGAAGCTCAAGGCAGAAAGCTTTGTGTACCAAAAATATTATTTTACATGTGCTGGACAGAGAAATGAATAAAGTAACAGAAATCAAGCTGATGCCTTAAATAGCATAAATAAGTTTCCATAAATTCGTAAGCAAGCAAGCAAAAAAACACCCCCTTTCTCCAAGCAGAATCTACTTAGATTTACATGAGGACGCAGTGTTGTTCCAGTAGGTAAATAGTGCCCTCAAATGCTGGCAAGCACATCCCAGACTCAAGGTCACGACTACCACGGCTGCAATCGAGCCCGTCTCTAACAGATGCTGCAGTGCTAATCAGCAGTTCTTCTCTGGAGAAAGATTAAAAAGCTTTAAAGCCAAGGCCTCTTGTTTCCTTATTTAATTACAGTGAGGAAGAAACCCCAAACCACTGCAGTTCACCCCACTAAGAACAGGCTCAACATTTCCTGCAGGAATGGGCTCAGTAACCTCTTCTGTGCAGGAGCTGAGAGATCCAAACTCCAACATGGGCTATGATGTGTTGGGAGAAACCCTAAAAGCATTTTAATGTGGTTCAGTGAGATCCACCATGGGCTGAGAGGTGAATCCATAGCAGACATGTCATCATGGAAAGGTTTGGGTTGGAAGGGACCTTAAAGACCATCCAGTTTCACCCCCTGCCTTGGGCAGGGACACCTTCCACTAGACCAGGTTGCTCCAAGCCCCGTCCAACCTGGCCTTCCTGCTGCCAAAACAGCTGCTGTGACCCCGTGAGCCACGTCAGGGGAGGCAAACCCAGCACAAAGCCCCGGCAGACGTGTCCTTTGGAGCGTGATCCTGCCCCAGACGTGGCAGAGGAAGAAGTGAAGGGTGTGGAGAGACAGCTGAGCCCTCTGGTTACCAGGAGATGTGTCACAGCCTGGCCACATCCTGTGGCAGAGCCGGAAGCTCCCGGGACTGCGCTGGCCCCAGAATGGAGGCCTGGCCCCCACGGAACCAGCAATGTGGGCAGCAGGTGCTGAGGCTGCTGTTACTTCCAGCAGAAAGTCCAGGGAAGCACTTGCATGCCATGAGTTCCCTGCACTGGAGACGGAGGAAAACACATCCTCTCACACAGGAAACCACAAAGCAGCAGCAGCACCATCCTCCACGCGGCTCCCTGGAGCACCCGCAGCATGCCTGGTGCAGTATGACTCCATCCCTGCTTCTCATCTGGAGGATCTGCATTGCCTGGCATGGATGAGGATGGGGTAAAACCAAACATCCCCTGGCTTTGGCCACACACATCAAGAAACAAACACCAACCATTTTTCTCATTTGAGCGGGATGGAGACACTTTTCATAGAATCCCAGAAGATCCTGAGCTGGAAGGAACCCACAGGGATCATTGATCCAAGTGCTGGCCCTGCACAGACACCCCAACAATGCCACCCTGGGCATCCCTGAGAGCGGTGTCCAAACGCTCCTGGAGCTCTGGCAGCCTCGGGGCCGGGACCATTCCCTGGGGAGCCTGGGCAGTGCCCAGCAGCCTCGGGGGCAAGAACCTTTCCCTGAGCTCCATCCCAAGCCCTGACACAGCTCCAGCCGTTCCCTGGGCTCCTGTCCCTGTCCCAGAGCAGAGCTCAGCCCCTGCCCCTCTGCCTCCCCTCGGGAGGAGCTGCAGCCCCCGAGGAGCCTCCCCTCAGTCTCCTCTGCTGCAGCTGAATGAGCCAAGTGCCCTCAGCCGCTCCTCAGAGCCTTCCCCAGCTCCGTGTCCCTCCTTTGGACACTCTCCAACAGCTTTGGACCCTTCTGATCTTGTGGTGCCCAAAGTGCCCCAGCACGGGAGGTGAGGCTGCCCCAGTGCAGAGCAGAGCGGGACAATCCCTCCCTGGCCTGGTGCCCCCCAGGACACGGTGGCCCTTTGGGCTGCCAGAACACACCAGGGATTCAGATCCAACTTGCCACTGACCAGGACCCCCAGGCCCCTTCCCACAGCGCTGCTCTCCAGCCTCTGATTCCCACTCTGTTCCTGCATCCAGGGCTGCTCCATCCCAGGGCAGGATCCAGCACTTGCCCTTGTCACATTTCACATGGTTGGGGATTTCCCAGCCCTCACATTTGTCAGGGTTTCTGTGCAGGGCAGAGTTTACTTGGTATCGAGGCAGTACTCGTCCTACAAACAAATTCCTGATCCTATGGAGACATCATCCCTGAGAACTGGGGAGCTCAACACAGCAGCAATTGTCTCTCAGACGATTCAGCATCTGTGTGAAGCATTAGCAAAATGAGTCGCTGAGACATCAAGCAGATGCAGCCTATTTAATTACGGTCTCTGACTGCAATGAGCTAAAAGAAACATTTAGCTCTAGGAAAAAAAAATAAAAATAAAGAGGCACAGAGACCAAAGCATCCCTGACATTGCTCCGAGATGATATCATCCATACAACACCTACTTCCACAGGCAGGAGTCACAGCTGACACCGCCCCCACACACAAGGGAAAGGAAAGGTTAGGGACAATTGGGAAATGGGACATGCAAAGCACCTGGATGGTATCTGCAAGCTTGAAAGGTGAGGGGAAAAACCATTCCCCCCGCCAAACAAACCTCAGTACATTTTGTTGCCTCCTCCTTTCAGCCAGCCAAGATCACAGCAGACGTCACCGGTGCTCCGAAAGGACCTTGGCCATCGCTCAGGATCACAGAGCCCATGACCCCCGTGGGCTGTCCGGAGCACAAACACACCTCCAGCTTATCCCAAGGACATGGGAGGAGCAGCTCCCTACTATGCTGGACTTGCCTGTCCAGGGGTCTCAAGGCCTGGCCCTCCCTTCATCCCAAAAGCTCCTTTCCTCTGACTCCCTGCTCGTGCAGCTCCAGTCCTGTGCTGGTTTTGCTGCCAGGGCTGCTGGTATTGTCCTGCCATTCCTCTTCCCTTGCCAGGAATGGTGGATCACATGGAGCTGCCTTGCTCTAACACCAGGCTCCGGGCAGAGGAAGCCCAAGCGGCTGCTTCCCAACTCTTGGTTACTTTTAAAGGCAGCTCAGAGTCTGGAAAAGGGAAGAATCACCTCCTCCAGAACACCAGGAAGCTGCCTCCCCTTGTGCCCTGCTGCAGCCATCCCGAGGCTTTCCAGAAGCCAGCAGAGTTCCCGACAGATCCTGCCCTTCCCACAGAGGCAGAATGAGCCCAGAATGGACTTGAGGAGTCCCATGACTGCTCCATCAGTGCCAGCCCCAGCAGCATTCCGTGCTCCCCTCTGCTGCCGACACTGCACAGGGGTTTAACAACAGCTGGGAAAACCAGCAAGGCAGGGCAAAACCAGCAAGGCAGCAGTCAGCAAGCCCCTACCTGTGTTCCTGGCCTCAGCAGGTCACTCCTGCAGAGGCTCAGCCCTGCTCTGCACCCTCTGTCAGCGCTGGCAGACGCCGAGGCCAAGCTTCCTTTTTCAAAAGAAGGGAAAAAACCTCCCCGTTCGTTTCATGGGCGGTCGCCACCCGGAGGCTCCGCAGCTGGGGAGGGGTCAGACATGAGGCCACCTCCCTCCCCCGTGACCCCAGCTGGGGCGGCCACATCCTGCTGCCTCTGCTAAAACAGCCCTTCAGCACAGCCCAGGGAGCAACGCAGCTCTTCAAATCAGGGATTCGTCCTTTCCGGGAAGCCAGGCTGTTGTCCTGACCGAGTCCAGCTGCTTGTAACCCTTCGGTGGGGAGCCTGTGACAGCCACCATGTCCCCAGAGCTCTGCAGGAGAGGAGAGCCACGATCCTGCTTCCCCCTGAGCCATTCCCAGGGTGCTTAATGCCAGGCCAGAGTTCCCAACACAGGACACGAAACCCCCCTGACTGATAAAGCAGCCCTGATAAAAGGTATTTTGGATACACTGAGCATTTCAAGTAAAAACTTGAATTTACAGAGTGAGAAAGAGAAGAAAAGCAGCTTCAAACAGGCAACTTGCACAAAACAGCCAAGATGGATGCACACGCACATTTTTTCCATAATTCCACCCCCCTCCTTTCACAAATCCCTTCCCATAGCCACTCTGCACTAGCTCAGAGTCTAGGGACAGGATGATCCTGGTTTTCTCCCATCAAAGGAGAGATTTTACTACAGAGAGCAGGGACCAGAACAATCCTGGCAGCCGCATGGCACTAATGGCAGCCAGTTTCTGCGCCTCCAGAGCCAGTCTGGCAACAAATGAGGGCTTGTCTTCCCGGGACGAGACTCCCGGCTGCTCTTTTGAATGGATTTGTGATATGAGGAGCGAAGGTCTGCCCCGTGCTTACCTCGGGCAGGGCAGGGCAGGGCAGGGCGAGGAGGGCTCAGTGTGGCTGGAAGGCACCCCTGGCCATTCATAATCCTGGCCAGCCGGCACTTCCACGTCAGCCGCTTCCTGTCTGGCACTGACTCCAGCCTCCCGGCCCAGGGAGCTGCCAATGTTTTCCCAAAAGCTAATCCTTCCCCTCTGCAAGCTCTGCCTTTCCTCCCGCAGGATCGCTCCATGTTGCTGCAGGAGAGCCGAGCCACGGCCACGAGCCACAGCCGTTCCCTTCGGCACTGCCTTCCCCGTCCCCCACGCTCAGCCCTGGCAGCAGAAGCTGCTCAGAAGTTTCTGGAGAAGGAGCAGCTCGACCCGGCCCAGCTGCACCTCCAGCCCCAGCCCAGGCACACACCAGCCCCGCTTCATTCTGCTGCTCTGCAGGACAACATCCACATTTCTCTTTTGGAAAGTGCTCTTTAGCAGCAGCCTTCACAACCAAATCCAAACGGGGGCACAATGGAAATGCTGAATTCCCAAGGTTTGGGCAAACAAAGAGTCTTTTGTCTTTCACCAGAATCAGCTTTAAGAAGGTCCTGCCTGTCGCCAGCCGCCCCCAGGCCCCGCTATTCCAATCCGCTGCACAATTTGGAAATTCCCAAGTAAGAAACACTACAGATACCAGTTCTACTGGGACTTCTCACATCTCCTGGGACTTCCCACATCTCCCAGCCCTTCCCGGAAAGAGAGTGGCTTAGAAGAAGGGAAGAGGTTGGTTTAGGAACAGGACAGGCTCTTTACACATCTCCAAGCCATGGAGAGGCAGAGCTCATCTGCAAGGCCATAGGCATGAGAAAAGGAAAAAGCATAAAAAACCAGAAATAGTTATCCTGGGCTTTAACTGGCATCTCCTTTGCCCCTGCAAGGCCGAACATTCCAGACAATCCTAAAGTCAAGTTACTTTATGGAATAAAGGGAAAAGCCCTGTTAAATTAAGCCATAGCTGGGATAGTAGAAGACCCACCAGAGGTGAGGGGAGCTCTGGCAGAGCCCACCCAAGAGCTGCAGGTGGGAATGCTGCTGCTTGGAGCAGAGAGCCCAGGTCAGCCAGCAGTGAGACATGTTCATCTATCCTGGGCAGATAGATGAACAGGGAGTTTATTGCTCGGCTTCAAGCTCAGGATTTACATCCAGACCACGGGCAGTGACAGGAGAGACATTACGGGTGACACTGCTCACACTGCACAGGGATGCTGAGGGAGGGCAGCTGAGGGAGTGAGTGCTGGGGAGGCTGGAAAACCCAGTCTGGCAGGGGAGAGGGAAGGCAAGAACCTCAAATTTCCAGTGTGGTTTGTCCCCCTGGCCTTCCTCCCCACAGCCACAGAGGGACAAAAGCCACACAAGAAAGCAAGTTCTCTAAAAAGTCCCCTCCTGCTTCCCTCCCCACAGGGGAAGGTCAGGCAGCAGATGCTGCAATGTCCCAACTGTTCCTGTGGAACAGCAGTGACTGCAGGGAGCCCCATGGAGCCCCGGGTGTTACTGACTCGGGGCCAGCCCTGCTGCCTCTTACGTGACATCTGCATCCATTGCAATGTCAGAGCCCGCTGCTGGAAGGTTTCCATGGATCTGGCCAGGATGGGGCTGCGTGTGGAGGCAGAGCTAATCCACTGCAGGCTTTGCAGCGCTGTGCTAAGCTGACAAGCTGGGTCACGACTCCAGCACACAGGTTAACTGCACACACGAGTGTTTCCAGGTAGAGCACAGCCAGTGATGGCATGGTGGGAGCAGCTCCCACTTTTCCAGGTCCCAGAGCAGCCTGGCCCTTTGGGAAGGCCTCTTGCTGTCCCCAGTGCAGGGCTGGAAGAGCAGGGTGGTGTTTATCAAGTCCCAGCCGAGCTGCTCGTCTGTCCCTGCTTGTGCAGGCTCCGTACTGCCTCACTGGACACGGATATTTCTGAGCCCACAGCAGTTCCATCTCCTCTAACTCTGGGATCTGCCCCCACCCAAGTGAAAGCTAACATCAGTGTGAAGCACAAAATTTGCATTAGGATGATAAAATGACTATGGCACTATTCTAACAGCGGGTTGGGATGCCAGGAAGTGTGGGATCACACCCCAGGGCTGAGCCAGAGCAGAAGCAGGCCACACGGCCAGCCTTTCCCAGAGCATGGATAATCCCAGGGACAAACATCCCTTTTCCCCATGTTAATGTCACGTGTTGGGATGAACGGCAGGATTGTTTCTTGCTGATAGCAGAGACCCACGAGGCTTCTCCTGCCCTGGCAGGAGATATGGGAGTAACTCAATCCCTTAGCAAAGCTCCAGGCACAGAATGAACCCAGGGATGTGGAGCTGGAGACCACCTCAACACCAACCACATCACAAGACAGCAAGAGAGAAGGAAGCAAAGGCAGCCAGACAACAGCCCCAAGAGAGGCCCGCAGAAAATACAGGGCCTTTCAGTGCAGCCACTCAGCTGGAGGCCAGCTCAGCTTCCACCTCAGCCATGGTCTGGGTGGCTCCAGCTCATCTTCTGTCCCACGAGTTCCCTGGAATCAGCACAGGGTCACACATGGGAGTGTCTGGCAGCATCACCACGGCTGCCTCGTCCCACTCACACTGACCCAACACCAGCACCAGCCCCTTGGGACCTCGGCCAGGTTTTCTGGGGGAAGTCAAAGCTGTCACAGTGTGATGGATTGTTTTGCTCTGGCTTTGCCCACTTGCAAAAGTTGTTGTTTCGTTGGGGTTTTTTTCTGGCCTTTGCTGCCTCCATCCCTTCCTCTGCCCTCCCTTCTGCTTCACATACCCGGAGCAACAACCCACCCAATTTCACTAGGAGCAGAGCAGCCCTTCCACCACACCACCAGCTCCAGAGGGAAGCAGGCAGCCGACCAGGCCTCAGGGATAACTCTGCTTTCCAGGGGCATCTTTATCAGGATAAAGGTGCAGCCTAAGGTGCACTCTTTATTGACAGCATTAGCTGGGTATTACATATTCCTAAAGATAAGCTGATAAACCTCCAGCAAAGCTGGTTCTGGATCCACTTACAGCAGCATTTATGGCTCAAGAACTAGAAAATACTTCCCTGTCTTACTAGAAATTAAAACTCAGAAGTTGAAAGCAATTCCCTTCCCAGACCTGTGGGCAGGACTGGGAAGGTTTTGCAATCTCTGTGCTCTGACCCCAGATACTTTCACTATTTACAAGGGGCATTCTCCCTTTCATTAGTCTGGCCACGGAGATCCCTGGGAGCCCACAGAGGATCAGGAGTGAGCAAGCACAGCACAGATCTGGACAGTCTGAGCTCCAAAATGGGACTAAATCACCCCATTCCAGTGCAGGGGGTACTTCTCACCCCATCAGTAGAAGGGCCTCATTAGATGTGGACAAGGAAGCAGCAGGCAAAGAGCTCCAGGGGCAGCTGAAGTGATGCAGGACAACTCTGATTGGGATGCTGAGTCCACTCCAAGCTCCCCAAGCCTTAGCCAAGCACATGGGAGAGCCCATTTCCACATCTGATGATGGCACAGGTGACAGTGCAACCCCACGTGTCCAACAGAGCATCCCGGGAGCTGCAAGGTGAGCCAGGCACAGGGAACCAGCTCCCTGCTCAGCTCCGCGGTATAAACCAACAGCTCCAGGTTTCGCCACCACTGGCAAGAATTCCCAATGTTCCTCTCCCTCTTTCTGGGGATTTTGAAGAGTCACAAGCTCATCCCAGGTTCACCTCACAGTAAGTGACTAAGACAGAAAGTGAATCTGAAACACGGTCCAGGGAGCAGCAACAGACAAACAGGGAGCTGGATGTGAGCCTAAAGTTGGGAAAGCAAGCAGAGTGCAAGGACAAAGCCCTGGGGACTGTGATAAACAGGTGGCTGCGGAAGTCTCACATCTCCCAGCAAAAATCCCTCCCTGCCCTACAACTTGGCAGAAGATTTCCAGACCGGAAAGGGGCTTTTAACAAAGGGATGGAAATCCAGAGAGTGTGGCCACTCTGCAGCTCCAAGCTCTAGGAGGAGGGAATCCTGCCTTTCACTAGCACTGACAGAAATGCTTTCCCCAAACATCTGTACTGGACACTGGACAACACCAGTTCCCCTGTCCTTTCCCTCCAGAGGACTTCCTGCCCTTTCCTTTTGCTTGTCCTTCTCACACAGCTTTCTTTGAAGGAGCTGAGCTCACTGCACTGCAGATCAGAGCAAAGGCAGCTCTGTAAGATCAGGATTCCTGAGCCCGCAGCAAGAGACAGGAGCAGAGCAAGAGCTTGCTTTCAAGTTCTCCTGACAAGTCCTCCCTCATGACAGCTGAGCCATGGCTCAGCATGACCTGAAAAAAAAATGGAAAATTCCCCATTCCCCGACCGGTTCAGAGACTGAAGGGTTTGAACTTCAGGGCTGTGCCTTTACCTAGAGCAGAAACGCATTCCAGCTGGGCTGGATAAAGTCGGGGGGAAGAGGTGGGATAAAATAGGGAAGTTGCAGACTGTAACTTCACGGTTGTGCCAACCAACCCCCTTGCTCTCTGCGATGTATTTTTTTCCTCATTATGAAGTTTTGGGTTGCTTATGAATCCTGCAGCAGGTCCGTCCCCTTCCCGACCCCTCTGAAGGGAGGGGGCTGTGCTCACCAGCCAGGGCTCTGCTCGGGGATGTCCCATCCAAGGGGTTTCTCCTCCGGGCCAGGCCAGCACAAGCAGATCCATGCCCTGATCCATCTGATCCCCGCCCTGCCCATCCCGGGGGGCTCCGGGCCCTCCTGAGGGGACTCAGGCCGGGCCGCGGCCGCCATCGCCCCCCGCCCAGACAAACACAAACAATTAACGCTCAGAGCGGGGATGCGCCGGCCGCGGCTCAACAGGTCCGGTCTCGTCCCACCAAGGCCGGGGAGGGCCCGGCCCGGCCCGGCCCGGCCCCGCCGGGGGAACGCGGCCACCGGGGCTGGGGGCACACGTGGGCAGGGCTGGGGACACGCGGCCCCCTCCAGGCCCCCTCTCCCTAGAGGCCTCCCCAGAGGCCCCTCCGAGGCCGTCCCGCAGGGCCCTCCCCCTCTCCCGGCTCTCCCGTGTCCCCTCACACCGCCCCGCGTCCCCTCGCAGCCCCCGCACCTGCCGGGCCGCGCTCCCTCGCCGGCGGACGCGCACAGCTCGCCGGCCGCAGCACTCCCTCACACCGGGCCGCAGCACGCCCCGCGCGGCCGCCGCGCTCCCGCCGCTCCCGCGCGCCGCTCCCGGCCGGCGCTACTTCCTCTTAAAGGGGCCGCCCCCGCCGGCGCCGGCTCCGCCCACGGGAGGGACCGGACGGGCCGGGCCGGGGGGGGGAAAGGAACAGCGGATGTTGGTGGAGAGATAGTTCGTGTTTTATCGTATTTTTTAAATTTTAGCTTAGTTTACTCTATGTCCTTTTATTCTATTTCAATATTTTATTTTATTCTACTTATCTGAATTTCTTTCATTCTATTTTCTTTCATTTTCTATTTTAATTTTCTACTTTATTTTGTTTTCTATTTTATCTTAATTTAATTTTGTTTTATTTTCTATTTCATCTTATTTTTATTTTCTATTTAATTTTTTTCTATCTATTTTTATTCTGCTTTAAATTTCTATTAGCTTCTATTTGTTTTCCATTTTCTTTTATGTTTTATCTGTTTTCTTCTATTTTATTATTTATTTTCTTCTATTTTCTTCTTTTAAATTCATTTTCCCATTTTATTCTGTTCTGTTTGTTTCCTTTAATTCCCCTTTATTCACTGTTTGTGTTTTTCAGGAACAGGGGCAGCCCAGGGTTGCTCAGGGGGCTCCGAGGGGCTGCAGCAGCCTCGGCTCTGCCCCGGCCAGGTCCAGCACGGAAGGGACTGAAGGGACCTGCCCAGCCCTGAACCTGAAAGCCACAAAAAGGAGAAGTGGCCGGAACCAGCCCCTGCTTCAAAGGGAACTTTGTCACAAACGTCAGGACAGGGAAAGTCAGACCCCGGTGGGAAGTCCCTGGGAAGCCCAGACACAAAGGGTGCTGGAGCTGAGCTGGAGCCAGGCCCTGCAGAGCTCCTGCCCTGGGCCCCGGCTCCGGCAGCACGGGGGGTTTCCAGCACTCGTGGCTGAAGCCTGGAGTTCTCCCTCCCAGGTGCTCTGCAGCCTTTCCAGACCCCAGCTCGGTCCCTCCAGGTGTTCACAGCCCACCCCACACCCCAATTCCCCCCCGGCTGTTCACAGCCCCCACACCCCAATTCCCCCATGGCTGTTCACAGCCCCCACACCCCAATTCCCCCCCGGCTGTTCACAGCCCCCACACCCCAATTTCCCCCCGGCCGTTCACAGCCCCAGCCCAGCTGCGCCGCAGAACCTGGGGTGAAGCTTCAGCCCCTCGGGGGCTCTCCCCCTGCTCGAGCTGGCACAGGCTCAGCGCAGCAGCTCAGAGGCTCCTACAGAGCAGCTGATCCCACTCCTGCTCCCGGGAAGAGCCTCCAGCAGCCCTGGGGCCTCCCTGGCTGGATTCCTGCATGGAGCAGATGCTGCTCTGCCCAAGGGCAGGAGCCTGTGTGCCAGGTTCATGAGCAACTCCCGGTCACAGAATCACGGAATTGGGGTTGGGAGGCACCACTGGAGCTCACCTGGCTCAGCAGGGCCCCTGAGCACCTTAGGATCGTGGCCAGGTGACTTTTGAGGATCTCCAGGGACGGTGACTCCACCGCCTCTCTGGGCAGCCTGTGCCAGTGCTCTGGCACCTGCAGGGCAAAGTTCTTCCCCTGCTCAGGTGGAATTTCCTGTGTTCCAGTTTCTTCCCGTTACTTCTGGTCCTGGCACTCGGTCCCAGCCTCCGACACCTCCCTTCAGGCACTTTTTCTAGAGTATATACCCATACACAGATATGTTATCTATATCCATCCTGCTCTTCCCCCTGCTACAGCCCCAGCTCCCATAGCATTTCCTCACAGGAGCTGCTCCATCTCCTCCTCATCCTCACAGCTCTGCACAGGCTCCCAGTCCAGGAGCTCCACCTCTGCTCCAGAGGGAGCCCAGAACTGGACACAGCACTTCAGGGCTGCAGAAGGGGCAGGATCAGCTCCTGTATTCCACTGCCAATGCTCCTCCTGACACAGCCCAGGATCCCACCTGGCCCCCAGCTCAGCTCCTGTGGCTCATTCAACACTTGAGCTTTGCTCCAGGCATTTCCTGGGGGTTGGGGTTTACTGTCATTTTTCATCCCACTCCATCAGATCTATGCAGTCCCAGCCCATGGCAGGTCTGTGTGGGAGTGCAATACTGAGAACAGAGGACCTGGATCCGTCCAGTGTCTGCCAGCAATGGGGCCAGCAACTTCCTGAGCTCTTCCCAGCACAGAACTGGTGGCTCCTGACTCAGCCCCAGGGATTTTCTGTCCCAAGATGATTCTCACAGGTTCTGGTGTGACTGGGAACCACCACTGGAGCATCAGCAAAGCCAAGGCCTCATTCCTGCCCTGACGGGGCCTAAATCCTCATCTCAATGTCACCATGTTTGTCACAAACTTCACTGGAGGCCAAGAGGAAGCAACAGCAGGGGCTGATTCCAGCCTGATTCAGACCGGAGCTCCCATTTTCCAAAAGCATTGGATTTTAGCTGCAACTGTGATCCAAAAATTAAAAGTCAATGGAGATTTAACTGAGATGGTCTAAATTCTTTTTTCGTGTCATTTCAGTGGTAGTGACAGCTGCTGCTACAGAGCTGCCTTTCAAAGGGGTGGTGTTAGGAATTCCCTACCTCCTTTTGGAAGGAGATTCCTCTTACCCTTCACTGAAGATACACTGATTGTTCATGCCTGGGATAAATCCATGCCTTGGTTTTGGGTCCATCCACACTGGAAGGGTCTTATGAAAGGACCACTTACAAAGCCAAAAATTTAACTTTGTTTTGAAAGTTTATTGGATCATCTTGACACAAAATCATTACAGCAGCTTGTGGTATGTTTTCTTTTTCTTTTTTTTTTTCCCAGGGAATGTTGATAGCAAATAAATTTGTGAATGTAACACATCATACAGTTTCAAAATTCTAGAATCACTGCACAGGATTCTGTAAGAGACTCTACATGCTAAAGTGACAGTTTTCATCCATGAATTAAAAAACCCAAACACTAATTGAGGAACATTATCCTTTAAGACAATTTTAATATGTTCAGTTTCTAATACACAACTGGCTAACCAAGGGAGGCTGACCAAAACCAAACCCTCCACGTCCTGGCAGCGCGGTCGGACACGGAGCTGGGCCTGGCAAGGAACCCAGAGCACCAGAGCAGAGCCTTTGCCAAAATACCTCCTGTGGGACGAGTGTAAAGAGCACAAGACACGCGTAAAGTACAGGACATCACCCAAGGGATAAGATCAATGCTTTATCCTGCTCCCTGCATAGGGGTTTGGTTTTAGGAGTGGTGGTGGTGCTGGAGACGTGCAGACCCAGCCAGCTCCTCCCTGGGCACCTTTTTGGAGCAACCAACTGCTCCTGAACTGTGCCTCGAAGCAAAACCGTTCCATGGAGTTTTGCTTGCTGGGTGCGGAACGGCCAGGAAAGAAATGGAGTGGGGGAAATAAAAAATAAGTTGAAAACAAGGGATGTTGGAGAGGGACATCAACTGGGCATCTCTGCAGGACACCGTGACATCCCTGTCCTGTCGGTGACTCCACAAGATTCCAGTAGTGCAGAATGGGCTTCACTTCCCAGACCCTCCCTTCTTCCCTCTAAAGCAACTGCTACAGTCTCAAATCTGCAGCTCCTCAGCCCCCTCCCCATCCTGCACCCCGGCAGGGAGAGGGGATCCTCATCCCTCCTCCTTCCTGCATCTGGGATAGGAGCTCCTCACTCCATCCCCTCCTGCACCCCAGCAGGGAGAGGGGCTCCCAGTCCATCCCTCTCTCCTGCACCCCAGCAGGGAGAGGGGCTCCCAGTCCATCCCTCTCTCCTGCACCCCAGCAGGGAGAGGGGCTCCCAGTCCATCCCTCTCTCCTGCACCTCGGCAGGGAGGGCTCTGCCACAGGGACCCAGGGGCACTTGTGCTGCCAAATCTGCACTCACTGCTGCAAGGGCAGGGCCAAGGGACACTGAGGGGACACTGAGACAGAAGGACCCTGCTGGTTTCAGAGCACAGAGGGAGGACATGGACGGCACACAAGGGGCTGCACCCATGGCTGTTTCTCTAACCTGGTAATGGGCAACCTCAGCTGGTGAGCGGAAGGATAAAAAAAGCAGGAACAGACCCCTTTGGATTTCCAGTTTCTTGCTACAGCTTAACTGTTCAGGAATGTGAAATTGAAGTGGACTCATAAAACACATCAGCAGAGGCAGCTCAAAGGGGAGAGGCCTGACAGACTCTGTGTGCGGGGCAGTCGAGGGGAGCACAGACCCAAACAGCAACACTTTCAGCCCGTTTCATGCTTCCACACTCGACTCTTCCAGCTGTCACTAAAAGAAGGTTAAGGCTCAAGGCAACTACTATAAACAGAAACTCAAACATCCCAGTTCTCATAGGGCTCCTTTGGATTAGCTCAAGGAGATGGAAGATGTTTATATGCCGATCACAATAGATCTTGAGATAATAATAACAATAAATCATATATATAAAAAAAAAAATCAAAAAAGAGGCCTTCTGGTCCAGCACCAGCCTCTGCTAGAAATATACATCAACTACAGCAGCCCTGAAGACATATTTCATGGCTAAGGATTAAGTCAACCTTCCCTGGCATAAGCACAAGCAACAAACTGTGCTACTGCTGATAAAGTCCTGCTCAGTCCCTGTCCCACGCAGATGAAGGTCATGGGATCATCATGAGCTGCTGAATAAATAGTGCCCACCCCTCCCTCCCTCCCTCCTCCAGTCATGTCACCAGGATCTCTTTGGGCTAGAAAGGGTTAACACCACAGTTTGTAAAAAGTTCTGAAAATAAAAAGGTAACATACAGCCTTAAAATGTCTAAACTGCAACCAATGGTGGAGTTAACTGAAAGCACGTGCCCCAGGGTAGTACATGCGTACGAGGGAGAAACTTAACACTTGGGTCTGCTCGTCTTTACACGTTGGGTGTGTTTCTTGTCGTTGGAATATTTTATAAGGAATATTCAGCACTTGGACAATGTCTCTTTCATCTCGTCCAACAAGTTGCTAAGCAGGGTAGAATCATTACATTTCCCATCTATGGATACAGAGTTCTCTCCCTTGGAAAGAAAAAAAAAAAAAAAAGAAGAAAAAAATCCATTAGCTCCTCTTCCAAGTGGGGATAAAATTGTTCCCAGTCAAGCTCAGGGACTGGAAAGAGGCAGAGGAAGGCAGAAAAGGCTCCAAGTTTAGCTTCTCTGAGGGATTACAATGCTCTCACCTTTTTTACCAGTAGGCAGACGTGATGGCCTTGGATAGAACGGCTGTACATGGATGCACACGAATCAACGCGTTCCACAACTGCAGAGAAACAGCAATTTCATTTAATTCAATTCAATTCTAATTCAAGCCTTGCTTCCCGAGAGCAGCCACTGCTCTGCCTGGCCTCAAGGAACAGAGGCTTCTACAGAGGGGAGGAGCAAGTCAGGGTTAAGATGTGCCTGGCTCCTCCTGGCTTCTCTCTGGGACATTTCACAATAATGAGGTGAGTCATTTGTCTCCTAAGCCACAAATGCTCTGTGGCAAAAACACTGCTCAGAATGTAGATTTCTTCCCCAGAAATACTTCCAGTGAGGCAATGTCTAATGCAAACACCAAAGCATGATGAAACAGCCAGTTGTTTTGCTTCAGCCAGCACTTGTGTTTTAATTAATAAACCCAAGCCTGAATAGCTGGGGCTCCCCCTCACTGAAATGAAGCACTGGGGAAGGAGGCTGAAGCCCTGCAGATCAAACCCACCCTCCAGAGAACAGTTACAGCTGAACTCCCCACCAGCTGCTCCCATGATACCTGTCACATGCCTCACTGGGCTGCAGGAATTCCACAGGGACACAAGGAGAATTCATTTTGAAGAACACTGCACACTTTGAGTGTTGCAAAACTGAAGAAGACTCCCAAATGTATTTAATCTGGATATCAGCTGCTCCTGTGATTGCTGAGCCCATGGAGTGTTGTGCTCACCAAGCACAGCAAAGATTTTAGAACATGGAATTCTGCAGAAGGTTCTGCATCAAGGAAGACTCACCTGAAAAATGATGATAAAAACAGATCTTTGCCAGTAGATGCTGGAAAGAAATGCTAATTCCATCTACTTTAATAGAACTCATGTGCAGATCTCCAGACTCTAGGAGCTTGGCAAAAGCATCACTGCAGAACAGGAAGGAAAGTAAATGTTTTATTAGAAATGCAAGTGAAATCTGTCCCATCAGCCCCATGAAACACATCAGGATACAGAAGCTTAAGTGCTACCAAGCTCTAGGAAAATGGATTTACAGCAAATATGAAAACCACACTCCAGAGTCCACTGGAGCAGCTTGTGCCCTCAACCAGAGCTGCCTCTGCCAGCCCACAGGGCACAGAGCTCCTTCTGCAGAGCCACTTGAAATAGGTCACTGGACATATTTGAACATTCACCCCTTACAGAGACACTGCCCAAGTCCCCAGGAGCAGGCAGAGCTCAGCCTGCCAGGGACAGCACAGGCACTCACCTGTAGCAAGGTGTTGTGATCAAGTATGAAGCGCAACTGAAGTGCAATTTGAAATCTAGTTTTTCATGGGTTGAACCTTCATCATTCTGCAACAGGGCAAAGGAGAGGAGATGAGTGGGAGCCCTGGGGCAGCAAGAGGAGCCACCCCCATCCACCACACAGGCACCAAGAAGAGGAGCTTAGGGCTCAGTTCCCTCTGAAACAGCCTGGGCACACCTGAAGCATCAGTCTGAGAACCATCCCACCACAACATCAGCCCACTCAAAGATTTGGACAGCTGGGTTGATACATACACCTAGAACAGGTAAGGGACACAACGGGCTGCAGTTCTGCCTACACTCCGCTGAAATAAACTGAGCAGACTGAGTTTAAATTAACATTTGGAGATGTGGTTTCACAGTTCGTTATTTCCTGAGCAAAATAATAAATTAATAGTTCCCAGATTATTAGGTACTAAAATAGGACCAGCAAGCTATTTTTAAGAAACCCTTAAAATAGAGATAATGGCTGACTCAGGAGTAGCCACAACTGTCTCCATTCATTTCCTTTGAGCTGTTCACGCAGCTCTTTCATTAATAACTGTACTGAATCAGTATCAGAAACCCACGCAGTCTTATCCAGCTCAATACTTATTAAACAATGCCTTCCACTGACCTCACTCTTGGTCCTGTTTCCACTCGTAATAACTGCATCTAATTCTTATTTTTGTTTTCCAGCCTTTTACCAGGCTGCAGTGTCCAGCCAGTCCCTGGATAACTGAGATTGGAAGGAGCAGACTGCGGTTCCATCCCTCCCCTCCCCAGCAGCTCAGTGTGATTTTCTAGCTGACAGTGTGGCACATGTTCAGGCTGCCTTGCTCACACACTGCCAGGAATGACAATCTAGGACATGCTTACGCAGGATTGGGGGCACTCTTTGCACAAGATGTCATGTGAAAATGTTCCTCACAGAACAGGCTGGTGCAGCAGGGATGAAATTATGCCTAAAAAAAGCTCCAGAGCAGAGCTTCCCACCCGAATCCAGCTCCCTGACGCAGTTCCAAAGGAAGCAGAGGCAGTTGAGAGCTGCACTTACTTTGACTATAAAGGACAGTGTTCCTTTTAACTTCTGAGCCATAACAATACTCTGAAGTGTAAACACAAACTGGGCTTCATTTGAGATTCCTAGTGTGAAGAGAGGAGAGGGAAAAGTGAGGTCAGAACATGGTTTTCAGATCTAAGTAATGGTTAGAATAAACTGACTTATGTGCAGACTATTTTTGAACCAAGTTCAAAATTCTTCGAGTTGGAAGAGAGTTCTACACACAATTGCTGTGGTGAGTCAACAGTGCTACAGCACTTGGGTCTCTCAGAAGCAGCAATGGGAGCTGGCATTTGGTGGAGGTTATTGAGCAAGTGCCTGGGAGAAGTGTCACAGTGTCACATATTTAAACTATTTGCATAACTGGAAATTATAATATATAAACATTTCAGAATAGCTTTCAGAGCTAACGTGAATTCCAATATTTCTATGTTTTCCTTTGAATATACAGGTCTGTGTCAAGAACTGCCTTATACAGATTTAAAACCCAGTCAAATACTCCACTGCTCTTCATGGGGGATTGAAATGCACCCTGAGGCCACTGCAGCCCTCTGTGAGTTGTTTCAGGATTCAAATTAACTCCTTGGTGAAGGAAGTGAAATTCAGGGAGGCTCACTGATTTGGCTGTACTACTGCACTCTGTACAAAACCATTACCCTTCATTTCTGTGCTTAATACTTGTGGAGGGCTCAGCTCCCCTCCTTACACATCCTTATCACAAACCTGCACTGCATAAGGCCTCTGCCATTTAAACAGTGGGACAAGAGCTCCAGAATAAATCCAGAGTGGATTCTAACTCTTCACAAACCTATCACCTTGTTTCATTTTAAATCTCACAACAAACATATAATGAATTTTGGATTCCTGTAGTCAAAGGTGTGCCAGCCTGCAGGCACCTGGAAAAGGAACTCAGACATTTGGACTCCCAGCCCTAGATTAAGGCTTTGCTCTTGCTGTGCAGAACCACCTGCATTACAGCAATACTGGGAGAAGGCTTATCCTCTCCAAGGAACTGTGGGAAAGCCCAGGAACACCTAGAGATGTTTTTCTGGAAAACAGCAAGAAGTTCAAGCAGCTCTTCCCACAGGAGGGCAGTGCAGGGCCAGCCACACTCCGAGAGCCCTGTGCAAAGCTGTGCATACCAGGGGGGAGCTGGAAGGGCACAGGTATCCCATCGTGTACTGATGATCCTTCTGGTCGGAGCATTTTAGTGTTGAGAGAGTCCAGGACATTCAGTTCCATGCTCTTAAGGAAGCTAGTGCTTTTGTTCTCAAAGATAACAGACACAGTAACTTGGCTGTCATTCTGGAGGTTTCCTTGAATATCATAGGTCTGCAAATGAAGGGAAAAATGTCACAGGAAAGAGTCAGAAACTTCAAGGAACAGAACACAGCATGGGGATAAAACCAAGTTCAAAAGGGAGGTAATTTGGTATAGCTAGAGGATTATGAAAACACACTGATGATCAGCTAAGGAATGGGAAAATATCAACTTAGAAATTAAAGTGGGACACCCAAAGGAAAGGAAATGGAGCTCGGTTACAGCTCTACCTCCTGGAATTGAAACAGTTCCTCAGTTATGTGATAGCTACATAAAGTCACTACACCATGCCCAGGGTACCCCCTCTCTTAGGGAACACAGAGAGAACAGCACTTGGAACAGAACACCCCAAACTCACCATTTTAATGTACGGGTTTTCAGCAAGGAGGCGGTAACTGGACATGGGCTGAAAAACAAGAGAGAAACCCCAGTCACACTAGAACTGATGACTCTGAAAAGGGCTGTCACTGTCCTCCCTCCCAACCAGTTGAGCTCTGCCTTGTCCCCAGGCCTGGGCACAGCTACTCACTGGTAGTGGCTCATCCTCTAGCATCCCATTCTGCACTGACTCTGGGGGCTCCTCCTCGCCATGATGGCTCTTCTTTTTGGATTTCTTTTTATCCTTTGATTTCTCTTCTTTCTCTTTCTTGTGCTTTTTCTTCTTATGCTTGGAGGATTTCTACCAAGAAGAATAAGAAACTACAACAAACGCTTACAGAAACCCTTGATTTCTAGCCACGACCCCTATACCACACTTTAAACTCCAGACTCTCGCTCTCTGCACTTCCTGGACTGAGCAAAGTTTCCCTTTACTGCAGAACCCAAAACAGAGCTACAATTCCTTAAATCCCAAAAGTAATTCCGTGTGGAGTCCCAGTAAACCCTGCTCCCCACCAGCTGCCAATAACTTATCCCAAAGCAGACTGGGAACAGCACAAGGCCGAATCTCTCCAACTGTTTGGAAGCTCAGCTTTAACTGGGACCTGTCCTTGGCTCAGAAACAACCAAACCTCTCACCACGAGGTGTTTAGAGTTCCTCAAGGATGCAACATTTGCAGGTGGTCACTGCACTGAACAGATGCTGCTGGTAATTCTGTGTGCTGCTTCTTAAGGCATTTGAGATGGCAGGAGCATAGGGCTGAAGGGTGACAGCAACTTCATAGAACCACGGAATTGTGAAGGTTGGAAAAGATCTTTAAGATCATCAGGTCCAACCATAAGGCCAGCACCACCACATCCACCACTAAACCATGTACTCAAGTGCCACATCCACAGGGTTTTTTTAACACTTCCAGGGACAGTGACTTCAGCACTGTCCTGGGCAGCCTGTTCCAATGCCTGACAATCCTTTCAATTAAAAAAAAAAATCTTTCCTAATACCTCATCTAAACCGCTCCTGGTGCAACTTGAGGCAATTTCCTATTAACTTAACCCACTTACCTTTCCTTCATCCTCCTCCTCCTCATCTTGCTCTTCCCTTTCTTCTTTTTTTACCTCCTGAGGCTCAGCCACCACAGCAGTGCCTGTTCCAGGCTCGCTCTGAGGAGATGAGCAGAAGGATTATGACACTGATGGAAAGCAGCTGGAACAACCCAATCCCACAGCAAAAGAAACTCAACAGTGACAACTCCTCACAGCTGTTATTTCAGAAACGACACCAGGTATCAACATGGTATCAAGGCTTTTATTTTATGCCTCTGAAACCCAGCAAATATGATCACCTGAGGACACGATTCAAAAGATCTCCTCCAAGGACTCCATCCCCTTATATTCCTTGTCTCTTCCTCTAGAATTTCCCACCAAAATTCATGAGAATTTTTCTTTCACACTCTGTCTCTCATGTCTATTAATGTTGCTAGAGTCTACCTCATACTGGGAAATAAAACCATACAACTGTATAATATTATACTCATCAATAACAAAATCAACCAGGCCTGGAACTGCATCTGTATTTCTATTTCTATTCCTTAATCTGCACAGAATGAGTCTCAAGTCTTCCATTACAGTTTCTATGAACTGGGCAGACACAATATCCCTGCTCCCCACAATATCCCCAACTCCCAGCAGGAAGTTGAGGAGATGAAGCTGATGTTCCCCTCTGTGCTGCAGCATGACACAGCACTCCTGCACAGCTCACAGGCAATTAATAACCAGAGACGTTTCCTCTGATGGCAGAGGATTCCTACCTGTGGCTGGGGAGTGGGAGCAGCTGGTGGAGCAGTGGAGAGCCAGAAATCCAAGTCTTCCCCCTGAATTTTAGGAGAAAAGAACCCCATTATCATTGGTTTTATATCTTTCTTAAAAATTAAATAAAAAACCCAACACCCCCCAACAACAACAACAAAAGAAAACCAAAACAAGAAGATCACAGGGCTGAACATCTGTCCTATGAGGAAAGACTGGGAGAGCTGGGGGTGCTCAGCCTGGAGAAGAGAAGGCTCCAGAGAGACCTCAGAGCCCCTTGCAGGGCCTAAAGGGGCTCCAGGAGAGCTGGAGAGCGACTGGGGACAAGGGCTGGAGGGACAGGACACAGGGAATGGCTTCCCACTGCCAGAGGGCAGGGCTGGATGGGATACTGGGAAGGAATTGTTCCCTGGGAGGGTGGGCAGGCCCGGGCACAGGGTGCCCAGAGCAGCTGTGGCTGCCCCTGGAAGTGTCCAAGGCCAGGCTGGACAGGGCTCGGAGCAGCCTGGGACAGTGGGAGGCAGGGGGTGGGACTGGATGAGCTTTAAGGTTCCTTTGAACCCAAACCAGTCTGGGATTCTGTGGCTCTACAACAATTAAATCAAAACCTTAAGTTCCCATGGCAATGCAGCACTCCAGAATGCTCCTCATGCACAGATGCTGTGACACATTTAAGAGCAAACACACCAAGAAGCTTCACTTTAGCCTTTGAGCACTTCCAAAGCACCCCCAGCACCCCCACACCAGGCATTCCAAAGGCTGCAGTGCAGAGGGAAAGTGCAGCTCTGCAGGGAGGTTAACAGGAGGATACTTCAAATCCTGAGAGTAACTGACAGCTAATGGCAGGGTTTATAACTGAAAGGTTCTGAAGTCCATGGGAGACAAGATGCAGAACAAATGACACTCACATCATGAGTTCCAGATATTTTGCTAAGGAGTTCCCCACTTGGAGAACAGACAAAATATCAGCAAACTCAGCTGCCACATGAGCTCTGGCAGATCTGCTGTGTAGGCTGCAGTAAGCTGAATTCTGCTAACTTATGAGGGTAAGTAAATGTTATTTTTATTAACAGAAATCTTTAAATACCTGCTGCTACAGTTGTAAAAATTTAAGGAAATAAAGGTTGAATGCATTCAGCTGTTTGAACGTCAAATGTGACTGTTCCTAAGCAACAAACTGAACTCAGCAATAAATAACAGCAGTAGCTAAAATAATGCAAGTCTTGGAGAATTACCTTTTTTTCTTCTTCTTCCTCCTCCTCTACCACCTTTTTCTCTTTCTCTTTCTTCTTTCCTTTATCTCTCTCTTTTTCTTTATGTTTCTTTTCCTTCTTTTTGGGTTTCTTGCTCTTCTTCTCTACTAGGGGAACTTCTGAGTCTGGTGACTTCAGCGTCTCAACATTCCTGTGTCTCTGCACTGGCAACTTCTCGCTGTCTGCTAAGGGTCTTGAAAAGAAGGAGCCCATTACTCCCTGCAAACAGCCTCCCTCAGCCAGATGATCTGTCCAAGACAAGGTGTGCCTTGTTTTTAGGGAGCTGGGCCCCCAAACCTGAAATCAGCGCACAGGTTCTGTACCTGGAGTTTATTTATGCAACTGCAGATATTGCCCTTGTGGGCTAGGAGTCAGAGGAAACAACTGGAAGGTGACTGAGAGCCAAGGTCTTGCTGTTTAACCCTTAGAGGTGCCAGCTAGAGGCGTGCAGGCTGAGTAACACCCACAGAAGAACAGCTCCATGTAGGGTTACGCTGCGTTTCCATGGAATCCCTCTCCAAGGAAAAGCAAGGATGTGGAACAACATTTCCAACAGAGTGGAAATTCGAGCAGTGGAATGCCAGCATGGCTCCAACAGCCCTTGAAGGGTGTGGGGTTTGTTGTTCTTGATGAACAGGTCACTCCAATTGGGAATTATTCTAAGTAATTTTTATTTTGGAAGTTTGTACTATGAATTTCTACTCTACTATCACATTTTAGAAGTTAAATTTAATTTCAGACACCTGCTTCCAAATAGCACCAACAGCAGTTCATATTTACACTGTATCCTAAATCCACTGCTTGGGAAAAAAACCACCACAAAAATTTCTCTCATTCTTGTCAAACATCTTCAAAAATCAGCAAGAATTCTGCATCTTTTACTATTTCTTAGCTTTTATTTAACGTTAATTTTCGCATTTGCACCGCAAACACCAGTTCAGGAAGATTTCTAATAGCCTCAACTGCCTCAGTGTTTTTGCTTATATTGCACTAAGAAGCAGAACCAATTAATTTTTCACTTTCAGACACTGAGGGAAGACTGAACAGCAAACAGGCCTCATCTTTTACTATTTCAGATACACCTGTACAGGAACAGCATTGGTGCTGAAAGCCAGCGACAAAACAGACTCACACAAACGTGAGGGTCACTGATTTCAACAGTTCCACCACCCTTCAAGGACTTACACTGTCCAAAATCAACCAACCTGACAAAGGTCAACACTAAGGAGATATTCTTACCTGGAAGGCTTCCCTGAAACCAGACTGCGTGTGAGCGTGACAGACAGAGCAGTGCAAGCACAGAAGGAAAGAGAGAGGACACAGACATGAGAAACCATGACAGGAGAGCACAGCACTCATGGCACAGGGGAGGGAATGGATGGAACAATCCAACAGTCCTGAATACCTCCTGGAGCCTCCTGATGTGCCCAGTGCTGGTGAGGATCACCATGCAAATCCAGGGGCTACAGTCAGAAATTCATTTCCTTTTATATATTTGTCCCTGCAGACTTTGACTGGCTCATGAAAAAAGGAAGTTTTTCAGAAAAAACTGTTTTATTCACTTTTTAAAACTGCTATAACACTTTTCACAAGGCACTGAGGGGCCAAACCCCTATAAACTTGGAACTCCAAAGAAAGGCACAGACTCTCAAGAGTCAGAGGAAGGCAGAGATCTTACACACAGCCACATGGGCCCTGCACAGTCTTCTGAACTTCACAGGAGGCATCCCTGGACCGTAAATCAGCAATTATTTTTTAGCATGGTGATTTTGTAAAACAGCAACTAAAAAAAATTCCAAACCAATCTCCATGTGTGATACTGAACAGCCCAGTGCTCATGGTCATGTGGATGCAGGGGCTCGAAGTGCTGGCACTGCAGCAGCCCCAGCAGCTGGGTGGGGACAGCCTGGTCACAGCGGTGACATGCAGCTCACTCAGTCAGAACAACACTTTACAACAGTGGGGCCACACTGAAGGGCCACAGGGCAATGGGGTGGGACAGCCTGGGTGTTACTGGTCGGTGATCACAACACAGGCTTGCCATGAACACAGAGGTTCTGAGGGGGACAGATGGACACAGGATACACTCAGTGCCAACACAGGTCATGGCAGAGACAGTAGGACACCCAAACCTCAGAGTAACCCACAGCTGATCCAGTGGCACTGCCTGTGCTTCCAGACTCCTTCAATCACACTACATTTAATGACTCCCCTGCCCTGCCCATACCTCTCCCATACTCAGGAGTTGAGATTTTATCATCCAAGCTGCAGTGGGAGCCCAAGCTGGATGAGCACCTGAGATTTCAGCAAAGCCATGGGGAGAGACTTCAGCCTTTTCCCCTCATGGCCTGTAGTGCCTTTGCCTGCTCAGCCCCAGCCCTGCTCTCAGGCATTCCCATTAGCAACTCAGTGAACTCACACACAAAACTGCCACTTACTTATCCAGATCTATGTCAAGTGCCTTATAGGGATCATTGGGATCTTTATCATCTTCGTCACTGGGCAAAGCATTCTGCAGGAGAGATAAAGAGATATCCACTGAGGAAGCAAACCACTGGCAATTTTCAAACTCAAGCTTAACACCACTGAAATTAAATTTTTTTGAGCCTGTAAGGCCTGGACCAGGCCAGCTGCAGTCAGGCATAGTAAGTTACAGGAACAATGCACTTCAATGCAGCATCCAGTTACAAGATTAATTTAGAGCAGAAACCCCTTCTTCATAAACTGCAGGATTTGAATTGCTGCTATTCAGTTTTGATTAAAGGAAATTTTAGAAACAAATACAGATGACATCATTAGCATCTGCAATTAATTATCATCAGCTGCAAAGCTGCTGACTAGACAGCAAGTTACTGTCAAAGTGAAGCAGACGGGCATAATAAATGCTATTTGGACAGTGTTACTTTTAGAGCAGGAATGAACATTGTTTTGTTGGTTTTGATTTTTTTAATAGCTTCAGTGGCATTTTTTGGTTTTTTGTGGGAAAAAAAGACAGTAATTTCTTCCCCTGCAAAGAACAGCTTAGGATCATCTCAGTCACTTGTGCAACACCTCTGCAAGACAGCACAGCTCTGAACTGTCACACTACAGACTGGCTGCAGTTGGGGGGCAAAAATCTCTCAAGAGCTGCACACAGATAAATGCCAGACCCCAAGCACAGGAACTGACCTCTGGCATCTCCTCCGTGATGATGTCGACGTGGTGAGCTGGAGCAATGTCCTCCTCACTCTCTGTGTGCAGGGAGTTGTGGCGATGGTGTTTCCCTCTCTTCTCCTTTTTCTGTTTTTTCTTTTTCTTGTCTTTCTCCAGTTTCTGTTTATGCCTTCGCTCTTCTTCCAGTTTCACATACTGGTCTGACATGGGCATTCCTGTGGGGAAAGCCAAGCTGCTTTCAGGTACAGGGCACTTGGACTGAGCACTGGAACACCGTGTCAGGAGTGAGCCCTGCTTTCAGCTTCCCAGAGCCAGCCGGATCCACACCTCCCTGTGCTTCCACATCCCCTCACACACAGCCCCCCAAGCACCAGCTTTGCTGTCCATTCCACCTCTCCAGAAACAGGACAGAGCTCAATCCTGCTCCCTGATTCTTGGCTGCATTAATTGCATTACGAGGAGCATCCAAACAATGAGATTTTAAGGCGAATTGGTGACATTGCTGCTGTATTGACAATTTCAGGAAAAAACCTTAAATATTTGCACTCAGAACTCACCCCTTGCAATGCAAGGCACTTTATCAAGAGCTTTTCAGTGCTGTATCCAACCACTCCTTAGATACACAACTACCTTTAGATAACTGAAACAAGATATTCAAATAGTATCTCTACCATTAGATTCTATTTAATGTCTACTGATCACCTCCACCAGATCTCTAAGATATTTTGAAGGTGACTGTTCCCACACAGAACAGTGGTTACTCTACACGTTACAGACTTGGCTGCATGATATTCCTAATCACAGCATTATTTCTAATATTATCTTGAAAGGAACTCAGAGTGCAAAGTACTATTTTCAAACGTTAATTGAGGAGATATATTTAAGACTCTAAGAAAGTGTGTTCCTTGTCCTCCTATACCTCAGGTGGAATTCCAAAGAAGGAATTACAGCTTTTGTTTAACTGAATTTCTTTAATTAAAGATCAGCTGTGTTTACCTGGAACTTTTAATGGGACAGAAAGGTCAATCTGGACCACAGGAATATGTTCCACCCCTGGAGTGTCTTGGTATCGCTGGGAAAAGAACGATTTGTTAAGTTCTGAGCACCGCCAGCACAAATGTCTGTAAACAGACACATTACAAAACATCAAGCAGTTCAATCCCTTAAGTGAACATTTTAAAGGACAGGAATGAAACAGCTTGTTACTAATCCTGTGTGGTAGCAAAGTGTGTTTTAAAGCCAGTTGACAACTTTTGTAAAGGACCCTACTCGTAGCTACTGTTTTTTAACCCCACTACTGCCCTGAAGAATTGCTACAGCTCTCTGAAGAATTTTTGGTTTGTGTTTTACTGCTAATAACTTGCCATTTCAGGAGATAAATTTGGGTTGAAGTTGAGGAACATGGGGCAGTCCTTCGGATACAGAGGGAATAAAGGAAGTGCTTTCCCTGAAAAAGGTGTTCAGAGACCACAGCAACTTTTTGATCCACAAAACACAGTGTGTGTTCCAGGGTCACCCTCCTCTGCAGGGCTCTGAGCAAGGTGCCTGGGGATGTGAATGTTGCCATCACCCAGGGCTGGGACAAACTGCACAGACTCTCACAGGCTGCTCTGGGGGTATCAGGTCACTCAGGAGATTCTCAACACAAGCAGGAGTTGTAAGAACAGTTGTAGGCAGCCACACCAGTCCACACATAAAGCGGTCAGAACTGCAGGGGAAATATCAGAATGTCCCAGAGGAGGCTGCAGCTCTGACACTCAGGGAGCCTTCATACAGTGACATCAGAGGCCAGTGAGATACTGCAATTCAGACTCACCTTCTGAGGGGAAGGAGAGCTTTTAATATAAAATGGGTTGTTTGCCTGTTCTTGTTTCCGGGCTTCTCGACGCTAAAAGCAAAACAGGATTTGCAGTTACAACATTTGTTTGTAAGCAAAGAGATAAAAAGACACCAAAGTGCAAAACAAAATCTCCCTGTATTTTTGGAACAATATGTAACTACTGTGAAAAGACCAGAGCAGAGCAGAGCAGCTTGTGTGTGATAAAGCAGTTCTGAGTTACCAGATGCACTAGGAGAGAACTGCAAGTACCATTAGTAATTCCCAGCCCTCAGGTGTCCAAGGCCAGGTTAGACAGGGCCTGGAGCAGCCTGTGACAGTGGAAGGTGTCCCTGCCCACGGCAGGGGTGGAATGAGACGAGCTTTAAGGTCCCTCCCAACACAAGCCATTGTACATGATACTGTAACTAATATTCCTTAGAACACCTTCTTTGCTTTTTAATTATGGACTAGAGATAATAACTTCCCAGAGATCACTTTTTGATGGCAATTGGAACATTTCTGTTTTCATTTCTGCAGGGAGAGGAAGAAGTGAAGATTCATATAACAACAAGTTCCCTTTGTGAAACCAAAGAGGTCAGAGGCAGGAAAAGTGGGATCACTGCTGAGAACAGTCATGTTACAGTCATGCACAGGAGCTGCTGAAGTCCACAAGCATCAGCTCACATGAATAATCAGCTTCCCTGAGCTATGGGGAGCAGAACGGCTCCCTGGCTACGTGAAGAATCCACAACAGCCCCCACTGCTTCAGCACCACTTAGATTACTACTGAATTATGTAGGGAAAAGCATTTTAACATTCACTCACTCTGGCCAGTTCCTCTTCATCTATTTCTGGCTGTCTGTGTCTGGAATGCCTTTGTTCCTCCTCATGAAATATTGTTTTGGGCTTTTCATCTTCAGACTCACTGTCTGATGGAGGTTCATTGATCCAGGCATCGAGGTCCAGGCTGGGAAGAATTGCAGCAAACAAACAACTTGACTCAGTACTCCTGAGTATTTCAGTGTCTCATCATATACTTTGCTTTATTATTTAAAGTTTAAATAAGAGTCTGGGAGAGAGAAGGAACTTTACCCCTCAGGAACAGGGACTTTCTTCTGTGCTTTAGGAGCCACAGGGTTCAGCTCACCAGCAAACAGGGCTATCACTTCCTCAGCTACAGGAACTTCTTTTACTTGTAGCTTCTGAATGTATTTTATTAGCTGCAAGATGCAAGAAGCCTAAAAACAAACGCAGAAGTAGTTTCAGAGTAATATTTAATAAGCTGAACCAAACAAATCAACTGAAGTCAGCAGAAGGTAAGTGTTTTACTCCATGAAGGGAATTAAGAGAAGCAGCATACCCTGCAGGTTTGGAGCAAAGGTAAAAAGTCTGTAATAAGCCTCTCTTTTAGCTGGGTCCTTTTTGTGCCCTTATGTGCCTGAATGATTTTAAAATTAAATTGTTTTGAATGAAGATCTTGCTGGCAACCTTCAGAGGTGCCATCAAACTGCAGTAAGATCTGGGTCTTGTCACTGATAACACCTTATAAAAAATGTGCATGACCACAGACAACCACAGACCTGCTCCAAGACTTCCCATGATAAATCCTAAAGTCATTTTGTTCTCTTACCCTCTCCTGAACCTCCAGATCTGCACTCTGCACAAACTGAGGCAGGCGCTCGATCATCAGCTGTGTAATTTCCTGAGCTGCTTCCTTTTCCCCAGCCTGCTCCTTCTGCTGCAGGATGGATGCATAGAGCTTCACCATGTTCTGCACGTAAACAGCCTGGATGTGGCCTGGCAGGGTTGTAACTTTAGGCCTCAACATTGCTTCTAGGGTTTGGTTTGCTTCCTCGAGGTGCCTGTGAGGACAGAGTGCACAGATGAAAGGCTGCAAAAATAAAATCCAGCAGGCAATGCTTAAATACACAAAGGAATACAGATCACAGCACTTTGTTTCAACAAATCTCATAATCTCACTCAAAATTGTCTGCTCACAACTAAATGGAAGATGCACAAAAAAGTTACTGAACTATTACAAACTGAAGTTTTTTCTAAGTAAAAATGTGATCACGCTGGAAAAGAGGAATATATTCTCTAACTTCTTCATCCACAGTTTTCTTTGTGCAACATTTTTAAGGAAATGAAGATCGGAGCTGTACCAGCATTCCCTCAATATCACACCTACAGTGTGAATTTAAACTGGAGCCAGTTGTTCAGAGTGGCAATTATAAGGAGACACCAAACCAGCTGGAGTAAGAGGAGACTACAGTACCACACCTGTCCAATCTACCAGAATAAAAACTGGGCAACAGCTGTTATCTGCACAACCAAGACACAAAAACATCTGCTGAAGCTAAAAAACCATGTTGGTTCAAGAACATTAAAAATTGTGCCACTGTGGGTATCAAAAAATTTTGAGCAAAAAGAAGTTTTAATTCCCAGGAAGATGGGGCTCTGCAAAAGCCTTTCAACAAAGGCAAAACAGGGAGGAGAGAAAGAACTAATTCAAACATGGTGATTGGACATGTTCCCTATAATATAAATGGGGGTGGACCATAATGATTAAGGAGCTCCTTCAATGTCTTAAGATCTGACAGCTTATACCTAAAAGATCAGAAGGATCCAAAGCTGTTGGAGAGTGTCCAAAGGAGGGACACGGAGCTGGGGAAGGCTCTGAGGAGCGGCTGAGGGCACTTGGCTCCTTCAGCTGCAGCAGAGGAGACTGAGGGGAGGCTCCTCGGGGGCTGCAGCTCCTCCCGAGGGGAGGCGGAGGGGCAGGGGCTGAGCTCTGCTCTGGGACAGGGACAGGAGCCCAGGGAACGGCTGGAGCTGTGTCAGGGCTTGGGATGGAGCTCAGGGAAAGGTTCTTCCCCCCGAGGCTGCTGGGCACTGCCCAGGCTCCCCAGGGAATGGTCCCGGCCCCGAGGCTGCCAGAGCTCCAGGAGCGTTTGGACACCGCTCTCAGGGATGCCCAGGGTGGGATTGTTGGGGTGTCTGTGCAGGGACATGAGTTAAACTTGATGATCCCTGAGTGTCCCTTCTGACTCAGAATATTCTGGGATTCTGTGATTCACTACTATGGCTTCCTGCATGAGTGGGCAAGGCTGGAGAGACAGGAAAAATGACCAGATAGTTAAAAATGTCTTGTCTAGAAAGAGCTGAGGAGTTGATGATGTGAGGGAGCAAGAGGAAAACAATCACTTTGGTATCATTAAAGTACACACTCTGAACCACCCTTCTCTCAAAAACACATTTCAGTGACCAAAGTCTTTGCCCAAAAGCTGCCACTCACAGCACACCAGGCTCTGCCTGCACTTACTCAGAGAACTCCCCGCAGATCCAGGCAGCAGCATAGAGCACCTCACAGATGCCGTTCCTCTGGGTGTTGCTGGCGATGAGGTGGGCGTTGTCCAGCAGCATGGCCATCTGGGACACGGCGAACTTGCGGATGGCTTTCACTCGGATGGCCACGTCCAGCATCTGGGCTGCGATCAGGTGCCCGTGCCTCGTGCCCTCCAGCCGCGTCAGCTCCACCAGGATGCTTATGTACCTACGGAAAGGGATGGGGGGTATCAGAGGACAATCCTGCATTACCTCTGTGACGAGTTCCAAGCTGGCAGCTGAAAGCACTGACCATTCAAAGTTTGTGATGTACTGATAATTGGACTGGCTGCAGATGTCTATGATTTTGGTCAGCAGCTCATCTCGGTACGTCGTCCCTTCGGCTTTATCCACGTGAATCATCAGTTTCTTCACAATCTCCATCAAGTTCTTCTTGGAGACCTGTTAAAGAGGTGGTGAAGGGTCCAACCACTTTCCTATACAGCCACGTCCTTCCAGTTCCAGCCAAGCAGCTGCTGGCTCCTTGCTGGACCCATATCATGTTAACAAGAAACCAGAACCACCTCTGTAGGCCCCAATCCAAAAATGAACCCGTTTATTACTATTCAATGTTTTTGTTAAAGAGCCAGCACAAGTATACAAGGTGTTTAAGAAAAGACTGCATGTGGCACTTAGTGCCATGGCCTGGCTGACAAGTGGGGTTAGGTCATAGGGTGGATTTGATGATCTCCAAGGCTTTTTCCAACCCAGCTGATTCTGTGAAGACCTCGGCTGTGGGAGAGCTGAGGATCAGAATTACTATCAGCAATACAGAAATCCAAGAGAAAGTGAATCTTCTACTGCCAGATTAGAAAGTTTATGAGTTCAAAACATTTTTGCTTATAAAGGAAACAATTTAGGAGTTATTAATATCCAGTGGAATGGATTTCAAAATGGGTGATTTCCAACAGGGCCTGAATTGAGAAATTCCATCCAGTCTGAATCAGATTTTTTAAAGCCTTCATGCTGAGCCACATGTTTTACTTGTCCTAAGTGCCAGAAAAGATATGGGAGTTGTTATCAAAAGTCTGCTGCGGAGTTGTTATCAAAAGTCTCTGCTCTGCTTTCTGGCAGAGAAAGTTGCATGTCTTCCTTAAACATCCCCTTCCTAAAGGGTCAGGGGAGCTGGAGAGGAAATAAATGTAGGAACATACCATGCCATAGAGGAGATCTAAAGCTCTGAGTCGGATGGACTCATCTTTGTCATCCAAACACTGGAGAATGAGATCCTTGTGAGACTGAACTGACTTAGGGTGCGTTTTCAGGATTTTGGACATAGCCAACAGTCCCAGGTACTTCACTGTGAAAGACAAAATAAAACTTCTTTCCAAATATAGAAACACTGCTTTGTGCTGAACATGAAATCTTAAAGCTGGTTTCAGTAGAAGCACTTGGTATTGAAACACTTGAATAAAAATCTGTGATGAAGAGAAGCATTTTTGAGAATGATGCATCACAGACTATGGTCTTTAATTTCATAATCCTATAGAAAGACAAGTAATTACATATATAATCCTCATCAGGGTCTTCCTGCACCTCAAATTTTATCACTGATTCAAAAATATGTATTTGATAAATAGAAATGCTGGGATTTGAGAACAGGCATCCTGAGGTGAACACAGCTTTAAAAGCAGTGAAGATTGGTGTGTAACAGTCCTGTTCTCAAGGTGAAAAATTGAGAAGGCAGGCAAAAGAGCTGCACAAAAGAAAAATTTCCCAGTATTCTTTGTAGTGACTAAAATAAGTCAACACTCTTGCATTTTACTATTATGCTCTTTTCAGCTACTATCTGCTGAAAACAGCCATCACTGCTTTCCAAGCAGCCAGTCTATAAAAAGGGAAGTCCCAGAGCATGGAAAGAACTGTTTTAGATTTACAAGACCACAAACAGCAGTAATAACTGCTGTCATTTGTTTTAAAAAATATTATTATAAAGAAGTTCTCACCATCAAAAATTATTTCCATATTAACCCCCCCCAGCAATTGTTTACAGCACACCAGGCACTATAATCCCTCTGAGGCTGCTGCAGCATCTCCCCACGGCTTGGGGGCCAACAGCTTCATGAAGACAAGTACCATACTTACAGTTCTGGTCAGAATCTTCTATCAATATCCTCAACTTCTGAACACAAAGCTGGAAAAAGAGACCACACCATGTTTACTACAGGTCTTAATTAAAATAAGACTTCATGAAGTTTACTTAATACACAAAGTAGTATCTGACCAAGACCTGAGGTCTCCAGGTGAGAGGGTTTTGTTACATTAACAGATTTCCAAACAAAAGCAATCTCTGCGTGACTGTGTTGATAGCAGGAGATGAATAAGAGTTGGGAAAATTCTCACACTCTACATTTCAGAGTGAATTAAGTAGAAGAATTTCTATAGGAAATGCTTCAATCTGCAGGATTGCACAGTGAGAGCACTTCAGTAGCTGTAACTTCTGGCAGAGGAACACAATCCCATTTTCCCCAGCCCTTGGGATCCCACAGCAGAGCAGAACAAGCAACCCCCAAACCCAGGGTCGCACCTGGATGCTGGCGCTGTGGTTGGGCATCCCCGAGGACAGAGAGATCAGAACTGAAACAAAAGCACAAATTCCAGTCAGTATTTCTGTGCTGTGAGTGATTGCAACAACAGCACCTGACAGTCCACACCTAGCTCAGCTCCCAGGGAAAGGTGGCAGATTGTTTGTCTGTTTGCTTGGATTTTTGGGGGTCTGAAGGGAAGAGAGAAGGTTGTGACATGAACTTATAGTTTCATATATTGTAACGGTAATAATAAGAGGGCAGTTAAAAAAGTGTAAAGGTGGAAACAGCTGGAACAGCCAGGTCAAAGCTGCTCTTCCTTGCTCTCACTAAGGTTTATTTCACTGACATCACACAGCAGCCAAGGCTGTAAATATGTCAGCAGCTACTGTACAGCTGAATTTTTAATTGTGCACTTTCCTAATGCAATGGGATGCAGCAACGGATCCTGGAGTTTAATGTGATTAGATTGGAGCTTCAATCAAGCCAGCCATTGTTGATTATATGGGACACTGAAAGCTCTGGCAGCACACAGCCCCACTGCAGCAAAGGGGGGCTCACCCTGGTAACTGCTGCTGGCACAGCACAGCCAAGCCAAGCCCAGCTGTGCCTGAGCAGGTGCCACGTGCTGCCCTCTGGCCCTGCAGGGAAGCTGTGCTGGACACGGTCACCTCCAGAGCTGGCAGGTGCCAGGTGCTCCTCTGGTGTTTCAGGGCTCATTTGCTGGCTCTGAGTCTGCAATCACCATCCCTGAGGTGTCCTGGGTGGGTGAATTCCCCCTCTACCCACAGGACGACCCCGCTGGATCTCAGTGAAGGCCTCTCTCATCCACAATGGAATTACCCTCCGTGTTATTTTCCCTCCCATCATGACACCTCATTTCCCTAAAGGAATACACAGTGAGTGACAGATCTCTCTTCCCTCTCTGAACTGACCCAGCACAGCAAGTTCTGCACCATTATCCAAAGCACCCCCAGGAGACAGACAGACAAACTGTGAATGTCAATAACCCTCTGCTCCACACTCTGATAGGAAAAGTGCCGAGCCTGAGCTGCAATACTGGGTTATCCCTTTTTGCCTTTGTTTTCTCTCACCCTCCCAGTTATGGAGTTCACATCCCCTCCCCAGAAACTGAAACTGCCAATCAGTAATTCCAACTGTCTCCTCTAAGAAATTACACCACATTTTTAAGCTGTAAAGTTTCAAAATTAAAAAAAAAAAAGTCTGATCCATCATCACATAAGAAAACTTGGCAAAGAGACATCACTCTTGCTTTAATTCTACTGCTGCTGGTAAATTTTGTAGTTGTAGCAACATTTAGGAGCTTGCATATAAATAATCTCATAGTCTGTGCTTGGTTTCAGCCTTCAGCAAACACAACACAGCTGTAGGGACTGTGCCTCACCCACTGACAACAAAGGATTTCAGCCCCACAATAACACAAAGTTTGCCAGGAGACTTATTCTATTATAAAATCCATTAAGCTAAAGAAAAAAGGTTTACAGATGGTGTTAGTTGATAACAAAGTTCATCACGTTTTTTTTCTAGGTTTCAAGTTTCAGTTCTCACCTGCTATTACTGTGTTCACACATTCATATAAGAGAGACATGGCTGAGGTGCTGAAACAGAAATCAAGTATATTAAATAAGGAATAAACCAGCACATTTTGAAGAGTTGTCAGCAGTATCTTAGAGCTAGTTAGCACCTTGAACTTCACAAGAAATTGTCAATATTCTGCTCCATATCCCTTCAAGCAGAAGAAATGATTCTCACTTAAAAACTGTTGGGGGGAGGAATTTTTAAACAAATGTCTAAAAACCCAAAAATCTTCCTGGAAAAGCAGCAAGTAAGAGCACTGTGACACAAGGAATGAGGAAGGAAGTGGTTACTCAAACTCCAGCATCAGTCACAGAATACTGAAGCAATCTTGTCCAAGAATCAAATTAAATCCTGTGCCCAAGGTCAAAAATTCATGACAAGGCAGATGGAGAAGCTCGAGTCTCTCTCCAAGCGAGTGAGTCACACCCCAGCAGCAGAGCCTTGGGATGCAGGAACACACTTCCCATCCCTGGAAGTCAGCAAACCATTTCCAGTGTCTGATTTCCCCCAACACACAAATTCAAGGCTGCTTTTGCTAGCTGAACACACAGAAAGCGCAGTTCTGAGGACTGCAGAGGTCCTCACAAAGCCTGATCTGTACAAGAGGGAAACAGGGAACCTCCTAAGCCCCAAAGGAGCTCCAAGTGCAGGGTACACAGGGAAGGAGCACAGCTCCAGAGGCAGCAGCAGAGCAATGCCCTGAAGGCCACTCTGGGATACTGAGAACCAAGACCAACACTTCTGCTCCCTGGGCACTTGGTGGGACAGCTCAGGGGGCTGTGACTCATAATGAGATCCAAAATGACTGAATGGAGACCAAGCCAAAGAGGATCCAGACCTCGCAGCTAAGAATTACCAAAGTGGGAGTTGGGGGCAGGAAGTAGGATTGTCCATCTTCCTGCTTTTTCTGGTGGATTGTATCTATTTGTCACTGCTGACATCTCCCTGCAGGTATCTGGATGCTGGTCTGCTCTGAGCCTGCCTTAAAGAAATACGAGAATGGACAGAAATCACTTGGCTAGAGCTGCTCTCAAGGCTACAGAGAAATCTGCTTAAAACCTTGCTCTGTCACATGAAAAGAAAGACTTTTTCACTCAACAACTCCTCCATAAGATCACACTTCCTCTTCATAACTGGGAGAATCCAGGTATTCCCTCCAAGGCATCTATTTCCTGATTTCAGTTCAGAATTAGAACCACTACACCACCACAAACCAGCATTAACAAAGGACAAGGAAATATCTTCTACTTTATTTATTAGAACATATATATTATAAGAACCTCTTTCAAAACACATCTGAGCTGCCAAATGCATGAGGAAGGGCTTTAATATATTCCTTGTCACACTGCTTTGGTGGGTAAGGCACTCCCAAAAGCCAGGAATCAAATGTGTGAGGTGAACAGGAGAGGCAAATACACAGCTGAGCCTTTTGTAAGCCAGTTTTTATACATCCTCCACAGTCATCTCTGGCTTGAAATGCAGTGAAAGGAAAGCAAATTGCTCCAATTTTCATGCATCCTTTGGAGGAATTCATGCTGACAGTCAGACACCCAGAGACTTTCCTTTAAGGTATTTTACCTCAGGCTTTTCAGAAACAATCCTGATGGGAGATTATCTTTTGATACTTGAAGCCAATATACTGAAAGTCAAGAAAAAGTTAAAAAATGCATCCCCACCCCAGCTAGTGATCCACCCACCAGGTCCTCTCCCAGTCCTGACTGAACAAGGCAGGGTCTGTCACACCTACCTGTGGATGAGGTTGGTCAGGGGCTCAATCAGTTTCTTTCCCAGTCTTGGTTCCAATGGAGTAAGAGCACCGAACTATTCAAAGAGAAGAAAAGTGAGTTAATAACTGCTTTTCAACAGCTTCAAAACATTATGTAAATTACAGCTCACTGTACTTAAACCAAGCTATATTAACATATTTTTCTCTTTGGTTATATTCACAAACATTAGAAGATATTCCTGGTTTCTTTTTATTCAGATTGAATGGTAACTATGCCTCCCAGCAAGAAATCCATTCTCACACCCAAAGTAATTTAATGAGAGACTTAATCCTGTAAACAAAAAGCACAATACTTGCCAGTTTTATAATTTTAATGAGAACCCAATTATTGGTTGATGACGTCATCAACTTGAAGAAGAGCGGAGCAAGGGAAAGGTAATTTTTGGGATTACGTCGAGCCAGCTCACAAATAACATTTACTGCAGCAGACTGCACACCTGGGGAAAACAAGTGGGAAAAGCACAAATCCCATCAATGCCTTCATTGTAATTGAAGCTTCTGGTGCAGAACCCCCATAGCAAAAGCAGCTGAAGCTTTAGACCTGTGTGTCCAATGGTTTGGCCTCATTCCCAACCCTGAGGCAATGAAATGCAAAAGCAAACTGAGAAAGGGTTTTATTTAATTCTGGCTATTTTCTAATATAGCAGCAAGCCAGGTATCTGCTTTGGGTCCAGCATGAGAAAAACCAGGACACTGCCACATCTCTGCCCTGGACTGTGTCCCCTCTGGTTGTGGGACACAGAGAACACAATCAATAATCACCCACCAGAGAATTTCCAATCACTCTTGACTTCTCTAATATGTATTATTTAAACATGTTTACATATGAAACACAAATAATTCCTTAAAAAAATCTCACTGGACAAGTTTACTCCAGTCTCATTGCTCAGCCTCTACATGGATTGTTGTCAGTTTGGAATGTTTTAGTCTAGACAGGCTGGGTGTCCCAGCAGAGAGCAACCTTTCTCTCCATAAAGCATAACAGGGATTTTCTTCCTCTCTCTGCAGGTGAGGGTTGTGTGTGTTTTGCTTTCTTTCATAACATTTCCCCAGGAAGATGAATATTCCATGCCCACAATAAAATAGTCCGGGAAATGCAATTAAATTTCCCCCTGTAAATGAAGATACAAATCAAGTGGAGATCACAGATACACATCACATACACAACTCCTAAACCAAGCGTTTGTGCGGTGAGAGAACACCAGCACCTCCTGAAGACTGAGTAAAAATGTGAATATGATACAGAGCAATTGCTTATT
The DNA here is from genome assembly GCA_026261815.1 of Monarcha castaneiventris obscurior. NCBI lineage: Eukaryota > Metazoa > Chordata > Aves > Passeriformes > Monarchidae > Monarcha > Monarcha castaneiventris. Next base: position 725,119 of record JAMPIT010000892.1, read on the forward strand.
TCCTGTGCTGCTGCTGACACAGTACTGAGGGGCCCAAAGAGCAGTCTGGACTCAAATAAATAAAAAATACACTAAAGGATGTTAAATCATTTTAAGTGTGTCCACTGCAAATCAATAGCTGCAGCTTGCTAAAAAAGCACAGGAAATAACAAAACCAGAACTCCAAACCCTGAAATCAACTGAAATATTTTCAATAGTCAAGTTTAGTAAGCAACAAGTCAGGAAACTTTAAGCTGCTTTGTCCATTAAGGTTTAACCCACTGATACATTTTCAGGAGCTTTGGGTTTGAAGAAATTGGCATTTTAAAGAAAATATTTTTAATATGGCAGTATCTGTCAAAACTCTCCTATGCTCACCTACCCTGAAACAGGTGAGTCAGTGCCCAAAAGCATTTTTCATGGATTATTTTCTCCACAAGCTCTACAAGCACATGGACCTCCACATGTGGGAGCAGAAGGAATTCACTAAAATCCACTCACCGGGATCTGGATCTTCAAGTTTCTCCTTAAGGCGAGGAAATGCAGGACGGAGGGACTCTGGGTACTTCAAAAAAACTTTGTACATGATTAACACTGCCTTCTTCCTGATGTAAGGCTTTGTGTGAGACATCTGTTAACAAAACAACTGCAGTCAGGCTCTGAGCAGATCTGTTTCCAGAACTCCTATGCTCACACTCCTGTCTTCAAAGCTCTTCCTTGGAGACTCAACTACTTTTTGAAAACTCAGCTTTGAGGCGAGAGCAAAATACTGTTGTTTATCACCAAAACTAACGAATATATTTCAAAGTGATGCTCTTGATCTAACTTAGGTCTGTAAAAGCTCCCCAGGACCCCCACAAGAATGAAGCAGCAATTTTCACATGTATCAGCTCTACATTTGAGATATTTACCAGATTTGAATAACTTAACATTCTATAATTACAGGGTAAAGTTATTTCCACCTTATCAACTCACCAATGTCATGATGTCATTTGCCAAGTCCCTGGCAAGATCTGGAGTAACAAAACAGGACAAGCCAGTCAGTGCAACTCCAGTATCATACTGGTTAGGGCTACTCAGATCCTAAAAAAAGAGAAACAGGCTCAAAAATTTAAGATCACACAGGATGTCAAGAAACAACTTCCTCAGACTAATTTTATTCATTTGACATAAATGAAGCAAAGCCTCTGCTTCCTGGGAATATTTATATATCAACTAATAACACCTGCTGAAATACAGACAGCCTGGGGTTTAATAATGGCCACGAGGAACCATAATTAAACAAGAGATGGATGACTGCAACATAAAAGCAATCAGAGAGATCACACCTTGGTGGTGTTTTGGGAATGGAAATAAGTTTTTAAACACTCATTACAGGATCACAAACATATTTAAAGTCCTAAAAAACTGGTAATAAATACTAGCTCTGCTAAGTCCAATTCCAAGTGCCATCAACTTACTGGGAAGAAGCACTCTTGGTGAATGGAGTCCCACCTTAATCCAGTAGAGAAATGAGATTATTTTCCCTCTGACCTGCTGGCAGCACCACAACTTCCAGTCCAAAAAACAGGACACAAGTTATGGGTGTGGAACACATTTACTGGTCAAGTTTCCTTGGATCTATTTGTAGTCAGGATCCTACCCAGTCCTCCATAGTCTTTCAGGTCTTTCTAAGCTTCAGACACTTAACCATAGTAAAATTAATCTCTGAGTGTGTTCAAGTACAGACTATAAATTGTAGTTATCAGGAAACAAAAATATGAAGAAGCTGCACAGAGCATTCCCACATGGACTGCTGAATTAAGAGTCCAGATTCACGTGGACACTGAAGCTGCTTCAGGAGAGCTAAACATAGTCAGGCCTTCAGGGTCCTGTGCTATTTGCATCTCATTTAAAAACCTGCTGCAGGTGGTGGGAAATTAGAGTCTACTTTAAGAATAATGAAATCTACTTCTCAAGGAGCAAAAAACTGCAATTCATCCTGGCTTTAATGTATTTTGAGAACTGATAAATCCGTAAAATCTCAAGTTGTTGGATCAATGAGACATGAAAAGGCATAAAAAAAGATGCTTTTAAGTAAAAACTTGGGCACAAAGCAGAAGTAGCCAGTAAGTGACTGAAATTCAGTAAAAAAGTGTCTGTAATAAAGACAATAGATATTCATATTCAGCACAGAACAGTTTAAAAGATAAAGGGAAAAGCACTAGTTCTTTAGGGAAGATACCAGTTAACATCTCACTTTCCTTTTTTAAGCAAGTAAAATACATTTTGGTTCCTCAGACGGTAAAAATGTAGGCACGTCTTGTACTGGATCAGTCAAGTTTTAAAGCAGTGATACTTAAAAAATGAAAGTTAAGAGCTTTCAAAAAATATCTGTAACTTCAAGAATGGGAAAACTATGCTGCAACCCAGTAACTCTAAGTGATCAAGCTCTGTGAAAATGAATACAACACACTTGGGTACATGAACAGAGAACACAACTTTCCATACACTCTTCATGATTTTTACACCCAATTCTACCAGGGAAGTCAAAGTCTGATCTGGAATTACAGACAAAAAGAGCCCTCACAAGTATAAATGTTGTGGAGCCATGTGACTGCTCATTTTACTTCAGGAATGGGGACATTTTTCCTGCCTGTTACATTCTTATAAGCACTGCCTAGAGACCAGCAAAGTTATTTCTGTCACCATTCTCTGTGCTGAACAAACACGGAGCTGGTATGAGACAGCACCACGGAGGGCTGTGCACAGCTCCTGAGTGTTTTCATTAATCCCCCAGCTTGTGGAATGACAGGAGACTGAAAATCAAGAATTCTACTTAAACATCTCTGTATTCCTAAAAGAGAAATACTCTTTTAGGAATGTGAAAGTACAAGTAGGGAGAGAGTGCAAGAAAAAACAAAGAACTGAACATTTACCTTTCGGATCTGATTAGTTGTCAGCATAATGACATCAGTCCCTTCATGAAAACACTGGGAGGCAGCCAGGTAACCAATGCGCTGGGAAAAGACAAGGACAAAAACCAGTTTTGTTTTTAAAGTCAATTTAGACAATGTTTAGATGGAAAACAACTGGCGGCTTCATAAGCAATATTAAAAAGATGAAGGATTAGGTTTGTGTAACAGAAGAGGCATAACAGGGCTCTCTAGAAAAGGGGGTTTATATGAGTAAACAGTAATTTCAGACAAGTAATGTTCTGATAAATTATCTGTCTTCTGGATAATAAAACCACCTTCACTTTCCCTATTTTGTTACAACACAGTTCAGTGACCACAAAGCTGCAGAATTAAGGTAGGATTGTCTACTACGTTTATTTCTTCTGTGTTGACTCCTGAGTTTCAGGTAGAAAGCCCCATCTGGAAATAATTCCTTAGGATGTAACATTTCACCCTGTTTGGTGAAAAAGGTCTGCAACAGAACACGAAGCAAATCTTTCAGGAAATATTATAAAGCTATTACGAAATAAAAAATGCCGGGTACTACGAATCTCAGGTGGTCTTCACATAAAAAATACCCTGGCTTTTCACACAAGATATCTGACAGCTTGGCCAGGACAGCTGCATTTACAGAGAACTCACCTTGAATGTAAACTTGGAAGCACTCATGACTTCAATAATGTTGAAAGCAGCCCAACTGATGTCATAGCCCAGCATCTGTAACTGTGAGCAGAAAAGCCAAGGTAAACTTCTGAAATAAGAGACTCAAGAAAATAGGTCAAGACACCTCCCAAAATTGAAGATGCAACAGGAGTCTGAAAATAATACTATAAGACAGCTCAGGTTTATGAGATGCACCACTCACAGTAAGTGAAAGACATCACAAGTTGTAAACAGTTTGCATTAGTTCCAGGTTGCCCAGAGCAGCTGTGGCTGCTCCTGGATCCCTGGAAGTGTCCAAGGCCAGGTCGGATGGAGCTTGAAGCAACCTGGGATAGCGGAAGGTGTCCCTGCCCATGGCAGAGCTTTAAGGTTCCTTCAAATCCAAATCATTCTGTGATATGCAGTTATATAAGCATTGGTGTGAAGGGTTTTCTTTTTTTTTTTAATAAAAACCATAACAGAATCACAAAAAGAATTCTTTACCAATATTTCTGTCTTCTCCTTGTCAATAAAGGACTGAGCAAAAAGAAATCCATTTTCAAGTGCTCATGTCACTATGTCGTAAGAACCAATCCAGTTGAAAACAACTTCTTTTAAATTGTTTGTTTTAAACGAGATTCACTTCCTGATCCATCACACTAAAATCCAATTGTACTGAACAGAGCAGGAACGTGCAGCCTCTGACGTCAGAGCTGGGGGAGTGTTGTCTTCACAGCCTGAACTTAGGGCAATCTAAGGAGAGCAGGCACCCAGACCCAAGGCTGGCTCCAAATCAGCAGGAAAGAACAAAATCCAGCTGCAATTCCATGGGATACCAGCAAGGCACTTACATAGGTCAGTTTGCAGACTGCGTTTGCCTTCACTGCGATGTTGTCCTGCTTCAGCTCCTGCTTGATCTCATCGATGCACTGCGAGATGTATTTTGCCTGAGGAAAACAGACAAACAAAAATTTGAGCTCCTTTACCAGTTTCTCAATATTTCCAGCACGTTGGTGGGGAGAAGCAGCAGAACTCAGTATTTGCAAGCACCAAATCTCACACACACACTGTTTAGTAAGCACTTAACTCTGACAAAATTACTTATTAAAAAGAACCACCACAATTCTGTTACGAAACCAAAAGTATGAGGTGTTTCTTTGGTGGTTGGCCTTTCTGCCTCTCCCTCACAATTACACCACTCGCTCCAGAGCTCTAGATTGAAAAATCTGCAAAAATGAAGTTGCTCAATGGAGATTGAGTAGGCAGAGGTCTGAACAAAACCAGAGTTCACCATTGCTAGAAGGCTCACTTCCCCCAGAGGGATGTCAGAGAACACCCGCTCATTACATGACAAGAAGAAACTGTCAAACACTGTTAACAGCCCACAAATGAAAGGTGACTGATGAGCTACCCCACTTTTGGGCATGCTGCCAATGATGACACCGTGGGTGTGCACCCACAGCAGCCCCTGGGCATGAAGGGACACAGCTCAAGGCTTGGATGGGACACGGGCGCTTCCTGGATCTCCCCAGTCATGGGAAGTCCCATGGAAAGTCACGAACCCCCTCTCTGGTTCTCAATTTACATGAGCCCTTTTGCCATTTACACATTTTGATAAATAACAGTTTCTGTATGAGTCTCTCAGCAATTTGAAGAGCCAAATGTCACAATGTTTACATTTAAATATTGGTGCTTCACATCTTTCCAAGCAATCACATCTGTGCTTGTAGGAAGGATGTGGCAAACATGTGATTTAAAAATATCTGTACAGATTTTACTTTTTAAGCAGAGTTAGCTCAGCCACAGATTCTTCCAGTTCACAATTAACTATTATTTAAGTACTGAAGGCATCTGCTACAGGAATCATGAAAATTTAAGTGCAAAGAAATAATCTCTCTTTTCAAAGCCATGCAGGGTATTTCACATTCCTAACTGCCAGAGGAACCAGGTCAGAACCTGATTACCTAATCCCTGCCTGAATACCACCACCTTCCACCAAAAATATATTTTCAGCATGGAAATCTACTGGCCTGACTTTAATTAATGTTTTTTTCCCCCTTTACACTAATTTTTGTGTATTAATGCAACTATTTTTCAGTCTCCTACAAATGTCCTGGAGTGACACTCATTAGTCAAGTCACAAAAGTTTGCTGCTAAAAACAGTGGGTGGAGAATGGATGGAGAGCAGCCCTGGGGAGAAGGGCTTGGGGGTGTTGGTGGGTGAGAGGCTCAAGCTGCCCCAGCCATGGGCACTGACCCCAGAAACCCCCCCTGTGCTGGGCTGAGCCCCCAGCGTGGGCAGCAGGGCAGGGGGGGATTCTGCCCCTCTGCCCCGCTCAGGTGAGACCCCACCTGCAGAGCTGCCCCAGCCCTGGGGAACAACATCAGGAGGACGTGGAGCTGCTGGAGCCAGGCCAGAGGAGGCCACGGAGCTGCTCCCAGGGCTGGAGCCCCTCTGCTCTGAAGCCAGGCTGGGAGAGCTGGAGGTGTTTAGCAGGTAAATTAATGAACTTGAAGGAATTTAAGATATTCCTAAATACCTGTGTTTGGGATAGAAATACTATCCTTACAGTGGGAATTTTCATGTTAAGGGAAGGCACTGTAAATGCCAAACAACCCTTTTCTGTATACTGATCCCATCTGTCCTCCTGCATACAAGTGAGTGGATCACATCTGCCAAAACTGGAGATGGCATCATCCCCAAACACTTAACAACATAGTGTCCAGGTAACTTTACCCAGAAGCAGATTTGGGATTCTAAACCCTTCACCTGAAAGTGATTCAGGTCCAGACAACTCATGTGGGAAGTTGAGCATAAACTAAAAAAACCTTCTGAGAGTAGAAAATAAATACTTCATCAAAGATTCCAAAAGAGTGACTTACACAACATGCAACTGATCCACAAATATATTGTACTTGGCCTTGAATATTTTATGCCCACAGAAGAGCACACTGGAACAGTGTCACAGAATCCTTCACGTGTGTATCTTGTTGCCACATCCTGGGCAGCAAGGCCAGCACTGGTTCTCAAGGCAGAACACTCACACGCAGGTTCTCAGTCTTTACATCCACAACCAAAAGTCTCACTTATTTCTCACTGCAACTATCCCCAAACTATTCAAACATTAGCGTAAGCTTCCTGGCAGCCTCTTCAGAGTTGAACAAAACCCACTGTGTGAGCAGGAGGGGGAATATAGAGTACACGTTAATTCAGTAGTGCCCAGCTGGGCACAGCCGAGCACAGGCTCCAGAGTCACCATCCACAACAACCCACAGGCAAATCCCTGCCTACCAGTCAGTCCAACTTGTGGAAAAGCATATTACAGAACCCACAATCAGATCTGAAACTGAAAAAAAAGGGATTAGAGAGAGCAGAAAGAAGTCCTTCCAAAACAGCTGTACTTCAAATCCCAAAACACTCCAAGGAATGACAGCCACTATATATAGAAAGCTTTACAGGATCAGCAGGTATTAACTTTTTGTTAATCCTGTGGAGCAGCACTGCCGTGAATGAGCAATATGAGGAAAACTGATCTATTCAGTCTCCCACTTAAATCTGAAAGCCAAGCACCACACCCGGCTGGATTCGCTGCCACATTTAACACCCACAGAACTGGGAGGGAACACGTAGGCGGGAGCGGATCCTCACTGAGGCTCTGGCTCGTGGAAGCGCTGACCTCGGCACACCAGCGGACAGGACCTGCACCAAAGCACTTCCCGCTGCCCGATAACCACAGCCCCCACTGCAGCCCACGAGCTGCTCACTGGGGTCAGACGAGACAGCAAAAGGGAGAACAACCACTTGATGCAATGAAAAAAATTGTAGTCACTTAGCAAGGCCTAAATATTTGGAAGAACCCCTCCCCCCCACATTTACATACTGACGCAGCAAAAAATCTTGCTATCTTGCCCAGCACCAATTCTGTTTTTGCATAAATCCTTCTAATATAGGAATCTCCTAGTGTGGTAATAAAAAATAAATATTTCCCAGGATATAACTAGCTCAGTTTTTCCATAAATGCTTTTGAGGTCCCATGAATCACAGAATCATTAAGGTTGGAAAAGCCCTCTAGGATCAACAAGTTCAACAGTTGTTAATCCAGCACTGCCATGTTCATCACTAAAGCACGTCCCCAAATGCCACATCCACATGTTGTTTTGACCACTTCCAGGAATGGCGGCTCCAACACTGCCCTGGGCAGCCCCTTCCAATGCCTGGCCACCCTTCCTATGAAGAAATTTTTCCCAATATCCAATCTAAACCTCCCCTGGCACAGCCTGAGGCTGTTCCCTCTCCTCCTGTCCCTGTTCCCTGGGAGCAGAGCCCGACCCCTCCCCCGGCTGCCCCCTCCTGTCAGGGAGTTGTGCAGAGCCACAAGGTCCCCCCTGAGCCTCCTTTCTCCAGGCTGAGCCCCTTTCCCAGCTCCCTCAGCTGCTCCTCATCACACTTGTGCTCCAGTCCCTGCTCTGGACAGGCTTCAGCCCCTCAGTATCTTTTTTATCATGAGGGGTCCAAAACAGACCCCAGGATTCAAGATGGGGCCTCAGCAATGCTGAGAGTTCATTTATGCTCACAGTATTCATTACCATATCAATCTATTTCTTAGCTATTAATTCCTTACTAATTCTGTGACAGTAGAATTTGGACTTTTGTGTTGATGGCTCACACATTCTGGCCCGATGACTGAGGAGCATTTCTAAGCCCCAACATTTATAGACCTGTGGACATGCCCAGCCAGACGGCTCTGAGGGAGCCAGGCAATGCTCAGGCAGCCCCTCACAGAGAGTGTGGTGAGGACAGGCAGAGCCATGAGGCACAGGAACCCTCTCAGGAGGAAGGATGGGAAAGGGGCAGAGCTGCCCGCCAGCAGCAGAGCTGAAGGCTCTGAGAGCAGCAGGCAAGGAGCTGAGAGGCTCTTTTATTCCTGCTAGGCTGCCAAGTGGGAAAGGAGCCTTCCCTGCCTCGGTGGAAAAGGCTCCTTAATGAAATGCTATAGCAACCACTCTGGTAATTGTTCTGTCTCCGAAGGAGGATAACAGGAACACGCCCGGAGCAGCCCAGCTAAAACCCAAGTGCAGCCCGCAGATGTGAGCAGCGAGTACTCAACAAAGCTGGGAGAACAGCACAGTCACAACTGCATTTCTCAATGTATGTCACCGAAGAGATGCCAGAACATTTTATATCCATTAACAAAATATACCAGCTGTTTTTTAAAACAAGCCCAAATTCCTCAAGAATTCCAAGATCACACCTAGAAAATATGTGCATTTAAATGAATGCAACTGGCTAAAATAAGAAAGAAGGCATCATGAATCAAAGACACAGCCCCTTTGAAATGGAAGGAGGGAGGGGAGAGTGGGTCATGGTAAGAAGCCAAAAATGTCATTTTATAGAATTTTTTCATTTCCCAGCCATGTTTTTTGACTTAACTCTGAAAAACACGAGAACTTTATTCCAAGCCACGACAGAACTTGGGGTTTGCTGACAATTTCAGGGATGTTCACAAAAGATTATTATCTTTCTCAAGCAATATGTGAAGCTAAAAAGAAAGTCACTAATCTGTACGACAATTATATTCCTGAGAAATGTACTCCATGCTGTACTTTCTTTCATTAGCTGACAGGAACACACTAACGATTGGAACAGAGATCACTGCAGAACCTTTACATTAAATTCAACCATGTAAACTACTCATTTCCAGTAGTCTTTAAGAAGCTGTATTCTCATCTCAGCCATAAACCACCTTCCAAATACAAGAGAAGGCAAACTCACATTCCTACCACTTTGGGTTACAGTCCAGCAAACCAAATGCACTTGATTTGAGATTCAAACCTGTCACTGCAACATCCAAGTGCTTCCATCCAGATGAAAGAGCAAAATGTCAGTGGACATTAGCTCCTATTTCTCTTGTGCTTCCAGGGTTAAATAGTGTTTTAAGGAAAGAATTATTAACAGTGAATGCCACAAGGAGCAAGATATTTTCTGATATAAATGTGTAACTACATTGTTTTAAGCACTATAGGATTTATCAGTTTTTGGTAGGACTTTGAGAAGAACTCTGTGAGATCATGCTGAGCACAAGCACATGATGGTCTCACATGAGAAGATGCCCACTGCTACAACTTCGTAACATGACCATAATGCTCAACACTGAAGGCAGTCACACCACAGACACCTTGGGGAGGTGAAGGAACTTTAGATCTGTTCGTGCTTCAGGCAGCAGATCCCATTCCCAGCATGGCACAGATCAGCTGCCAGCTCCTGACTCGGGAAGAAACACGTATCATTTGCCAGGCTTCTCTCAAACTCCCAAAAGCAGCACTTCATGTCAAACACCCCTGAACCAGTCAGAGAGAACATAGACACCTCTAGTGTTTGCAGTACCTGGACATGTTGTACCACAATAGTACAGAATAAATCAACTGAAGTAACAGACAAGGACATTAAAAAGCAAAATGTGCTGCTTTCTACTGACTTGGACACAGCATTAGAGATCATCATATTATGAGTTAACTTCCTTAAAAATACTGTATTATTTAACTATTGTAGAAAAAGCTATTTGAGAGAAATAACAGCATCTTTTGTTAAGGCTACTCCATGGCTGGATAGAAAGAATTCCAAGGCATGTGCTCCCACACGTGCTCCCCACAAGTCACTTCACCAAAACCATACACCAGGTAAAGCAGCTGAGCACAGAAGAGAGGATCAGCAGTGAGTGGGAAGCTGCACGGTGTTCATCTTGATGGGTTTGCAGCAGCCCAAGTCCAGCAGTGCAGAGGGCACTCAGCTGCAAGAAAGAGCTCAGGAAACTGAAAGACATTTTCATAAAGCCAAGCTTATCTTTCACTCAGCTGTTGATAAACAGCATTGCTCTACACGTTTTAACATGCCTTAGTTTGCCCTTGCTACCCAGCTTCCAGGGATTTACCTGCTCATCCTGAGGTAGGCTTAAGATCCCAGCCCAAGGTACTGTTCTGAGTGACAACACCAGAGGCACGACGTTCTGCTGGTTCATTTGCAGCAGACTTCTATATAATTTATTAGGAACGCGATGCATTACCCACTGCCCCCTTGTCTGGTACAAGCACAGTGAGATCACGAGACTCCTTGGCCAAACAACACTAAGGAAGGAATGCAAAAAGTTGGTTTACAGTTTTTTCTTATGTTAATGTTTGCTGAAGTTATACACCCCAACTGAAATCTGGCACGGTGCGGGCACACATCCATCCTAAAGTGACTTACAAACCAATTAAAACCTTTGAACCTTATTCTAAAAATTCAGAGACATGCTACGCAAGTAGTGTGCACTGATTTCAGGGCAGATACCCAACCCCACACCACCCACTACAGCCCCTTAAGGCACCACGAAGGATCTTCTGAACAGGTTTGTAACACAAATACTGGCTTTCAGGAAAGAAACAGCTGTAGAGTTGCAGCTGCTTGTCCAAAAGTGACTCCAAGCACCTGCAGCATCCCTCCAAGCACTGGGGTGTTCTGGCAGTCTCCCATGGACAGCTCCTCTTTGGTGGTTTACCCAAAGACAATTCAGGATTTCACTCAGAAGGGCACTGATGCAGAAAGCTGGAGCTACATGAGCCATCCTGGCCCCTCCCAGGTGGACAAGGCCAAGATCACTGTTGGCACCTTGGGAATCAGAAAGTGGCAATCAGCAGGCCCCAAAGGCTGGTAAATCAGTAAGCAGGCACCAACAGCAAGGGTCTAGAGATGTCCCTTAATTATCTCCAGTCTGATCAGTCCCTTAACATAAGCACATCTCCAGTCTGATCACAGTATTTGTTAATTTGATTGCACAGCAATTAAACAATCCTCAGGGGTCTGTGCCATACCCGAGCAGACAACTTTTAAGCCTGGAGAGATGTGTCAGATAAAAGTGCTCATCCTTGCAAATACAAGGGGTACCCAAAGTTTTATTTTTACATTACTATGCAAAAAGCTATGCAAGTGTTTTTACAGTAGATTTTTCAGCTTGCTTGTTCCAGACATCTCTCTGTGCAGTTTCAGGCCCTGATAAAGGCAGGCTTCAGTAAAGCACATGCTTTGTTGGATGCATAGGAAACAGTCACTTCCTCCTAAGGAACTGAAGTAGTTATTGTTGTAGAGACTCAGATGACTGAAGTAGTTCAGAGGGAAACCACAAAAAGATGCTTAATGACGTATTAATACCATATAAAAATGTAACACTGAAAATACTATGAAGCTCTAACACTAATTCATGCACAGCTGTGAGTACTTTGAAGTTATGGAAAGGTAAGGAGGACAATGAAGAAAAAGATGGTTCTTGGCGATTCCTGACTTCTTAATTCAGCACAAATATTTGTGTAATTAAAGTAAGTTTGTTCACCTCCTCCCTGCTGTACAATCACACACTAAACAAACATCCACTCTCAAGGCTGAAGCTGACTAATACACTGATACACTTGGGGCAATATATTTCATACAGCTTTGCCCATGAAGATGGAGCCAACCAGAAGAAAGTTTCAACATTCCCACATCGACACCTACCTCCATTTATACACCTTTCAACACAGGAATTTCTCAGCAGAAGCTGTCAGGTTTGAACATCTAGGTCATCATGGAAATAACAATCAAAAAGAAACAGCTAATAGCATTTACAAACTGACTGCTCAGCCTGCTGGGCAGCGACTGAGGGGGAATGGGTGGGAACCAAACATTCCTAATACCCAGTTACACTCAGGATTCAACAGGGCTCACTTATTTCAGTTACTTTGAACATTTGCTTCTTATTTAAAAAAAAACAAACCACTCAACCACCTTTCTAAGCTACTAACACTACCACTAACCATGTTATTTTCTGCAACTTTTACCCTACTCAAATATCTTTATGCTTCCTGACACCCAGATTTTAACAGACTCCCTCTTAGACGATGAAGCATTTCAATTTCTCAGCATGAATGATCAGCAGTTTTTAATAACCTAATGAACACAAATGCTTCCTTGTAACTGGTCCCATGACTCGGTCCTTTCTGATGCCTGCCATGTAATGCTGCCCTTGCTGCCCTTCACAGGGCACCAGGAACAGGACATACTCCCAAGAACACTTCCAAGTGAAAAACCTAAAGGTGCTGTCTGTACACAAATGTATTCACTAACCCACACTGTGGAGGAAGAGGTTTTCAGTCACTTTCATGGACACTGATGGCAAGAAATCACAAAAAGCCCCATTTTCTGCACTCAGCACCAGGACAAAGATCTGCATAAAAAAGCATCAAATAAACAACTCTCTGCAGCTGATCACAGTGCAGAAATGTAATTTGTATCTATATTTTACTTCCATTTTTCTGGCCGGTTTTCCCCTGGCCTCACTAAAGGTAGGGTGTATGGTCTCTCCATTTCTTAGGTACCAGACAGTTCTTCCTCTCCCCTGGACCTGCCTAGGCACAATATTTACTTCCACATGTGCCAGTGCAGATCTGTCTGGAGCATTTCAAACCCTCAGTAGAGATGGCTATGAAATGATCAGGACTGGGAACAAAGCTATTATCCCCACTTACGCTACAGTCAATTAAGTAATATTTAATACAGGAGAAAGCAAGAAGCTAATGAAAGGCAGCACTAATACAAAGCCTCAGCTGCTCCTGCCTGTAATCACAGGAGAAGAAGCCCACATCTTGGCTCGTGTTCCATGCTCCAGGCCCTTTGTCTCCGTGACACAGCAGGTAAGGCAGGCCACTGTCACACTGGGCCTTGCAGGCCAGTCCCAGACTGGTTTTTCACCAAGTGGTGTGAGGTCCTTATCCAACCCTCTTTGTGTATTGTTCCTATTTCCGACTTTGTCTTTTCCAGTGATTCACACACGCAAAGAATTAACAATAGCAACTCTAGATCCACTTGGAAGTGGGTGGAATAATGAGCTGCCTTCAAAGATATCAACACATATATGACACACAGTAACTGATCGAGCAGCAGTGACTGAAAGAGCTGCCTGTCATCAATGAACTGCACTGCCCAGCAGTTGGTCTGTTCTTTCAGGCACCAACAAACTGTTTAGCATTCCTCAAAACTCCCTGATTATGTTCCATCCCACATCCTTTACCATCACATACTAATACTGCACCAGTGGCTGAGGCCAAGCCGTCAGAAGCCACAGCATTAGAAGGCCTTCAGCCTTGCTGAGGACAGGCTGAGCCCAGAAGAGTTTTGTGATATGAAAAGATTCCTCAAAACTCCCCACATCATCGTTTCATCTGAATGTGTCAGAGAAGAAGCTGGAAGTCAGCAGTGGAACACAGTGGCCCTTTATTTAGGGGAAGAAAGATTTTTTAACAATACAAGTCCCCTGTCCTCAGGTAACATTCACTAAGCAGCAAGAAGCCACTGCCAGGTTGGAAAGCCCAGGCTGACAGTAAAACACACATTTCACAGCACGGCACACAATGCTCCTCCCATTTAGCATTATATTAGTAACTGAAGTTAATTTTTTTTCCAACCAGCAGCACTGATTGCTCCTTTCACTCTTCCAAAACAGTTTAGGTGTAAACCAGCAATGAGATACTTATCACCAAACACCACAGACAGGAAAATGTGCATTTTTCAATATGCTTTTTCCTGAAAGTATCAATTACCAAAAACATAAAGGACTAATCCTGGCAGAGTATTAGTAATACGCAGCAGAGTCTCTGAGAAAAGAGGGGGACAATTTTCTCACGTTATAAGAGAAGTGCACAGATATTTCATACAGGACTTCTTTTAATCCCTTCTTCTCTCTCCTTAAGTGTCCTGTAGTAAATCAAAGACACCCGGAACAGAGGGCTACTGCCTGAATGAGACTAAGCACACTCATTAACATCTGCTTCTGTTACTTCATAATTTCAGTTTTATAAAGGAACATATCACAGGAGCTTTCTTGTTGGAAAAAACAAACTTTTAACTGTGAATGAAAAACACTGTCAAGGGCCAAACAGCATCAAAGAATTATCCTGTCCCTTATTACACATTTAGGAGAACAGGTATCATTTATCAGTTTGGACTATCTTGGCAAAAATCCAGTATACTTTTAACAGCCTATGGTATGAGCCATTCCTCTCCTGAGTATGCTGGGGAGCAGATACAGAAGCAGTAGGCACAAAGTGGGAGAAGTTACTCCATGGCATACAAAACCACCTAATAACTGCTGAAAAACACCGCTTTCATTACCAAAAACATTCCTTTTCCAAATGAAAGGGAGAGAATGAGGTATTGGAAGTAAAAAATCAGGAAAACACAGTAGGATCAAGTCGTTCTTGCAGGTTTGGCTTTGAACTGGCGTTGGGAAACACCACAGGGACTAAAGCATCTGTTGGAAAATAAACACAACGTGTCGAACCTGGGAAGGAGCTAATGCTGTTCAGCCACCTCATTCCTTGCACACAGCACTTACTCTGCAAAGGGATGCTGCAGCTCCAGTGTTCCCTAGAACACTGGGAAATGGACAGAGTAAGTCTGCACAGAGCAGTGACTCTGAACCACCTCCTGTCTCTTACCTCACATCCTTAGGGAAGTCCATCCCTTCAATTTCAATGTTTTAAACGCAAAATAAATGGGTCAGCTTTGGATACATTGCAGGAAGGACAACGGAAATGCCTCTGACAGGGAATTAACACACTGCAGAGAGGCTGTAGAGGGCCAGGCAGCCTCCAGCACTCTCAGCTCCTCTAACGAGCTGAGGAGCACACAAAACTTTTATCAATAAAGAGATGTGGCCTCCTCTGACTTCAGGACACACCTTGGGGAATGAGATTTAGGGTCACAGCAACACAGGAAGAACACAAACCCATCAAGCAAGATCACAGTGGGGCTGTCAAAGAGCTGCACTGAGAAACCCACTGTGAACTGGGCTGCCAAGCACTTGGTACATGCTGGACTGCAAACACAGCCTCGACGGGCTGTGAAATACCAGATATGCTCATGTGGCACCTGTGTAAGAAAGGTTTATTCCTTTCCCTCTCAGATCTACCAGGAGAGACTGCCCAGAGAGATGACAGAATAAGTGATAGCAGATTTTTCCATGTGATTAAATTCCAAAAAACAAAACCCAAGACATAAATAAACTAACCTCCTGCAAAAAGCACAAGTAAATCAGAAGTCAAAGCAACAATCTTGCCTTCATTTCTTTTTATATCATTGCTATTTAACAACCACAGTAGCTCCTTTCCAGAGACAGCTCTTCCTGGAGTAACTCCTGTTGAGCCAAGACCAACAGCCAATATCCTCCCCACTAAAGCACACTGTTTGTTTTAAACAAATTTGCTTTCCTGAATAGGACAGAGTGTCTGTCTTAGGCTTAGACACTTATCTTGAGACACAAAAATGTTAGTTGAACTACAGTACTGGAGCAACACTGAACAGTGCAATGAACAATGGAAGCACTGTAGGGGAAAGAGGAAGAATTTTTGCAGCTACTTCCTCTAAAATAGCATTCTGATTTTGTAACATCACCTGAAAATTAGCCAATGTCCCTGGCCACTGCCTAGGAAGCACTGAATCCACACCCAAAAGCTCAACAGCAGGTTTACAGCTCTCTCCAGCTGAGCCAGGAAAAGGCACAGTCCTGAGTTGTTTGCAGACACTCTCTGGAATTAAGAAAAATGTTTGAAGGATTCCCAAACACACACATTTTATCAGTGCAATGTCTTAATCAGCTGAACACATCCTGGTTTGGTTTTTAATCTTTGTTGTGCTCGTGAGGATATAAAAAGGCATTATCTCTATCTATTTTAAAATCTCACCATTTGTACTCCAAACTAAAGAGTTTTAAATCCCATCATGCTGCAGCCCAGCTGCTGTAAGAGACAACATATTGCTTTGGCCTCACTGAATCCCAGAGTGTGCACATACCCGAGTAACAACTTCCTACAGATACACAGAGCCCTACAAAATTGTCCAAGGAGTATTTTTTTCCTAACTCAAAGGGCACCAAAGACAGTACATTTTAACCATTTCTTGTCACAGAGAACAAGCTTGGTGTGGCTCGCAATTCTCTTTATGAAGCTGTTGGTCACAACATTATTTTAGAAAGCACATCCAATTCTTAAAGAACTGGTGCCACAAAGGCCTGGACCTTCACCAGGAGGATCCTCAGGGGTTTGACAGCCATGAAACACTTTCTGTCCTATGCACAAAGGAATAAAGCAGATGTACTAAAAGCAGCACAACACACTGGGGGGAGTGCTCCATTGGAATACTGCTCACCAGGTCCAGCTCTGGCACAAAACATTAGACCATAAACTCCATACAAATTTGCTGTTGCCAATTCATGGTGTTTCCCACATTCTGCAGGGCACAGCACAGCAGCCCTGCCTTCCTCTGCCACCCAACCAATACCATAAATTTAACATATGCTGAAATAAATTGGATTCAATGACCTGATGGATCCCTTCCAACTCAGCATATTCGTCATACTGTAATAAACAGAAGTTTCCCAGGTATTCTCACTACCAAATAACCCCTTGTCCTGTGCACAGGGGGTTTCAAAGAGATTTTGGAAGCTGTATTTTGTGTTTCAGTCCTAAACACCAGCAATGAGGATCGGCAATGAAGATCAGTTTTCCTAGTAAAGTTCTTCACTTAGTTACATGTTTACAACTTTTCCAGATGCTTCCCATAGATGATACTGATTCCACAGCAACCCCTCAACACATCAGCAAAGCCCAGCTGTTCGGCCATACATAAGAAAGCTTCTCAGGCTTCATGAGTTACTTGAAGACAAACATAAATTACATCCTTGGTGCCCGTTACTTCTCAATTACCATGTGACACTTCACTGTGGAGTCTCACATAACACATTCTTGATGACTAATTATTTCACCTATACTAATTTCCTGATCACATGCTTCTCACACAAAAGTGGCTAACAGGCCAACACAGAGAACTGACTGGTGCCTAGAAAAGCTCTGAGAGAAGGACATTTTAGTCAGGAGATGCACAGCACGAATAATCTGAAAGCTGAATTAGGAGTTTAGTATAACAGCTTTAGGGTGAAAAACACATACTTGACTACAGCACGTGACTGTAGGGCTCGAGAGGAAGGAATTCCTCTATATTATTCCTCTATAATACTCATGTATACGTGTGCGTGTACATACATGTATATATTCGTATGTATATCGGGGATCTCAACACCACAACAACACACTGAGTGGGAAGGTGAGTACCAAGCACGACCCTCCCTCATTAACTCTCGTGCTCTCCTCCAGCCTGTCCCTCCTACCCCACACCCCAGCGTCACCTTCCTCGTTCTGACTCCCGCTTCCCTCTTCCCAAACCAACATCCCCTTCCCAGACACGACCCCAGCGGACAGCAGTGACATCCCCGGACCGGAGCGCGGGGAAGGGTCGCCTCACCTCATCCTCCTTGTGGTTACGGATGCCGCGCACCAGGTCCTGCAGGTTCTTGTCAAACATGCGGTCGATGCTGCCCTTCACCATCTTCAGCGCCATGGCGGCGGCGGCGGCGGGGCCTGCGCCGGGCTGAGGGGCCGGGCCCGGCCGGGGGCGCCGCCGCGGTGCTGCTGCCGCTCGAGCCGGGTGAGAGCAGCGATGCCGAGGCGCTCACATGCCGAGGGGAGCGGGTGGGCACGGGCGGAGCTGCCCTGGCGGACGAGCGGGCACGGGCGACCCCGGCCGCAGGCACAGCTCCGGGCGGCGCTGAGGATCCGGCACCGACAAAATGGCGGCCGGTCAGCTGAGGGCCCGACCACGCCCCCGACATAGCCACGCCCCCTACCGGCCGGCCACGCCCCTGGGCCTGTCACAGTCCGTTGTGCCGCTCTCCAGCCCCGCCCACTCCGCCCAGGCCCCGCCTCCGTCTGGCCACGCCCCCGGTACGGCCCCGGTGCTCCCGCCCGCCTCGCCGCTCTCCAGCCGCGCCCCTGTCACCCTGGACACGTCCCCGAACGGCCTGGACGCGCCTCCTGACCCCGCCCCGTCTGTCCGCCTCACTGCACTCCAGGCACGCCACCTCCCCTCTGGCCGCGCCTCTGGCCCGCCCCCTCATAATCGCGTCTCTCCTGCCCCGCCCGCGCCCCCCGAGCCCGCTGGTCACGCCCCGAGTCCGCCCCGCGCCCGCCCCTTGTTTAAGACCACGCCCATTCGCAATCAAAGCCCCGCCCACCCTCTCAGGCCCCGCCCCTCGCCCCCTCAGGAGGACGCGGGCCCGGGAGGGGATCCTGCCCCTCTCATCCCGTGGCATGGAAACCGCAACGAGCACCGACCTGCAAGCGCATGAGAGAAAACCCCAACCCTGGAAGCGCTTGGAGCAAACACTGAGTATTCAATGAGCCGGTGGACCTGAACTGGAGGCCAAGAGGCCGGTGGGATCCGGGGCTGTGTTAGAGGGAGCATTGGTGGTAGGACATGGGAGCTGATCCTGCCCCTTCCTCAGCCCTGGTGAGGCTCAGCTGGAGTGCTGTGTCCAGCTCTGGGCTCCTCGGGGTCAGCGAGACATGGAGCTGCTGGAGTGGGGCCAGTGGGGGCAGTGGAGATGGTGAAGGGACTGGAGCATCTCCGTGCCCTGGAAAGGCTGAGCGAGCTGGGGCTGCTCAGCCTCGAGAGGAGCCCCAGCTGAGAGGGGCCCTCAGCCCTGGCTGTCCCTGGCTGCAGGGAGGGCTCCGAGCAGGGCCCAGGCTCTGTTCCGTGGGGCTCAGCCATGGCACCAGAGGAACGGGCAGGAACTGATGCCCGGAAACTTCCACCTGGACGTGAGGCAGAACTTTGCTGTGCAGGTGACCAAGCACTGAACAGGCTGCCCAGGGGAGGTGTGGGGCCTCCCTCACTGGGGATATTCCAGAACCATCTGGACACAATCCTGTGCCCCGTGCTCTGGGATGGCCCAGCAGGAAGGTGGGCGCTGGTGATCCAGTGTGGTCCCTGAAACCTAAACTCTTCAGGCATTCTGGAATTCATCCCCCCGTCCCGCGACAGCCGCGTCGCCGCTGCCACTGCTGTCACTGTCCCAGCACCGGCCACGCCCTCCAGCCCAGAGCCACGCCCACCTGGCCACACCCCCGCCTGGCCGCGCCCCCTCCGCGCGCTCCCGCGGGCCCCACGTGGCAGAGCGGGCGCGCGCGGCGGGGACATGTGTGGGAACAGTGGTTCCCGTGGGAATGGGGGTCCTGCCGGGGGGACGGCATCCCTCCGTGGGGATGGGGAGCCGTCCTTGAGGATGGGGATCCCTCCGTGGGGATGGGGGGCCGTCCTTGGGGATGGGGATCCCTCCGTGGGGCTGCTGGTCCTTTCTGAGGTTGAGAGTTCCTCCGTGGGGCCAGGGGTCCCTCCGTGAGGCCGGGGAACCCTCCATAGGGATGGAGACCCCTCCATGGGTCTGCAGGTCCATTTTGGGGCTGAGAGTCCCCCTGTGAGGTCAGGGGTCTGTCCATAGGGATGGGAATCCCTCCATGGGGGTGTAGGTCTTCTGTGGGGCTCAGGGTCCCTCCATAGGGATGGGAATCCCCCCATGGGGCTGTGGATCCCTCCATAGGGCTGCAGGTCCCTGCATGGGCCTGGGGGGTCCCACAGGGTAGGGCTGGCACCCACCTCTCACCTCTGCCCGTGGATGTCAGCAATGGCTGCACAGCCAATAAAGCCAAAATTTGGGCCATGTCTTTATTGGGGATGCAGCTCCACAGGCTGGCACACCTGGGCACCCACTAAACACTTTCACCCACTGCCCCAGGTGACCAGTGTCAGTGTGGGACAGCTGTGCCAGGTGATGTGATGGGCGATCATGGCCAGGCAGACATGGAGCCTTGTGGGTGTCCCTGCACGTGTGGGCACAGAATGGGCAGTGGTTCAGCTTCCCTGGGACCGCAGCTTGTCCTCTACCCACGTGCTGGACAAGCCCCTGCTCGTGGGTGACACCTTCCCACTGCAGGTGGGTGGTGACAGGGAATAGGAGAGGGAAAACAAAATGTACAGGAGCTGCTTTCACACTCCACCTTCATCTCCAGAGTAGGATTCCAGCATCTGGGAAAGGAGGGAAATAAAGAGAAAGGAACTTGCAAACAGAAAGGAGACATGACCTTGCCAAGATCCGCCTGGGATTCTGAGCCACTGCACGACAGGGGAAGGAAAAGGATTTCTGTTGCTTCCAGTGTTTTTCCTTTTGTTCTCTGCCTTCAGCCTGGGCTTTGCAGCCTGTTTGTGTTGGCCTCGGGCAGAGAGAGGAGCCCGGGGAGTTGTGCTGGTTTTATTCAGAAATAGCCGCACACATCAGCCCCTATGCAGGAGGTTTCCCTTTTTAAGGGAAAAAGCCAAAGGGAAGAGTTATGTTTGCTGAGTCCTCACGGTGTGGAGAACATCCAGGTACCAGGATGAGGCCTTGGGTTGGGAAGGGCTGGCTGTGCCCACCTGTGCTGTCACCATCCCCTGCACTGTCCCCCTGCCTCTGCCTGGGCTGCTCCCTGAGGCGATCCCCAAAACCCTGGTGAAAATCCCTTGTATTAACGCAGACCTTTGCAGTGGAGCCCAGGCCCACCCACTGTCACACTGTCACACCCTCACACCCCAGACAGGGCTGGGCAGGGAAGCCCAAGCTGGGAGATGCAGCACCCTGAGGTGTGGGGAACGTCTCCTACAGATGGGTTTGGACCCAAGACTTGATCACTCCCAGCTGAATTTCCAAGGATTTCTCCTCCTGGGGCAGCCTGACTTGATTCAGCCTTGAAAATTGAATTTGAGACAGGATTGACTTTTTCACTCTACTTCCTGCAAATGCTCAAGGGTTTGGAATTCCCTTGTGATCACCTTTAATTAAGAGCATTGCTCTAAATCTGATTGCTACCATCGGTTATACCTAAAGCTTAAAATTCCCAGCTTTTGTCTTTTCTGGCTTTTGCAGCTCAGATTTTACTGGGGCCTTTTTTAATAAATTACGCCACCTCCTGTCTTCCCGGTTGCACTTACGCAGGCAGCATTCCCAGGGAAGGAATTTTCCCACTCCAGCGAGCATCTCTAAGGAATGCTGTGCCTTGGGAGAGCTCTGTGACGAGCTGCTGGGTCCCGGTGTCAGTGGGAGAACACAATCCCGGTCATCACATCCCTGGTGGAGCTGGGTCTGAGCTGCTTTTTGGTTTTCCACCATGGCAGTGCTTCCAAGAGCTTTCTCCCCGTTCCTGGCACTCAGAACACTCCATGGGTTTCACATCCCAACGAGGTTTAACGAGGTTGCACTTGGTTACGTTAATTGTGTTTTTTGTGTAAATTGATGTGAAGGAAAGAAACGTGAAATT
Source organism: Monarcha castaneiventris obscurior (assembly GCA_026261815.1). Lineage (NCBI taxonomy): Eukaryota > Metazoa > Chordata > Aves > Passeriformes > Monarchidae > Monarcha > Monarcha castaneiventris. Next base: position 746,922 of record JAMPIT010000892.1, read on the forward strand.
GGGGCTGTTCAGCCTCCAAGGGTCCAGCCAAGGTTCCCATGACAGGATGTCCATTTTGGAGTGCTCATGCTGGGGTGCCCCATGCCTGGGTACTCACATTGGGGTGCCTGTGTTGGAGTGTCCTTGCCAGGAATCCCGTGCCAGGATGCCCTTTTTGGGGTGTCCCATGTTGGGGTGTCCTTTATGGGACACTCAGGATGGGGTGACTGTGCCAGGGTGCCCTGTCCCCAGGTGACAATACTGGGGTACCTGTTTTGGGGTGCCCATATTGGGGTGCCCCATGTTGCAGTCCCCATGCTGCGGTGTCTGTGACAGGATGCCCATTTTTGGCTGCCCGTTTTCGGGTGCTTACAATGGGGTGCCCCATGCCCGGGTGCCCATATTGGGGTACCTGTGTGGGAGTGTCTTTGCTGGGATGCCCGTGTCAGAATGCCCTTTGTGGGGTGTCCCATGTTGGGTTGTCCTTGATGCTCAGGATGGGGTGTCTGTGCCAGGGCACCCTGCCCCCCGGTGACAATGGTGGAGTGCCCATATTGGGCTGCCTCGCATTGCAGTCCCTATGCCGGCATGCATGTGACAGGATGCCCATTTTGGGGTGCCAGTTTTGGGGTGCCCATATTGGGGTGCCCCGTATTGCAGTCCCCATGCCGAGGTGCCTGTGACAGGATGCCCATTTTGGGGTGCCGATATTGGGGTGCCCCATATTGCAGTCCCCATGCCGAGGTGTCCATGACAGGATGCCCATTTTAGAGTGTCCGTTTTGGGGTGCATCATGCTGGTCTGTCCCATGGCCCAGTGTCCATATTGGGGTGCTCATGTTGGGGTGCCTGTGTTGCAATGTCTTTACCGCCATGCCCGTGGTGAGGTGCTCCTATCGGGGTGTCCATATCCAGGTCCCCTGTGCCCGGGTGCCCTGTGCTGGGGTGCCGGTGTCGGGGTGTCCGCGTTGCCCCAGCGCAGCCCCCGCTCCGCCTGTCCCTGCTCGTGCCCGCGAGGTCCCCGCGAGGTGGCGCCTGCGGCCCGGGAGAACCGGGGGGAGCCGGCGGGACCTGCGGGAGCGGGGACACCCGTGGGGACCCGTGGGGACCTGCGGGAGCGGGGACACCCGTGGGGAGCCGTGGGGACCTGCCGGAGCGGGGACACCCGTGGGGAGCCGTGTCGGGTGCAGGGAGCGCCCGCCTTTGGGTGGGGGGCGATGGACGCCACGTGTTTGGGTGATGGGTGAACTGTGGCTGGATGGGGGCGATGGGCTCCCGATTGGGCACCCGGTTTGGGTGACGGGTGCCCCGTGTGTGGTGCTGGGGGGATGCGTCAGTGGCGCCTGGTTGGGGGTGAGGAGTGCCCCACATTTGGGTGAGGGCAACGGTAATGTTGGGACAATGGGTACCCCATGTTAGGGTGATGGGTGCCCTGGGTTTGGGTGATGGGTGAGCTGCGGCTGCACGGGGGTGATGGATGTCACCGAAACTGCGGGAAAAAACAAAAACCCCTCCAACAACATTTTTAATGTTAGAGAGTCGAGGCATTACTTTATTCTCTGGCCAGGATGTTCTGGCCAGGATGTACCAAAGAAATCGTCTCATCCACACATAGCGCGGGTGTGCAGAGAGAATCACATGAGCTTTACTAGATTTTTCAGATCTTTTATACAGTCAAAACTCATAGAAATGAATTGGATCAGTGTTCATTGGTCTCAAGTTGTGTAGTTCTTAGTATTTGGTCTCCTTTTGGATCGCGATTTCTTCGCTTCTGATGTTACTCAGGTCTTCATTGCTTGATTTTCTCATCAGTCTTTTCCGGAGGAGATTTCTCCAATTCTGCCAGAGGCAGAGTCTGGGGTAGATGTTCGTAGACGGCCGCTGATGTTCTGTTGATGTTCCGTCGATGGCCTTATCTTGTTGGGGCTACTCCCAGTCTGTTGAAATGCTGAGCCCATCACGCCTCACCTAGAGAAACAATGCCCTGGAAAGAAGCTTCAGATCCCTTCCCTTGGGGCAAAGATGAGCAAACCCGGCTAAAGTCACATTAAAAAAAAAAAAAAAAAAACAACCAAAAAAACCCCAAAAAAACAAAAACCAAAAAAACCTTAAACATGTTTTCCAACACCCTGCGTTTGGGTGACGTGTCAGTGGTGTCTGGTTGGGAGTGATGGGTACCCCACATTTGGGTGGAGGTGATGGGTGCTCACATTTGGACAATGAGTGACTCAAAGACGGTCCCACCCCCGCATTAGGGCGTGGGTGACGGGCGAGCAGCGGGGTGGGGCGCGGGGGCAGCCGGTGTCCCCGCGGGCCAGGCACGGGGCGGAACTCGTGGCCAGCCGGCGCTGCGGGGACAAGGGACCCATTCAGGAGGCTCCGTGTGCCGCGGCTGCCCCCGGGCGCTGCGGGGCCCGCGCGGGTGGCTCGGGTCTGGCACCGCTGCACGTGCAGCTGGCACGGCCCCCGCGCCCCCACCCACCCAGAGCCTTTGTCCCCCCACATTCCCTGCTGAAACAGGGGCGCAGGGTTGGACGCGGCGGGGATGGAGCCTGAGGATTGAACACCCTCCTCCTGCTCACAAATTCCACATCTAATAAAATGCTTGGAATTGGCCCCAAACGATACCACATTGGAGCGGGCCGGCCCGGCAAGGGGGAGGCTGGGCAGAACCCTGCAGAGGCTGGGCAGAGCCCGGAGCCTGCGGAAAGCTGGGCACTGCGCTCCCTCTGCCTGTGAAATGGAGCCAGGATGTCCCCAGCCCCGGCTGTCCCCAAACATCGGGGGCAAAAAAGGGCGAGAGACGTGGGAGGCAGCAGCGGGGACACCCCAGCCCACCCATGGGACCTGGTTTGGCCTCTGTCCCCTCTGCCGGGGATTGCGGCAGGGCAGAGGGTCCCTGGGCAGCGCCAGGGGCTCTCCAGAAGCTCTCCGGCAGTGTGGGGTTACAGACAGCCAGCGCTGCAGCATCGGGCGATTCAAGCTCCGGCAGAGCCTAAAAGGACCCAACTGGGGTTGTTTTCCCCTGGCAAGGCAGAGCTGATGGAGCCTCCAAGGGCTGGGAGGGAGGGAGCCACTGTGTTCCAGTGAAAACATTCCCGGTAACTTCCCTCGGTTTTGGGGCTGCCCTGGGGGCTGAGCTGGTGAATCGGCTGCCATCGGCTGTGCCTGGGGCAGGACGTGTCCCTGGATTTGTCCATCTTGTTCCCTACTGAATTTAGGGCTCTGGCTCTCCATGTGCAGTGCTCCCATCACTGGGTGAGGGCGGCTCCAGCAGCAGCAGCCACATCTCCCTAGGGAGAAAAGCCCCCAAACTGGGCTCAAACAGACCAGTTCCAGGACCAAAAGGGGGACACTGACAACCACGAGTGGCTTTATCCTGCCTGGACCTCCACTGGCACCAGCACTGAGCCCTTGATGCCTCACCCTAGGTCCTCGACATCAACACAGCTCCTGCAACGCAGAGGAAACTGTTGCATCACTTTGTTGTTGTGGCAACTGCGGCTGGAGCATCCCTGGAGAGGTTTGGCCCAGGGAGTTGGCAGGACAGATGGAAAGGACAGATGTTGCTCTATCATGTGGAAGGGATCTCCCTGGTGCCATGCAGGAGTGGCCCGAAGAAATTAAAGTGGGCCCTGGAAAATTGCACGTGGGGCGTTTTGTGTGAGGGAAAGGGAAGTTGTGCACAGCCATCAGAGCAGGATGTTGGAGCAGGGAGCTGACTCCATCCCCGGGGCTGTGGACCACCAGCAGCCTGCCCTGCCGTTATGGAGGCTCTGGTTGGGATATTTAATCTGATGGGAACAAAGTTGCCTGCATTAACCTGCCTCGTGATCCAGCTTGTTATTGTCAGCTAAACTGGGTCAATACTGAAGATGAGCTGTTGCTTGAAGGCAGGTTGCATATCAGAGGAGCTGATGAGCACCTCAAGCCCCTGTGCCAAGCCCTAGCCCTGCCCGAGGGTCAATGGACCCATGAAGATGATAGAAGCCGACCCCACAGCCTGAGGGGAGTAGCACCAGTGTGGGATGAGCTCCAGAGGTGCCTTTGCATGTGGCTTGTGCAGAGTGTGCAAACTGTCCTTGGTGCATTAACGCCCTCCCTGTGTCCCCTCACGCATGCAGCAGTCGGGACCCCCATTCTGGGGCTTCCCTGACCAGGGCTGTGTGGGAGCAGAGGTGGGATGTGGGAGCAGCAGGGCAGGAGGGGCTGTGCCAGCTGCCTGAGGGCACCAGCTGCACACTGTACACTCCTGCCAGGGAAAAAGCTCTTTTCCAGTGCTACGGGAGTGGAGTTGTGTGCATAGAGTGGTGCAGAGCTTCCCCATTCCTCCCTATCCAAACTGGTTCATCTGATGGTGGCAAAAAAAAATCAGCTCTGAATTGTGCCAGGCTGGAGCCAGGAGCTGCAGCCGGGGGGATGCAGCAGGACCAGCACACCTGGGAGGAGATGGAACCTCTCCCCCCGCAAAACTCCACAGCAGCAAAATCCAACTGCTGCTGCTTTGGAAGTGAATTCTTGGCACTCTGGAAGGGCCAATGCTGCAGGTCACTGCAGGCCTGGTGTCCCTGGAAAATCATTGGCCTCTGGAACCCTGACAGCGCCCGGTGTGTCCTGGTGCAGCGCAGAGAGGAGCTGCAGGAGAGCCCAGGGTGAGTGGGCAGAGAATCAGGGAATGGTTTGAGTTGGGAGGAACCTTAAAGCCCACCCAGTCCCACCCCTGCCATGGACACCTTCCACTATCCCAGGGTGCTCCAAGCCCCATCCAACCTGGCGTTGGACACTTCCAGGGATCCAGGGGCAGCCACAGCTGCTCTGGGCACCCTGTGCCAGGGCCTGCCCACCCTCAGAGGGAGGAATTCTTTCCCAATATCCCATCTAATCCTGCCCTCTGGCAGTGGGAAGCCTTTCCCCCTTGTCCTGTCACTACATGCTCTGGTCAGAAGTCCCTACCCAGATTTCTTAAAGGCCCCCAGGACACCCAAAAAAGCAAAATTCCAGAGTTGTCCAAAGGGAAAGAGTGGCTCCCAGCTCTCGGAGGTTCTCTCTCAGGGTCTAGTTCAGCTCACTGAACCAGCAGAAAACAGGGCATTGCCCTTCCTTGCTTCCCTCTCTTCTTCCAGATGGAAAACTCAGACAAATCAGTCAAAAAATGTCCTGATTCAGGCAGGTACTTCAAAAATGACCCACTCCCCACTACCTGCCAGGAGACATCAGCTCCAGCACTGAACACCTGCATGGTGGCCAGATGGTTGGGATTCATCTGGGAAGTCCTGGAAGCCTCCATTACTCTTTATTAGCAGCCCAGGAGCCTGCTTGGGCCACACAAGGACTTGGACGACAAACTGATTAAAGACCAACCTAACGAACTCAAAGAGAATTCTTTAAATGGAGCCCGCTGTGCCTTGGAGAACTCCTGCCATGTCTATTTATTTAAATTTAATGGAATTTTTGTGGTAAGCTAATTAAAAATGAATTGATTATTTAAGAGGCAGTCAGAGCAGTTTAAGCACTGCTGACTTGATGATTTTAGTGTTTTCCTTAGAAAAGTGTTCCTAGCTATGGAGCTTTCTGCACGTACAGATGTTTAAGGGGGAGAAAAAGGATACAAAGAGGAGAGTGGATGAGTTTGGAGCCGGCCTTGGTGCGATTTCTGGATAAGGGAGCAGCCATGGGGACAGGAGCAGGGCACGTCCCAGCCCCCATCACAGAGCTCTGCAGCTGCCCCAAATAAACAGCTCCTGTCTCTGCTGAAGGCAGAGACCTGTCAGGAAATACAGGTGTTAAATAATGTACAAAATCCCTCTGCAGGGAATATCCCGCTCTGGCACTCGCCGGCTCTGGATGCATTTCAGGCACAGTGCATTCCCTGCCTTCCCACAGAGCACAGAGCCACAGGCAGTGACCCCAGCCACGATGCCAGTTTCCAGCCCAAACACTGGATGTCCCCATGCCACGTCTCCATCCCAAAGGATTTGCAGAGGTTCACTGAATGCAGGAGGCTTTGCCTGGCCCTGGAGCCACATCCCAGTGCAGGAGCAGAGTGGATGCAATGGAACCAACACAGGGACACCAAAGCTCAGCTTCATGGCCCCCAACCTCCCCAGCACGGCTGACCCACATCCTCTCCAGCAGAATAAAAGAATGATGGGATTAATAAACTGGGAACAACAGCCAGGAGAGCCAGATGGCAAACACATCCTGCCCCAAGCCATGTTTACTTGTCTTTGGCTGAGAAAGTGAGGAACTACAGGGGGAAAAGTTCCCAGCCCCACACAGGCATTGCACAGCAGCAGCTCCCAGCACAACTTCCAGCCCCAGTTTGATGGGGAAGGACTGGTTTTCCTTCCAGCTGCCATCTGGCTCTGCTGGGCCTGACTGCAGGTCAGAGCCTGGGCTCACCCATGCCCATCTGGGCTATGGACACCTCCTCGGGATGCTCGTCCCCAGCAGATACCGGCTCCCAGCTGCTCTTGCAGCCTCAGATGGAACCTGGCACAGTGTGACTGTCCCCGGCCCCATCCGGCAGTGGGGTGTGAGCGGATGTGATGGGGACAGTGTGGATGCTGGTGTGGTGCTGGGTGCTCTTCCCTCGGCGTGCAGGGCTAGGTGGCAGGGTCTCCAGATGTCCCTGCACCCCAGGGCAGGTTGGCAGGGCCCCCAAATATCCCCAAAACCCAGGGCAGGGCACACTGATACCCCCACGCCCCAGGACAGGGTGGCAGGGCCCCCCAAATGTCTCTGTAAGCCAGGGCAGGGTGGCAGGGCAGGATAACAGGGCACTCAAATACCCCCATGCCCCAGGAGAGGGTGGCAGGGCCCTCAGATGTCCCTGCATCCCAGGGCATGCACATCTCCCCGGAAGAGGGAAATTATCACCCAAAAGGCTGTGAAGGAGGAAGCTCCTGCCTGATTTTATCTCCCAGCTGGGCACCTATAGACATGCAAACGGTGTCACTCTGCCCCTCGGGCACCTATAGACATGCAAAATGCTGTCGCTGAGCCATCACCGGACACTATAGAGATGCAGGACGGTGTCACCGCTCCCAGCCCCCACCCAGGACACTTCCCGGTTCTGTCCCGGCCCGGCTGTGCTGCACTCAGTCCTACGCCCAGGTTACACCGTGTTGTAAGGCTGTAGCTGCCGGCACGGCAGCTCCCGGTGCTGCTCTCGGCACCCAGGGCTTGGTGTCGGTGGCTGAGGGATTCCATGTCCGTGTCCGCTTGTCCCCTTGTCCCCACTGGAGACTGCTGTACACGGGGCTCAGCTCTGCTCCCCCACGCCAGTGAAGCTCCTCCTTGGAGCTGTGCGGAGCCCCTTGCACAGCCTGGCACACTCAGCCGTGTGCAAGGGGATGCCCGTCTGTGTCCCCCGTGTGCCACGCTCCCCTGGGACCATGCCTGTGACCGTGCGGCGCCGGGCAAAGCTCACACATCACTTGTGTGCAGACTTTGCACCACGAGCCACGTGGGCTCGGGGGCTTGGACCAGTGATCCATGAGCACACCCTGGCCTCACACGAGTGCGACAGCCCTGTGGCATCACACGAGTGTGGCAGCCTTGTGTCATCACGTGTGCCAGCCCTGCACCATCACGAGTGTGCCAGCCCTGTACCATCACACAGATGTGCCAGCCCTGTGCCACCACACGAGTGTGACAGCCCTGTGCCCTCACATGGGTGTGACAGCGTTGTGCCATCACGTGTGCCAACCCTGCACCATCATGTGTGTGACAGCCATCATGGGTGAGACAGCTCCGTGTCCCCACGTGTGTGCCAGCCCTGTGCCCTCACACAGATGTGCCAGCCCTGCGGCATCACATGCGTGATAGCCCTGTGACATCACAGGGGTGTGCCAGCCCTGTGCCATCACGAGTGTGACAGCCCTGTACCGCCACATGTGTGTGCCAGCCTTGCACCATCATGCGAGTGTCCCAGCCCTGAAAGGCCACATGAATGCCCCATGCCAGCCTGGTGCTGTCACATAGAGGGTCCCATCCTTGCCCTGCCACACATCTAACAATGTGGCCCATCCTGCTCCCATGTGCCACCCTTGCCCTTGTCACCACAGCCCGTATGCTCTCGTGTGCCATGTGCCACCCTCATCCCTGTAGCACGCGTGTGACACCACAGCCCATCCTGTGCCAGTCCTGTGCCATGTGCTGTGCCAGTCCTGTGCCAGCCCCGTGCCATGTCCTGTGCCAGTCCTGAGCCATGTCCCGTGCCGTCCCGTGCCATGTCCCGTGCCATGTCCTGTGCCATGTTCTGTGTCATGAGCCATGTCCTGTGCCAGCCCCGTGCCATGTCCTGTGCCAGTCCTGTGCCATGTCCTGTGCCATGTCCTGTGCCATGAGCCATGTCCTGTGCCAGCTCTGTGTCCCGTGCCACCCCGGTGTCGCACCGCCCTGTCCGGGGGTCCCGGTCCCCGCGCGCCCCCGCCCCGCGCGCGCCGCTCGCTCCCCCCCGTTCCGCGCGCGACCCCCGCCCGCATCCCGCGCGCTCGGCAGGGGGAGGGGGGCTGGGGGCGCGCGCGCGCGTGGGGGCCGCGGGAGCGCGCGCGGTGCGGGGGCAGCTGAGGACAAGGGGGAGGGAGGGGAGGGAAGGGAAGGGGGAGGGACCGCGGGGCCGCGCCCGCCCCTCTCCCCGCCCGCCCCCTCCCCGCGTCTGTCGCGTCGCTCGGGCCCGGCCCGGCCCGGCCCCGGCGCCTCATTGTGCTTCGCCTCACGCCGGCCCAAGATGGCGGCGGCGCCCGAGAGCCCCGCGAGCCGCCAACGACAATAGAGGGAGGGACGGGACCCGCCGCCCCCCCGGCACCGGCCGCCCCTCCCCGCCGCTCCCGCCGCCCCCCGCCCGCCGCACCGCGCCCACGCCCCCGGCCCGGCCCGGCCGCCGCACCCCGCCCCGGCCGGCCCCTCTAGCATGGTGCGGGGCCGCCGCCGCCTCGTCCTCCAGCTGCCGACATGGGCGAGAGGCTGGAGCTGCGGCTGAAGTCGCCCGTGGGAGCCGAGCCCGCCGTGTACCCCTGGCCGCTGCCCGTCTACGTGAGTATGGCCCGGCCCCGCACCTGCCCCGCGCCCTGTCAGCGCCCCCGGCCCTGCCCCGGCCCTGGCACCCGCCGGGCGATCCCTCAGCGCCGGCCCTTCCCGGGATCCGTCGGGATGATCGCCCCCCGTGCGGGAACCCCCCCAGAGCCCCGGCCCCGGGTGCCGCTGCTGCTCGCCTGGAAGTCAAATCCCCAATTTCATTTTATAATTGGTTGACTAAACCGAAGGGCGGGGAGGAGGAGGACTGGTTAATGAAAAGTTTTCGTGTTTTCCTCGCGCTGGGCTCGTGTAACCGGTTAATAACCGGTGCTGCTGCGAGCGGGGTCTGGAATCCAGGGATTCTGGATGGGGGAATAGCGCTTAAATTATGGATGGCCTCGGGTGGTCGTGGGGACCCCCAGGACCAGCCGCAGAGTGGGAATAAACAGCGGCCAGCGGCGGTTGTGGGGCTGGAGGCAGCGCTGGTGTCGTGGGGCTGCTGCCAGTTCCCCTCCAGCCGTGCCCTTGGAGCTCCCCTTTTATTTATCCCGAGTAGAATTCAAGCCAGCCGCAATCCTCGTGCTTCCAAATAAAATGTCACTTGTCCTTGCTTAGCTACCGAGCGGCGTTTTTCCTTAACTTGCCTGACTTTCTCCCGAGCCCGGGCGAGCGATGTGTGACCTTGATAACAATGTCCATGTTCGAATTAGTGACAATCCCACGAGAGGCGAAAGGCTCCGGGGAGGGTATTTTTGGATGTGTGTAGGCTTCCTATCAACCCTTAAACAATTTCTCTCCCTAACTGCGCGTAGCCTGTCGGAGCACAGTTTGCAAAGGCAAAACCTCTCTCTATATGTTTACTTGGCGCAGGCACTGTTGATTATCCCTGCGTTCCAGGCTGTGCTTGTTGTACGTGAGCCGCTTCCCGGCGAGAACACGCTGGGACGCACAGGCTGGGGCAGCTGATAGTGCTGATGTTGTTGCTCGCTTTGGCAATCACTTGTGTGTGAGTGATTAGGAATATATCGCTCGTGGCAGGGGGAGACGGCTGCCTGCTCCTATCTGCTGCCTGCCTTTCGGAGCTGCTGCTGTAGCCGTGCCTTTCCAAAACATCCTCCATGCAGACTGGCGTGCTGTTCCCGGCGTGTCTCCCAGCACACACTGGTTAAGCGCAGCCTTTCCTGTTTGGGCAGCTCTGTCAGTGTTGGCGGGCGCGCGCTCTGCTCAAATTGTCAGAAACTGAAAGTACAAGCGATGACCGGGTTCGGTTTTCCTCGCCAAATATTAACTCGTGTCCCCCCCCTCCACCCCGCTGCCCGAGCGGGTTGTGTGAAGCGGAGGTTAAAGATTACGCGGGATAGGGATTAATCTGGGAGGGAGGGATGGTTTTATGTCTGTTCTCAGAGATTCCTACAGGCTTGAAAACCGAAAAACCGAACCCCCGCCCTTTATTTTGGGGGTGAAACGTGTGTTTTGCAGCATGGGAAGTAAGGATTTAGTTGATTAGGGAAAACTTGAGCAGCTCCTTGTGAAGATGGCAGAATAAATAAAATTTCCTCTCAGTTGATCAGAAATGCAGCGGATGGGGATGGGGGTGGTGGGGGTGTGATCCCCGTGTGCTGAGAAATACCACAAACCCCAAACATCCTGCCATTAAACGGCCCGCTTGGCATTGCCGGGTTCTCCACAGCAATTCCCGAGTGGCCGTTTCACCTGGAGCCAGCAAGCAGCACCGCGCTGCGGGCAGCGCACAGCGGCCCCGCCGTGCTCGCACACACGCGCGCCCCGGCGCTGGCCGCGGCTCCGGCTGAGCCCTGGGGCGCTGCAAACAAATCCCTGTGTCCGTGGCAGCGCTTGGCCTGCTGACATCGTGCTCTGCTGAACTGCAGCCGCGCTTTCCCCGCGCTGGCGCGGCCCCGAGCTGCCGGGAGAGCTCGGCTCGCCTTGACGTAAGCAGAACATTTCTTAGTTTCACCGCTCGTGGTTCCGAGGAAGCAAGGTGGGATAGCTGAGGGCAGGGGGAAAAAAACCACCGCACGCTTCAAGGAGTTTTATTTAGCAGCGTTCTGGTTGCTTCCTGTTGTACGCTGTGAGATGTGTTTTCCGAGGAGAGCTGGAGGGAAAGGGAAAGGGAAGCTCACGGTCCTGGCTGGTTATTTTTGGTGAGAGCAGCAGCAGTGGCAGGGAGTCATCTTTCCCAACATCCGAGGCTCTGTAGTGTGAACCTGCTGCGCGCCCGGGCTCCGTGGTGTGATGTAACCCTGCCTTGAGTAACCTGGCTATTTTTATGCTCTTACTACATCTTAAATTAGCGGCGTCGGTGTTGCTGCGTAGAAGGCTGGTCTCTCCTATTAATGGATGCCTGGATTAATACCGTGGCTCTTTATTGCTGGGCTGCTGCTTATTTCGTGTATAATAGGAAAAGTGGGGTCTCTCCAGACTGCTGAGTCCGGATAATAGCCCGGCTGACAACCCGATGCTTGTTGGGATGCTAAAAGAGCCGGGGAGGCTGATGTGAAACATGTATTTCCCTCCGAGTCTAATTAGGGCCGTGGGAGGAGAGAGAGCGGCGGCGGTGGTGCAGCTCCAGCCTCCCACTGGCTTCCACACAAAACTGAAAGTGCGGCTCCTTCCCCCGCCTTCCGCCGCCTCAAAGGAAAGGCCACGGTGCCCTAATGAAGCCGTGGTGAGCCGTGCTGGCCGTGCCACACTGTGATGAGTAAGTTGAATAGTGCATGGTGAGTAATCTCTCCTCATGACTCACAAAATATTTTCTGATGTTGACCTCTGTTTTTGTGACTGCCCCGCTTAATCAGAGCTGAAGTGAGTGTACTCTTTTGTGTGCTGGTTAACTCCTCGGCTCCCACGTACCTGCCCCACTTTTTGCCCGTGCCAGGTTGTCAAGAGACCAGGGATACGGTGTTAAAATTTTAATTTTGATACTAGGAAAGATACAGGCCTGGATAAAGGAAGTATTTTGGTGAGAGACCGGAGTTAATGGATCTAACTGGTCTCAAACAGGCTACTGCTGGTGGAGGATGGCATTTTCAGTCATACTTCAAGTATTGCTAAGCATAACTTGGTACTCATTACTTAGATCTGAAGGATACAAGGGTGAAGTCCCCTTGTGTAGTTTTAAGATTTGAAGATGTTTAGGTTTTTTTCCCCTAGAATTTTTCTTAAAATGGTTCATTCTCTTGTCTCTTTTACTATAGTTAAATTTGAATATGGATTAGTTTTAAATGTGGAGGTTTTTCATTTTATACCACAATAAGCTCTGCCTGATCTGTGAGGTGTCTCAGGTTGTACTTGGAACTCCTGACAAATTCCTGCTTAGAGTCACAGGCTGTTGTGTGTGCAGAAGGGAGAAGGGGGTGAGGGTGTTGTGGGGTGGATCAGCCCTACAGTCTGGTCTGGCAAGGTTCTGCTGATATATCTGTGGCACCAGAGAGGGATTGCTTGCACAGAGAGCTGAGCAACAGGAGGTTCAGAGCTGCTGAGGCTGATAATTGTCCCCAAAATCGATGTTTGCCGGACTGCACCCTATTGCAGCATAAGAGTTGTTGAATGTGGAAAAGCCTGTTTGCAGTCTGTCAAAGAGAGGACACCGTGCTTCATTCATCTCCTCTCCTCAAGGCTTGCCCTGCTGGGGTTGGCAGGGTGATCACGGTGTCAGTGCTGAGCGGGGACAGGAGGCACAGCCAGGTACTGATGGAGGGCCTGCTTGTGCAGGGCTGTTGTGGCACCGGGTCCTTCGCCCCGCTGGCTGTGAGGACTTGCTGCCTGTCACGTTCAGTAGGGTGCCAGTCCTTTCCAGTTTCAGAATGAGACATCTGCCTGTTGTGCTCTGTCCCCTGCTGGGTGGCATTCCCATGGAAGGGGGCTGCAAGCCTCCGTGTGTGTCAGGTTGTTGTGGGTTGTGTTCCCCCCTCCCTGTTTGACCTGTAAGGGCCCGGGGCTTGAGTTGTGACAGCATCTAGGAACTCCTCCTGCAGCCCCTGGGCATCCCAGTGGGGTTGTGCTCCAGGGATAGGATCACGGAATCATGGAATGGTTTGGCTTGGAAGGGACCTTAAAGCCCATCCGGTCCCACCCCCTTCCACTATCTCAGGTTGCTCTGAGCCCCATCCAGCCTGGCCTTGGACACTTCCAGGGATGGGGAAGCCACAGCTGCTCTGAGGACCCTGTGCCAGGGCCTGCCCACCCTCACAGCCAAGAATTTGTTTTCTGCCCTAGTTACCATATGGTAATAGCATTTTTTTGTCATCCACCAATTTTATTCCCTTCTTCCAGCCTTTGACTCTGTCCCAGGAGGGGACGGTCCTGGTTGTGCCACTGTGCACATATTACAGGATGAGGTGCCTCTGCCCTGAGCTGCTGGAGCTTAAACCTCCAAATTAGCACCTGTGATGAGAAGTCTGGCTTGAATAAATAATTTATTTGTCTGTGTTCCTCCTCGTCGCTGCTGACTTTCCACTCAGCTGTGATGGCAAGAAAATTCTCATTTTCTAATTGAGTGTTGTCAGAGCATCACCCTGCAGCTGGAGGTGTGTGTGACTGCTCCTGGGAGTAATGGGATACAAGCTTCTTACTACTGGATTTTGTACAGGTGGGAGGGTGCAGAGTGTGGGTTTTGGTTTTTTTTTCCCCTCTCTCTGCTGTCGTGATCCAGCTGATACCATTCTGTCACCAAAGGAATGTGCTGTGCAGGGAGACCTCAAGGGCAGGGAGTGTTAATGAAAATCACAGCCCCGTGGGGATTGTCACCTTTGAAATTAAAGATCAACGGTGGAGATGAATAACAAACCTTGTCTGAGAGTTTAATCCTCTTTTTTCATGTGTGTCACTCAGCTTTCCCGGGAAGAGCTTCTGTGATGCCTGACTTTGACTTCCCAGGCAGGTGTGGGAGCATTGAGTGCCATAGAAGGGTGCTGTAGATGAATTTGGGAAGGAGCTAAATTGTTCCCTTGGGGTTGGAGCTGCCCTGCTGCTGAGGGTGGTCCTGTGCATCCCGCCCTCTGCCACAGATCCATCCCGTCCTTATTCCATACCCCACCGCTCTCCTGTGGGATGAGCTGATGGAAAACACGTTTTGCACGTGCTCCCGGCTTTTCCCTGGGCTCAGGCCGTGCTGGAGGGGGAAGGTGAAGCCCCCCTGATCCTCCCTGCGGTTGGGAGCGTTGCTGCCTGTGGAGCTGTGTGTGGGGCGGCTCTGGGAACGGGATCGCTGGAAATAGCTGGGCTGGAAAAAAATGTTGCAGTGTTTTCAGAGGCGGCCCCCCCGCCCTGCTGTGTGAAATGTGAGTCAGGGCCTGCCCGGGGCAGCCGGCCCTACAAAGGAGGCAGAGGAGGAAACTGTTGCTCTGCCTTTGCCAGGCAAAAGCCTCCTCACCCCCTGAGTAATCGCCCAGAAATTCGGCAGCCGTGGCTGGGTTCGGGGGTTTTCCCCGCTGCTGTTGATGCAGCTTGTTGGGAAATGCTCGTGGGGATGAGTAATCACTTAGAGCAGCTTCTCTGGTGAAGGAAAGGTTTGAAAACTTGAGCACAGTTCCGATTTCTCAGCTCCTCTCTCTCTGCCTGCCCTCCCCAGTTGTAAAAACACCTGGAGTGGGGAGAGAGAGCAGCGTGAAACTGGGGAACAGTGACTCAGTCATTTCAAAAGCACTTGGGTTTCTCTACTGCCCAGCAGATCACAGAGCTGGCACGGTTACAGCATTTTTTTCTGCCCTTTTCCCCAGTGCCGGGGGGGACTCGGGGATGTGCTCTTGGGGGGCAGGTGAGCACTACAGCCTTAACTGTGCAGCACGTGGGCAGCACAGAAGAGCAGTTTCCTTCTGGGCTTTACCCTTTGAAGTAGAACTTGCCCTGAGTGACAATCGGTGCTTGTTCAGTTCTCAGACTCCTTTTGTTCCAAACTCTGACCCATTGGATACAAGATAAATCATGAGTTCAGTTAACAGACATTTTTTTCCCCAGTATTTCTGGATGAAAAGTGAAAGTTGGTCTCTTCTCTTGCATCTTAAGACCACACTAGTATTTATTTATTTTTAATATAACTGATTTATCTGAAAGGGAACTGTTGAAAGACAGAGTAGCTGTCCAAGATTGCTTGTTTTCCCCCTTTCATTCATCAGCAGATGAGTGAGGATTAATGTTCCTGTTTGAGCCAAAGTTCCATCTCAGGTAATTCAAATTTATCTACCTAAAAATTCACCCATCAGCTCAAGTCGGACACAGCACTGAAAGCTTTCAGTGTGCCAGGGGAAATCCATGCCCCCACATGCAGCTCCAGCTCTTGTCCTTCGTGGCAGCCTTATTATATATGGAGATGATTATCCTTTCAAGTCTCAGATACGGGACTGAATTGTGTTGCCTCTGGGAATTTAGGCAAAATATCTTACCTCTTGGTATGTGAGATTTATGGGGGATTTAATCACCCTTCTCCCCAGACATCCATATGTCTACTTTTGTACTCTTCCTTCTTTCTTTTCCCCCTTTCACATTGACTTGTTTTTTTTCTTCCTGCTTTGAGTTAACCTTTAACTGTCTGATTAAGGTTTTGCACTGTAATGATCAACACAAGGACCAGGGGTGGGGTGAATTTTTTTTGTCCCTTACAGTGTCTTTTATTACAGATTGATAATCATAAAGTGTCTCAACATATTTTTGCTTTAATTATTTTCTCCTTCCTAACAGAAGGATCCACAGAAGGAGGAAAAGTTCATGTTAGAAATTGTGAACATATTTACTTTCATGGTAATTATTAAAGACAAAACTAACTCTGAAGAGGAACAAGAAATAAAACTGAATAGAAAAGTTGGCCACATGCTGCTATAGCTATCAAATCAAGTAGGGACTATTTTTAGAGCATAGGAAGAGGGTGAGTGTATTTTACAGCAGGAAATGATGGTTTCATAGATTGGAGCAGATCTGTGAGTAACGAAAAAGTTCCTGTTCAGAGTATTTTGGTTTGTTTCATTTCACGAGTGAATGAGAGTTTTCTAAAAATTTACTGAAAGAACTTTGTAGTGTTGGATGAAAAACCTAAGATAAATAAAACACTGGAAAACTTTACCAAACCAAAAATTACAGAAAGTTCTGAATAAGTTTCTTAGTAAAAAACTGATGGGTTTTAATACTGTTTGTTTGTTATTTTCTGTGTCCTGTGAAGGGCAGTTTCCTGGGGTTTTGGCATTAATGTGTCATTTACTTCTTGGAGCTCAGCACTATTATTAATATTTGACACTTGTAAAATTCTAACAACTGTGAGCTTTTGAGGCTTGTCTCCCATTCTTCAGCTGGATTCCCACTGGGCTGCAGTTGGTTCCCTCTGCTTCCCTTGCCTGTTGGCAACAAGACCTGGGAGATCAGGTGCTGGCTCAGGGTGGCCTCTGACCCTCTGGAGCTGGGCTTGGAGTCTTTGTGGATCTTACCTTGGCTTCCATCCCTGCTCACTACAGCAAACAGTCATTTGTAATTCTGAGTTCTGTGAAGAATACATTGTAATATTGTGGGGTCATTTATAAGTCTTTAAAGTGGAAATGGTTGGTGGCTGGGAGTTGACGTCTGCTGTTCAGAACCTCCGCTGAATTGCTGCTCTGCTCCACAAGTTGAAGCTTATGAAGGAAAACCCATATCTATTTTTTTTTTTTGTACCTAACAAAACACCTTTCTTTAGGAGCCAGGTGGGCTTCAGAACGAGTACAAGGTTTTATTGCTAATTTCTGTTATGTGGAATATTTATGCATCTTAAGTAGGAGAAGAATTTCTGAGCTGTCCAAGGCTGAGTTATCTTTACAGAATATAAAGAGGTTATTTAAGCTTTTGTCTCACCAGTTTTCCCTGCAGGAGATGGGGCTCAGGCTGTGCCATGAGCTTCCTCCCAGCACCCACCGAGGGTGTGGGAAGACCCTGGGCTCGAGAAGGACACGGTGGCTGCTTTCAGCACCAGGGATTTTGGGACTGCCTGTTCATTTCTTCCCACGGGTTCCATGTGAGGGTTTGTTTCTGGCAGTGTGGGTGATCAGAGCTCTTGTGCTCCCTTGCACCTGCATGGCTGGGCTGTTTCCCTGCTAGCACAGGCTGTGGTTCCTGGGGAGGTGCAGGTTTGCAGCTGGAACATCTGCAGGTGGAAATTACTCTTGTCGTCTCTGCCCACTTGTGCCTGAGCTGCCCTCACCCTTGGAACAGTGTTTGTGAACTGGTCTGGCTGGAAGGGAACCGAGCCAAAACCCCACAAAGGTTTAGATTTAGCTGAGGCCTCCCCTGCCTTTGCTGTGTGCGAGCAAGAGGTGACTTTTGGGGAAGTGGTGACAGGGCAGGTGGCTGGATGGGGTTAAACTGTCTGTGAAATGGTGGCAGGGCTGCCTTCCTCTGCCTCAGGGAGTGAAAGCCCAGCAGTTCCCTCTGTCCCAGAACAAGCAGCGCTGGGATCTTGCGCGTGTGCACATGGGATCACCCCAGCATCTGCCCACTGCCTCCAGCTGCCCTGGTGTGGGCAGGGTGTGTCACTGCCTAAAACTCGCCTGGGAGGGCAGTGGGACACACCAGTGAATTGCTGTTTTACCAAAAGGATTGCATTCCCCGATATATTCTAACATAAACATTATTTTTAACTGGGTTTTTTTTGCCTAGTGGAATTACTTCTTTTGTCTGGCTCAGCTGGGGAAGCTCATCCTGCTGTGACTGTCCTGTGTGCCTCCAACACTCCTGCAGGCTGATTGCATGTTAATGGATTTACACAGCCCCTCCTGCACGTACCAGGGGAACCATTCCCTCCTGCATCTGTGCAGTGTCCGTAGCAACAGTTGGAATTGCTGTGTGGAAAGGCAAACCCGTCTTACTGTGGTTGAAGTAGCAGCAGTGAAAGTGCCCTGTTGCTAAATGATTATCCAGAGCAGTTTGGATCTTCTTTTCCAATGCTTATTTCCTTTGTTAGTTTATTTTGGATTCTGGGCCAACCTTTTCTTTTATTTAAATGTCCTTATGAAGCCGTTGAGGAGGCCATAGTGACCACCATGGTTTCCATTTGGTTTTGTGCAACAGTAACTTAGAAACTACTGAAACTGCCTCCTGCTGTGTGGGAGATGGGCTTCCAAATGCAGTCTTGGGAGCTCTTCCTTCCCTTGTTTTTTCTTCCCTGAAACTGGGAGGAAAAGTATGGATACAGGGTGTTCTCTGCAGGACATCTCTTTTTATACATTCTAATAGAAATGTATTCTTGTGAATGTCCTTGTGCTTTCTTGATTTAAGGGGATGACAGTAATTGGGTGGTTCAGAGGAGACTTTTGGTCCTTGTCTCTCTTGGTAAGAAAACTTGTGCTTTGGTTGTTGCTATGGAAGCTAAAATGGCACAATCTTGATTTGGGATAAAATCTGGTAGTATTGAACCGAGTCTTGCTCTCCAGTGTGGAATACTGCGTGGAGCAGGCTTTCCCTTTCTCCTACTCAAGGTTTAACTGGCCTTTGAACACAAGGCAAACGCCTTAAAATGCAAAGTGGTGGAGGGCAGAGCTGGCAGGACATGGAGCCCGAGATCCTCCCTTTATTGAGCAGCTCCTGGCTGCTGCAGCAGCTGGAAGTGCTTTGGCCTTGGCTTTTCACAGCCTCTTGTGACCCCTGTGTTCAGGTGTGTTGGCTGTGGATGTGCTCTGGACAGGGGGGCTGTGCTGGTGGGTCTCTCTAGGTTGGTGCAATTAAACCCTGTGGGAGGAAGAGCACAAACTTCTGACAGGCTAAAGTCCCTGGTTTGTGAGGGCATCTGTGTGCCACGCAGAATGCTGGATCTTCCCTGGCTCCCAGGGAAGCTGCAGCTGCAGTGGCTCACGTTGCCTTTCCTGGTGTCCAGAGAAACCCTTATCATCCTTCCCAGATGGAGGGAAGCGAGGGGCTTGAAAGAGGCACTTGTCCCACCAACCTTCTGCAAGATTGATTGGCTTTTCCTAATCCATCTTTTTGATCTCTGCTGACCATCTTGTCTGCAGCTGTAACATCCTCTCCTTTGGATTTATGGACTGCTGCCTGGGGAGAGAGAGCTGCCACTGCAGGCAACCAAGCTGTTGTTTAAACCCAGGGGCTGGTGGGACTGACCTCTTTTGTTTTGCCAGTTAAATGGGTCGTGTAGAGATCAGAATTTGGCAAATCCCAATGACTTCTGTTAATCCATGAGTGGGGTCAGTGTTCCGGGCTTGGGAGGAGCTGGTGTTACATTGGAGAGCTGGAAGTGTATCTAGCCAGGTCATTAAAAGGTACACAAGTGTTGCCATTGATTTATTTGTAACTGGCTTGTTTCAGCTTAGGTTTTCACCCATCTGGTGGACAGGGGAAAGCTGTAGGAGATCTGTCCCTCCTGCTCTGCCGCTGCCTGACTGCAGCTGCTTTTCACACTTCTGAAGAGCTGCTTTGGTCACCTGGCCTGTTTTTGGGGGAGGAAGCGTGGTCTGGTGAGTCAGAACTGTCTCTGAAAGAGCAGGGGTTGCTTTGGTGTGGGACAGTTTAGTCTGGGCTATGCCCAGAAATGTTCCTGTCTATGAAGAGGAGATAAAGGGTTTTAAAGGTCTGTGTGTGGTGCTGGGAGAGTGAAAGATTGAGGGGTCAGATCCATATTTCCTTTTTTTCTTGCAAGAACTTCTTCAGGTTTTCAAACCATTTGTTTGCTGCTCAGGTCTGCAGGCTTTTTGGGCTACCTTTTTCACTGTGTAGATGATCAGATCTCACAAAGATCGCACTTTCACAGAATCATGAAATCCCAGTTTTGGGTTGGAAGAGACCTTAAATTCATCCAGTTGCACCCCCTGCCATGGGCAGGGACACCTTCCACTACCCTAGGTTGCTCCAAGCCCTGCCCAGCCTGGATGAGGCCTAACTTGACAAGTGGGGAGAAGAAATTTAGAAAAATAAGGTGTTCACCCTCAAGCCCCAACTTAGACTTACCCCAAGGCAGAGCATAGTTTCATAAGAACCCAAATATAAAAAGATGTAAATTTGGAAGGGTTCTGGAGTGGTGTTTCTTGCTCCAGGCAGTGCTGGCTGCCCAATTTAACTGAACAAGTTCTTTGTGTTTGAGGATGGAAATCAGAACGTTTAAAACTGTTGCTTTAGGTTATAGATTCACTTTAGACTATGGATTGTTGCACTGGGGGATAACTGTCCTGTACAAACACACCCAGGAGTCTGGGATATGGTACTGGAACACAGAATTGCATCAAAATCTTGCCGTTCCAGTATCTTAAGGGATATTAACTTGAAAAATTAATGTAACCAAAGCAGCCACACCTGGAGGAGGAGTGTAGGGCTTTGTGTTCAGGGGGAATTACAAACCTTTCCAACAGCCAGCTTGTGGCAAAAAGGTTGCAAACTGTAATTTATACCTGACCTTGCTCTTGCAGAGTGTTCTGTAGAAATGGCTGATTTAGCTGCTTTTATTAGAAATTTGGTGCTTTGTAGAACAAAGTTGTGCACAGATGACTGAGCTGTGGCTGCTGCTGATCATGTCAGGCACACTGAGGTCTCTGTATTTATAATGTGTAATGTTGGGGCTGCTGTAGTTCTCTCACCCTGGTGGCAGAGTAAGAGCTGTGAGTGCTGCTGAGTCCTGGAATATCCTGAGCTGGAAGGGACCCACAGGGATCATCAGTGCAGCCCCTGGCCCTGCACAGACACCCCAACAATCCCACCCTGGGCATCCCTGAGAGCGGTGTCCAAACGCTCCTGGAGCTCTGGCAGCCTCGGGGCCGGGACCATTCCCTGGGGAGCCTGGGCAGTGCCCAGCAGCCTGAGTTCTGCTCATATTGGTGATTTTTAAATTAACAAACATGGTGTGATTATAGAAAAGGATGATGATTGCTTCAACATACTTATTTGGAAGGAGCTTTTGGGCAGTGTCTCATTTGGCTTTTAAATCACATATTAAGGCTTCTTGTATCTGCAAGATACAAAAGGTCTTTTTTATGAGGAGGTGAAGGGAAAGATTGAACTCTTAAAATTTGCTTTGTGGTCCAACCTCCATGGCCTGAAGGGTGACAGGAGTTGGTGTCTGTAGGAGGACTCAGCGCAGTGTGTGTGGGACAGGAGCTGTGTGTGCTGGGGGCACTGGTGTGCTCAGAGTTACAGCAGTGGGGGTGTTCCTGGCTCCAAACTCCTGTGCTCAGGAGTGTAGAAACGTGTGGATGGAGAAACCTGTTGTAAGAATCGGAACTGTGAAGCTGTTGAGTCCTGCTGGCTGGAACTGTGCTCCACTGTTTTCCATAGAATGTTGGATTCTCTTTGAAGTGACTTTTGAGAAGGTGTCTGCTTTCTTTCTGTTACTTTTTCCAATGAAATAGCTTGGCAAAAACTATTGAACTTTCTCTGGGAACTCAGTTTCAATTTAAAATTCAGCATTTAGGCTGAAGACCAGAACTCTGTGAAAAGTTCAGCTGGAGAGGGTTGGCTGCAACAACTCAATGTGTGTTTAGGTTGGGTTTGTTTGAAACTCATTGTGAAGAGCTTTGGGCAGTCTCAAAAATTACTGCAGACTGTAACTCTTTACTTTAAATACTTTCCACATTAAAGAGATAAGGGTGATTGTGAAAAGCTTCCATTTATGTGGCTCAGAAGATTCCAAGGGCCTCTCAGACAACATAAATACAGGAACATTGGAAAGTACATCCAGGCCAGGAGCAGCACGTAGTGTGTTCCATCCCCTCCTGCACAAGGAGGAGGGAGGGAGAGCAGCCTGGAGCAGGAGGGGGGTGAATGGAGCTGCTCTTTGTGACAGAGAGCACCGTGGTGGCATCATCTCGTGACTGGGAACAGAACACAGAGGCTGCTTGAGCCTTGGCCAAAAGGCTTCTGCACGTGGGATTCCAGGATTGATGGAGTCTGTGGGAGGCTCTTCCCCAGGAGGTTCCACTGCCAAAGCCCTGGGGGTATCAGAGTCCAGCACGACACATGAGCACAACCTGCCTGCAACCTGAGTCATGGGCACTGCAGCTGAGAAAAATAATATAAAACATCTGAACTGAGCCAAAAACCCCAAACTCAAAGCCATGGCTGTGTTGGAGAAGCTTCAGGGCACCTTTGGGGATGCAGGGTTGGCTGTTGGCTGAGCAGGGTGAGGTTGGTCAGGCTGCTGGAGCTGCAGCAGAGCCATCAGGAATCACCATCCATCCTCCCAAGCTGCTGGATTCAGCGTTCATTCCCTGGGGCTGTGAAGGATCCGGGTTAAAGCTGCTGCTCCAAGCTCTGCTCTGTGTCTGACCTGAACCAGTGCATCTGCTTGGGATGCTGATGGCAGAGGCTGGAGCAGAGTCAGGGATCTGGGGGGTTTGGAAGGCCCATGGCAGAGGCTGGAGCAGGATCAGGAATTTGGGGGGTTTCTATTCCATTTGCCTTCGGTTGCCTCAGACTCCCCATCAGTGCTGTAACCTGAACACAGATGTGATGCTTGCTGCTGCTCAGTGTCTTTTCTAATTAAATCACACAGCCATGATGATGAAATGTGGCTGGAAGTTTCTCTAAGAAAAGGGAAGCTGCTCTGTATTCCCTTCAGATCTGTTTCCCCCCTTCTTTCAATCTTCCACAGCCAGCTTTGCTTTGAAGAAATGTATGAGATCCAACTGGATTTTGTTTGCAAGACTTGATTGAGACCTTGGGAGCTTCTCTGCTCAGCCAAAGTCTGTTAGAGAGCAAAGTGAACTTGGGAAGTGTTTCAGCATGGGAAGTTCAACAGCCGTAGATGTGGAACTGGTTTGGATTTCATTATTCCTGTCATAAGCTGAGCTCAAAGGCCCTGGAGTTTCCACATGAAGTTGTGCAAAGTCACTTAAATTGGCTGATCTGTAGTCGTAGATGTCAATTGTGATTTATTATTACTTTTTTATTGATTTTTTTACTTTTTAACCCATGACAAAAGAATCTGTTAATTAGGCAACTTTTGTCACTTATAGGGGTGTTTCCACGAAGGCCTGTAGGACAAGGGGTCTCATGAGCTCTGCTCAAATGCCAGTGTCCAGCCCCAGCAGTGGGGAATGGAACTTCCTCCCAGGAAATGGTTATGGCAGAATAAGCCTGAATTCACTTTTCTGGTATAATGTGCTTATGTTGATAAAGCAAATTCTGACTCTGCAGGAACACAGTTTACTGGGGAAGCTGGATCAGCCAGGGGAGCTCTGGTGGGATAATTCTGCATGGAGTGAAATGTGAACATTTCTGGGGGATGTTTATGGATGAGCTGCTGTCCTGGGTTATTCTTACACTTGGCAGATAAGAAATGAGAAGAAAGAGTTCTCCTCCCTCCTTGTGCCCTCCTTTCAGTGCACAGAGAAAAGAGGAGAGAACACACTCTCTTTTATTTGTGCACTGAGAGGCAGGAGTAGGTTTTAGTTTGGTTGCTTCCCTGGTTTCTAGGCCAAGATTTATCAGAAGAATTACCTGACATTCCTGGGAGACTGTTTATGGATGCTGCTGTTTTCTGTAGGGTTTGGGCTGTCCCAGCCCAGGAGATTGAGGAAACACAGCCCCAGATATGTTTGTGATGGAGTTGTTAAATGTAGCCAAGTAATGCTCAGCTCCAGGCTCTGTGTATTCCATCCCAGGTGTCCTGGCTACTGCTGTTTGCTGGTTTTCCTTCTCCATGCTGTAACTGGAATGATTTGGTTTTCTTGGCTTAGTTTTCCGTGTGACTTCTAGAATTGGGGTGAACTTTTTGTCATCTGAAAAGAAGAACTCTTTCTAGTAAAATAGTGTGTCTCGTAACTGTAGTACAGAATCCTGGACTAGTTTGGGTTGGAAAGAACCTTAAATATCATTTAGTTCCATCTTCCACTGTCCCAGGCTGCTCCAAGCCCTGTCCAGCCTGGCCTTGGACACTTCCAGGGATCCAGGGGCAGCCACAGCTGCTCTGGGCACCCTGTGCCAGGGCCTCACACCCTCCCAGGGAACAATTCCTTCCCAAGATCCCATCTAATCCTGCCCTCTGGCAGTGGAAGCCATTCCCCCTTGTCCTGTCACTGACTCCCACTATTAAAATTTCTTCTCCCTCCTGTTTATAAGCCCCTTTAAGGCACTGGAAGGATGACAGACCTCAGAAATTCTTGTCTGTATGTCCTGAGATGTTTAACCAGGTATCTAAAGGGCTGCGTACAAATTTCTTGGAATGAGAACTTTTGTAGGCCTGGCTGCTTGCAAGTGCATGAACTGGTTATACAAAGGAAAATGTGTTTCCTCCTGAAAACAGGAAAGCTGAGATACTGATGGAAAATGCTGCCATTTGACTCAGATCATGTCCTTCTATGTCTTGAAAATGAGATAATGCAACCATTTTCTGTCATCAACCATCAGTGGTTTTCTTCTTCCCTTCCTTCCCCTGCCCCCAGTGCTCTGCTTTGCTATCTGTCCCTGCCCTTTGCTACAGAATTTCCCCTGGTAACTCTACAGAAATGACATTTCTGCAGCACAATGCAAGGGAAATTATTTGAGGGAGCCTTTGCACTTGTAACTCTGGAAGGGCCCTAGAAATGAGACTCCTAATTAAAAGGTCAAAGCCACTTCCAGAAACAAATGTCTAAATATAACCCCGGCTTTGTGCAGATGGACTCTGGTTACTAAGGCTTTGCAAGCTGGATACAACCATGTGTGTAAGGAACTCCTGTGGCTTCCCTAAAATAGAATTTTTTTTGTAGAATGGTTCATATAAATGCAGCTCCAAGGGCTTTTTTTAGCATGAATTTGTAATAATTTGCTAAACCCACTTGTGCTTCTGTAGCTCCTGAGTAAACTCCCAAATGAAATCAACAAGCCTGTGTGTCTCACGCTGGTGTGGCTGTGTGATGCTCAAGGTTTGGTGTGTTTTGGGTTTCAGTTCATGAGCAGGGCTGCATATCCAGGCCTTTTTCTGTGTGCTCTGAGGGTGTTTTTCCTGCACTGACATCCGCTCCCACTGTTTATTGGATGCTTTATTTTAGAAAGCCATTCCCTGTGCTAGAATCTCTCTGCCCATCTGGAGCTGGGAGCCTGTGCCAGCTGCTGGACTGAGGGAATCAGCTGTTCATTGGGAACTTGCAGTCGAGTACCTGCTGCATCCCAATAATCCCCAAAGGCTTCAGTCACATAATCCCCAGCCATGCAGTCCCTGACTGCAGGGAATGACAAAGAAATAAGTAGAATGACAGTTCCTTCATGTCAGTCGGAGACACTTGAAAAATTTATTTCTGTAAGCCTTGTTTTTTCTTAGAGGGCTCGTTTTGATGGCTTTAATGGGTGGAATTCAAAGACTCCTTTCCCACTATGCTTGGCACCTGTATCCTTAAAAATACTGTGATTCCTGTTAACTCCTGACAAACAGCACCTGATGTGTCTTTTCTTAAATTTTATTTCAGGACAAACACCACGATGCTGCTCACGAAATTATTGAGACAATTCGGTAAGTGCTGGTGCAGCCTGGCTGGGACCCTTCCTGAGCCTCACTGCAGCTCTGGGAAGGGGTGTCTGGAACCAGGACACGCAGGAGGGCAGCAGTTACCATTTAGCACTCTTGAGTTATTTTCTAAGCAGAATTTGTTTCAATACAGAGATCCCCGCCAAGTAGATTTTGTTTGATCTTGCCACGTTCCATTCTGTTTTGAACAGAGTTAAAAATGAGCTCTGGTGTTCAGCTTTAATACTTGTGGCAGTTTGTATTTGAGCTGTGGACAAACAAGGTTAAGGAAACATCCTTGGCTTGATGAGTTATGTCCTGATCTTGCCTCTGCCCACCCTCTCTGTTTCCCCTGTTGCTGTGATCTTGCAGCATTTGGGTTGTTCGGCAATGATCTCCCTGTAGCATTCCTCTTAATCCTGCTGATGGAGTTGGAACAGCGTGGGGAAAATGGGAGGATAAAGGTGAAAGACAACTGTGAGGAGCAGGAAGTCAGAGGATTTCCCAACACGGGCTGTCAGGACGTGACTTGCTGTTATTTCAGCAGGATTAGGGGGGGACTTGCCAAAGAACAACTTTTAATAAATGCTACACGAATTCCCCAAACACCTGAGGGATGAGGATGAGTTATCCCCATTACAAAGCTGTTCTTGTTAACTGTTTTAGATCTTTACAGGCTGCCCTTGGCTCAGCTCAGGGCTGTATTTGCAGCAGGTTTTAATGCTTGGGTGGTGCAGATACAGGTGAGGTAGGAGGTGTTTTACCTGCAGAATCCCCTGAGCTCACAGATTGGTCATGTATGGCAAAGAAAAAGGTAGCAATGAACCTTGTGTGCTCCCAGTGGGAGTGTGAGAGAGCCAAGTGCTTGATAACATCACTCACGTGCATGAAATCAGAGCGTTTCCCATGGTCTGGGGTGGCAGAGGATGTGGAACAGGGCTGGAACTGCAAATTTTTCTGCTAAAGGAGTTTATTTTCCTATCTACAGAACCCTGCCACGAAACACTGCCACTGCTGCTGCTGGTTTGCTTGGACTGGTGGGGATAAGATCCTGTGGCATCAGTTGTCAGTGGGGTTGTGGAGAAGGCCCTTTCCAAGGGGTTCAGAGGGAGCTGTTGGTGCTTTCTGGGCTGGAGGCAAAGGGAAACTGTCTTAGGAAGCAGTTGGGTCAAATAACGTTTCACAACTGTGTTTTAAGCAAGACTGGAGTGAACTCAGTGTCAGAAACTCTCGTGCTGCCTTTGCCTTGTGCAAAGTGATGTTGTGAAAGTGGTGGGTGAGGGAATGCAAGGGAGCCTTTATCTCATCAGGCAGTGGAATCATGGAATATCCCAGGCTGGAAGGGACACAGGGACCAAGCTGCTGGGAGGCAGCTGTCGACTGCCTGTTCCTGTGATTTAAGAGTAGAAAGTTTGCAGGGAGAGCCCTGATGCTTTTAGGGGAGATGGGAGATACCAGAAGAGAGTCAGCCATACATGTCCAAGTTCTGGTTTTCTACACTGGCCAGTGTAGTTATTTACCACGTGTGAATCAGCCAGAAGAAACAGTGCTGTTGGCTCTTTAGTCATTATTATTTTTTTATTCACCATTTTAATAGTGAAGAATGGAGCAAGGTTCATGAGGAAGAAATTCTGCAATTCCTCTTGGAATTCATCTTGTGATGTGGGGTTTTGACAGTGCTTTCCAATTTGATATTTGTGGAGGAAAGTGTGTGCAGAGCTTCTGTGGCTTTTAAATTGCCTTTGAAGGGAATTAATCTTCCTCTGTTCCACAAGTGAAGCTCTCTCCTGTGAGCTGCCATTGTTGGATTCACTGCAAGTGGGCACGTGCTTTCCCTTTCTGATGGCCACAACATACAGGGCTGTGTTCATTCAAAGTATCAAAGGGGTCTTTTATCAAAAGAACTTCTAAAAATCTGGTTTGGTTGGGTGTGTAATGTGTAAGAGCAGTTTAGGCACTCCCCAGAGGAGAATATCCTGGCGCTGAGTGGTTGGTGACAGGATTTTTGGGCTGCTGTGGGAAATGTCTTCTCCACATTCCGCTTTGTAAAAGCTTCCTGCAGCATCAGAATTCTTTGGAAATGCTGCACTTCTACATTTTATGTTAGATTAACATCAGCCATGACTTTGAGTATTTTTAGACACGTGGAATACATTTATCACCTCATTTTGAAGCTTTATGCTCCTGCCAGTGTCTACAGGCATCTTGCTGTTTATTCAGTACAAATGTGAACTGTTGCAGTTTTTCCATGATGCCTGCCTTATTCCTGACAATACTGTGTTCTCCCAGGGCTGCTGCACTATCCTCTCTTCTTGTAAAGCAGCCCAGAATTTAGACAAACCACCTTATTACTCTTAATTGGCAATACCTCTAGTCATCATTTCTTCTCTCCTTCCAGGTGGGTCTGTGAAGAAATCCCAGATCTCAAGCTTGCCATGGAAAACTATGTTTTAATTGACTATGATACAAAAAGGTGAGAGGAATGTTTTTGTTCCCAGCAGGAGTTCAGGCCAGCACGGGGTGTAGTGAACCAGTGTGTAACTGGTTATTCTTAGACACTACCAGCCGAAGTTTTCTCTCAGAACTGGCTTCAGGCTCTGCCGGAGTTATTTTGGTAGGAAATGTGTAACAGCAACATTGGCAAAGGCAGTTGGATTAAGGACATAATTGGAAACTCCACACAGCTCAAGTGCAGCTCTGCTGTACGTTGAATTACTCACTGTGAAACAATGATCGGTATCTGCACCCTTGGAGTGCAGCCAGGGTGGGAATCTCAATGGCAGAGAGGTTTCTACTCCTGTAGTAACCAGGAACTCCTGCTCACAACAGGGCATGGCAGAGCTGTGTCAGTGGGAGGTGCACCTTCCCCTCCCTCCCCTGCCTGCTGGGTGGGGGCTGAATTAAAAGGTGAAATTTCCAGGGGTGTTGTGGGCAGTTGGAGGGGTGCTGAGGTGCCTCAGTTACGTGGGAATTCATAGCCACAAGCAGTTCTAAATGAATGTCTGTTATGGGACATTCCCCTCTGGGCTGGGAGAGGCAGATCCTGACCTGTGGTGTGTCTGTGGAAGGTTTGAGGTTCTGTGCATGGACTTGGCTCTACTGAGACTGGGAAAAGGGATGATGCTCAAGCTCCAGTTTATAGAAACCTCCTTAGTTGCCTTCATGGGAAATACTGAATTTATCCAAGTCCACAGAATGACTGAACTGTTAGAATAAAGTTTACAGATGAAGCTGCATTGCTCTGAGTAGAATCCCAGAATATTCTGAGTCAGAAGGGACACTCAGGGATCATCAAGTTTAACTCATGTCCCTGCACAGACACCCCAACAATCCCACCCTGGGCATCCCTGAGAGCGGTGTCCAAACGCTCCTGGAGCTCTGGCAGCCTCGAGGCCGGGACCATTCCCTGGGGAGCCTGGGCAGTGCCCAGCAGCCTCGGGAGAAGGACCTTTTTCCCAATATCCAACCTAAACCTCCCGAGTGCCGGATACTTCTGTCATGATCTGCTTAAGGTATTGCTTCCTCTTCTCTCAATTTTCAATTGTTTCATTGCAAGACTTGTTAGTCCCTCTCTTCCTCCTGGAAAATTTAAAAGGAGCAATCAGGGTCAAGCATCCCTTGTCATTAAAATCCATTAGTTTGGATTTGTGGGTTACTCACAGCAGCTGCAGTGCTGTAATTTTGTGGTTCTGGCACCCTCACTGGGTTTGTTTCACTGGGGACCATTGGTGTGGTTGGCAGCAATGCTGAATAAAAGTAAAACCCCTCTGTTCCCCGAAGTCACTCCCCACTACCTTCCGCAGCTTTTCAAGGAAGTAATGAACTGGAATTTTGGGAATGGTTTCAGTCTTTTTTCTTCCTTTGAAAAAAACTGTCAAAAAAATCACTGGCAGCAGATGGGCTGAGCTGAGGATGTGAAGGAGAAGCAGCAGGTTATGGAAATGCAGACAAACCCCGTTGCAGCCTCTTGCTTTTCCCAGTGTGGAAACAAGCACAGGCAGCTGGAAGCTTGGAAGGAATGGGCAGAACTCATGGGAGAGGTGTCCTGGCCAGTGTAGTGACCTTGAGGATAACAAAAGACTGAAGTGTCCCTTCTGATGTCCCCTGGTCCCCCCTATCCCTTCCCAGCTTTGGGAATGGCCATGGTTTAATGATGTCACTCCTGTAACTCCTTGTATTGTTTTTGCTGCTGCTTTGTGGGTCCGATTATGTAACAATTGATGTTCCCAGGAATATCCTTTCTTTCCTGGCCTGAGATGAATTGATTTAATCCTCTCAGCTTGTGTCATTAAGGCATCTGCCTGGGCTGACCGTAATCCCAGCCAGCCCGTGGAGCAATCCCCAGGCTTTCCTGATGGTGGGTGATGGTTTGAGCTGTGTCCTGGCTCTGGCTGCATTTTCAGTCCCAGAGTGAATTTCTGGAAAAGCATCTGCTTTTCTCAGGACTGATTATCATGGAGAGATGACAGCAAAAAGGAGAAAAATGTACAGATCTCTTAAATTTCTATGCAGCTGAAAGTATGGAGAAAAAGTTCTGAGAATACAGAACTTTACCAGGACTGTACTCAAAAGTATGACTTACAATAAAGGAACTAATATTGTCATGTACTCCTGGTCTACTGGGGACTTTATTTAAAGGAAGCAAAATCTTAAATCTGTGTATGTAATTCCATATCTTGAGAGAAACAAACCCTAAATACCTACTAAGCAAGAGGATGGAAAAGCCCAAGGTTTTACCTTCAAACCTGCCTGTTTTGAGCTTGCCCCTATGTTCTCCCTCCAGCTTTGAGAGCATGCAGAGGCTGTGTGACAAGTACAACCGAGCCATTGACAGCATCCACCAGTTGGTAAGTATTGAACTGGGGCCCTGCCTTCGTTTTTGTGTTCCAGGTGTGAATGCACGTGGTGAAGAGCAGCAGGAAGCTGTGACTGACTCAGTGCTGTGTCATACCTGTTCCTGTAGCATCAGCAATATCCAGCACTTCCATTTTTTGGGAGGCTTGAGCTTATAATTAAACTTATTTTCTTGATCACACCTGAGATGTCAAAGACTTAGTATTGGAGGAGCATTCTTACAGAAAGGAATGAAATTAAACACCACTTTTTGTTCCCAAATTCAGAGCTGTTGCTCTTCCTTGTGCACTTCTGGCACTGTTATTTTAGCACTTGGAAACAGCTGAGAAGGAAAGGTTTATCTGCATTTATCACAGGGATTTCTCATATAGATTGACTTTTGCACAGGGAAATCTGTGACTTACGGGTACTTAAATAATCCATATGAACTCTCTTGTGTGTTGTGGAAGTGATCCATGGCTTAGGAATTTCCTTGCCACAGTTCAGCTGCTCTGGCCTGTGGGATCACTGCCTAAAGTAGAATGTAATCTCTTTTCAGGCCAATTTAATGAGTTTTTGGTTCTCTTACCCCCATAAAAGGTTGAACTGGAGGAAGCGAAACATGAACAATGAATAATGTTACTATTCTGCTTAATTTTAAAGCATAGGTGGATTTTTTTTCTCTGCTGTGCTTATGGTAATTATTTGAAGTGCACAGTTATGGCAACAAGCCTTTTGTGGTGGGATTTTCTTCATGTTTTGGGCCTTAAAAACTTGTGCTCATTTGGATTCAGGCACCTTCATGTGTATGTTGGTTAATAGCTAAATATTAGCAGCTCTTCAGCATTTGCAGTTGCTGTCTGAACTGACAAACCTGATGGGTTTAATTTTTTCCTTCCCATCTGAATCTCACAGGAATGTTTAGGAGGAGTCCCTGAATTGCCCTTTTTTTGTTTTTTTTAATCAAAGAGAGAGGTAGACATTTTTAAAACTTGAAAACTTTTCTGCTTAGTATAGGGTTTTTTTTTTTCTGAAGAAGAAAGGAAGCTTGATTTCCATCTCTTTCCTGCCACTCCCTGTTTGAGTGCATCTGATCCCTCCCATGGGACAGCTCCTGAAGCAAAATTAACCTCTTCTTGAGGTGACAGCCAGCATCAGTTCAGTGGGGACAGTAAAGAAAAAAGGAGTGAACAAACCTTTACACCCACCCCAACTCTATTCAGTGTTGAGCTTTACATTGCCCGCTGGTTTTTGCATCTCTTTAAATTCCCCTTTATCACCTGTGAAATTCCCTGTTAGCTGAGCTGTGACAAAGTGCAGAGCAACTGCTGGTGTGCAATTTCTGCAGTGTCACAGAAGGGTTTGGGGTGGAAGGGGCCTCAAAGTCCATCCATTGCCACCCCTGCCATGGGCTGGGACACCTTCCACTGTCCCAGGCTGCTCCAAGCCCCATCTAGCCTGGCCTTGGGCACTGCCAGGGATCCAGGGGCAGCCACAGCTGCTCTGGGCACCCTGTGCCAGGGCCTGCCCACCCTCCCAGGGAACAATTCCTTCCCAAATTCCCATCCAGCCCTGCCCTCTGGCAGTGGGAAGCCATTCCCTGTGTCCTGTCCCTCCATCCCTTGTCCCCAGTCCCTCTGCAGCTCTCCTGGAGCCCCTTTAGGCCCTGCAAGGGGCTCTGAGCTCTCCCTGGAGCCTTCTCCTCTCCAGATGAGCACCCCCAGCTCTCCCAGCCTGGCTCCAGTTCCATTCAGTGTTTTTGTCTTTAAGGAGCACCTGCAGCCCAGGTTGGGGGAAAGGGGCTGGGAGGGGACTGTCCCTCATTTCTCAGCTGGGTTTGGTGCTATTCCTTGTCCCCACGGTGGGTTCACTCCTTGTCCCCTCTCCCCTGCAGTGGAAGGGGACGACGCAGCCCATGAAGCTGAACACGCGTCCCTCCAACGGGCTCCTGAGGCACATCCTGCAGCAGGTCTACAACCACTCGGTCACAGACCCCGAGAAACTCAACAACTACGAGCCCTTCTCCCCTGAGGTCTACGGAGAAACTTCCTTTGACTTGGTGGCCCAAATGATCGATGAGATTAAAATGACAGAGGATGATTTGTTCGTTGACTTGGGCAGTGGTAAGTGACCAAATAACTCCTTTTTCTCTTTTTCTTTGCTGTTTATACTTTAAAAATCCCCATATTTGGGAAGCAAACCAGGGCTAGGGATTGTGTTACAGGATAAGCATCTTTTCTAGATAATCCCCAAAGATGCTCCTGCTTTTCATGCCATGATTAAATGGACCAAACAAACAGCCCAGACCTCTTTTCTGGTGGCAGTGAAATGTCAGCCTGCAGCGCAATAAACCCTTGTTACAAACCCTTTGGTTTCTGTTGGTATTGTTGGATACACTTGTGAAGGAGAAGCAATGTTAAAAATGATGTTTGACCCATAAAGTTGCATTCCAAAGGATTCCTCTGTTTTCACTGGATTTGCTTTATGCCCTTCGTATCTGAAAATGGGATTTCTTGACCCTTCCCATGTGGAACACTTGGTGTGGAATCCGAAAATGAAGGTTGTTTTGCCTCTAACTTGTCAGTGTGTCAAAAAAGCTTTAATAGTTCACTTGAACAGTTGTGAAACCCCACAAAATCTAACCCACAGCTGCAACAAAGTCGAGTTTTAAAAGGAAATAGATGTGTCTGGTTGGTGAGGAAACCAGGTATGACTCAAGCACATGTGCAAGAGAGATACTGAGTAAGGAGATGATGTTCCTTTTCTTGGTAAGATCTGGTTCAGAACAGGAAAGAAAAATTTTCCCTCTTGCTTGATGTGATCTGAAGTTTTAACACACTTTAACCCAAGCAAGTATACGTGGGTTTTGTTGTTGGTGTGATACAGGACTTCTGGGCAAAAAGATTTTAAAAAACCTTATATTTTAAATTTGAAAGTATATTTTAGATATAAAACAGTTAAATATTTAATATTTATAGATGTTATATATAATAAAATAATATATTGTAGAAGAATAAACATTAAATTAAATAATATATTATTAAGTAATATAATATAAAAACAGTATATATAAAAATACATTTAGAATATAGTTTAATTCAAATACAGTAGGATTGCCATTCCCCCAAACCTTAAAACATCTCCTGTCAGACCCTTTAGGGATTCTTTCTCCTCTTCCTCTCTCAGTGGGACTGACTGAAATTTCCTGTCAGGGACTGATATTCAGATGAGACCTTTAGAAAGACATCAGAGCTGAAAAACTCTTTTCCATCTGGAGGGAAAAGAAATCTCCATAGATTCTCACAATTGTTAGTCCAGGAAGGTTAAAGATCATATCTGGGGCCCTGGAGTGCTGCTGGTTGGGTCACAGGCAATGGCAGATACTTTAATCTGCTATCCCCAGAAATAAATCAGGTTCTTGCTCTGATCTTGGGGCTGAGCAGCGCCAGGGAAGTGGGAATGACTTTGGGAATGCCCAGTGCCTGCAGCGTTCATTCCAGCTGGGAATGTCAGACCCCAGCCAGCTGAAACTGCCCTCAGCCCAGTCCCACAGTTCAGCTGCTTTTCTTGTGTGCACTTTGCTCTAAAAGCTTCTCTTCCTTTGCAGTGGTTTCCCTGGAAGCTCTCTCAGCTCTGGGCTTTTTGTTCCCTGCAGGTGTGGGGCAGGTGGTGCTTCAAGTGGCTGCAGCCACGAACTGCAAACATCACTACGGAGTGGAGAAAGCTGATATTCCAGCCAAATACGCTGAGGTGAGTGAGCCTGGGCTGAGCCTGGGCTGTGCTGGGTGTTGGTGCAGTAACTCAGTGGTGCAGGAAAAGCAGAACTTCAGCCCTGCTGGATTTTTGCTTCTCAGACCAGCCAGTCCTGGAGCAGTGAAGTATCACCTGCAGTGCAAAGATGTGCCTTGAGGAAAGAAGTGTGTCCAGTCTGGAGTGCTCAGAAGGAGCACTGGCATCTTTCCAGAGGCATTTCAGGCCCTGAAAGTTCTTTTAACTACAATGACAGGGCCTGTTCAAAAGGGAGTGCAGTACAAGCTTCACCCAAATACCTGCAGTGATTCTGTATCTGGAATGGCTCTAATGCAGCTCCCAGAGGCCACAGCATGCAGAAAACCCAGGAATAAATTCACCAAACCATTCGTTCTTAAATATTTTAAAGGCCGTGTGTCTGCCTGTGGTGGTGATGCCCCTTTTTCAGTTATTAAACCACCAGAGGCTCCTCTGAGGCCTGTGCTGGGTGCCTGGTGTGTAACTGCTTAGGAGGCACCTTAGTGAAGGAAACCATAAAATGGCCTGAAGCTGAAGGAGGGGAGATTTAGATCAGAGATCAGGAAGGAATTCTTGGCTGTGAGGGTGGCACAGGGTGCCCAGAGCAGCCTGACTGCCCCTGGATCCGTGGAAGTGTCCAAGGCCAGGCTGGTTGGGGCTTGGAGCAGCCTGGGACAGTGGAAGGTGTCCCATGGCAGGGGGTGGAACTAAATGATATTTAAGGTCCCTTCCAACCCAAACCATTCCATGATTGTGTGATAATGTTTAGTCAGGCTGCTTTAGGCAGGTTTCTTTACACTTCTAATCCTGTGCCAATGGGACACACAGAGATGATGAGTTCAAGGCAAACCTGGGAGGCCACAAGCACCCAGGGATGGTCAGTCATGTCTTAACAGAAGAAGTTTGTTTTCTTCAGTAGCCTGAACAGAAACTGATCCTTCTGAATTGTCAAAACACACCGATTCAGCTTTAACAGGCTGGAAAATTATCCCTCATGGAGGGAGGGAATAAATAAAACTCCTTGATCCTCCTTTTCAGTGATGTGGGCAAAAATGCATAAACACAGTGGTGAGGAGGATCAGACAAGGACCTAAAATCCTCTTTGTTTCCCCTGCCAGGACTCAGTGGAAGTTTTTACCTGGAGGGCTCTGCAGTCCCTCTGTGTGAACATTCTGGTTTCACTTTGGAGCTTTTACAAGGCCAGGAATCCCCTCTGTGTTTATCATTAGAGATCAGCATTATAAGGAAAAGTGACATTCTCGCTTTAAATCCCTCTTCCTGTCACTGTGCAAACACAAAGCTTTAGTGAAAACAGCAAACAAAAGAATGACCCACAAATTGAATATTTGGAGTAGTCACTGCTGGGGTGCCTTCAGTTTCCCAAGTCTTCCAGGAGATTACTGGGTGAACAAAATATTCTGCATTGTTTCCCTGGGTAAATCCTGTCAGATTTACCAACCAAGGAGCTACTGCAGTGTCAAGAGTGTTTGCACCTGCCTTGTGCCTGTGGCACAATTTGGCTTTTCCTCCAAATATTTGTGGAAGAAGTTGGATTGAGCTTCCAGTTAAGATTGGCTGTGGCACCACATCTCTGGGTACCATGACAATAGTTCCCAGATAATTGATGGGTAATAGATTTTGAAAAGGTTCACCTAAAGAGGAAGAATGTTATGGACTTGCTGTAGTGAAATTGCCTTAATAAATTAAAATGTAACTTCATACATGAAAATACTGAGGATTTTTGAGTTACCCTGCTCAGCTTTGGAGTGCTTTTGAGCATGAAGAGGTTTAAAACATGCCCATCAACACACACAGTTTTGCTGAGCTGCTGGTGGAGGTTTCTACCATGTCTGAGCTGTCAGTGGGATCAGAATTCCTGATGGGCTTCTCTCACAGAATCACAGAATAGCTGGTGTTGAAGGGACCTCTGGAGATCATCCAGTCCAAAGCAGGGTTACCTGGAGCAGGAATGTGTCCAGGTGGGTTTGGAATGTCCCCAGAGAGGGAGACATCTCCAAATTTGGGCCAAATCCTAAAGATCATCTGGGGCCAGGCTGCTGGAAATGTGGTGATGGGGATGTGTGAGGCACTGAGCTGTCTGGGTATTGGATTTTGTTCCTTTCTCCCCTCTTTGGACAGCAGAAAACAGCAGAGACCTCCCTCCTCTGCACCCTGGTGTGTTTGGGTGCAGTTTGAAGCATTCCCAGTTGCTGTGGGAAGTGGGATTCTCCCTCTATTTGCTGCTGGGATGCTTTGCCTGCTGCTCTCTGCCTCCTCAGTGACCCCAGCAGACCTGGCTTTGTCCTGGCTGTCCCTTTGCTCCCCAGCCTTTGGCTGGGCTGACCCTGCCTCCTCCCTGGGGGATGATGCACCACAACTTAAGGCTGGGCCATTTTTAGTGCTGGGCAGTGTAAGGGCTTGTCTTAGAATGTGGAACTTCCATGGGAAGGGGGGGTGAAGATGCCAGCTTTGCCTTGGCCCTAAGGAAGTGTGGGTTTGGTTTTTTAAGGAAACTGAACAGCAGGAGCTCTGTCTGCCTGGCCTTGGAATGTTAATGGCAAAAAGCCTCCAACCAGATAGGATTCTTGGGGGTCAGTGAGTGCTTCAGAGCCATGTCTCCATTGCTTTGATGGAATTGGAAATATGAGCTGTCCTAATAGCTGGTTTTGGTTTTCCTCCCTCTTGCAGACGATGGACAGAGAGTTCAGAAAATGGATGAAATGGTATGGGAAGAAGCACGCAGAATACACAGTGAGTGACACTCAGCTGCACATCGGGGCCCACACTCATGTGCAGAGTTTGTAAAGTCCCCTCCAGCCTTTCCTCAGGCACCAGCAGCTGAGCCACGGCTGACTCCTGGCTCTGATCTTCATCCTGGGCATGGTGTTTCCAATATATTCTCCCAGACCCCTCTGTTTGCCTGACGTGGGGCATGGGGTTATTGGGAGCACTTTCCAGGACAGAATAAATCTTTCCAGAAACTCCTGGAAGATTTATTCTTCTAAAATGTTGTTCTGACTGGGGCTGCCATGAGTCTTCTGTTGGTGTTAAATCCCTTTTTCCTTTGTCCCTCCCTCTCTCCATGGATTGGGGTTTTTGCCAGGTGTGGCAGCTCCTCCTTGGGGTTCTGACCCCTCCTGCTGGAAATAAAAGCTGCAGCTTTGGTTCTGCAGGCAGGGGAAGGTGTGGCCACTTGGGGCTGGTTCTGGAAGGGATGGGGTGGCAGGGGTGGAGGTTCTGGATGGATGGAGATTGGAGCAGGAAGCTCCAGGAGCTGTTAACAGGCTGATGGCTCTCAGGGGAGGGTGGTGGGTGGTTAGTTCCGGTTTGGAAAAGTTTGGAATTGGATGTTCTGAGGGTGGAGCTGGAGCAGGAGGAGTAAATGGGGCACCAATGGGGGATCTTCCTGCCTGTGGCAAGGGTTGTGGTGGGATTTCTTTATCTTCCTTCTGATTATCTTTAAGGATGTTTTGCACTCCAGGGATGGTGTGAGGCTGTGCAAATCCATGCACTGTCCAGTGTCATTCCTTCCCTTTTCCCTTTCTTCCCCTTGCTAATTGTCATTAAGAAAATCTGCTCCCTGGTTAATCACTTTCCGGCCAGGAAATGGATGTACAATAGGAACCCACTGGGAGTTTTGAAAGCACATCTATTTATGCTTCTGCCACTTTCCTATGGTCAGGGAAGAGGCTGGCTGGATCAGGGATATTCCCTAACATCCCAGGGAAGCTGGGGCACTGCTCAGAGGTTGCAGCTGGACACGTGTCCTGCATCCAGCTGTGAGCAAGGGTTGGGGAACTGCTCCCTGCTTCTGTGCAGAGCCCTCCTTGCCATGTTCTTGGGATGGTGTGATCCACGTGGCTTCAGCATCCCAGCCCTGTGGGATCCATGGCAGGTTGGAGCTGCCCAGCCTTTATTGCCCAGTTTTCTGTCTGCTGGGATCCTTGGTGCTCTCATCTTGTAGTGAAGCTGTTCCAGCTCTCCCTTTGGGGAAGCAGGCTGGGAAGGTGATGGTCCCACCTGCCCCTGAGCACTTCCCTCTTGGAATTCCTGTTCTGGATAGTGGGATTCCCTATAGGGGATGCTGGGCCTGCTGGGGGACTGCTCTGCAGCAGGACTGATATCGGGCTGCTAATTCCTTCCTGCTGTGGGAGCACTGGGAATGCTTTACTTTTCCTGAAGTGGCCATATGGCATTTTTCCATTGTGTCACCCAGCTGGCATGACATGAAAGGAGTTGTTCCTGAGGATACTCTGCTTCTGAGCTGGGTAATTGAAGGAATAGGAGAGGAACTTGGACTAAAATATTGGAAGCATATTGCTTGCCTTAGGCAGCATTTCCATATTGAGCATTCCAAGTGACAGAGTCTGGTGCTATATTGAAACAAAGCTACTTATTTTTGCCAGGTTCTTTGGCTTTTATAACTCTTGTTTTCTGCAATGTTTAGAGTAAAATTTCCCTGAATATGCAATCTGGGGTTTTTTTTTGGAAGAGTGAAACACTTGCAGCACTTCTTGTCTGAAGGAAAGTTGGTTTTCTGTCACCTTGGAGTGATGCTTGAGCACAGATTTTGGGCTTTTACTGTAGGCATGCAGGGCAGATTTTATTTGGTTTTTATTCATCAAACTGACTTTTGCCAGGCAGTTTATTTTCTTTAGGAACTCCTTAGCAGCATCTGCTATAGGTGACTGTTAAACACAGAGCAAACCTGCTCATGATGCAGCTGGAGGACACAGGAAGAGGTGGAATGGAAAGCCCGGCATCTCTGTGTTTCTGGAAAACAGCTTTGTCCCTGCAAAATGCTTCGTGAGGTCCCAAAATTCCAAATGTTGGAGACAAAATAAGCACAAATTGAAATAATCTGTCATCAGCAGAGCTCAACTCATGAATTCCACTCCAATGTTACAGGCAGTCAGATGAAAAATCAATGTTTTGAGAAGAATCAAGTGCTGGAGGAGGGGAGGGAGCTTGGCAAAAGTTCAGTGGGAAGAATCTCAGATCCCACCTGCAGCTTTGGCTGAACTTTGTGGATGGTGGTTCTGTCTTGTAAAAGTAAAACCTGTGGTGCATAAAGCAGCGATAAATCCTGGAGCTGGGCCTGCAGGGGCGTGCTGGGTTTTTAGGTTATTTTAACAGCCAAGATCCCAGTACAGTTAGAAATTTCCAATTCAAATGGATTTTGGGTTCTCCCTGGAAAGTGATCTGTGGAGAAGTTGACTTTAGCAGAGTGTTCCATGCTTGTTTGGGTTTGTGCATCTCAGCAATTCCTTCTTACTTGGGAAATTGTTATCTCTGTAGCTTTTCACCATCTCTAGCCTTCCCACTTGGTACAATCTCTCTGAGAAATATTTTCTGTCCTTTTTGCCTTTTGCAGCAGCCCAAGGGACTCAGAAGCTCATGATGTTTGTAACCTGCCCCAAATCCTCCCAACAGGATTTTTTCAGATTAACATTAAAGGAAAGTTGCTAGGAATATAAACAAACAAAAAACCCATGACCCCCAAACCTCTCCAAACAATAAACTTGTGTTTGAAAAGCCTTGGAGAGAAGGGCAGTCACTGTTGTCTCACCAAATTGTTCTGCAGCCTTCAAATTCACCTCCCGGCCTTCCCCACTGCGTTGTTCTTGTTCCTGCTGGAAGTTCTGAGCTTGGACATGAATGCTGTAGAGCAAGGCCCAGTGACAGCATTTAAATAAACCCTGATTGTTCAGGTGTATTTCCTTCCTATTTTGTCCACAATTATGTAAAAAAAATCCCTCTTGAGCAATGGTTCCACACAAAATTGCAGTCTCAGTTCTTCTGTAGTCACTTGGTGCTAAAAGAGCATTAAACTTCCCCAGCTGCCAGTGGCAAAGTGTCCTGGGGGGTGTTGGATGCCCAAGGCTCTGCAGAGCCACAGCTGGATCATCCCTGCAGCTGGAGAGGGGCGAGATCCCTGTGGGGCGTGAGAGGAGTGGGAGGAATTTGCTCCTCATGCATTGGCTTGGGAGGCTCCTGATCTCAGGCTGTTGTTGGTCACTGAGTCTCATAATCCTGCTAAATGATTATTTACACCCCCTGCTCTGCTTGGGGATGTGCAATTCCTGCTCATTTAGGGAAAATGGCATTCTTTGCTGCCCTTCTCTCCTGCATCCCAAGGGAAGGATCCTCCTCTAGAGCTTTTCATCGTCATCATCATCATCTTCTGCTTCAGCATTTTGGACTAGAATGTCCCACTTCCAGCACATCTCCCTTTGTTCCAACTCCTTTTATCTTCTCCTTTCTCTTCCCATGGAACTGAGTAGTTTCCAAGATTAACTTTACCCCACTCTTTCCAAGTAAACTCCTGAAGGAAGCAGGAGACTTCTGGAAGGTCATTAGGCCTTGCTAATTAAGAGAGCCTTTCTTGGGGAATTCCTGCATATGTGCAGCCATCAAATTAAAACCTGGCATGGCAATTAAGAGGCAGATGGGTTTTCATGGTTTCCAACTGTAAATATCCTCAAGTGGCCTCAGAACCAGAGCCATCTCAGGTATCTGGGGCAGGAGGCTGAGGTTGCTGAGTAGCACAAAGTGCTTCTCTTCCTGGGCTCCCCTTGGAGAAAGTTTTTGGTGTTTCTTGGTTTTGGTTGAGTTCTCAGTGCCTGTGACCTGTTGTTCCCCTTTCCTGAGAGAAGAAAACACAGAGCAGATTAGTTCATGGTGTGCTGGAGCACACAGGAAGATGTGGAATAGAAAGCCCGGCATCTTTGTCTTTCTGGAAACTTTGTCCCTGCAAAATGCTTCGTGAGGTCCCAAAATTCCAAATGTTGGAGACTAAATAAGCGCTAAATTGAAGGATCCCAGGCTGAACTCGGAGCAGTTGGGAGTCGGTGCAGTCCCACGTTGAACTCTGCTGAGAACCAGGATTAGTTTCGTGTTTATTTACTCAGGGTTGTTATAACAGAATTCCTGTCCTGCTCCATAAATCTCCTGTTAGCAGGAGGTGACAATGATGACCAAACCAAGAGCAGGAAGCAGGTCAGCATTCCTGAAGGTGGAGTTTGGGCTGGATGGACGCCTCTGTCTGCTCCCAGGAAACCTCAAGAGCTTCTGGTGGCTGGAGTTGGTTCAGCCTTGGGGATTGGGGGTGACTTTTGGGCATAAATCAATGCAAGCCTGGCTCTGTGGCCTGCAGATTTCTCCCTAACTCTGGGCTGCCTGTCTGCCTGCTTTTGCTGTTCTGAGCAGAAGCAGGGGGTTGTGTGGGAGCTCCAGTGCCCAGGAGCTGGTCTGTGATGGTGGCTGACATCACCTGTACCTCAGGACTTCCTTGCTGCCAGGAGCTGCACTGAGGGAAGGATGAGCCAGCTGTTTGCTCCCAATGGTTTTGACTGCCCCATTTCAGCAGGAAATTTGCTGCTTTGGCATTTGAAAAGCCCTCCAAACGTCCCCTGTGGCTTTGAAATGATGCCACATTTTGGAGGTTTGGATTCGTGCCTCGGGTT
Organism: Monarcha castaneiventris obscurior; assembly: GCA_026261815.1. NCBI lineage: Eukaryota > Metazoa > Chordata > Aves > Passeriformes > Monarchidae > Monarcha > Monarcha castaneiventris. The sequence continues at coordinate 788,384 of JAMPIT010000892.1, forward strand.
ATTTTTGAAAAGAACAAGGACCTAAAAATAGCCATGTGTACTTTTCCAGGCAGAAATGCCGGCTTTTTGGGAGCCAAGTGTTTGCACGGAGGCGGCTGGAATGAGGCATCTGCCTGTGAATTTATGGCTCTGTGCAGGGTTACCAGAGAGCCTCCCTGGCCAGCACTGGGGTGAGAGCCCAGCCCTCCTCCTCAGCACAGGGCCCTGACCTTCCCAGGTTCCTGCTCTGCTCCATGATGCACTCACACCCTCTGTGCACCTCTGGCTGCCTCCCCCCGGCCTGGGACCTGCTGCTTTCCATCCAGTTGCAGGAAGAGTTACAGGAATCAGATGCTGCTGAGTGTATTCCTGCAGTGTCTGTTTGAAAAACCTGAATAAAAACCTGGTCTGGCTTCTAAATTTAGAAGCACTGCAGGCAGCAGCTCTGGAGGCGATTTGGCTGAGCTAATTATCCTGTTAGATAAAGCATCTCCTGCATTGTCTAATCAGATGAAAATATCTGTGTTACAGATGGTCCCTTCCATTCATTATTCACTAAGGAGATTAAGTTTCTGGGAGAGAGGAGGAGCAGGATGAGGGAGGGGACAGCGGAGGAAGAGATTGAGTGTGGCCCTGTGGCTGTCACTGTGTGGACGTGTCCCCTTCTCCCTGAGTGACCAGCACGGACCACGTTGTGCTGCTTCAGCTGCTGCTGCCCTGGGACAGGGATTAATCAGCTGGACTTTCCTTTCCAGTTCTTGTTTCACTCTCAAAATGATTGCAAACCACCGAGCTGAGTGGGATTTTGGGGGGATTTTTTTGGATTCTCTGTGTTGTTGATGAGTAAGGAGCTCCTTGCCTTCTTTTAGGGCATCATTTATTGATCCCTGCCCAGCACAGTGGGTAAGGAGTGGTTACAGGGGTCAGGCAGCTCAGTCCCTGTTAGAGGGGAGCATCCAGGAATCACTGTCTTCCTTCCAGAGGGAAAAAATAACCCATTTTCTCCCAGCCACAGTTGATCATCTCATTATTTCTGTACTCCAGTGTTTTTCCTGGTGAGGTTTTTCCCTCGACTCTTGGCAAAGCATGAGCTGGGGAAGCAGTGCCACACAAAAATAGATGTGTTTAAGCTGGGCTGTGGTTCATTTGAATTGTTAAATGGCTCTGGCTTGCAAAGTGTTCATCCACCATGGGTGATATCAGGTTAAAACCTGGAGATTTTGGTGATAAGTGCTCTTCTAACCACACAGACAGGGCAAACACACAGTGAAACTGGACCTAAGTAAAGCCTAACAGCCACTTAGGTTGGATTTCAAGACCTTTCTATGAAGTTTAGCATTTCAAAATTGTTTCATGTTACGCTGGTTCTTTGTTCTCTTGCAGACTGTGGCGTTAGGATTGTGCTTCCTGGTTTTCCCAATGTTTTTCTTTCCCTGTTAGTGTATGAAAACCCTGTGGAGATGGTATGAACCAGTGGTGTGGAGGATGTCATAGAGAAGCTGACTTGCAAAAATTGTTATAAAATAAACACAGTTGCCTGTCATGTGGGTTTTCTTGGACTTGTCTTGGTTACTCAACCACGGAGCTGTTCACTACAAAAATAGATAAGACTGAGACAAAATTATCTCTTCAAATCAATCTAGAGGTGGTGTCCACATATAGACATCCAGAAAAAAAAAATCTTTCCTTATATATGAGATGAGAAAAACTCTTCTGAGAACTTCTTTGATGTTGAGTCTCTGGTTCAGATTCGGGCAGTGCCCAGCAAGATGTCCTTGGGTTGGATCTTTGAGTTCAGCTTCCAGCTTATCCTTTGTTTTTATTGCAGCAGGGGTGTCAAATGTGGGAGATCACAGATAGTAATTCTGGTTTAAATCTGATTTCAGCCCAGCTGGTGGAACAGGTATTTCTCAGTAAGTTGAGCTAACCTTACCTGCTCTGTTCAGTTTCTAGCACTTAAAGCTCTTGACAAAGTTCTTGATCTCTTGCCTGAGAACCCGGAATGTCCCCTTTTTTCAGCCTTATGGTGTAGCAGCAGGACATTTTTGGTGGTTTTCCCCTTCCTTTCCTTCTGGAAGCAGCCCCATTCCTGTTGGCACCTGTGGCTTTGTCCTTCCCAGTGGCCCAGGCAGGTTTGTCACCCACTCTGCCTCCCTGAGTGGCACCAGGCCCTGGAGCTCCCTTTGGATGTTCCCAAGCTGAGCCAGCCCTGAGGATGGAAGCTGTTCCAGTGCCTGCACTGCAGTGCTGGCACTCTGGAGTTGTAACTCAATGAGAATTGGTGCTGCCACGTGAAATCCTCACTCCTTCCCATACAGAGAAATCAGTGCACAAAAAGGACCCTCAGCAGTCGCTGCCGTTGCTTTGATGTTCCCGAGGTTCTGGCACAAACCATCATCTTCAAAGGGTGTCATCAGCATTAATTAGAGGGTTGCACCTTATTTTTTCTCTCCTCCTCTTATCTTCCTCCCCCGAACCTCCTCCTGCCTGACTTGTGGCAGAGCACAAGAGTGTGGCCTGTGGACTTCTCTCTCATTTTAAAACATGACTGAGAAAACATTCATCTGTGCAAGAGCTCTGTGTTCACCTGGCACTTGATGTGGTGTCATCAGAAAGGTGCTCCACAAGCCACTGAAGCCAGAACTGTATTTATTTTCAAACAAGACCTTTCTGTTACTTCATTTCCAACTTGAAAGTGTTAGAAGTGCTCAAGGTTTATATTTAGCACCACAAAAATCAGGTGCTCATTTGTGCAGTGCAGCAAGAGCCTGGATTGGGAACTGTTCCCCATCCATGCTCAGCTCCCTCTGCTGAGGGGGGATCACCAGCCTTGGGGGGCTTCAGGAGGCATTTGCTGATCAGCTTTGGGATGAGTGCCAGCACTTCTGGCTTCTCCATGGAGCAGCCAGAGTCCCTTCCCTGTGCTTCCCAGGCAGGAGAGCAGCCGAGGGTGGGAGCAGGGAGGGAGAAACCCCTGGGATCTGAGGAATGAGCAGGGTCAGCTCTCCCTGCTTCATCTCTGGGTTTCCTAAAGGCTTCATTGCTCTGGCTTCAGGAAGTTGGTCCAGCCTGTTTGTCCCTCTCTGAAGGGAGCAGGAGGGAGCTCTGTTAACTCCTCTGTGTTTCTGTGTTCTTTGTCTTGTTTTAAGCTGGAAAGAGGTGACTTCCTCTCAGAAGAATGGAGAGAGAGGATTGCAAACACAAGGTACAGTACAGCAATTGAATGCTGCTTTCTGAGCTGGATATTTGGGAGTTTGTATAATGGAAATTGGGAGGCTGGCCAGCTTTTTATATAGAATTTCCATAGCAAATACCCCAAGTCTATCTGCCAACTCTTACACTGGCCTCTTCAGATCCTGTTTTCTGACTAGAAGAATGGCTTTGAGTGCATGTCCCATGATATTCCATACAAGGGTGTATCCAAGATAAATTCTGGTTATAAGAGGAGCACAAACCTCCATTTGTTTTGCATATCCCTATAGTTCATGTCAGGGATTCTGGCAAAACACTCCTTATCTTGGCTATTGGGGCACACAGGCTCACTTTCCCTCTAATAGAAAGGAAGAGACCCAAGTGAGTTTGTTTCAACTTAAATTGGAATTTCATTTAAACTAATTGTCTTGAAGATTTATTTGTGCGGAGAACTGCACAGAGGGTTAGGCTCCTTTCTGAGGGAGCAGAAAGGGAGTAAATTTGTTAAAAGTAATAAAAGTCGTCTGTATTTTTAAAGCTTTGCATTCTTTCAGCCTTATGGGTAGAAAAAAACCTCTTTATTTTTACATGACGTTCTGGGCCACCCTGTTATGTGGGGGAATGGAAGGCAGTTGTGAAAGAGGGCTCTGAAAGCCTTCAGAGTTGTGGCAAATTCTGGATTGCTCCCAAAGCTCTGGTTTTGAGAGCCTGGAGGAGGCGTCTGCCAGGCTGGTGGCTCCTGCAGGATTCTGTCCCTCACTTTCTTCTGGAGGTGCCTTTTAATTTGTGGACAGACTTGTCCCAGCCTTGCAGCACACTCGGGTTTGGCTTTGTTGTTTGTTATTCCAAGTGCACACTCCTCTGCTGCCCGGGCAGCTTCCCTCAGAATTAATTTAAAATTTTAAAGGAATTTTTGGCTGCAGGAGCTCTGACTGCACCCAGAAGTGCTGGGAGATGTTTGGTTTGTGTGGCATGGCACTCATTGTGTCCCAGTGCTGCTCCACCTCACTCTGGTGCGGGATCAGGGAATTCTGGAATGGTTTGGAATAGAAGGGACCTTAAATCTCATCCAGTGCCACCCCTGCCATGCACAGGGACACCTTCTACTTCTGCTCCAAGGTTGCTCCAAGCCCTGTCCAGCCTGGCCTTGGACACTTCCAGGGATGGGGCTGGCACCAGAACGTGGTTCCCTGTGTATTCCAGGGGATCCCTGTGCCTGTGGCTTGGCAAAGCCTCCTGGAACGAGGGCTCAGCTCAAGAGGGGGATTTGGGGTTCCTGTGCCCTGCACGTGCACACAAAGTTCTGTGCCAGAGTGAACACTATAAAAACACACATCTGCAGGCTCTGGCTTTTTCCCTTCCTCTCCTGGATCTCCTGGATGTTTTCTAGTCCCTTTAATATGTTTGGCTCTTTTGCAAGGCCCTTTTTTTTTGACACATGGGAAGGAGGAGGAAGAAACCCCTGCTAGCTTTATTTGCCAGGCAGGGTTTCCCGAATTTCCAAGAGCAAGGCGTAGCAAGAAAAACTTTTTTTTCCCTTGGTGTATAAACATTTCTTTTTTCATTCGTGGTTTTTAATAGCTTTGGCTGCTGCTCTTAAACTCCGTGTCCTTGTTGAACATGTTTCATGTGTGGAGGCACTGGGAAGGGAGTTTTCCAGCAAAGAAATCCATTCTTCATATGGGAACAATAGACCAGGATGGCTTTTACACCTCATCGAATCCTGGAATATCCTGAGTTGGAAGGGTCCCACCAGAATCATCAGTGCAGCCCCAGGCCCTGCACAGACACCCCAACAATCCCACCCTGGGCATCCCTGAGAGCGGTGTCCAAACGCGCCTGGAGCTCTGGCAGCCTCGGGGCCGGGACCATTCCCTGGGGAGCCTGGGCAGTGCCCAGCAGCCTCGGGGGGAAGAACCTTCCCCTGAGATCCATCCCAAACCTCCCCTGACAAATTCATTCAGCAGGGAGCTCAACCACTTCCAAGAGGTGTTGAGGACTCTTGTTGCAGCCTGGAGGTAAATGAGCACGAGGGACAATTAGACCAGGCTGATTAGACCTTAGAACTAAAGGGGTGTTTCTTTTTTGATCTGTTACATGTTCTAGTTATATGTTCTAGTTCTTTCCCTTTTATCATTTGTGGGGTTCTACCTCTGTGCAGATTTCTTTGTTTCCATATGAATTTTTTTTCCAGGAGCAACCCCCTCCCTCCATTGAATTTCCTAACCCAGAAGGAAAGATACAATTCCACTTTTTGGGGGTAGGGCTGAAGTGCTGGGTTTAGGACAGGGAAAATGTGCTGAGATGTTACTGTCTTCTGGCATTACAGGGAATTTAGAGCTGGAAGAGAAACAGGGTGCCCAGAGCAGCTGTGGCTGCCCCTGGATCCCTGGAAGTGTCCAAGGCCAGGTTGGCCAGGGTTTGGAGCAGCCTGGGAGAGTGGAAGGTGTCCCTGCCATGGCAGGGGTGGGACTGGGTGAGCTTTAAGGTCCTTTCCAACCCAAACCATTCCAGGATTCTGAAATATATTTTGCTATTTTGCTGTAATCTGTGAAGTCCCCACCAAGAAGGAACAGGATAAAGAGGTGTCTGTTGTGCTGAGCGCTGCTCTCCGTGTGTTGGGTGGCAGGAGCTGTAGAGTTGGGGACCAGCAGGTTTGTCCATGGCTGGAGTGGCTGGGAAGGCTTCAAGTGGCTGTGACGTGGCTGGGGGTCCCTGTGGGGTGTTCCTGGCTCCCCGATCTTTAACTGGGTCATTGTTTTGCAGTGTTATTTTTGTGAATAACTTTGCCTTCGGGCCTGAGGTGGATCACCAGCTGAAGGAGCGCTTTGCGAACATGAAGGAAGGTAAATCTGGCTGGAAATGTTTTTCCCTTGGTTTCCTGATTCCTGTGGGAGCTGGGGTGGGAGGGGGGCTTGGTTCCAGCTGGCAGAGCCGAGCTGGGGGGGTTGTTCTGTGCCTTGGGGCCAAGTGTCTGCACCACAGTGGGATTTCTACTTCCCACCTTCATGGCTGCCCAGACCTGCCTGGCTCCTTGGAGCATTCCTTCTGCTGGGATGGCTCTGGATCAAGGTTGGGGTGGGAGGAGCTGCCGGTCCATCCTTCCCTCTTTTGGGAGCCCACAAAACACTCAACAGCCAAGGCTAAACTTCCTGGATCCCTGGCAGTGTCCAAGGCCAGGCTGGACGGGGCTTGGAGCACCCTGGGACAATGGAAGGTGTCCCTGCCCATGGCAGGGATGAGCTTTAAGGTCCCTCCAACCCAACCCCTTCCATGGCTCTTGGCTACAGAGCACAGCGTTGGAAGGCCAGGCTGTAATTCCATACAGAATTCACTCCTGTTCAGGTTTGTCCCATTCAGTGCTGGGTGTTAACTCCTGAGTATTGAAATGCTGGACTCACCATCCTTGGAAGTGCTCAAAAACCTGTGGATGTGGCACCTGGGGACAGGGTTTAGTGGTGACCATGGTGGTGGTGCTGGGCTTAATGATCTTAAGGGTCTTCTCCAACCTTAATGGTTCCACAATTCCATGGAAGCAGGGACCCTGTCACTGGGTGCTCCTTGAGCAGCCTCACTGCACACCAGGACACCCACTAACTCCACCACGGCCTTTCCATTGCCCTGGGTGCCTTTTCTTTGCTCTTAACCACTGGGATAAGTAACAGTTTCACTTGGTTGTGGCCAAAATGACAGAAATAACAATTTCTGACAAGAAAAATCTGTGGTGTGAACAAAGCAGCTGTGGCTTCCCATGGCACAGCTTTGTGCTGAAATAAGTAATGTGACTTTTGGGCTCTGCTGCAAACCATAAAACCCCCAAACTTAAGCTGTTTTCTTTAATTTAACCGGTTTATTTTTTAGTTTCCAAACTTGTTTAATGGTGGCTTGAGAGCAGTGGGAAGGTGGGGCTGGTTCAAGAACCCTTTACAATCACAAAACCTGATATCCCAGAGTGTGCTCACTCAGGAAACTCAGTCTGCCTTGGGCTGAATGACCCCAAATACCCATGAAATGGAGATAAGTGGCCTCTAAATAAAAGGGCTTTGGGGGCTTGTGTATAAAAGATCCCAAGGAGCAAGGAGATAATTGAAATTTCTTTAGATTGCCACTGAGAATTAATGTATTTTTTTCCCCTGAATGTTTCAAATCTATCATTTTAAAGTGATCCTTGAGGTATCACCTGGCAGGAATCATAGACTGGCTTTTTTGAGGCTGCCAGAATGAGAATGAAGGGATTTATTTCTTTTTTAATGCTATATAAGGGGCAGGTTTATATGGCTGCTTTTTAGGGCTCTGTACTGGGTTGTATTTTTTAAGTAGTTATTTCTAGAACAAATAATGGAGCTGACTGTGCTTTTTTTTTTCTTTTCTCCTTTTTCCAGGTGGGAGAATTGTGTCCTCAAAACCTTTTGCACCTCTAAATTTTAGAATTAACAGTCGAAACTTGAGTGGTATGATTGCCCTTTTTATTGTTATTACGGTTGTGGATATTCATTATCTGAACGTGTCTGGGGGGTGTTGTTGCTTTTTAGAGTTGTTTAAACAAGTAGAAAACGCTGTTGCATTATTAGGGCACACCAAGTGACAGGTGCTTAAAATCAATCTAAAAAACCCCACCCGAGAGAGGAGCAAACAGACACTTTTTATGGGGTTTGTGCTGCTGTGTTCTGGTGTTTGTTCCATCAATGTGTCCCTGCCTGGGCAACTTCAGAGCTGAAGAGAAATCAGGAGTTCAAGGGTGTGATTCATTTCTTCAGCCACAAAGAGCTGCAGTGACTCACAGGAGTTCCTTACACCCTGAATGTCTAAATCCAGGCAGGTAAATCCCACCAGTCAGGATTCCTAAAGCTTTGAGGTTATGGAGCCAGGCTGGGAGAGCTGGGGGTGCTCACCTGGAGAGGAGAAGGCTCCAGGGAGAGCTCAGAGCCCCTGGCAGGGCCTAAAGGGGCTCCAGGAGAGCTGCAGAGGGACTGGGGACAAGGGATGGAGGGACAGGACACAGAGAATGGCTTCCCACTGCCAGAGGGCAGGGCTGGATGGGATATTGGGCAGGAATTCCTGGCTGGGAGGGTTGTGAGGGGCTGGAATGGAATTCCCAGAGCAGCTGTGGCTGCCCCTGGATCCCTGGCAGTGCCCAAGGCCAGGCTGGATGGGGCTTGGAGCAGCCTGGGACAGTGGAAGGTGTCCCTGCCATGGCAGGGGTGGGACTGGATGGGCTTTGAGGTCCCTCCCAATCCAAACCATTCTGGGATTCTGTGAAATGTTCGACTTTGAACATCTCCTGTGCTGTGCATTGAGCAAACAAACCTCTCCCAGGCACACCCAGGCCCTGGGTCTGGTTTATTGCCAACACAGGTTGTGTTTTTCTCCTCCTCTGAACATGCCAGACTTGATGTTTGCCAGCGTTGTTCTGTGCAAAGACATGAGCTGCAGTTTGAGTAGCTTTTGGGATGTTCCATGTTGTTGGTTATGCTTTTGACCTTTCTCAGACTTTCACTGTAAAATTGGGGTGTCTGTGCAGGGCCAGGACTGTTGATCTTTGTGGGTCCCATCTCACGTTATTCCATGAAATTTCTCAAGCAAGAGCAGCCCAAGCTGGGCTTTACTTGTATTTACTGTGTCCAGTGCTAAACTTTCCCTAAATCAAGCTCCCCTCATTCCCTCCCTGTGCAAACATGGGGAGCAACTCACTGAGTTCCAAATCTCAAGCTGTGCTAATTTCAGCTTAAACTGCTTTTGAAGAACAGTAATTTTTGGACTGTCATGAAGTAAATTGTGACATTGGGAGTTATTTTTACCAAGGTGGAATTCTTGTGGATGTCCCGCACATTAGGCACCCAAACTTGCACTTTTCTTCCCTGTTTGAAATTCTCTTCTGGGGCCTCTGGTGGTTTGGAACCTTATTGACCCTTGGGTGCTGGACTGCCAATTCCTTGGAGACAGGGACGTGAAAATAAAAGGGAAAAAGGTGGAATGGTGCTCCTGGAACACCTCAAACCTTGGGAGAGCTGGGATCAGGCTGTCAGTTTGCTGATGAGGCAAAGAGTGCGAGTGAAGCTTGGGCCCTCTTGCAGGGCCCACCAGAGCTTGGGGAAATCCAAGAATGCACTTGGAGAGGTTTCAATGAGACCTGCCCACAAAAATACAGGGCTTTGGCCTCTCAAGCCTTTTCTTTCCTGGACTCTTCCCATTTCCTTCTCTCTCTGCTGCATTTGGGAGACTGAGGCCAACATGTGCTGCTCCTTTCCCCTCAGAACAGCCCTGGCTACGACTGCCAGTCGAGCCAGATCTTTATCCCCTTCCAGCTCCCACCCCAGCATGGATTCATTGGGAATGTTTTCTAGAATGCTGAAGTTTCAGATCTCAGCTGTTATTTAATGCTGAATGGAAATGCTGATGTTAAAATTATATTGAGATGATTAACCGGGGTTTGGATGGGTGAGAGACTTAGCAAAAGGAGAGACAACAGCTTCCTCCAGTAGGAAACTTCCAGGGATTCAGATAAAAGGCCCTGAAAAAAAATTACCTTTTCATGCTACAAACAGGGAGAATTGTGGGAATAAATTTTAGGGTTTGATCCCTTTCTGAGACCATGTTATGTTTGGGAAATACCAATATCAAACGAGTTTGTGTGGGATGTGCTGGGCCTGGGCCTTGTTCCAGTGGCCTGTTCCAAGTGACACTTCCAGGGAAATGCCATCCCCAGCCAGGGCCAGTATCCCACATGTGGAACAAGGGATGTCACTGCTCTGCTGCCTTTGTGCAATCCCACAAGGTTTTTCATAAGACTTTTATTCATCAAGGCTTTTTTTGGTGCCTGAGTATGACTTAAATCACGTCTCACCTGCCTATCAAATACTCTGATCTCGAGTATGAGCACTTAAATAATTTATACAAAACACTGGGAAAGATCAAGCTTTAAGAAGGAGGCACCAATTCCCTCAACACCACTTTTGTCCTTAGTACTTCCATCTGTAGGAAGACGTGGAAATGTGGAAAGAGTTGGGACAAATAAAAACAAGTATTAAAATGTGGTTAAAATAGTGGTTGAGGTCTCTGAATCCCAAACCTTGCTTTTGGCCTCTTCTGGGTCATTTGTGTTTAATTAGAAATGTGCCATAATTTCTCCTGCAGCCCTGCCACTCGCTCAGTGGTTGTGGGGATGTTTAAGGCACATCCCATTGCCATTAATTCTGGAGAACAAAACAAATATGGACAAGAAAGCAAACTCAGAACATGTTTGTCCCCAGTCCAAATATGGGGCAGCTACAGTTGACAGGGGCTGGGCTGGTGACGTTCTGGGACTGTTTAATTCAGTCCTGTCACACACGTGTGTTGTTCCTTGGAAAAATGTGTTGTTCCTTGTTGTTCTGTTTGCCAAAGCTGAGGAATTCACTCTGGGCTGGCTGGCTGAAAGGTACATGTCCCACATGTTTGTTTCCTGTGGGGTGCACGTAGCAAGAGAGTAAAAATTTCCCTTTAAACTCTTGGCAGTGTTTTCCTGTAGGATCTGCAAACCAGATTTCTCGGTGTTGGTGCCTGGCTGGTCTCAGCTGAGCTTTTCCCTCACCTGGCTCTCCTCCCACAGATATTGGCACTATCATGAGGGTTGTGGAGCTGTCACCACTGAAGGGCTCCGTGTCCTGGACGGGGAAACCAGTCTCCTACTACCTGCACACGATTGACAGAACCATAGTGAGTACCCGGGCTGCCGTGGGGCCAGGAGCTTTTCCAGCTCCACATCCTTCTCCTTTGCACTTGTCTTCATGTCCCTTCGTGTATTGACAGACCTGGGTGTGCAAACTGACTCTGGCTGCTCCAGGGCAGCATTTCCCAGCTCCAGATCTTTCTGCCTGGGACTTGTGTTCGTGTCCCTTTGTGTATTTACACACCTGAGTGTGCAAAGCGACTCTGGCTGCCCCAGGGTTCCACACCCCTTGGGGTGTGCTGATTTAGTGAAGGTGCAGAGATTCACTGGGGAAATTCCTTCTGCAGCTCCTCAGAATTGGGGTCTCCTGCTGGAACTTCCTCACTGAGGAGAGACTCCGTGGGGCTTTGATCCCTCTGTGGTGCACAGACCATTTTCATTCAGTCATATTCAACCAGTACATCTCAATTTTAGTGAAATTCTCAGCTGCTGTAGAAGCAGCCCAAGCTCCACAACAATGGTGATGCATTCACTGTTTTTTTTCAAATTAAAGAAAAAAACCAACCAAACAAACAAACCCCAAACAAAAACAAACAAAATAAAACCAAAAACACCCAACCAACAACAATAAAAAACCCAAACAACACCCCCCCACCAAAAAAACCCCAACCCCCACAAAAAAAACTCCAACTCCCTCCATGAAACCAAACAAACCCCGTGGAAATGAAAACTTTTGTGGACAAACCATTTATTCCACCCCAAGTTTTTTGCAGCTCTCCTTGCTCTGCTGTAGTCTTAACAATGCTTTTGTTCAGGAATATGCCAGGGTGCACATAAATGGTGGAGTACAAGGGCGCAGCAGCTCCAGTGAAAATAACTTCATTGAAAATCAGCCTCTGCTGAGGGGAGATATGTGACACAAAGCTTTAAAACAAGGCCAGGCAGTGGTGGGGATGATAAAACCTTGCAGAGGTTGGATTATGCCCTGTTACACAACAGGCTGGGTGGCTGAAAAGAATGAATGGAAATGGCTTCTTGATGCAGCTTAGCAGAAGCAAAGCAGTCAGAATTTCTGCAGTTCTGCACTTGTTTTAAGCTAGTATTTTATTCTTCTGTGTTCATCTGTCATGGCTTTGAGAATGACTCTCTTCTCTTTCTATTTTCAGCTTGAAAACTATTTTTCTAGTCTCAAAAATCCAAAACTCAGGGTAAGTTTCAATAATTTTCTGTAGAAAACTGAAAGTAAGGGAGCAGCCACTGTGAGGAATTTAATCACAGGTGGACAGAATTGATAGGAAATCAGATTTTCTTGGTAGGCAAAGAACATGGAGCTAATTGAAGGGAAGCCTCAGATGCCATCAAGCACTAATTCAATCATGTCCAAGGGATTTCTAATAGAGAATTAATGGGCCAGCCCCAAGGTGCTTTTACCTTGCACTGGAGGTCTATAATGAGCTATTTCTTCATTAAAGAACTGGAATTAAAGAAGGGAACGATGGTTTGAATCTGTCCCAGTGCTCAGCTCCTGAAACGAAGCTGAGCAATGCTCTGAAACGTTCCTTTTGGGATGTGCCATTGAAGGCACAGAGTGAGTTGTCATTTGCTGCAGTCGGGGCTGTTACACATGGAATTAAAATGCCAGAGGATTTTTGGGGCTGTGCAGGGCTGTGTTAACCTGATATAATCAATGGATTCCCAGGAAGAGAATTAAGTGAGGCCACTTAATTTAAAGCTTCAGGTGAATGTTCATCCTCAGGCTGAGTGGCTTGGTAGGAACAGACTCATGGGGGCTCTGAAATGAAATTATTTCAGATTGCTCCACTCAAATTTAGAATAAAAAAGACCTTCTTGGAGGAAAAAAAAAAAAAAAAAAAAAAAAGTTCAGGGTACTTCTGACCTTCCCTGCCTTTCACACTAAAACCCGCCACTGGTTTGGTTGATAATGTGCTTAAATCAAAGGAGTGTGGAATTGCCAGAATTCTTATGCAGATTAAAACTCACCTGGAAGGTGCAGGAAAGGCTTTGGCTGAGCTCTTGGAAATTTCCTGTCTGGAAGAGGTTTATTTTCTTTCTGAGAGAAAACAATGTTTTCTCTGAACAAGAAAATTTCCTTTCAGCCTGGGAGAAAATCAGCCTGAAAAGTTGCTGCTTTTGTTTTTTATTAATCACCTCAATAAACTTGGCTAAAGTTGAATGAGATGATGATTAATGGCTTTGGCGTTTCCAGTCATGGAAGATTTTTAAAGTGGCACCACGAAATGTTGGGGATGTGGGGAAGCTATTGAAATGTATAATAATAATAACAACAACAGTAGTAATAATAATAATAACAACAACAATAGTAATAACAGTAATAATAGTAATAGTAATAATAGTAGTAATAATAATAATAGTAATTCCAAATAAAACCTGATACAGCACTCTGGGATTGGGAGGGGAGAATATGGGAAGAGGTTGGGATTTAATCCCCTCTGGAGATGGGGAATGCAGTGGAAAAGGACTTGCTCTCACCTGAGTGAGGCCTGAGGCAGGGGAAGGTTGTTCCCTTCTCTTGTGGAAACAAAGTGTTTCCCATCTGTTTTAAAAAGTGCCAAATACACGAGCAAATGATAAAATGTCCCCTCCCTTTTCCCTAGGAGGAACAAGAGGCAGCTAGACGTCGTCAACAAAGAGAAAACAAGAGCAACACAACGACTCCAACGAAGGTCCAAGAAAACAAGGTGAACATCCTGCATTTCTGTGCACTGAATGTGCTTCCTCTGAGGCTGTGCCTGAGCTCATGCTCTGAGTCAGGAAAAGCCTGGCTCTGTGGGAAGGCTGCTGGGTTTTACTCCGAGCACACAAACTGCCGTAGCTGTTGCTGTGCCCAAAAATATGATGGAGTGAGTTAATAAAAGCTGCACTTGGGAGTTGCACCACTAATTCTGGAAATAAAAAAAAAGGTGTTGCAAGATGAATAGTTGGTTGTCCACCCTCGCTTGCATCCAGCAGCAGTTTGCAGAGCTGTCCCTGAGTCACAGCCCACTGAAGGGAGTTGGGAGTGTGCTGAGTCTCTTCTGCAAAGACTCATTTCCTTTCTTGGGTAGTGCTGTGAGAAATGCACTGCCTGTTCATGCCCAAAAATATAAAGTGTTGATTGTACTCTGCCTTTTGAGTGAAATTCAGTTGAATATAGTCAGGGAAGGATGAATAATCAGCTTTTCTTAGACAACAGGTACAGATTTAACAGAATCACAGAACAGTTTGGCTGGAAGGGACCTCAAAGCCCATCCCATCCCACCCCTGCCATGGCAGGGACACTTTCCACTGTCCCAGGCTGCTCCAAGCCCCAATGTCCAGCCTGGCCTTGGACACTGCCAGGGATCCAGGGGCAGCCGCAGCTGCTCTGGGCACCCTGTGCCAGGGCCTGCCCACCCTCCCAGGGAACAATTCCTTCCCAATATCCCACTTAATCCTGCCTGAAGTTCCCCTCCCTCAGCATTTTCTTTTCTGTAATGGATAAGTCCAGAAGAGAATGAGCACAGCTCCTTGGGAACAGCTCTTAGCCCAAGCAAGCCCACTCTCCTGGCAAGTTATTTAACTGCAATGCATCAGTCTCTTTTCAGAAAACTAAACACAGGTAATAATGTTTGCTGAAAAGGAATGCTGTATGTGGAGGTAGAAATGACCAAAGTTTTTCAAAATCTCTCAGGATTCTGGTGCTGAAGAAGAAAAAGCTGCAGCAAATTCTGTTAAAAAGCCATCTCCCTCCAAGGCCCGGAAGAAAAAGCTGAGTAAGAAAGGCAGGAAAATGGCAGGGAGGAAACGAGGGCGCCCCAAGAAAATGAACACGACGAGTACTGAACGCAAGACCAAGAAGAACCAAACTGCACTAGAACTTCTGCATGCTCAGACTGTCTCCCAGACATCTTCATCCTCTCCTCAGGGTGAGTGCAGGGGTGCTGGAAGAGCCTGGATCGGTCTCTGAAGCTCTGGACATGCTCGTTTTTGCTTTATTGCCAGGTTGAGTTTGCTTTTGTGGCATAACTCCCCTGTTGCCACCAGAGCAAAGCTGCCCTTGAGGTGGTGGTGATCGTGGTGGGATTGATGGTGATTGATGTGTTAATGGTGCTGTGGGTGGGATTAATGTATTGATGGTGATTAATGTGTTAATGGTGATGGCATTAATTGATGGGGGTGGGATTAATGGTGATTGATGGTGATTAATGTATTGATGGTGCTGGGGGTGGGATCTGTCTGTGGGTACTCAGCCAGGAGCTGGGGCTGAGCTGTGGCTGCTGCCTTCTCTCAGCTGCTGCTCTTAGGGTGGATCACAGATACCCTTCCAGACAGTCTGAGGCTGGGTGTTGGTGTGTCTGGGTGTTGGTGTGCCTGGAGCCGGGTGTTGCTGTGCCTGCAGCCAGGTGTTGCTGTGCCTGGGTGTTGCTGTGCCTGGGTGTTGCTGTGCCTGGAGCTGGGTGTCGGTGTGCCTGGGTGTCGGTGTGCCTGGGTGTTGCTGTGCCTGCAGCCGGGTGTTGCTGTGCCTGCAGCTGGATGTTGCTGTGCCTGGGTGTTGCTGTGCCTGCAGCTGGATGTTGCTGTGCCTGGAGCTGGGTGTTGCTGTGCCCGCAGCTGGATGTTGCTGTGCCTGCAGCCAGGTGCCTGCAGGCCCAAGCTGCTGGATCTCATTACAAATGCTGTATTTTCCGTGCTGAAGCTCCTGTCTGTGTCCCATGTGCTGGGGCTGGTCTGAGGCTGTGTTTGTTTGTCTCTCCCCAGATGCCTACAAGTCACCTCACAGCCCCTATTACCAACTACCTCCTAAAGTGCAACGGCATTCGTCCAACCAGCTCCTGGTGACACCCACCCCCCCTGCACTACAGAAGCTGCTAGGTAAGGCTGGCCTTGGCCTGCCAACCTCCCCTTTGGGGTTTTGCATGGGGCAGGAGGGGAATTATCTCCTTCCCACCTTCCCCTGCCCACCCCACATCCTTTGGCATCACCACAAGGTCCCCTGCTGAAGTTGGTGTTTTGCTCTGCGTTTGTTCTCCGATGTTGGTTCAGCTCTCGTTTGGCACAAAAGGCAGCAAGGCTGGGTTTAGCAGGAAGAGTGAGAAATAGCTTAAATAGAAAATAAACCATTCTCTTAATCCTGGGGAACACCACTCCATTCCCTCTGCTGAACTCAGAGGCAGTAAATGAGGTGCTGTCTGAGAGCTTGAGGTGTGGTTGGAAAACTCACTTTGTGTGCAAGAGGTGCTTTAAGGGAAAACCTGGAGGGGCTTTTTTTTTTTCTTATCTTCTGCTCTCTGTCCCCTCCCAGCTGTTTCTGGCTTTTGGCATTGGGCACAAGCCAGTCCAGGATGCTCTGGGAATGGGGCAGAATGGTCTTGTCTGTGGGGACCAAGGGCATCTGTGATGTCCTTAACTTGTGCTCTCTTGCTGTTGTGTCAGTTATGGCTGATTTCTTGTTGAAGAGAGAGACAAAGAGTGATTTAAGGGGACATTTTGTGGCAAAAGAGTGATTTTGAGGAGTGTTGTGAGGCAGGGTGGATGGGGACAATGACCCTTGTCTGGACTAAGCCTTGGGCAGGTTTCTGCACACCATGTGCCTGTTTTGGGCTTAGTCCTGGGGGTGCCTTCAATGATGGAAGGGCTGGGGAGGAGGAAGGGTCGTTGCCGGAGATAAAGGGTAATGAAAAGCCAGGGCTCCTTGGAGGGGAGAATAAAGTGGGTGTAAAGCTCCTCATTTAGGAGGGAGGAGGAGGAACAGGCCCTGTGTTGGTGCTGGGTGAGTGCTCTGAGCTCAGGGCTGGTTTGGGCTTCTCCAGCTCATTTCTTTTATTATTTCTGCTTATGGAGCACTCAAACCACGCAGCTCCTCTTTGCTCATGCAGACACACTCTGAGTCTCCAGCACCTTCCTCTGCCTCTTTGGATGTGTTGTCATGGCTTCCGTTGGAGCTGATGGATCCAAGAGTTTCTTTTGTAGCAGGAGATGGATTTTCAGCATGTCCTTAAATCCATCTTTAATGTCTTGGTCTGACTTAGAGTCCAAATCAAAAGCAAGAGAGAGACAAGTGAGGAGAGGTGGCAAGGAGCAGGTAGGGGCAAACAGGGGCATTGCATTGACTCCCTGCTGGAATTCCTCCTCTGATTTATTTTGCAGACTCATTTAAGATCCAGTACATGCAGTTCATGGCATACATGAAAACTCCTCAGTACAAAGCAAGTCTGCAACAGTTACTGGAGCAGGAAAAGGTGAGTCTTGCTTTTTAACATTTCTAAACAAAATTACCAGGCTGAAGTTCCTGGGATGTGGGAAAGAGTGCTGGAGATGGGAACTGTGTGCATTGACACCACTCCTGCTTGGGCTGAACAACTGCCAGGGGATTTTGTTGCAAACTCAGTTTTTGTGTGCTT
Organism: Monarcha castaneiventris obscurior; assembly: GCA_026261815.1. Lineage (NCBI taxonomy): Eukaryota > Metazoa > Chordata > Aves > Passeriformes > Monarchidae > Monarcha > Monarcha castaneiventris. The sequence continues at coordinate 805,604 of JAMPIT010000892.1, forward strand.
AAATCTGCAAAATGAGGGAGCTGCACCCCCCGTTCCCTCTGTGCCCCCACCTGACACTGCTGACTCAGAATCACAGAATCCCGGGATTATCTGGGTTGGAAGGGACCCTACAGCCCATCCAGTCCCACCCCTGCCATGGCAGGGACCCCTTCCACTATCCCAGGCTGTTCCAAGCCCCATCCAACCTGGCCTTGGACACTTCCAGGGATGGGTTCCTCCTAACACAACCCAATTCCAGGATTCTCTGAACCACAGCTCACAGGGATTGAGAAACACAAGGTGTCATCACTGATTTAGGTGATTCAGCTCAGCATCCTCGGTGTTAATAATCAGAATGTGTTGGATTGCACTGATGGGCAAAGTGCAAATGTAAATCCATGGATCCAAATCATGCACTGGAATTACACAGAAAGGCACGGAGAGTCCTGGAGCTGTCAGTGGGATGTTTCTCTGCCACAGAGCCACCAGCAGAGGGAGGAGATTTCCTGCCTGAACACCTCCTTGTCGTGCTTTATCTCAGCTATGAATGATTTAATTGCTGTATCAATTAGCCCTGATGAGAGTCTGTTCTTGCTCCTTCTGTGGAGGAGCCTTTCCCCATAATGCTGAGCAGTAAACTTGAACTTTCAGTTAAAACCTTCCAGTGCCTAAAGGGGCTCCAGCAGAGCTGCAGAGGGACTGGGGACAAGGGATGGAGGGACAGCACACAGGGAATGGCTTCAACTGCCAGAGGGCAGGGCTGGATGGGATCTTGGGAAGGAATTCTTGGCTGGGAGGGTGGGCAGGCCCTGGAATGGATTTTCCAGAGCATCTGTGGCTGCCCCTGGATCCCTGGCAGTGTCCAAGGCCAGGCTGGACATTGGGAGGTGTCCCTGCCATGGCAGGGGTGGCACTTGGATGAGCTTCAAGGTCCTTCCAGCCCAAACCAGTCTGGAATTCTGTCCAGGTCCAGCTTTTGGCATTCCCTGTGGAAGCTTTCCTTCGTTCCTTACCTTTGTGAGAGTGTCAGAATAAAGCCACAGGGCTTTTTTATGGTGTTTTCCATATTGGGAACTCTCCAGAGGAGAGAGATTAACTTGTGCCACCCCATTCCTTACTGAAAAGTGGTTGATGCTGGTGTGGTGTTCATGGAAACCTCTTTTTCTGTGGTTATTTCCATTTGCTTTCACAGTCAATCAGCACTTTGAATTTTCATCTTTTTCCTTAAGCAGCAGATTTTTCTGCTTGTTCTGCACTCGTCAGGAAAGTCAGCACGAAGTGAACTTGTCTTTGCAGAAATGAAATCATGGTGTGCAAGGGTTGAGCCCTGCACAGAGAAGGAATCTGGAATGTGGAAAAGTCATCACTTGATGGTGGCATCCAACAGCTGCTCCACACTTTTAATAATTAAAATGAGGAATTCAGTATGAAAATATTTTTTTTATGGAGTGCTACATGGCAAAATAAACCTCACAGAGGCAGAACTTGGCTGGGTGAGGGGCTGGGTCTGGTCTGCTCAGTAATTCCCTCACACAGGAAGGTTTTCAAGTACAATAAAAATCTCTCTGTAATAATGATTTTGAAATCAGCTGCTGCTTCCCAGATTTCCCTTAGATGGAGCTGTCAGCCCCTGCAGTGCCTGGGAAGGCTGAATAAAATGCCTCGTGTTGAAAACAAAAATGATTTTTCAGCATCCCCCAGAGCAGCCCTTTTGGCATTGCAGGGATGTTTTCCCAAGCCAGCCCTGTGTGCTCCTGCACGTGGGGAGTTTCTAGCACTGCTGCTTCCCTGCTTGGAAGATCAGTCATGGAGTCCTGGAATTAATAAGGCTGGAAAAGGTCAAGGTGCTTTTTGCACCCCACTTTTCCTGGAGCAGTTGCTCAGGGGCTGCACAATCCCTGCTTGGCCTCAGCAGTACAAGTGGAGAATGGGATAATCCCAAAGCTGCCTCTCCTTGCTGCACTAATCCTGTGTTTGGGGCTGCATAAATGAGGCTCTTCAGCCAGTTCTGTCCTGCCCTTTGCTGTGCATGGCCACGGATCGAGGAGCCAGGATCTGGGATGTTCTGGACAGGGAATGTGCTGGCAGTGGCTTGGGTGACCCACTGAAATAACGGTGGCACACGCAGGAAAACTGGTTTGGATTATTTAGGACTTTATTCCTGCCTCCCTCCCAGTGTATTTTCATTTACTGCATCTCTTCCATGGGTATTGGACAGGGAAACTCTGAACTGGGGCTCTGGGGATTTAGAGCCAGTTCCCAGCTTGGGAGCAGATTTCATGCAGATAATCTTTTCCAGTTCTGTTTCTGCTCTGTAGGATGTGATTATTGCTGCTGCTTCACAATGCACTAGGAGGATAAAAATGAGTTTTTAAGACCACCTTGATTGTATTTTACCGTACAGGAAGAAAAACCTACTTAAAAGCCTTAACTCCACCAGTATCACACCCCAACAAATCCAGGCTCTCAGGAGTCTGGGGCAGGGCTGGGTGAGCTCCTGCATCTTCCCCTAAGCTCAGCTTCACTCCCAAAGTGCTCCACAAACGTCTCCTTGAGATGGCCCATGCTGCAGCTGGTGCTAAAAGTGTTTCCTCACTGTTCCCTCTTCCAGGAGAAGAATGCTCAGCTGCTGGGGACAGCCCAGCAGTTATTCACCCACTGCCAGGCCCAGAAAGAGGAAATCAAGCGCCTGTTTCAGCAGAAGCTCGATGAGGTAGCTCTGTGCTGGGGGTGATGGTTCTGAGTCAGCTGCATGCAAACATTTTCGGTCAAGCTGAGTGAGCCCAGAGCAGTCTCAGGCCTCCAGCCTCTGCTTTGCAGCACATCAGGCTCAGGAAGGTGGAATCTGGGTCGCTCTCTGGTTGTTTAGTGCTTGGTGTTGGAATTGCTGTGTCCCTGTGCCCGAGGCAGGGGACCAACCACAGCCATGTGGTGTTTGGGGAAGGAGTCATCCCCTGCTGCTCAAACAAATTCTGTGTTGCCAGCCAAGCTCAGTGGCACAGGAGGAAATGTGGGGACTCTCCACAGACAGTTCTGGTGGCTGGCAAAGCCTAAATGCCAGGTTTACAGCTGAATGGGTGGAACAGCAGCTCCAAGGTCCTTGTGTCCCTCCTTGTTATCCCCCAGCAGCCACAAAGTGCCTTGGAGAATGCTGGGGGAGGTCCTGAGAGCTGCAGAGTTCTGCAGATCTCAGTGTCACTTGGGAGTGGGACAATCACCTGGAATGAGGGTGTCAGGGCCTTATTGAGTGATCTCTTCTCACCTTGTAGCTGGGAGTTAAAGCTCTGACATACAACGACCTGATCCAGGCTCAGAAGGAAATCTCTGCTCACAACCAGCAGCTGAAAGAACAGACAAAACAGCTGGAGAAGGACAACAGTGAACTCAGGAACCAGAGCTTGCAGCTGGTGAGTCCAGCCCCTGGGCTGGGAACAGGGGGTGCTGCCCTTTGGGTGAGGACAGAGCACGAGCTGGGGGCTGAAACATCATCCAGCTGCTCAGGGTCCTTTGAAACAGAGAGGGGGAAACCTGCAGGGAGTCTTTTTTTTACCTTTTATTTACCCTGTAGCAAATCCTGAGGTCATCAAGTCCAACCAGCAGCACCACCATGGTCACCAAAACACCACGTCCTCGAGTGCCACGCCCACTTGTTTGAACACTTCCAGGGATGGAGACTCCACCACTGCCCTGGGCAGCCCCTTCCGATGCTTCACAACCCTTTCTGTGAAGAATTTTTCCCAATATCCAACATAAACCTGCCCTGGCACAGCCTGAGGCTGTTCCCTCTCCTCCTGTCCCTGTTCCCTGGGAGCAGAGCCTGACCCCCCCCAGCTGCCCCCTCCTGTCAGGGACTTGTGCAGAGCCACAAGGTCCCCCCTGAGCCTCCTTTTCTCCAGGCTGAGCCCCCTCAGGAGATAGATGAGGGGAATATCTGCATGTGGACCAGTGAGGGTGGGTGATAGCTCTGTTTTAGAAGAGCCAGGCCACCTCCTGCCACACTCCCCAGCACCAGGCTGGGAGGACTTTGCAATGGGCTAAAGAGGTTCTTGCACACTCAGTGCAAAGTTCCTGGCTTTCAGCTGGGACCTCAGGTAGCTTGGAGAGGTGAGAGCTGTGTTTTGACCTGTTTGTCCCTGTCCCTGTGTGTCCCCGCAGCTGAAGGCTCGGTGTGAAGAGCTGAAGCTGGATTGGTCAACGCTGTCACTGGAGAACTTGCTGAAAGAGAAGCAGGCCTTGAAGAATCAGATTTCTGAAAAGCAAAAGCACTGTTTGGAACTGCAGGTAGAGAGCAAGGAACAAATGCAGAGTCACCAGTTTGGGGTAGCTCTTGGGCAGTGGGCCAGTTACAGGTGTTACACTGAATATGACAGGAAAGGATGAACCAGGTGCTGCTTTTTTGTTTCTTCTTTTTTTATTCCCCCAGAGACTGATCCTTCTATTAGAGGATTTTAGTAAATAAGGGTGTGGATAACTTATAAAGCCAGTAGATACCACAACCTGATTCCTTGGTGGTGCTGTGGAAGGAGGAATCATGGTTTATCATTACAAATAATTAAAAATCACAAGCTGGTGATTTTCATGTGTTCTCTGATGTCTCAATTCAGGAGTCACAGAATCCCAGACTGGTTTGGGTTGGGAGGGACCTTAAAGCTCATCTTACTCCATCCCATTCTATGGGCAGGGACATCTCCCACCATGCCAGGTTGCTCCAAGCCCTGTCCAATGATGCCTCTCGATACGAGAGGCTGTGGCGACCTGGTTCAAGAACCCAGCACGGCAGCTCGGCCTAGCCCCCAAGCTGCTCGGGCCACAGACACACAGCACCAATATGGCAGATGGTCAAAATGGCGCTTTATTGTTCTAATTTGTGGGGTTATATAGTCGAGGTGGTTTCTCTACGTCAGGAGGGGGGACGGTGGGATGGTAAAAGTTAGTAAGGGGCGGAAAGCTACTGGGGTTATGAAGGGCTGTATTGTTTAGAGTAATTCTTATCACAGAGGAATGAAGGGGAGGAAGGTTACACGCTGCTTTCTGCTTTCCGTCACATCACGAAATCTTCCGTTCGCTCTTGTCCCTGTTCTACTACAGTCCAACATGGCTTTGGACACTTCCAGGGATAGGGTGGGAATCATTTCTCCCAGAGTGATATTTCTCATAGTGATAAGAAATTAAACTCCTTTGTGTGAAGAGCTTTTCTTTCCCTGTGAGATTGGCTCTAGAGCTGTTCCAGCCTTTGCTGGGTGCCCTGACTTGGAGTGACTGTTCCCTTCCATGGCTGGCAGTACTCAGTTACTTCACACTCTCTCAATAAGTTGGAGATATCTTCCTTTTGGTTTTAAGATCTGAAATGTTTTTCTCAGAGACTCTGAGCCATTCCCCTCACCTGGGCCTTTTGGTCTCAAGCTCAAAGCAGAAATTTTTTCTCGAACTTTGGGTCCCTCGTTCTGCATTGTTCCTAGAAGTAGGGGCACTGCTACTTAAAAGGATTGGGAAGCAAAACTCCATAATGTGATAGAATTGATAACTGTAGTCTTTAATTTTTGTTTTCCTCTTCATTTAAAGATCAGCATCGTGGAGCTTGAGAAGAGCCAGCGGCAGCAGGAGCTGCTGCAGCTCAAGTCCTACACGCCCTCGGAGGAGCCCCTGTCAGTGCAGCTGCACAGCAAAACCCACCTGAGCCGTGACCCTGAGGCTGAGCACGGCAGGTTCCAGCTGGAACTGGAGTGCTCCAAGTTCCCCATGCCCCACATCAACGGCATGAGCCCCGAGCTGTCCATGAACGGCCACGCCACCCCCTACGAGCTCCAGCATGCCTTCAGCCGGCCCTCGTCCAAGCAGAACACCCCCCAGTACCCCAACTCCCACCTGGACCAGGACATCGTGCCCTGCACCCCCAGCCACAGCAGCAGGCAGAAGGCAGACAAGGTGGCCAGCCTGTCCCTCCCTGACTACACCCGCTTTTCCCCAGCTAAAATCGCCCTGCGGAGACACTTGAATCAGGACCACGGAGTCAATGGGAAAGCAACAGCTAATGAGATACAGAGGTGAGAGGGGTGGGGAAGGATGGCTGGTGTTAAGAACACTGTGATTTGGATTGTGCAAAGATATTTTTCGAAGTGGAGGTTTATGTGTTTTAAAAAGTTTTGTTTCAAGAAAATGAGCGGTGAGAGCTGATGGGGTCAATAAGGTGGGAAAGTGCCTTGAGTGTGGTGCAGGAATTCCTCGTCACTGGCCTTTGGATCCTCACAGTTGTACACCTCTCTTCCAGAGCTGAGCATGTCAAAGAGAATGGCCTTACATATCCAAGCCCTGGAATTGCAAATGGCATAAAGCTGAGTCCTCAGGAAACTCGGCCCTCCTCCCCCGCGGCCTTACCCAGTGCAGGAGAGAAGGTAAAGGATCTGCTGCTGCCCTCGTGCTGCCCCTGGGGCAGCAAAGGGAAGGTTGGCCAGACTGGGTGAACTCCTGAACGCAGGAGTGCTGCGTTCTGTGGCCAGCTTGGCAGGGGAAATGACAAAAAATGCATCAGAGGTGGCCAGAGGGAGAGGAAGGTGGGCTCCTCTCTGAGCACCAGAATGCAGTGGCACTGCTGTTTGATCTGGCATGTGTCTGCTGGAACTGGGAAAAGAGGCTCTTTCATAGTTATAAAAATAAAAGAGTAAAAGATACGGTCCATGTGATTGGTGCAGCCATGGAGCATATTGGGGCTCACAGAGCAGCAGGTGCCCTCCAGTAGCAGGTTGCCATGGAAATGCATCTGGCTGCTACAGAGGGCCTCAAGATACAAATTCTGACAGCTGAGTGCTTTTCACAGAGCTCTAACCAAAACACAGGGAAATGAGCTTGCCTAAGGCTTCCTTTTCCTGATGCTCGGGGCCAGCAGTGGCTTTAATTTACACATTTCTGTGCTATGGGATGTTGCTGTCCCAGGAGCCTGGTGCTGGTAACCAAGCTGCTCCACGCCTGCCCTGTCTGATGTGCAGTCATTGCTCCTGGTCCCGTAATTCCTTAAAAAAAATGGAGTGAGAGAATGACAAACAGAAAGGAGCAGATTATCATTACTTTAAAAACCTTTTCAATATCCTGTGGAAGAACCTTGCTTTCTTTTTTTGATTTTACAGGTTTTGAGAGAGAGAACCTCTGTGAGTAATGGAGAAACTATCACCAGCCTCCCTATCAGTATTCCTCTGAGCACAGTGCAGCCCAATAAACTCCCTGTTAGTATCCCTCTGGCCAGCGTAGTCCTACCTAGCCGTGTTGAGAAGGTGGTGAGTAAGGGATCGTCAACACTTTCCATCCCTAACTAAAATCCCAGTGGGCAGGAATGGGGTGCTGTGCTCCAGGATCCTCTGGGGGAAGTCTGCTCCTCGGGGGAGGCTGCTGGGGGATGCATCCTCTTGGCTCTTAGATCCTAGAGATTTTTCCTCTCCTTTCTCTGTGGGATGGGGTGGGGGGTTCAGCCAGGAAGGAGAGTGAAGTAAATGCCTCAGGAGAGCCTGGTCTGGAATGTCTGGCTGGGTGGAAAAACCTGAGAGTTCGTGGCGGTGGGAGCAGAGAATTTACGTGTCAGTTTGTTCTTAGCCCTGCTTTCTGCAGGAAGCTGGGAGTGAATTATTCTGTCTCAGTCGCCTCAAAGCTGTTTGTTCTCCTCACACGTGGGCAGGGTGGGCTTCAACAGCCCCTTGGGACTGGGATACCTCACATGTGGGTGACTGCTCTGTAGCAGAGAGTTTCTGGGGCCATCTCTTTTTGAGATGTGACAAGTCCCTGCCTCTCTGAGTGGAGGAGTTCAAATAAGCCTGGTCCAGTTTCTCACACCAGTTAGTCACAGAAGTGCTGCAGCAGAGAACTGAGAAGCATTTGCTGCTTTTCCTGAGAGCTGTGTTAGAATCCATCCATGGCTTGTCTTTCAACCCCATATTGGGAAAGCTGGAGTTGGTTCACAGTATTGAATCCATTGCATTTTTCCAGCTGAAGACTTCTGGCTTTAGCAGAACCAGAGTCTTCCCAGCTCTGAGCAGAGGCTGGGTGTCCTCAGGGCAGTATCAGCCCTGGGTGGCACCTCCGTTTGTTCAGGCTGCCATTTCACAGGTGTTTTCCCTGTTTAGGAAAACACCCACAGAAGATGTCCCAGAGAACGAGGCCTGATGCACTTCATGTTCCCTTTGGGGTTGTTCTGGGGAGCTTTGTGAGCACAGGCCTGGGGACATGACACAGCCATCAGTGTCCTCCCTGCTGCAGCAGTGGCCTGAGGCACTGCTGCTCCTGGCAGAGCTGTCCTGAGCCTGAATGTGCTGTGATGAGGAGCCTCCCTCTCTGCATGCTGTGTGCTGTGGGAGTTACTGCTGCAGTGTAATTCAGCACAGCATTTTTGGCCCATAACGTGCTGACCATGTTTTTCTCAAAACAAGCCGAATCTAGGCCATATAGGAAGCAGAGCCACTTCCCTAGGCAGATGAGCTAATGCATGTGAATTTGGTTTCAACTGTGCATTTCTGATGCTGTTCCCTGTCCTGACACGCCTGTTTCTCTCCCCAGAGAAGCACACCCAGCCCAGTTCACCAGAGTAGAGACTCATCGACACTTGAAAAGCAGATTGGTGCTAGTTCTCATAATGGCATAAGCAATGCTGCTGGAAACAAGCCTCTGGCTTTGGCTACCTCAGGTAACAGCCTCACCTGGGCACAGCTGCTCCTGTGCTGGGGCAGCACCAAACGCACGTGGCCGAGTTTTCCAAGCACTTTTTGCCAGGTGCTGCAGGCACTGGAGTGCTGGATAACTGGGGGTGAGACCAGAAACTCGGGGGTGATGCTCTGATGTGCCTCCAGCTCCAGTGCATCTGGCAGAAAGGGTTGGGTTGATGTGCCTTTACCTGTAAATAAAGAGTTGCTTCTGTAATTTCTATGGGGACCCAGAGATTCCCACAGATTTACAGCGTGGCAAACCTGCAGAGTGTTGCACAGCTGTGTCCTGAGCTGCTGATCTGGCTCTCAAAGTTTTATTTTACATGGTGGTGGGGTCTTTAAATAGCAGAATGAATTTTTTGGGGCAGGTTACAGAGGTGCCTCACAAGCAGCTGTAAAGGCACAAGTACCTGGGTGGAAAAAGCTCGAATGGGAGAGGATGGGGATCCCTTTAGGTGCAGACATTGCTTCTGAACTCACTCATCCACGGAAATAATGGTTTTTAGCTACTCTGGGAATGTTGTGGGCCAGGAAAAGTAGGTTCTACAGCTGATCCCTCACCAGAGAGTGCTTTTTTTCTCAGTGTTTACCACCCCGGGGGGCTTGGGTTGTTTCAGCCTCTGTTTTGCAAAGGACTTGGCTGCATTTTTCTATAAAGCCAATGAAGTATTTAAAAAAACCTTGTTGTAAACCATTACCATGTTCCCTTCTGCCCCTTTCATTTAGAGAGCCCAGGCCGTCCTAGAGCCCTAAACCCATTTATGATATCCCTTGACAAACACTGAATTCCTTTTCCAAGATTCCTCCTTTGTGGCGTTTTCCTGCCACGATGTCTTCGAAGTTCCCCTGTCAGTTCCTAAGTCACAGCCTTTTGTTTAATTTGGAGGAGGTGAGCTGTGTGGATGGCAAAGTCCTTCCTTTTTTCTGGAGAAGGAAAGGACTGAGTCTGGCCATCCATTTCCTTGATGGGAAGGAAGGAGTTGAGAGAAGAGGAGCCCCGATTTCAAAAGTTCAAACTTGAATTCCATGTAAAACTGGGAGGAGCACGTGTTCTATGGGATACCTCCATACACCACGTGAATTTTCCTGAACTGGCAAGAGAGCAGTGGGAGTCCCTACCCCAGCTGATGCCTCAGCACCCAGAGCCACATTCTCACTGCCCCGTGCAAAAGCAGCCCTGTGTTTCCTGTGTAACCCAGGGCCACTGGCTGTTCTCCAGGCAGAGCTGGAATCCCTCCCGGCCCTCCCAGCCCTGTACTTGGTGATCTCTCTCTCGCTCAGCCCCAGCAATGATCAATACTTTCCCTCTCAACAGGTTTTTCTTACTCTTCTGGCTCCGTGGCAGTCAATGGAAATCTTACAAACAGCCCAGCCCATCTTAACCATAGTGTTGATCAGGCAGCTCTGGACGACTCTGGGAGTCTCTTTAACTCTGTAGGGTCTCGGAGTTCCACTCCACAACATCCCTTGCTAATGATGAGGAACTCTGGGCAGAACTCCCCTGCTCAGCAGCACTCGAGCCCCCGCTTAAGTGGCCCGGCCCAGAGCCTGGCAGGGGGACTGCAGAGTGCAGAGGCTCAGAAGATCTTTGCCGAAGGAACAAAGGGGGACCTGCAGTCTGATGCAGCGTTTTCAGATCCTGAGAACGAGGCCAAGAGGAGAATCATCTTTACAATCTCTCCTAATACAGGACATGTAAAACAATCCCCTTCCAGCAAGCACAGCCCTGTGCCTGCCAGCGCCCGGCCGGACGGGGGCCAGGCCCACGCGCAGGACGGGAAGAAGCGGGGCCGGCGGAAGAGATCCTCCACTGGGAATCCCAGCGGGAACGCCGCCGTCTCCCCGAAACGCAAATCCCTGCCCTCGGTGGCCGGGCTCTTTACGCAGCCCTCGGGGTCGCCGCTCAATATCAACTCCATGGTAAGGGCCCCACGGGGGGAGCTGTGCTTTGGGAAAGCTCTTGGAATTAGGGATGAGCTGCAGGCTCCCAGGCTGGAGCTGGAATTGCTGTGGAGGCTCTTTGCAGCAATTCTCCTGCCTCTCGTTTTCACTGAGGTGGGGAACAATTTGTGTATAAGCAGAGCGTCCTCAAAGAGCTCTTTGCTGTCTGAGCATTAAAAATTAAAAATAATCTCTTCCCTCATGACAAAGAGCGTGTTTCTGCAGTGAAGTTGATTTTTGAGGCTGTAGATTCAATATTTTGAAAATAGTTTAAGCTGAGATTGACTAAACAGCAGAGGAGTGCCAGAAGCATATGGCATCCTCGTTAATGAAGCCAGCTAGAGAGTTGTGTGCATGTGATCCTGCAGTGTCGTTTGAGAAGAAAAGGTTTATCCCAGGTCTTCATTTCTGCCTTCAAACATAAAATCAAAGAATGAAAATTAGCTGGTTTTTCCAAGTTACATTTAAGCTTTCACCCCAGTTCTCATGCAGGAGGTGGAATGTAGCAGCAGCAGTGCTAAACCAGCAGCTCTTGAATGTCCCAGAGCAAGTTAAACCTGCATTAATGTCCTTAACAAGATGCCTTTCCAGGGATACTCTCATCTGTAACTGCTTTCTTTCCTTTTTACCCAGGTCAATAACATTAACCAGCCCTTAGAAATAACAGCCATTTCCTCTCCTGAAAACTCCCTGAAGAACTCTCCTGTTCCTTACCAGGACAATGACCAGCCCCCAGTGCTGAAAAAGGAGAAGCCCCTCGTTCAGACCAACGGTGTCCATTACTCCCCCCTGACATCGGATGACGAGCAGGGCTCTGAGGATGAGCACAATAGCAGCAGGTGAATGCACAGGCACCGTTCCAGGATGAGGTTTTTCTCAGGGCTGATAACACTGCTCTCAGCAGCAGGGGTGTGTTTAAACCCCTTTGTTCCCCTTGCCTGGAGGCCCATCCCATTATCCCAAACCTCTTTTGAAGCTGGCAACAGGGAAGGCATTCAGGCAGTAGAATGTGGGAACCTGCTGCTGCTGCTGCTGTGTTTGCAAGGCTGGCAGGGCCTGGCCTCGGAGAGAGCTGGTGGAGAAACGACTGAGAGAAATGGAGGAGGCTGAGGGGAGGCTCCTCGGGGGCTGCAGCTCCTCCTGAGGGGAGGCAGAGGGGCAGGGGCTGAGCTCTGCTCTGGGACAGGGACAGGAGCCCAGGGAATGGCTGGAGCTGTGTCAGGGCTTGGGATGGAGCTCAGGGAAAGGTTCTTCCCCCCGAGGCTGCTGGGCACTGCCCAGGCTCCCCAGGGAATGGTCCCGGCCCCGAGGCTGCCAGAGCTCCAGGAGCGTTTGGACACCGCTCTCAGGGATGCCCAGGGTGGGGTTGTTGGGGTGTCTGTGCAGGGCCAGGGGCTGCACTGATGGTCCCTCTGGGGCCCTTCCAGCTCAGGATATTCCTGTATTCTGTGATTTTCTTACTGTGCTGCTTTGTTGGACCACTGAGATTGTGTGTGATCTCAAACTAAGGATTTGTCTCCTGTTCACTCCCAGTTTGAAACTTTTTTCTATTCCTGCCCCAAACTATTGATATGTTACCCTGGAAATGGATTGCTTGGCACCCTTTGCCTGCCTGAGGGGTGCAATATTTTTCTTGTTTAAGATGCTGGAAAACTGTCCGGGGGCAGGGCTGCATGGGATATTGGGAAGGAATTGTTCCCTGGGAGGGTGGGCAGGCCCTGGCACAGGGTGCCCAGAGCAGCTGTGGCTGCCCCTGGATCCCTGGCAGTGTCCAAGGCCAGGCTGGCCAGGGCTTGGAGCAGCCTGGGACAGTGGAAGGTGTCCCTGCCCGGGGCAGTGGATGAGATTTATGGTCCCTCCCAACCCAAACCATTCCATGGTTCTGTGAGAAATAACCACAATAGAAATGTTGTTTGACTTCTTGTTTTGAAAGAAAAACAACAACAAAGTTCTCTGGATGTGCACTAATCCTGTCAAAGAGCAGTAATTCTGCAATAGCTCCTGCTGAAAGTTTGTGGTGGGTTTTTCGATGCCTATAAATTCCTTTAGTGACAGAAAACTGTGGGGCTGACTTGGTTTTTATACTCTCCCATCTGATAAGACCTGATCATGAGGAGTGTGGGTTGTGAGGGTAAATGTGCAACAGAAGGTTTTCTGTAAGTGCTATAACATTTCTATTTTCCCACTAGAATTGAGAGGAAAATTGCAACAATATCATTGGAAAGCAAATCTCCACAGAAGACTGTTGAAAATGGTAGGTGTGAGGAACGTGAATTGTTTGTGGTAATGGCTGGGCCTGGGGATGGGTGAAGCTGTGTCAGTTGGAGCTGCTGGACAAAGCAGCTTAATGATGTTCTTAATCATCATTAAGTGGCTGCTAGTAACAGATTTTGGGTCACTTCTTTCTGTAGTCACAGGTCACCAAAGACCTGACCAGTTTTTTTACTGACTCAGGGTTTTAGGAGGGATCTGTAGGACAAAGATAGGGGGGAAAAGCAGATCAGTGTTCTCAGACTTTTCCAGAGTGTTAAAGTGAATTTTAAGGACTTTTAGGTGACTTCACAAATATTTCTACCTTTGGATCATAAATAGAATTATAGACTGATAAAAGGTGTTGAAGGATAAAAATTGTGGGTGCTGCCCAGAGAAGGGAATGGAGCTGAGAATGGGGCTGGAGCCCCAGGAGCAGCTGAGGGAGCTGGGAAAGGAGCCCAGCCTGGAGAAAAGGAGGCTCAGGGGGGACCTTGTGGCTCTGCACAAGTCCCTGACAGGAGGGGGCAGCTGGGGGGGGTCGGGCTCTGCTCCCAGAGAACTGGGACAGGAGGAGAGGGAACAGCCTCAGGCTGGGCCAGGGCAGGTTTGGGTTGGATATTGGGAAAAATTCTTCACAGAAAGGGTTGTGAAGCATCGGAAGGGGCTGCCCAGGGCAGTGGTGGAGTCACTGCCCCTGGAAGTGTTTAAAAAACATGTGGATGTGGCACCTGGGGATGTGGTTTAGTGGTGACCATGATGGTGGTGCTGGTTGATGGTTGGACTTGATCTTAAAGGTCTCTTCCAACCTTAAGGACTCTGTGATTCTATCAAACCCCATTCTCAAGGGGCAGATTTAGTGAGTGCTGTTTATTGACATTTGTAAACCTTCCCCCCCCCCATCCAGGTGGCAGCTTATCGGGGAGGAAACAAGCACAAAGCAACGAGAACATGAACAGCAGCAAATGGAAATCGACTTTTTCACCGATATCCGACATCAACCTGACCAAAACCACAGACAGCCCCTTGCAGGCGGTGTCGGCTCTGAGCCAGAACTCCCTGTTTGCCTTCAGGCCTCCCTCCGAGGACGGGCTGCCCATGGACACCAAGGTCCCGGGACACCCCAGGAAAAGCCTGGCCGTGCCCTCGGACGGGCTGAGCCCTGGCACAAACCCCCCCAACGGCTTCACCTACAACGGGGGCCTGTCCAGCGAGCTGGGCTTGCACGGCTTCATGGACAGCGCTGCTCTTCCACACAAAGCTCCGGATGGGACGGCTTCCAACTGCTCCCTGGGGTTCCCCTCGCAGCGAGGCAAAGACCTGGGGGTGTCAGACACGAACCTTTTCCTGAACAAGAGGCAGCTGGAAGGTCTGGGCAGCAAGGGAGAAGAGCTGAGCCGGCCGGGGGTGAAGGGCAAAGAGCTCAGCGAGCTGAGTGTCCGAGCGGGGGGGTCTGCGGAGAAAAACTCTGTGCAGCACAACGGGAAGGTCGGCAAGGGAAGGGACCGAGACGTGGAGTTTAAAAATGGCCACAACCTTTTCATTTCTGCTGCTGTTTCATCTGGTGGCCTTCTGAATGGTAAAAGCCTTTCTACTGCTGTTTCCTCAGCAGGGAACCCAGCGCCGTCTGTCCCGACGCACCATCCTTTCCTCAACACTCTGACCACTGGATCGCAGTTCCCCCTCGGCCCCATGGCCTTGCAAGCAAACCTCAACTCGGTGACAAATTCCTCAGTATTGCAGTCCTTATTTAATTCAATGCCAGCTGCTGCCAGTCTGGTCCACGTGTCATCAGCTGCAACCAGACTGACTAATTCTCACACTATGGGGAACTTCTCTCCTGGGGTTACAGGTGGAACAGTTGGAGGTAGGCAGAACTCTTTCTCTGGTATAAGACAGGGCCTAAAGGAAAGTCTGACACTGCCTCTCCAGGGGTGAAACCCTTTCATTTCTACAGGATGTGAAGCAGATCTGTCCCACATAACAGTCTCCTCTCTCTCTCTCTCTCTCTCTCTCGGAATTGCTAGGATGAGTTCAGTTCCCCACAGTGAAATCACATGAGCTTTGTCTGCTAGATGAGCTTGTTGTACCACCTTAATGAAACAATACACCCAGACTTTGTGATTGATAATGTTTGCTTATTCAGATGTTGCTGTGTTGGAACCAACTTAGGTCTGCCTGCAGGTAACAGATTTCACTTGTGCTGGTACCATGTTAAGGATCTCTAACTTGTCAACTTGAGTAAAGGTTGAGATTAGGCCTTGAATGGATTTAGCATGATCCAGGAGGAGCAGAACATCAGAGGAGCTGGTGTTGGGAGTTCTGTAGCGTTCTGGCCCTTCAATGGACATGAAGAGCATTTCTTGGCCAGGAAGGGCAATGCCATATGCACCTTGCACTTCTGGGATTCTGCACAGGCTTGGCTTCTGTGGCCCACACCGGGGACAAGCTGGCAGGACTAGAAGATAGGCTGAACCTGCCATTTCTAAGTGTCCAGGGCAGTTTTTTTACCTGTCCATAATCATTCAGGCACCATGTCGGGAAATCCTAACTCTCACATCTCTCAGCACGTAGATTTGCTGGAATTACAACTCCCCTCTGCTGCCCTGTAAGTGGGGGAGCAGGAGGGTGGGGAGGGAAGAGCAGCACTTTGAGTCTTCAGATAACCAACTCTAAAGACCACTTCTAATCTCATCAAAACTCTGCCTGTGTGGTATAGAACTGACAGTTCTTGGGTCTGACCATTTTTCCTCGTGGCATTTAGAGGTTGGCAGTAGGAAAGGTAAGTGGAACCTTTTGTACCTCCTGGCCTGCACCATTATCTCTTCATTGCTTGCTGCCTTCTCACGCTGCATATTTTTGTATGGGGCTGTAACTATTATAATTTTGCTTTTTGTTTGTTTGTTTGTTTGTTTTCTTTTTTTTTTCTTTTTTGTTTTGTTTCTCTTGTCACTTGAGACCGTACAAAGCCCATCTGTTGAAGCTGAGTTTTTCTCTCCTGTTTGCAGGTATTTTTAACCATGCGGTGCCTTCTGCCTCCTCTCCTCATCAATTTGGAGCCAGTTTCAGCAGCAGTGCTGTCTCTAGCAGCACCGTGCTAAGCTTAAACCCTCTGCAGGCTGTTGCCAGCACCTCATCCTCATCCTTCCCACCCTCTTCCTCTAATTTAGTAACATCTAGTGAGACTAGACCTGCTCAGCACCTCAACAGAGCACCAGTGCAATCTGTCTTCCATCCCCCTCCGCCCCCTCCTAACGTGTCCTTGCCTCCCCCTCCTCCTTTACTCGCTTCTAACTCCGAGCCTGCTCTCCTGCAGAACCTGCCCTCCATCCCCCCCGGCGAGACGTTCCTGCCCTCCTCCTCCTCCTCTGCTCCTGTCCAGTCTAACTCTTCTTTGTCTATTAAACTGGCTTCTCTCCAGCACAAACCCTCCCGCCCCTCCTTTACAGTCCATCACCCGCCCCTGCCCCGCGTGCTCCCGCAGCCCAACGCCGCTGGCACGGCCGCTATGTGGGTGACCCTTGGCATGCAGCCTCCTTATGCTTCGCACCTTTCGGGGGTTAAGCCACGATAAAGAGCTTGCTTAGCTAACAGTTCTTGTTTTGTAAGGTAAGGCCAGACACAAAACCAGAGGAGTTTGCGTGCGACGTGCTCACTGACGCTTCTTCCTTTGCAGAGAGAGGTCGGGGCCGGGCTCCGTCAAACAGAAACCTCTGAAACAGAGACCTCTAAAATGGGGAGAGAAACTTCTAAAATGGGGGAAAGAAATCTCTAAAATGGGGAGAGAAACCTCTAAAATGTGAGGAGCAAATCACCTGGTGGCAGAGGATGGAAAGTGTTGATGCTCTCTGTTTTGGGAGTCAGGATTTCTCGACAAGGAGTGCTCACAGGGCTAACTCTGCTCTGGCTCAGGGTTATGTTCAGGCTAAGATCTCTCACAGAAAGAGAGTGTTCTTTCTGGAGGTAGTAACAGGAGGAAATGTCTATTTTTCATGTGGTTTTATACAGTTGTTGGAAGTGGGTGTTTTCTGTCTGATCCCCCTCCCCTCCTGCACAGCCTGTTTATCCCAAACCAGTCCCTGTCTGTGGCATTGAGGTGCCCAGAGGCGCCCCTTTGTGACTGTATGTGACAACGTGGTGGTCAGTAAAAGCTGCCAGTCAACAGCAGCTGCTCTAAATAGTCATAAAATTCAAAATCTCTAGGTTATAAGCTTCAGCTTTGCTTGGAGAGCAAATTCCCTGGGCCTGCAGTGCAGTCAGCGTCCCCTGCATCACTGCAAACACAACCACAGGTAGCAGAGAAGGGCTGTGACTCCCCTGTCACTTCCCTGTGCTGGACTTGCTGGCAGGAGCAGTCTCAGCAGATGTTTTCTTTATGCCCACAAGCCCTGGGAGCACAGGGAATGTGCAGGGGGAAGTGGGAGCAGGAGAGGAGGGTTCTGGAGGCTGTGTGCATTTCTCCTCAAGCAGGGGTTTATTGAACTGTCTCTAGAGCAACTCCAGAATAAACTGTACCACCACAGAGCTGGGTACTGTGGTTCATGCAAATGCTCTGTGGCAATCCTGCTGTACCAACTCGTGCTTGCCAAGTGCATCCAGCGTGTCCGGCCCCGGAGCTGGCTCCGTGCTTCCCTTGTAGGTCTTTGATGTTGTTGCTGTCCGCTGGTACCAAAGCTACAAACATGGTTGAACACACTTTGCTGCTTATAAAACTCAATTACAACCTACCTGAGAGAGCCTCTGTGCATTGTGTGTAGTGTCTTCCTCATCAAATTCCTCCTCAGACACCACAAACCCCTGGTTAGGCTTTTGGGAGGCACGTAAGTATTGCCAGGTCCTTCCCTGCAGGGAAGGGAGGCTGAGGAAGGGCTTTGTGTGCCAGCAGAGAGATGTGGGCTTGAAAAACCCTGAGTAGAGACAGGATGGGGATGAAGGAAGATGGGGATGGTGAGGAGGGTCAGTTTGGGGTGTGTGTAGTGAGAGCAGTGTGAGTCTCTGCTGGAGTTACCTGGACCCGAGGCCGTGCTGGACTAGGGTCCCTCAGGTGTGACCGTCCCTGAAAGCCCCTGACTGTCACTGACAACCACTGAGGAGAGAGGCAAGGCACAAAAGGGACTTGTAGGAGAGTAGCTGGGTGCCAAAGCTGCGTTGTGGAGCACAGGAGCACAACTGGTGGTACCAGAGGTGGTTTTGATGCCAAGCCCTGTGACTTGAGCCCAGCTCAGGTGTTTGAGCCGTGTCCTTGACTTCAGTGAGAATAGATGTGCTCAGTCCTTGAGGAAGCAGGGCTGGAACCAGGAACTGGGGACTAAAATCAGCTGCTTTGCTTCTGTTCTCTAGAGCCAGGCTGGGAGAGCTGGGGGTGCTCACCTGGAGAGGAGAAGGCTCCAGGGAGAGCTCAGAGCCCCTGGCAGGGCCTAAAGGGGCTCCAGGAGAGCTGCAGAGGGACTGGGGACAAGGGCTGGAGGGCCAGGACACAGGGAATGGCTTCCCACTGCCAGAGGGCAGGGATGGATGGGATATTGGGCAGGAATTGTTCCCTGGGAGGGTGGGCAGGCCCTGGCACAGGCTGCCCAGAGCAGCTGTGGCTGGCCCTGGATCCCTGGCAGTGCCCAAGGCCAGGCTGGACGGGGCTTGGAGCAGCCTGGGACAGTGGAAGGTGTCCCTGCCATGGCAGGGGGGTGGGAATGGGATGAGCTTTAGGGTCCCTTCCCACCCCAACCATCCCAGGATTCATAACGTCCCTCCCC
The DNA here is from genome assembly GCA_026261815.1 of Monarcha castaneiventris obscurior. NCBI lineage: Eukaryota > Metazoa > Chordata > Aves > Passeriformes > Monarchidae > Monarcha > Monarcha castaneiventris. The sequence continues at coordinate 824,208 of JAMPIT010000892.1, forward strand.
CACAACAATAACAAAACTCAAAGCAGACTAACTTGGGCTATAAAAAGGTGAAATACTGAGGGGGGAAATATCTTTTTTTATTCTTTTTCCCCCCACTTGTTGTCAGTCCCATAGGACAGAGTTCAACACAGCCACAGCTTGAAAAACTGCAGCGTTTGGAGGGGCCCTGTGTCCCTTGGAACATCCATCCTTTCCTCTAATTGGGATTGGGTCAAGATTTGCTTCACCTGAGGAGGTCTTGGAGCAATGTAGGAATGATTGACACATCTAACAACACCACAGATTTTTGCCTTTTTTATTTAGATGAGTTTCTTCCTCTCCTCCTGTTGTGCAGGTAACTAGGATTTCTACCTCAACCCAATGTGACCTATGCAAGGACAACGTGGACCAACTTCACTCGGCTTCCACTGAAAGGTGCTCACCTGGCCTGTGCAGGGGTTTCTACTCTCTTACTACTGGACAAAAATAAAAACCATAAAAAAGACCTAAACAACAGAGCAAATATTTACTGTGAATCTGAGTTAAAAAAAAAAAAAAAAAGAAAAAAAAAGGCAAAAAAAAAAGAAAAAAAGAAAGAGAAGTCAAAAGAAATGCTTAAAGCTCCAGTTTGTATTGTTGATAGTTTAGATAAAGTATTTATCTTTTTTTTAAAGTGAAAACAATTTTGACTTATTTTATTCCACCTAGACTCATAAATACAAGTTATTATTATTAAATTCTCTAAATACTAAAGGACTGGCACACCAGCAGAGATGTAAAAGAGCCTCCTCGGTGCTATTTTGTCCGTCAGAACTGTGCCTCTGGTTTGAATCCTTGGTGCTGATTTTGGGGGTTGACCAATGCCAAACCCAGTTCTCAAGGTCTGCAGATTATTTATTCCCCTGACTCTGTTTATATCCCAAAATCCGCTTGCTTGGCTGCAGGGGGAGTGACAGAGGAAGGAATTCTCCCTGGGGGTTTGATTTGGACTGAGCCGGGCACTTTTTAACTGGGTGGGTTTTAATTGGGTTTGTGACTAACGAGGGCTCTGTGCTCCCCTCTGGAGCAGCCTGGGCAGGCACAGCCCACGCAGGCACAGTTGGAACAGGAGAAATCCAAGTCCTGCCCCATCCCAACGACTTCCCTGGGCCATTTGCAGTTGCTGGTGGCACTCAGGTCACTGTGAATTTTGGTAGCTGGTCTGGTGGCTCTGGCACATGAACAGGGTGTGGGGTCAGTGGTGTTGGTGCAGCCCTTGCCCAGCGTGGGGAAGGTTGAACATTGTGCTTCTGTCCTGCTGCAGGGCACAGACTTTGCTCAGCTCGTTGTTTCTCTGTTCCAAGCACGACGCGTTTCGTTGGTAGGGTTTTGATACTTGAGTCCGACCTGGCTCAGCCGTGTCTGTGGATTGCCAAGGTGCATTTTGCTTTTGTGTTCCTTTGCTTTTCGGTAGGTTCTTGAATGGTAGTTCACAAAAACACCCCGAGCTGGCTGCCTGTGCTGCCACTCTCCCCGCTGGGGCAGGGACCTGTGTCATGACTCGGTGTCGTGTGTGCAGGAAGGGTCGATTTTACAGAAGTCTGATGAGAACTTGTGAGTTTCCTGTATTTTATTTCCTTTATTTTCAGGTTGTACAATGCACAATAAACCTGTAAAAATTTATTTATTCAAGTGCACAAAGTGAAGAGGAGAAGGAGGATCTGTTTAAGTGGAAATCAGGCTGGTCTGAGTTCAGGCTGGGCCAAGCACCAATAAAGGAAACTGCAGTAGAAAGGGGATTGGAGAACAAAATGACTGGAAAAAAATCACATTCAGGCTTTGGAAAACATCTCCCTGCTGGCCCTGGTGCTCAGAGGGGCAACGCTAATGTCCTTAAATCCCTTCTAGTGCTCCCTGTGAGTCTCCCGCTGCAGCAATCGGTCACTGGCAGGAGCTCCATGGAGCATCCCAGGGTCACAAACAGCTGCTCAGCTCCTGCCTCTGGGTTTGGGATCTGTGAGGTCCCTGTGCCCTCCTGTGCCATCTGTGCCCTCCTGTGCCTGGATCCAGGAGGGCTGGGAGTGTTTGGAGAGGGGGTGAGGGGCTGCAGCAGCTCCCACCCTCTGCAGGGTTCAGTTCTCATCCTGGACAGTCTTAGGAGAGATTTAGGACGAGGTGCAGTTGTTCTGTGATTCCTGAGTGTGTCTTCCATAGGAGCCTCTGTGTGCAGACTCTGGGGATCTGCCTTTGCCTCCTTATCCACTGGCAAGGGCAGGGACTGAAAGCCCTGGGAGTTGGGGGCATTTTGGACTGTTTTCTGCTTTGTGTGTGGGACAGGGTGTGTGCTGCTGAGGCACTGGTAGCACGAGGAGAACCTGGAAAAGGGCAGGAATGCTCGGAAGGTGAGAGCTGAGGAACATCCAGTAGCTTCTAGTAGGAGCCAAACACAGTGTATGTCCTGGAATCCAGGAGCACAATGTAACCCAGATGTTTTGCAGCTGGGAGTTGGGCAGCTCCAGCTTCTTCCCCAGCACACAGCAGAGTGCTGGGGCCTCTGGAGACTGCAAATGAGTGATTGCTGGAGGGGCAGCAGCCTTAATTAATTTCCTAATTACCTCTCCCCCATCGTTTATATCTCTGGCGAGAGAGAGGAGGAAATAGGAGTAGAAGCTTTTCATCCCCCGATTTTATCAGATCCTTTCCTGCAGAGGGACCAGGCCATGGTGCCCCTTGGAGCTCTTGTACCTGTCCTTCACCTCCAGCCAAGGAGATCCAGGAGGAAAACTCAGCAGCCATCCCTTGTCCTGGTTGGGTTGGTGCCCAAGGCACTCACAGGATCCGTGCTGGAGAAGGAACGATCCCACAAATTCCATGGAGCCCTCTGTGCTTCCCGGCACTGCTCAGGCCTGTGTCACCCTGCTGGCACCAGACACTCCCTGGACAAGGAGGGGGGACAGATCCTTGTGGGAATGACATCCAGCAGCTCAAGAGTCAGTCGGTGTCTGGGGAGCCAGACTGAGGTCAGGGGTGGCCTGGGCTCTGTCTCCTCACAGCTGGACTCGCTGATCTTGAAAGATCTTTTCCAACCTGAACAATTCTGAGAATCCAGGACTGTTTGGAGCAAAGGCCCCCGGTGAGGAGTTTGTCACCTGCTCTCTGGTGGGTGTTGAGGAAAAGCAAAGCCTGGCTGTCCCTCGCTGTCACCTTTGGTCGCTGCTGTGGGGGCCAGCCAGTGGCCAGGGCAGGGCTGGCTCAGGAGCAGCCCTGGGAATGGGCAGCACAACCCCTGGACTCAGCATTCGGCTGTGACCGAGCCACTTCCACCCCCCCAGGATTTCTGAGTCTGGGACTCTCCAGATGTCGTCCGGGAAGGCCCAAGGAAACCAGACCCAGGAATGAATCTTTGGGATTCCTGGGAAGGGATCCAGGCTGCCTGAGCATCAGCCTTGTCCTACCCGTGCCCCACTGCCTGCTGGCATCCCAGTGCCTTCCATTCCCACCCTGTTCCACGCTGGTGGAATCCGGAGCTGCTCCGGCTGTGCCGGTGTCTTCCCCCACCCCAGGCCCTGCACTGGAACTGCTCCTGGTAGCGATTCCCAACGGTGCTTCCAGAGGGTGCCTGCTCAGCACTGAGGTGGGAAGCCAAGGGGCACTTTGGGACTGGAGCCTCGGCACTGCCTGAGCTGGGAGATGTTTTTGCCAAGAGATTCCTGGTTTTGTCTTCCCTCTCCCTGACCTTTTATTGCTTTGCCGTCATCTGGGGCAAGCTCAACTTGAAATCGTGGAATCACAGAACATCCTGAGTTGGAAGGGACCTGGAGGCTCATCGAGTCCAGCTCCTGGCTGGTCTGTTACTCCTCAGTCTGCATATTGGGAAGAGCTTTCACCTGGCTGCAGGCGGACCTTGGAGCTGGTGGGATCTGATCCGTGTGGCCACAGCCGTGACCCCGCTGCTGCAACACTGAGCCAGAAGCTGAAACCTGTTTGCAATAATTGAAGATCCTCTGGAGCAATCAAAGCCAAACAGTTCCAGAAAAAGAGAATTTCTCCTGCCTTACCACATCCTGCCGGTGCCGGGTCCCACCATTCCGGGGCTGTCACACAACTCCCCCTCCTCCATACCCCTGCTGCCAGCGAGGGACTCGCCAGGAAGCAAAAACACATCTTGGAGCACATCTGTGCCAAAAAAATGGAACTTCCTGAGTGCTGTGCTGAGGAAAACCTGTCCCTGCTGCTCAATGTCAGCCTTGAGGAACAAGACTTGCGTGGGCTCTTCCTTTTTTGGGGATTTGCCACCTCTGGCTTGCCAGGCCCAGTCCCCTGGGACCCACGGTGCTGGGAGGGCTCCAAAGGCACTGGACCTAAATTTGGGATTTGCTGCAGATGAGTCATTCAGCAGCAATTCTTCCATCAGCCAGGGGTGTGGGGACACCCAGCAGTTGGATTGCTGAGGGAGAGAGAGCGGGAAAACATTGCTGAGGATGTAGAGGCTGGATCTGAGCTGGCGCGAGGGGTAAGGGCGATGTGGAGGTGTCCCTCCACCACCTCTTGGTTTGGCACAAACGAGGCCATTCCCTGTGGGAAGGTGTGGGTCAGTCTGGACAATCAGGGAACATCTTCACCTCAGCTCAGTTGTGAATGCAGTGAGAGAGAGGAGAAGGAGAAGCAGCTTTTTAGGGAAGCAGCAGGGAGTGCAGCACATCCTCTCTGTCCCTGACATTCCGGGACCGAGCGTCATCTCCAGCTCCTTCTATCAGCAGGAATTTGTGTCTCCTCCACCAGACAGATCAGGAATTCTTGTGCTTCCATCTCTTTTCCTTCCTTCCAGCACTTTATCTTCCAGTGCACGCCTTGTGCTCCCCCTGCTCTTGGCTGGGGTTTGGCTCCAGGCTCAGCCTGGCACAGGAGGTGGGATTCCCCCTGTGCCAGGACTCGCTGCTGGGATCAAGCCAAGCTTGGAGGGTCTGAGTCTGGGATCACACCCACAGCCTCTGAAGTCCCCCAGGCAGGAAGGTGACATCACTTGGTCGTGAATGGATTTACTCATCTCTTTATAAATCCAGAGATTCCAAATCCCCTGGACTTGACACTCCTTGGTGTGAAACTCACCCAGCTCTGGGTCATGCTCAGTTCAAGCGCTGAGTCACTTTCTTCTTTCTTTAGTCAAACTTGATCCTTGAGGACCCTTGAGGACGGCACTTGAGCAATTTCAGCCTGGAGTGGAGAGGTTTCCAGCCTGATCAGCTCTTCCACCCCACCTGGAAACATCTCCAGTTGGAGCTTTGCTCCAGAGCTGCTCGGGGCTGTCCCTACCCTCACCCCGCTGGGGACAGGTTTCCTTCTGAGATGTGTTGGGGTCACTTCTTACAGCTCCTTCTTCGGGGTTGGACTAAATGACCTTTAAAGGTGCTTTCCAGTCTTTCCAAACTGTTCTGGTTCCCTGTGCAGACACATCTGGGAGGAGCTGGGTGAGAGCCAGACCTGCCTCACCTGCTGTGGGGTGCAGCAGTTGCCAGCTCAGGTGCTCCCCACAGTGGATTTGCTGCCCGTGGTCATTGGCTCCATCTCATCCCAACCTTCCCTTGGAAAACCTTAGATCTTCCTGTTCTGTTGGGCTGCCCCTGCCAGGAGAAGGTCTTTCCTTGTGGCCATGGACAGGCAGCCTGGGGTTTGGTTCTTGCTGGGATTGTGTGTTCAGAAAGCAGCATCTGCTCCCCCCACCCGTTATTTTTCCACTCGGAGGAGAGTCCAGGCAGAAGAGAGGCTGAGGGAGTGCTGGCAGGGAGAGTCCCAGGGTGCAGAGCTGCTGGAAACACCCAGCCCTGGCTCAGGGGGACCCCAGCACTTCCAGCTCCTCTGAGCCCCTTCAGGGCCCCCTTTGGCACTGGGGATCTGTGGGACCCTCGGGATGCTGCTTCCCTCCCCGTTCCTGCTGCGTGCTGGGAGAGGAGACTCCCAGCGCTGGGAGCTGTTCTCAGGCTGCTGAAGGTGATTCTCCTCTTTGCTCAGCCTTCCCAGGCCCTTCCTTCCCTCCTCAGCCGGGTCTGGAGCATTCCCGAGCCCTGGGGACACCTGCCCAGCCCAGCCCAGAGCTCCCGAGGATTCCGTGGTTTGTCCTGGTGCTGATGCCGAGGTGGCTTTGCCCTGTGTGACCCATTTGCTTTCGGTGCTGGAATTCGCCCTCTGACCCAGGACGTGCAAACCTGAGGATTCTCCATGGGTTTTGTCCCGGTAACTCCACCCCGGAGTTCTCCCAACTCCCAGGGGTGGCTGCCGTGGGAAATTCTGCTTTTCTTGTTGTTTTGCCTGAGCCAAAAGCACAGAGAGGATTAAGGGTTGGGAGCAGGGGAGGGCCTTGGGCAGGGCTAGGAACCCAAAATCCTTTTGGGGAGCAGAAACTACACAGTGTTTTTGTGAACTATCTTTGCAGCACTGAGGAAAAATCACAGGAATTGGAGTTTTGGGAGCACAGATGTGCAGTCAGTGTATGAATATTTGAAGTTTTACTGGTTTTAAAGGGGTTTTTTCTTCCTTTTTTTTTGCTCTGTTTCCATTTTCCGCTCTGTTTGCGGATCAGGTTTTCACTAAAAGCTGGAGTTCCAGTTTCAAAATGTTGTTGTGCCATATTTTATTTATCTTTATACATTATAAATATATAAATATCTAACTAGACTGAATATTGCATTGAAAGATGCTGTTATTGGGAACTTCAGGGTTTAAACCCAAGACAAAAAAAAAATTGGGAAATAATTCTCCAGTACTTTTGCTGTTTGGGACCTTCTCCCTGAAGGGCTCCTTGAGTTCTTTATGGTGTAAAAACAAAATCACATCTGAAAATTCAAAGTTTGACGATGCTAACCCTGAAGTTCTCAGGTTTGTGATCCTTTGGTTTTCTTGAGGTACATCTGGTTGCTTTTCTGGTGCAGTCAAATAATTTTTTTAAAAGGTTTCGTCTCTGGAGTTATTGAGGAAAAGGTGGAATGGGTTGATCCATCCTGCTTGGCTTTTTTAACCTATTAATCTTTGAAGTGATCGATTTCCAATTAAAACCCAGCTTTTTAGGTCTCTGTTCTACTTAAACTTTTTAGGAGTGAGAGCCTGCCCTCGCTGAGTGGGACTTGGATGGGGAAAGCAGTAGATGATGAGGTTGCTGTTGCTCAGGAATTGATTAGTAAACTTTTAACTACTAATAAAAATCCATTCTTCAATGGATTTTTTTGAAAAACCCATTTTCTTAGGACAGTGATATGGGATGTTTCCTAGTGAATAGGAATTAGTTTATATAATTTAGCCTATTAAACTGAATTATTTAAAATTCAAACTTCCCCTAATTTATCTTTTTTTTTGGTTGGTTTTTTTTTTTTTTTTTGTTTTGTTTTGTTTTTTTCTTTGGGTTTTTTTCTACTGGTAGGTTGTCCTGTCATTCCTTTCATTCCTGCATAGCAGTAGTGTGAATTCTGGTGTGTATATATGTATGTATAATATATATATTCCCACCCTGCCTTTCTAATTCTCCACAATGTAAGAGTTAGTTTTTGCTCCCCTCCCTCCACTTAATTTCTCGTGTCTCCCTTGATTTGTAATTGAAACGATGCTTTGAAGTTTTGTCTTTATATTAAAGTGTCTGTATTTTAATACACCGAGCTCTTGTGGACTTTCACTGCCTCAGCAAGGACGGGCTGGAATCAGGAGGGAAATGGGATTTGGGGATTTTGGGAGGGGCACAGAGGGACAGGGACCCCTGAGCCAGGTGCCACCTTCAGCTTTGAGGGTTTGGGGATCCTGTGCTGGGCACTGGGGAGAGCTCTGAGCCCAGCAAGGGACATCGAGGGGTTGGAGCATGAGCAGGGAAGGGAACAGAGCTGGGAAGGGGCTGGAGCCCCAGGAGCGGCTGAGGGAGCTGGGAAAGGGGCTCATCCTGGAGAAAGGAGGCTCAGGGGGACCTTGTGGCTCTGCACAAGTCCCTGACAGGAGGGGGCAGCTGGGGGGGGGGTCGGGTTCTGCTCCCAGGGAACAGGGACAGGAGGAGAGGGAACGGCCTCAGGCTGGGCCAGGGCAGGTTTGGGTGGATACTGGGGGAATTTCCTCACAGAAAAGGCTATAAAGCACTGGAAGGGGCTGTCTGGGGCAGTGGTGGAGTCTCCATCCCTGGAAGTGTTCAAAGTGTGGACGTGGCACTTGGGGACATGGGACAGCCTTGGCAGTGCTGGCTCATGGTTGCACTTGATGATTTTTTAGGTCTTTTCCAACCAAAACCCTTCCATGATTCCCAACCCACCCGAGCCCTGCTCCCTTTTGGCCAGCAGTGCATCAAACCCACAGGCAGCCAGGGATGTGTTCAAACCTCGCAGCTGGAGGCCACAAACACTTCCTGAGCTCATTCCCTGAAGGATTTAAAACAGGGGACAGCCCCAGCTTCACCCAGAGCCCCCCAGCCCCTGGCTCTGCTGGGCCACGGCCACAGCCTGACCCAGCCCCTCCTCTTACACAGCTTTGGCACCAGAGCCACTGCCCTGGCTGCAGTGCCAAAAGTGAGTTGGACTTGACCTTTAAAGGTCCTTTCCAACCCCAGCCATTCTCTGATTGTATGAAAAAGCCTCTCCAAAGCCCCTCAGCCATGCCCAGCTGGCTCCTGAGCAGGAACCACACCTGGTGCCCCTGAGCTGGCTCCATCCCCTCCCAGGAAGGTTCTGGTGTTGTAGAACGGCTCTGACCACCACAAAGATTAAAACAAGATTTATTGGGAATGTTCACTGTACAACAGAGAAATGGCTTCAGTTGGCTCTCAGGGAGCCTGGACCCAGCTCTCACTGAAACACAAGCAAAGTCATCAGAGTGTGAAAAACAAGCAATTGTCTGTAAATCACCAGCAGTGATGCAGATTTCAAAGTCTCTACAAAGTTCCATCCTCCCTAAATCCCACCCCGTGTCCCAGCCCTGCCCTACAATGGATCTGAGTCCCTGGGCCTGGCCTGGCCCTGGCAACTCTTCACAGCTTTTGTTGTACATTCAGTTAAGAAATGTCATTGGTGATGAACATTTAAATTGGTGTTGGGCTCTGCTCTTGCTCACCCAACTGTTCCCTGGCACAGCAAATAAAACACCCATTTTCTGCACAGTGACACTGGGGGTGGCAGCTCCACCTGGGAAAGGTGTGTCCAGCAAGGCCACCGAGTCCTGCAAGGCACAGGTGACACATTTGCTACAGTGGTGGCAGGCCCAGCTGAGAACTCAGCTCTGGGTGGTAAAAATGCAGCCTGGGCAGGATTAAAATGCACTTTGGAGTCATCCAAGGACACTGACTCCCTAAAGCACAGCTCCTGTGTGTTCCTGCCTTTAATCCCTCGCTGCTGCTGCTGCCCCTGGAGCTGCCATCTGTCTGCAACCCCCCCGGGCTCTGCTCCCTCCCTGCTGCCCTCGGCTGAGCCCCCAGGGCAGCTGCCCTCAGCTGATTTTGGTAATTTCTGGAGCAAGCACCTGGAATGATTCAAGGGATGGGGAATATCTGGGGAGGGAAATGGGAAAAATCTCGGCTTTGAGATTTTAAGTAAAGCATCAGTGACAGGTTCACTCTCCGGGAACTCAGCTGCATGAGGTAAGAGGGAACACCAGGATACCAAAGGCTGCAGCGTGGGCTCTGGTTTGGCCATTAATTCCCAGCCAAGGAGGAAAAGACCCAAAAATTCCCTTCAATCCCAGCTCAGAGGCTGCTCCAGCCCCTCCCCGGGCTGGGCAGCTGGAGGGGAACAACGCCCAGAGCTGCAGCTCCCAAAGCTCAGGCCAAGCCCCAGCCCCAGCCCTAGCCCCAGTCCTGCTGCCAGCAACCCCTGACAGCGACACCTGAGACCTTCCTAGGGGCCTTTCCTGAGCGTTTTCCTGGGCTGGTTCCAGGGCTGGTTCCCTGGGTGTGGGGAATGTCCTCCAGCCCTCATTTCTGGGCAGTTTTCCTCGGTGCAGCCGGAGCCAGGGCTGATCCTATGGGAATGTTGTTCCCTAATCCTTATCTCTTCCTTGCAGGAGCTCCAGGGCAGGCAGCCCTGGTTCCCTGGCAGCTCACTGTGGCCTTGGCACAGTTTTTTGGTCTGACCCTTTGGACAAAGGGACACAGAGGAGGGAGAAAAGCTGCAGCAGTGGCTCAGGGAATGAAGGGTTAATGCCTGGCTGAGCTGATGCATGTCCTGCAGCTCCAGCCCCCAGCCAAAGGTAGCAGCCCCTGCCTTTGCCAGCCTCTCCATCTGGCTCTCCTCCTTGGGAAGCTGGAGCACTGCAGAGCTCTGCAGGCAGGCAGGATCACACAGGGATCTCTCCCTGCCTTTGTTCCCTGTGTTCTGCAGCTTTGCTCCTTCGGATGGGCTTAGCCAGCCCCAGGAATGACAGAAAAGAAGAGCCCAAAAGGCCCTGGCTGCACAGGGCTGCTGCCTTGGCACAGGGGAGCAGCTGCCCCTCTGCATCAGCTGGAGCTGAGGCTGAGCTGGAGGAATTCCCACTCCTCCCTGCTCTCCATGAGCAGCAGAGGCAGGACGCAGTTAACTCTGGAGCCCAGAAATGCATCAGTCACAGCATCCTCTTACAGCAGGGATGGACCCCGTGGCTCCTGGGAGGATCCTGAGCCAGGGAAGCCAAGCAGCCCGCTTGGGACAGGGGCAGGGAGGAGCAGGAGAAGGGCTGGAGCTGGCTCGGGGTGGCCCCAGCAGCTCCTGGAGCAGAGCAGGTGCTGGGAGCTCACCCCAGGGCTGGGGGGCTCTGCTCCCACTGCAGCATCCACGGAGCAGCTCAGCCTCCCCAGCCGGGGAACTGGGAATGTGCAACGAATTCCCTTAAAAAAATCATACAAAACGATTTGGGTAATAAATAAAAGAGTCACGTGGTCACTGTGGGGAGCTGCTGGTCGTTCCCAGGCGTTGGAGTGGAGCAAGGAGTCAGCTCCAGCCAGGTGAGGGGGTCACTGCCTGTGTGCTCCCAGCTGGAAACGAGCTTCCTCGGAGATCCCATACTGCTCCAGGGGGTCCTGCAGGGCAGGGAGCACAGCAAGGCACCCGTGAGTTGCAGACAAAGCCCAGCAGCCCTTGGGACACACAGGACACAGCAGGGACCCGAGGTCCAGGGGAGCCACAGCCACCCCTGCCCTGGAGCAGGGATGCTTCCAGCAGCTGGCAGGGGGTGAGCAGCACCTCCACCCATGGATCTGCCCAGGGCTGGTGGGAACTGTTCCAGACACCCCCTGGGGGGCCAGGCCAGCCCTGGACCTGTCCAACACTGGAATGTGCACAGCAGGGTGGGGGAGAGCACCCAGGGGAAGGTGTGGTTGTGGAGCACCCAGGCCTGGCTGTGGAGACCACGGCTCCCTGTGGGATCTGGGATGTCCTTCCCACACACAGGCAGGACCCCAAAGCCATCAGCCACCACCTGAGAAGGGCCCTGCAGGGACTCACTCACCTTCCCTGTCATCTTCTGGATCTCGTTCCGGTAGAAAATCAGGCTTCTCCTCAGGAACTCGTAGCTGCAAGACAGGAACAGAGCACAGGGAGGGCTGAGCAGAGAAGGATGTGAGGAAGTTTCAGATGCTATTTAGAGCTGGAGGGAAGCTGGTCTGGGAGGGGACAAGTGCTGCCCTCCCAGTTCCTGATCCCAGAAAACAGCCCAGAGCCCCCAGCACTGCCCTGGCTCCGAGGGCTCATCCCACCTGGCTCTCTTGAGTGCCTCGACCCACTCCTGGCACTGCTCCTCCGTGGCACACTCGAAGCAGTATTTCCTCTCTGGCTCCTCGATGAAACCTGCCAGAGACAAGGAAAAGGCTCCAGGCAGGTCCTGGCAGGGCTGTTGGTGCTCCCCTGCCTCCCTCCCCAGACTCTGCCAGGCCACAATTAGCAGCTCTGTTAACTAAGATGAGCTGGGAATGAGTCTGTAATCCCAGCCTCCAGCCCCTCTCCCGTTCCCAGGGTGGCTCTGGGTGCCTGGAGCAGCTGCCCATGGCATTTCCCAGCTTACAGCAGCCAGAGACCTCGGGAAGAACCACTTCCCAAACTGAGGGTGAACTGAACCGGACCAACATGGCCAGATCCAGGACTGACTGCCTGAGGCTCCTTGCAAAGTCACCAGGGATTTAAATCAAAACAGGAAACAGCCCTGAGAAAGGGACTGGGATATCTGCAGGGAGCAGGCAGGAGGAGTGAAACTGCACTGGGAGCAGGCTCTGAGCTGCCTTTGCTGGAGGCTTTTGGGCATGTGGTACTCGCATGGCACTCCCACCATGGAGAGCAGGTCCTGGTGCCACTCCAGTTCTTCACCAGGACCTGCCACCAGTTCCTGTCCCCAGAGCTCTGCTTTGTGCAGACCCTTGGGCTGCTGCTGCTGCCAAGCACCTGGGTCAGGCTGCACCAACCCCTCGGGATGTGCTGTGGACACATCCCAAGCACCAGGTACTGCTGGGTTTAACCCTGCTCAGGAATCCTCACCCACACAGCTCCCAACATCCCTAAAGCCCCAAAATCCAGCCCGTGGTGCTCCGGGCTCGGTGTGTTCAGGCTGTTTGAGGGTCCTCTGGAAGCACAGAGCAGAGCCACAGCTGTGCCTGGCAGCCAGGCCAAAAGATACGGGGATGGCCTTGGAGAAACATCCTGTTATTGTGGCCACATACCTCTGGCAGGGGAAGAGCTGCGGGATGAAAGAGCTGCTCCCCGGGGAGCCGGCCCAGCTGGAGCCGCGGTATCGCCACAAGGACAAACAGGGGAGGACGGGGCTGGAGCAGCTTTATCTGAGCCTCTCCAGGGGTTTTGTTGGATATAATGCAGCAGCACAGCACAGATCTGTCAACAACCACCCTCCCTGAGGGATTCCACAGGCACCCAGCGGGGTCTGGCTGCTGCTGGTGCTGCTCTGGGCGTGCAGCTGTGCAAATCCCACAGGCAAATCCCATGGAACATCCCTGAAATCTCCTCGGGATGGGCTGCAGGCACAGTGAGGACAGCTGAGGAGGGGAAAGGCTGAGGAATTGTTAAAGTTGGAAAAGGCCTTTGAGATCATCAAGTCCAACCATCAGCCCAGCACCACCAGAGTCACCACTCAGCTCTGTCCCCAAGTGCCACGGCCACACATTTCACACATTTTCTGAACACTCCCGGGGATGGTGACCCCACCACTGCCCTGGGCAGCCTGTGCCAGTGCTTCCAAACCTTTTTGGTGAGTAGATTTTCCCCAGTATCCAATCTAAACCTGCCCTGGGCACAACCTGAGGTTATTTCCTCTTGTCCTGTCCCTTGTTCCCTGGGAGCAGAGCCCAACCCTGGCCCTGACCCCACTGAGGGAGAGGAGAAGGGCTGGGGGCAGTGACCCCACTGAGGAGGGGAAGGGCTGAGCCAAGCCCACGGTCACCAGAGAAGCAGGGAAAAGCAGGAACTGAGCAGTGAAACATTTCCTTTCCCACGTGCCACGAGGGGAAGGCAAAGGGGTGCACAGGCAGCACTCACTGATGGAGAAGACATTCTCCTCCTCTTTGGTGATCCTGCAGCGCTCCAGCAGCAGAGCTCCAATGGGCTGGAAAACACAGGGAGAGAGGGTTTAACCCACGGTGCCCCCAGCACCACAAGAGCTGAACCCACAGCACTTCCCTGGAGCCTTTTAAGCAAGTTTCACAACCTGGTGCTGTTTTTAAATAGTTCGGTCTGACTGCAACCTCCTCGTGCCAGTCTCACCTTGGAGCACTTTGCATTTGTTAATTAGGTGTTAATCACCTCTGCTGGCTCAGATTCAGCCTGGCCTTTACCACTCTGTGATGGCAGCGAAGAACTTTTACTTTTTAAATCAAAGAAGGATGAAACATTTACTGTGACACAGAGTGACCCACGGTGAGCTGTGTTAGGGCTGTCCTGGAGCCTTCGGAGAGGTTAAACAGTGTGAGGGAAGCTGGAGCAGCTCAGGAAGAACAAAAAAACAACCAGGTACTACTCAAGGACGTGGGGACAGTGGGTGACACTGGCCATGAGCAAGAGCAACCACAAGAAACCCTTGTCCAGGTGACACAACGTGCCAGAAGCAAATCAGGCAGCAGGGAAGGGACTGAAAACCTGATTTACTTTGAATTTCACAGAACTCTTTGGATTAAAAGGGACCTCAAAGCCCATCCAGTGCCACCCCCTGTCATGGGCAGCAACACCTTCCACTGTCCCAGGCTGCTCCAAGCCCCATCCAACCCAGCCTTGGGCACTGCCAGGGATCCAGGGGCAGCCACAGCTGCTCTGGAAAATCCATTCCAGCCCCCACCCCTACCCTCACAGGGAGGAGTTTCTTCCTAATATCCCACTTAATCCTGCCCTTTGGCAGTGGAAGCCATTCTCTCTTGTTCCATTCCTCTGTCCATCATCCCAAGCCCCTCTCCAGCTCTCCTGGAGCCCTCCTGAGCTGACGGAAGAGGAAAGGTGGACACTGCTCCAGCTCTGTCCCTGCACCATTTCCCAGCCCACAGAATCCATGCACAGAAAAAGAAGAAATAAGGAGGGGAACAAACCCCACCCACGAGGCCCAGTCCCCACCTCGGCCTCATCAGTCCGGAAGTAGAAGAGAAAATTCACCACGAGCTTCACCAGGCGCTTCTTCAGCACTGTGGGGACAGGAGGGGTCAGGGCAGGGCGGGCACAGGAGCAGAGGGAAACTTCTGCCAGGGCCCAGAACCCCCTGCACCCACCCCAAAATGCTCCCCCAAACAGCTGCCTCGGGGTGACAAAGTGCCTGAGTGGCCTCAGGGTGACAAAGCCCCTGAGCAGCTTCTCCAGCAGCTCCTGGGCAGTCAGAGCCCACACCAGCAGCACCAGCAGGGCCTCAGGCACTCCAGGAAAAGCTCCAGATCCCGGGAGCCCTGCCTGGAGCTGGCAGCACAGACGTCACCTCCCAGGGACAAAGTCCACCAGGCCCTCCGAGAAGGAAAGGCCCGGGACAAGGGAGTGAGTGCAGCACTCCAGGGCTGGTTTGCAGTGGAATTTGCTGGAGGTTTCAGGGAAGAGCTTCTGCCCCAGATCCCCTGGTCCCTCATGGGCTCTCCCTGGCTCCAGCCCAGCCCCAGAACCTCCCTCCACGGCCAGGCTGGATCCCACGACTTGTGCTCCCCATTCCCATGCTCCAGCCCTCCCAGCACTCCCAGTCCTACCCACCCTCTCTGCCCAGTGCTCCCAGTCCTGTCCTGGTCCTACACCCAGTTTCCCAGTCGTGATTCCCCAGTACCACCAGTCCTGCCTGCCCAACACAGCCAGTCCTAGCCCCTCTCCCCACCCAGGGCTCCCCAGTCCTATAGACCAGCCCTCCCAGCCTGCTCCTAGTTGTGCCTCCCAGTATTCCCAGTCCTGACCTCCAGGGCATCCCGTTTGCCCAGTCCCTCCCCACCCAGTGCTCCCAGTCCTTCCCTAGCCCTACCCTCAGTTTCCAACTCATAATTCTCCAGAACTCCCAGAGTGCCCAGTTCTCCCAGTGCCTCTTCCCAGTCTCTCTCCAGTAACTCCAGGCCTGATTCTCCACTCAGGACTGCCCCAGGTACCCTCGATCCCACTCCCCCTCCATCTGCCCCTCACGATCCTCCCAGTTCTCCCAGTCCTGCCCTGCTCCTACCTCCAGTTTCCCAGCCCGGATTCTCCAGTACCCTCAATCCTCCCACCCAGGCTGCTCACTTCCCCCAGTGTCTCTCCTCCAATTCCTCTCCAGCCACATCCCCCAGTAACTCCAGTCCTGATTCTCCAGCTGGGGTCCCCCAGGTGCCCCTGGTTCTGCCCCCCTGATCCTTCCAGTTCTTCCAGCCCTGCCCTGCTCCGCAGTTTCCCACTCGTGACTCTGCAGCTCCCCCAGCCCCAGCCCAGGCTGCCCCGTACCCGCAGCACCCCCGCTCCTGTCCCGATCCTACCCCAATTTCCCAGCCCGGATTCTCCCGGGCACCCAGCTCTCCCAGTCCCTCCCTCCCAGTCCCTCTCCAGTAACCCCGGCCCTCATTCCCCACTCGGGGCCCCTCAGGTACCCTCCGACCACCCCAGTACCCCCAGTCCTGCCCCGGCCCTCATTCCCCACTCGGGGCCCCTCAGGCCCGGCCGCTCCCGCCCCTCCCCGGACTCCCCCTCACCGCTGCCCTTCTTGGGGACCCTCATGCGGATCTCGGCCGCTTTCTCGGCGGGCTGGCGGGCCAGGGACAGCAGCTCCCGCTCGTTGTAGCGCATGGCGGGCCCGCCCCGGCCCATGGCCCCGCCCGGCCCCGCCGCCGCCGCCGCCGGAAGCGCCCGAGCGGCCCCGGAACCGCTCGCGGGGGCGGCGGGAGCGCGCATGCGCCGGGGCGGGAGCGGGGCCGCGCGCAGGTACGGCCGGGGGGGGGGCGGCGGCTCTGAGGGGAACGGGGAGAGCTGGGAACGGAGAGCTGGGAACGGAGAGCTGGGGCTGCGGGGCTGAGGAACGGAGAGCTGGGGGACGGAGAGCTGGGAACGGGAGAGCTGGGGAACGGGAGAGGTGGGGAACGGAGAGCCGGGGAACGGAGAGCTGGGGCTGCGGGGCTGAGGTAACCCGAGCTGGAACTCTGGGAGTGCTGGGTAAGGAAGGACTGGGAGTGCTGGGCCTCCTAGGGTGGTGGGGCTGGGGGAAGTGGGATATCCGGGCTGGAAAACTGGGAGTGCTGGGTAAGGAAGGACTGGGAGTGCTGGGTAAAAAAGAACTGGGAGTACTGGACGACCTGGGGCGGTGGGTCTAAGGGAACTGGAGAATCACAAGTGGGAAACCATGGGAGTAGGACCGTGGGAGGGTCAGGAGGGACAGGAGGGGGAACAGGATCGAGGGTACCTGGGGCAGTCCCGAGTGGAGAATGAGGCCTGGAGTTACTGGAGAGGGACCGGGAGAGAGACACTGGGAGAACTGGGCACTCTGGGGGAGAATCCGGGCTGGGAAACTGGGGGTGGGACCAGGGCAGGACTGGGGGGATCGGGAGGGCAGGTCCAGGGCTACCTGGGACCCCCTGACTACAGAATCAGGACTGGGGTTACAGGAGGGGAACTGGGAGAACTGCATGACCTGGGTGGGAGGACTGGGGGTACTGGAGAATCAGGACAGGGAAAATGAGGGTAGGATTGGGAGAACTGGGAGGATCAGGAGAAGCAGGGCTGGGGTTATTTGGGGGGCCCTGATAGGAGAATCAGGACTGGAGTTAGAGGAGAGGGACTGGGGAAGAGGCACTGGGGGAACTTGGGAGCTCTGGGGGTAGGATCAGGACAGGACTGGGGGTACTGGGTGAGGAGGGACTGGGAGAACTGGGCAGCCTGGGGTGGGGGAACTGGAGAATCACGAGTGGGAAACTGGGGGTAGGGCCAGGGCAGGACTGGGAGTACAGGGAGGACTGGGGAGGAGAACTGGGGTGGGAGCACCCAGTGGGCCTTGACTGGAGAATCCGAACTGGAGTTACTGGGGGATGTGGCTGGAGGGGGCTGGGGGAGAGACACTGGGAGAACTGGGTGCTCTGTGGGGAACGACTCAGGGTTCATCAAAGGTCTTTCAAGTGTTGGGGCTCCGTGTGGGGAGGTCTGGGGGTGGGGGGGGAGGCTGTGGCCTTGCTGAGGGCAGGGGAGACTCTGGGACCTCACTTGGGGCTTGGGGACGCTGCTCAGAACCCCTGAGCTTGCTGGGGGTGCTTGGGGGGCTCTGGCCCTCCCAGGGATTTGGGGCTGGCAGGGGGTGGCCCTGGGGCTTTGGGGGGTGTTCGGATGGTGGGGGAGCACCAGACCTGGGTGGTGGAGAGGGGGGAACTCCTGGGGCTGTTGGTGCCTCAGGTGAGGGAAAAAGGCTGGTTTTAGGGGTGTCGGGTGGGGCTGCTCAGCCTTGCTGGGACCCAGCTGGGCTTGGGAGTGGCTGAGGAGATGGGAAGTGTTCCGGGGGGATTTTCTGGCTCGTTTTACTCCCGTTTCCCAGGTTGGTGGTACCAGCCCTGCTCCATGTGGGACTGCATCCCGTGGCATGTGCCCAGGGCATGACCGGGGTGTCTGACAGGGCTGAACAATCCTCTGCTGCAGTTACCACTCGCACTTCTTTTCCCCCTTTCCCAGACTCTCCGTTTCTCCAGGAGGAGCTGAAGCCCAGAAGTTGCCACCATGGATTTCCAGCACCGCCCGGGGGGTAAAACGGGCAGTGGGGGCGTCGCCTCAGCCTCTGAGAGCAACCGGGACCGGCGGGAGCGGCTGCGGCAGCTGGCCCTGGAGACCATCGACATCAACAAGGTGGGCATGGGGCCCTCCCACAGCCTGGGGCCCTCCCACAGCCCGGGGGGAAGGAGTGGAGAATCAAATTCATGGGATCATGGAGTGGTTTGGGTTGGAAAGAGTATTAAAGCTTATCCAGGGACGCCTTCTGCTATCCCAGGCTGCTCCAAGCCCCGTCCAGCCTGGCCTTGGGCACTGCCAGGGATCCAGGGGCAGCCACAGCTGCTCTGGGCACCCTGTGCCAGGGCCTCCCCACCCTCCAGGAAACAATTCCTTCCCAATATCCCATCTAAACCTACTCTTGGTCTATTTGAAGCCATTCTCTGTGTCCTGTCCCTCCATCCCTTGTCCCCAGTCCCTCTCCAGCTCCGTTGGAGCTCCTTTAGGCTCTGTGGTCACCCCAGAGCCTTCTCATCTTCAGGCTGAGGTGTGGATTGGGTTTAAATACTTCTGTTTCTGGGCACGTGGGGGTTGAAAAAGGGATATTTGGGACGCAGTGACGGGGAGGTGCCAGCTCTTGTGTATCCATCTATTTCCAGCCTGCTCTGGGCTGGTTTGTGTTGTGCTGTTTCCTGCTGCAGTTGAGAATTCTGTCACCAATGCACACAGCTGCTGTTGGTTCTCTATGCTTCCTTCTCCTAAAGCTCTCTTGTGCAGTTAATTTAAATTCTGAACTCAGCTACAGGATCCAAGGGTATCCTGAGCAGGAAGGGACCCCCAGGGATCATCAGTGCAGCCCCTGGCCCTGCACAGACACCCCAACAATGCCACCCTGGGCATCCCTGAGAGCGGTGTCCAAACGCTCCTGGAGCTCTGGCAGCCTCGGGGCCGGGACCATTCCCTGGGGAGCCTGGGCAGTGCCCAGCAGCCTCGGGGGGAAGAACTTTCCTCCAGTGCACGAGAACTCTCCAGTATTTTGGTTATTCTCTTCCTTTCCCAATGGATTTTGCTCATAACTTGTCAATGATTCTTTCCCCAGGACCCCTATTTTATGAAGAATCATCTGGGCTCCTACGAGTGCAAGCTTTGCCTGACGCTCCACAACAATGAGGTGAGGGGGACACCTGCCTGTCCTGATCCCAGCAGCAGGAATTTGGGAATAACAGTAGCTTTGGAACCTGGGCAGTGACTGCTGGGACATGAAGGGTGGTTAAACCCAACTGTGTGACAGCTCAGCAGCTGAGAGCAATCTGCACTTTTGGAGTGAGATTCCTCTGTGCTGAGGATTAAAACACCCTTGTCAGGGTGGGATACAATCTCCCTGTGACAGGAATCTTTCAGTCTTGCTTCATTTAACTTTCTTCTGCCTTGGTTTTTATTTCAGGGGAGTTACTTAGCACATACCCAGGGGAAGAAGCATCAGACCAATTTGTAAGTCATCCTCTACCCTAGCTTTATTCTTCATTGCTGAAGCACTTTAATGTGATGGTGGTGGGAATCTGTAACCCTTTAACTCCACTGCACTGTACTTGAGTGTTCTTCTACTGTGGCTCCTCGTGAGCAGCCTCCAGGAGAGACAGCCTGGATCTGCTCCAAAAATGGTGCTGAAAATCTCCATTTTAAGCTAAAGTTCAAATCCAGCTGTGGAATTTCTGAAGGACAAGGGAGAAAGAATTTGAAAAGCAAGTTATCTGAATCTAGTTAGAAGGAACTCTGCCTGCCAGAGCTCCAGGAGTGTTTGGACAACAGTCTCAGGGATGCACAGGGTGTCAGGGCCAGGAGTTGGACCTTGTGGGTCCTTCCAGCTCAGGATATTCCAGGATTCTGTGATCTGGATTTGTCAGTACAGGTTGGGAGAAGTTTGTAAGTTTTATTTTAAGGAATCCAGTTTGCTTTGCTTTATCTCTGGGTTTGGGTTTGTCTTTTTTTTTTTAATTTTCATTTTGATTTCAAGAATTAAACTCTTCACAAATCCATTTGTGGAGTCTGGCTTTAAGGTCATGGTGGGGGTGGATCTGATGATTGAGTGACAGCCTTTAGCCAGGGGGAGGATGGACACAACTGGGGAAGAGAAATAGGATTTCCTGACATGATTTCTGTGAAACTCTGTGCTGAGGGATTCAAACTGCTCCTGGGTATCCTTCAGAAACAAGGGCAGGTAACCCTTAAATTCTGAAATTAATCCCCAGGGCCCGACGAGCTGCCAAGGAAGCCAAGGAAGCCCCTGCCCAGCCTGCCCCAGAGAAGGTCAAAGTGGAAGTGAAGAAATTTGTGAAAATTGGGCGCCCAGGCTACAAAGGTGAGCCAGGAGTGGCCAGGAGGTCCCTGATGGGCAGTGCCCGGCTGGGATGTGAATTATTCATTACTCTTTTTAGCAACTCTGCCCATGAATAAGATATGGGCTCTCTCCTGGAGTCCTTTTATTGTTGAAATTGCTCATGGAACATCTCTTTACTGCTGACAGGCGAGGGAGAACCACTTTAATAATAGATGGGAGTGTCTCAGGCTGCCAGGGAGATGATGGCATTTCATCTCTCCTCCTTCTCTTGTGCTGCAGCACCTTTCATTAATGCTGTAAATCACTCACTCCGTGCAGAACTCATGCTTTTTTTCTGAAATCCCATCATTTTGGCCTTCAGTACAAAATTTGGCTTTTTAATCTTGCCAGTGCTTTTCCCCACAGCAGCTGAACTTCAGTAGAGGAGAATCATGGAATAATTTAGGTTGGAAAATACCTTTCAGATCATCGAGTCCAAAAGTAAACTCAACACTGCCAAGGCCACCACTGAACCATGTCCCCAGGTGCCACATCCCACCTGTGTTATGAACACTTCAGGGATGGTGATTCCTGGGCAGCCCCTTCCAGTGCTTTACAGTCCTTTCTGTGAAGGAATTTTCCCAATATCCAACCTGAACCTGGCCCAGCCTGAGGCCGTTCCCTCTCCTCCTGTCCCTGTTCCCTGGGAGCAGAGCCCGACCCCCCCCGGCTGCCCCCTCCTGTCAGGGACTTGTGCAGAGCCACAAGGTCCCCCCTGAGCCTCCTTTTCTCCAGGCTGAGCCCCTTTCCCAGCTCCCTCAGCTGCTCCTGTTGCTCCAGACCCTTCCTAGCTCTGTTCCCTTCTCTGGACATGTTCCAGTCCTTCCAGGTCTTTGTTGAAGTGAGGGCCCCAAACCTGCCCACAGCAGTGACACAATCCCAGACTGGTCTGGGTGGGAAGGGACCTCAAAGCCCATCCAGTGCCACCCCTGCCATGGCAGGGACACCTCCCACTGTCCCAGGCTGCTCCAAGCCCCAAGGTCCAGCCTGGCCTTGGACACTGCCAGGGATCCAGGGGCAGCCACAGCTGCTCTGGGCACCCTGTGCCAGGGCCTCCCCACCCTCCCAGAAATAGCTTTGGTTAAAGACATTGTGACATTTTGTTTGCTAAATGGGAGAAAAATCTTGTAATATTTAGTTGTTGGAAACGTGGTGTGTTTCCCAGGGCAGATTAATGCTGCTCTCGCCCTGCTGGGGGATGTTCTCAGCTTTTTTTTCTTTTTTTTTTTTACAGTGACCAAACAGAGAGACCCAGAAACAGGCCAGCAGAGCCTTCTCTTCCAGGTAAGGGCAGGGTTAAAACTCTCCTTGTTGGGGTTATCCAGGTAAAAATGCTGCTAAGTGAGCAGTTCTTTGCAGGACCCATGAAATCAATAATAATAAAGAGGCCATACCCTTCCTAGTGTTTTCAGCTGATGATATTGAGCAGATCCCTGAGCTCAGTTGTCAGACTGTGTAGTGAGAGAGAAATGTGTAGTATGAGGTGGAGTGAGGTGATGCCAGAATCATAGGATAGTTTGGGCTGGAAGGGACCTTAAAAATTACCTATTTCCAACCCCCTGTGATGGGCAGGGACACCTTCCCTGACACCAAGTTGCCCTAACCTGGCCTTGGACACTTCCAGGGATGGAGCAGCCACAGCTGCTCTGGGCACCCTGTGCCAGGCCCTCCCCACCCTCACAGGGAAGAATTCTTTCCCAATATCTCCCCTGGACTTCACCTCTTTCAGTTTGGGATCTTTAAGGTCCCTCCCAACCCAAACCATTGTGAGATTCTCAGCCCTTTCCTCCCATGTTTGTTTGCTTTGTGCTGGGAGCTGCTCTGGGTGTGCTCCACATGGGGGAACGTGTTTGGAGCAGAGGTGAGAGTGCAGAGGGGGGGTTGTTAATGCTGCCCTGCCCCCCCAGATCGATTACCCCGAGATAGCTGAGAGCATCATGCCCCGGCACCGCTTCATGTCGGCCTACGAGCAGCGCATCGAGCCCCCGGACCGGCGCTGGCAGTACCTGCTGATGGCAGCAGAGCCCTACGAGACCATCGCCTTCAAGGTGAGGCCTGGGGAGCACCTGCGAGGGGAAACCTGCGAGGGGAAACCTGGGAGGGGAAACCTGGGAGAGTTCCCTTCCTGCCTTTTGCAGGTCAAGGGAGGGGATTGTCCTGCCCAGCTCTGCAGTGGGGCAGCCTCACCATCGGTGTTGTGTGTGGTCACTGCAGTGTAAGAAAGGTCCTGAGCCATCAGTGAGTGTGGAAAGAAGGGCAAGGAAGGTGGGGAAGGGCCCGAGGGGAAGGGTCTGAGGAGCGGCTGAGGGCACTTGGCTCCTTCAGCTGCAGCAGAGGAGGCTGAGGGGAGGCTCCTCGGGGGCTGCAGCTCCTCCCGAGGGGAGGCGGAGGGGCAGGGGCTGAGCTCTGCTCTGGGACAGGGACAGGAGCCCAGGGAAGGGCTGGAGCTGTGTCAGGGCTTGGGATGGAGCTCAGGGAAAGGTTCTTGCCCCCGAGGCTGCTGGGCACTGCCCAGGCTCCCCAGGGAATGGTCCCGGCCCCGAGGCTGCCAGAGCTCCAGAAGCGTTTGGACACCGCTCTCAGGGATGCCCAGGGTGGCACTGTTGGGGTGTCTGTGCAGGGCCAGGGGCTGCACTGAGGATCCCTGTGGGGCCCTTCCAGCTCGGGATATTCTGGGATTAATTCCCAGTGAGCCCTCTGATGTCTGTTCTAACCCTCAGTGGTTAATGGAGTGGGAAGAGGGGTCAGGAAGACATGGCTGGAAGTCATTAAACCCCACTGAGGTTTGGTGGAGTTTTCTGGCATGAAAACCAGACTGTGCTGAGCTCTGGGGAGCTGTGAATTCCCAGTGTCTGGCACAAACAGGAGCCTCCTGGGCTTTGCTCCTCAGCCTCTGTGCAGATGTTCAGGGAGGGATTTTTGCTGCTTGTCCTTGACTGATAGGGAAGTAACTTAATTCTTTCCTGCCCCCACCTCTGTCTAATAACAACCCTGCAAGGCCTGGAATAACTGCTTATCTCACAGACTCTGGGGCTAAAAAGGGCCTTTGAGCTAATCTGGTCCTCTAAGAATAGCTCTCTGTGTTCTCTTTTGGGGCAGGTGCCAAGCAGAGAAATTGATAAAGCAGAGGGAAAGTTTTGGACTCACTGGAACAGAGAAACCAAACAGGTAACTGAGGTTTTGTAATGTCTGTCCTTAAAGGTTGAGGAGAGCAGAGCAACTTGAGACAGTGACAGCAGTTCTGTCCTGCTGCCTCTGATGTTCAAATCTCCATTCCCTCAATGCACCTGTGCAGTGAGAGCTCCTGACAGAGCCTCCTCTGTGGGATCTTTGAGAGAATTAAATTTCTGGCAGCAGCAGCAGGATGGGGCATAAATATCCAGAGAAAAGGAGGCTCGGGGGGACCTTCTTGCTCTTACAACTCCCTGACAGGAGGGTGCAGTCAGGTGGGGGTCAGGCTCTGCTCCCAGGGAACAGGAGAAAAGACCAGAGGGAACAGCCTCAAGCTGTGCCAGGGGAGGTTTGGATTGGATATTGGGAAAATTCCTTCACTGAAAGCATTGTCAGGCATTGGGAGGGGCTGCCCAGGGCAGGGGTGGAGTCCCCATCCCTGGAAGTGCTCAAAAACAAGTGGATGTGGCACCTGGGGACATGGTTTAGTGGTGAACGTGATGATGTTGCTGGACTGGTGGTTGGACTTGATGATTTTAGGGTTAGGGTTAGGTTTGACTTTTCCCACCCTGATGATTCCCTGATAAATGTGCAGCACCCTGTCCTCTCCGTGGCTCTGTGTTCCCTGCACACACCTGGCTGAGGGAGCCTGGGGCTGGGGGTGCTCCCCTGCATCCTGTGAGAGCAGGGGACAGTGCCTGGGGGGGTTCCCACCCCCTGACAGGAACCTCAGTGCTCAGAGCCCAGAGGAGTTCAAATTTGGGCAAGACTGGCACCAGTCATGGATGCTGCCAGGGCAGGGACATCTGAGGGGAACAGGAGGGGCCTGAGCTGTGCCCTGGGGCAGAGAGCAGCTCCTGTGTGCTGGCAGAGCTGTCACCAGGCTGCTGGGCACTGCCCAGGCTCCCCAGGGAATGGTCCCGGCCCCGAGGCTGCCAGAGCTGCAGGAGCTCCCAGGGATGCCCAGGGTGGGATTGTTGGGGTGTCTGTGCAGGGCTGCACTGATGATCCCTGTGGGTCCCCTCCAGCTCAGGATATTCCAGGATTCTGTGAATCTCTGATTAATTGTTCCCTTTTCTCTGCTTTCCTCCCATTCCCAGTTCTTCCTTCAATTCCACTTCAAGATGGAGAAGCCCCCGGCCCCCCCAAACCTCCCCCCGGGGCCCCCGACCGTCAAGCGGCCGCCGCCCCCTCCCCTGATGAACGGGCTGCCCCCCCGGCCCCCCCTGCCCGACTCCATGCCCCCCCCTCCCCCCGGGGGCATGGCTCTGCCCCCCATGCCCCCCACCGGGCCGGTGCCACCCCCGCCAGTGCCCCCCCAGCTGCCCCCAGCGCCCGGGGTGCCTCCCCCTGCCCCCCTGCCCCCCATGATGCGGCCGCCGCTCCCCACAGAGGGCCCGGGCACCATCCCCCCTCCCCCGCCCTCCAACTGAAGCCCCTCCTGGGCTCCATCCCGTGGGATTTGTGTCTTTTTAACTGCAGCTCCCCCCCGATTCAGGAACAGTTCCTTTTTCTATGGCTGGAGATGTGACTGAATTCTGTAGGTTCATTAAAAGGTTTTCAATTTTCGTTTCCCTCTGGTTTCCTGTGCTGCCGTGGGTTCTCTTTCTGTACCCCTCAGATAGAGGAGACATTCCCAGGCTGGTTATGTTTTGGAAATTCTCCAAAGAGGAGGATTGGGAATCTCAAGGCACCCCCCATCCTCACTGGTTATCTCCTATCAGCTGTCTTGGCCTGAGGTATCCCCCTCAGGCTGCCTGAGGAGTGTCCCATTAATTAACCCCCATTAATTACCCCCCATTAATCAGTTTTGATTCAACCAAACCCCTTCATCTCTGTTCATTCACTGAGCAGGGACATGGAAAGGCTCCTGTTACTGGTACTAAATCTTAGTTTATTATTATAATTCATTAAGTGTCTGTACCATGGTGTAGCACCTGCTGTCACATGATTTTATTGTGTCCTCCTCCCACTGCCAGCTCTGTCTGGGCAAGTTTTTAGTTCTCTGTGGGTTTATTTATCCTGAATGTTTCCTTCCAACCATCACTTGGTTCCCATAAAAAAGCAGCAGCAGTTCTGCCATTTCTCTGGCATTTCCCAGCTTCCTGTCCCTGAACTGGGGGGTCGGGGGGGATCCTGGGGGGCTCAGTGGGTGAGGGCATGGCCAGGCCTGGGGTTCCTGACCAGTCCTGGTTGGTTGAGGGGCCACAGGAGCCCTGCAGCTGCACCCCCTTGATGGGGGAATCAAAGCCTTCATCTCTGCTGCTGAGCTGAGTCAGTCACAGAATCCCAGAATCCCAGACTGGTTTGGTTGGGAAGGACTTTAAATCCCATCCCATCCCACCCCTGCCATGGGCAGGGACACCTCCCACTGTCCCAGGCTGCTCCAAGCCGTGTCCAGCCTGGCCTTGGGCACTGCCAGGGATCCAGGGGCAGCCACAGCTGCTCTGGGCACCCTGTGCCAGGGCCTGCCCACCCTCCCAGGGAACAATTCCTTCCCAATATCCCATCCAGCCCTGCCCCCTGGCAGTGGGAAGCCATTCCCTGTGTCCTGTCCCTCCATCCCTTGTCCCCAGTCCCTCTGCAGCTCTCCTGGAGCCCCTTTAGGCCCTGCCAGGGGCTCTGAGGTCTCCCTGGAGCCTTCTCCTCTCCAGGTGAGCACCCCCAGCTCTCCCAGCCTGGCTCCAGGGGGGCTCCAGCCCTGGGAGCAGCTCCTGTAGAAGTGACCTCGGGCTCCTCCAGCCCTCGCTGTGGTGTCCTGTCCTGCTCCAGTTTGGATGCTCTGTTCCTCACAATCCTGAGCTCCAGACTGCAAAGACTTGGAAAGTGAAGGGTCTTCCCCTCCAGACAAGGGTCTGGAACTTTTTTGTCGGGACATTTCCCCTTGCCAAAAAAAAGTGATCCCTTGGGTGGGGGCAGGTTTCCAGGATGGATTAGGCAGGTGCCACTGGGAATTCCAGCTGTTCTGGTGAGTCCTGGCACCTGATGGAGGGAAAAGTCCTTACAATAGGTGTGTGTGAGACTTTCTAAGGAGGTCCTGAGCATTCAAAGTCCTCAGGCTGCTGCTGCCCGCCGTGACTGTCATTCCCAGGATGAAGCCCTTTTCCAGGGCAGCCTGTCTGAGCTGCAGGGTGTGACGGGAAGGTTTTCCAGCCTGGACAGGGAATGCTTTCCGTACATCCACTTATTTCAGCCTATTATCTGCCCCTGTCCCCCTCCTCCTGCTCTGGCTCGCTCTCCCCTCCCGGTGTTTCAGTGCTGGTGGGGTTGTACGTGCCAGTCCCCATGAAGATCCCATTCCAGCCACCCATCCTCCTTTAGAAAACATCCAGAGTCAAGGCCGTGCATCCCTACGAGCGAGCGCAACAGCTTCGATTTTTGCACGTTTCCAAAACGAGCTCCAGACCCAAAAATAGAACAAAAAAAGTTTTTTTGCCACCTCCCTCGCTCCTCTGCAGCGCGACAGCCCCGGGGCTGCTCAGGGGAGGTGGTTGTGCCTCGGCCACTCAAGGCCAGCCGCGGTTAAAAGGGAGACGCCGTCCTCCCTCTTCCTGCCGAGGGCTTGGGATGCGAGAGCTGCTCCAGGCAAGAGCTGAGGTGGGACCATGAGCGCTCTCAGGGGGCTCCTGCTGTGCCTGGTGCTGCTGCTCCCGTCTGCAGCTCTGCCCAGGAAAGGGGAACGGGATTCCCCGACGGAGCCGAGCCTGCTGGAAGAGCCGGGGCTGGGAGCAGAGCGGAGAAAGGTGGGAAATGGAAGTTTACAGGAGACAGCCAGGTCCAGGAGGGCTGCTGCCACTCGCCTCTTCTCCAAGCCCGAGCCGGGAGCCAAATGCCTGCAGGGAATGGCTGAGGAGGGCGGCCCGGGCTGGTCCCGCTCCAGCCCGCAGCCCTGGCCCCTCGGAGGGCTGGAAGGGCCCGTGTGCAGGGTGAGGATGGAGCAGGACGGGGCCAGCCCGAGGCACCTGGAGGTGCTGGGTGTGCTCAGCCACTACGAGAGCGGCTTCATCAAACTGCTGAGGCGCCGCCGGAGCTGGGACGGGAACCTGCCGGGGACCTTCGGGCTGTGCCGGGCAGGGGAGGCGGGGGCCGCCCCCCATCCCCTGCAGAGGATCCACGAGCACCTGCTGGAGCCGGGGCTGGAGAGATTCCTCGTCCTGCACCTGGAGGAAGGTTGGTGGGAGAGCCCTGCAGGCTCCAAGGTGGAGCAGGGAGGGGAGGATGCAGGGCTCGGGGATTGCTGTTTGCTGGCCCTGAGTCAGAGATTTAAACACAGAATTAAATTTGGGGGGGTTGGGTTCCCTTTAAAATCAGTGAAGTGATGGAGTGAAATGTTTCTGGGCACGTTTTTAGGGAGGTTTAGCGGTGAGGATGGCAGTGGGCCTCTGCCACCTGTCCCTGCCTCGGACCAACTCCCAGGTGCCACATTCCAGCAGGGAATGCCCGGGGTGGGATTGTTGGGGTGTCTGTGCAGGGCCAGGGGTGGGACTGGTGATTCCTGAGGGTCCCTTCCAGCTTAGGACATTCCATGATCCTTGGTGGCTTCTGCTTTGCTCTCATGAACGTTTCTCAGTTTCTGCCTGAACACCGTGGGTTTGGATCCCATCCCAGCTCTGGGAAGAGAGGAGAGGGTCAGACCCAGCTGCTCCCACTGTGCCCTGAGCCCAGCACCTGCTGATCTCTCTCTCTGGGGGCTGTGGGGCAGCCCGGAGTCCTGAGCTGCTCCTGTAGCTTCAGCCTTATGGGAAAACCTCAACACAGTTCCCTCTCCCAGCCCGGGGTGATCCCGGTGGTGCTGGAGAGAGAGTAACGCCCTCCCATTTAATCCATAACAAGAGGGTCATGATTGCTTCTTTCTTCCTGAAATCTTCCTCCTCTCCTGGGATTTAGATTTTCAGCCGAACTCACCAGGGCTGGGCAGGGGAAGTGGCTCTTTCCCCGTGCAGTGGCCGCAATGTCCCCGAGCCCCTGGAGAACAGATTTCCATGGGATCTGTCCATGGGAATTTGGCAGCGCTGCTCTGGGGGGAGGCAGCTCCCTGCTCGCGGGGCGCAGGGTCTGTCCCGCTCTCCCTCTGCCTGGAGCCGGGGACGGGATTTGCTGCGTCCCTTCTCCCTGTCGGCTCCTGTCCCGGGTGCTCTGGTCCCTGCATGGGGGGCAGTGCTCGGCCCCAAGCCCCTTCCTCACCCCGCCGGGGGGGATTCACGGCCGTGTCTCCCCCGTTCCAGTGCAGTGGGGAGCGCAGGCCAAGCTGCGGTTCCAGCTGCTTTTCCAGGCGGACGTGGGCCGGGCGCTGGGAGAGCTGCAGGCGGCCGTGATGCTCTTCTACCTGGGCCGCCGGGAGGGCTCCGAGCACCCGCACGAGCTGCTGGTCACCGGCCCGGGGCTGGCGAGGGACCAGGTGGGTCCGGGGCTCCGGGCCTGGCTTGGGGCAGAGGGGTGGGAGGGGTGTCCCGGCTCTGCTGCCCAGCGCCTTTGTCATCCCCTCCCAGTCCCTTCAACAACCCTTCCCAGTGCCTTCGCTGTCCCCTCCCAATTCATTCATCGTTCCCCCCGGTCGCTTTGCTATCCCCACCCAACCCATTCACAATCCCCACCCAACCCATTCACAATCCGCTCCAGCCCCTTCGCCAACCCCTCCCAGTCCCTTTGCCGTCCCCTCCCAGCATCTCCGCCCCGTCTCCCGCTCCCGCCGTGCCTGAAGATGGAGCTCTTACCCTGTCCCAGCTCCCACAGGGCCGGAGGGGCTGCCCGGGGTACCCAGCCCGGTCTGGGGGTCCTGATCCCCCGCCTGCCCCCCGGGGGTTTCACTGGGTTCCCTGCACCCCGCGGCCCCCGGAGCAGCTCTGGGGCTGGGGGCGAAGCTCCCAGTGGCCCCCACCCTCCACGTCGCTGCTCCCTGGGCCACCGCGGGCTGGGTGACCCGGAGCCCGCAGGGACCACAGGGGGCTCACGTGAGTGCGTTCCCCGGGCTGTGTCACCCACGCCCTCGGGGCTTCTGTGCCTTCTGCCTCGGTGCAGAGGCTCTGCCTCTCCAGGGACACGCAGTACCTGGCCCTGGCAGCCGCCGCAGCCTCGGTCACCCGCAGCGCGGAGCGGCTCAGCTTCTCGGCTTCGCTGGCCGTCCACAGCGGCGCGGGAGGTAGGGACGGGGGCACCCTGGGCACAGCGGCATCGCTGCCCTCGTGTCCTCACTTGGGCTTTTGGGCTCCTCTCAGGCCCGCGAGGGGCGCTGGGGACGTGCAGGAGGCTCCAGAACAACATCCTCACCTCTCGTCGCCCCAGCAGGTGCCCCCCTGCCCCGCACGGAGGTGCAGCAGCTCCTGTTCGGCTCCGATGACAAATGTTTCACCCGGATGACCCCGGTGCTGCTGCTGCTGGCCAAGTCACGGCGGCAGGAGGAGGAAGAGGAGGAAGAGGAGGCTTTGGCCCCATCCTCCTACCTCTCTGCTGAGGGGGTGCTGGACACGGCTCCGTACCCACAGTTCAGGTCCGTGGCCGTCGCTGCAGGCGCGGGAAAACACAGGGGTGGGGGATGAGCTGGGACAGGGGCAGCCCCAGCTGTGGGACCATGGGTGTCTGTGGGGCACGGCTTGGTGGGACCCCCGGGGCACACGGGGTGACTCTCCCCACATTCTCCTTGTAGCCCACCCCAGGCCGGGACCGAGGAGCTGCCGACCACCACTGCCCCGAGCCAAGCCAACACTTCGTCCCCAGCGCCCGGTGGCAGTGCCCAGTTCCTGGCAATCCTGACCCGGTTCATCCGGCAGCTCCTGAGCTCCTCCAGCGAGCCGCCCCCCCAGCCCAGTGCCCACCACTGGCTGGACTTCCAGGCGATGGAGACCCTCCCTCACCAGCTGCTCAACCTGTCCGAGGAGGCGGCGCTGGAGCGGCTGGTGCAGTCCGAGGAGCCCTCGGTGCTGCTGTTCCCCCAGGACAGCGGCGCCGTGCTGGAGCAGCACCTGGGGGACTGGCAGCCGGAGGGCACCGTGCTGCAGCTGCTGATGGGCAAACTGCAGGTGGTCATCCACGAGCTCAGGGACATCCCGGCTTTCCAAGCCAACGCGGCGCTTTTCCAGCACCTCCTGACCTTCTGCTACTACCCGGCAGAGCCGGGGCAGGCCGAGGCGGCCGAGCGGGGCCCGGGCTCGCGGAAGCTGCGCACGCTGCTGCTGCTGAAGGCGCTGCAGTCGGTGCGGGCGCGCTGGCAGGAGCGCAGGAAGGTGCAGCGGCAGAACCGCAGCGCCCGGCACCAGGCGTACTGCCGGCTGCAGGAGCTCACCATCGACCTGCGCGACCGCCACTTCATCGTCATGCCCACCGTGTACGCGGCCAACAACTGCGAGGGGCCCTGCCGGCTGCCGCTGTCCACGCGCGTCCCCAGCTACTTCTCGCACACGGTGCTGCTGCTGGGCATGCAGGAGCGGGGCTCGCCGCTGCGCAGGGCTCCCTGCTGCGTGCCCGTGCGCTACTCGGACCAGCTCATCATCAGCCTCTCCCCGGACGGGCTGGAGATCCGCAAGTTCCCCAACATGGTGGCAGAGGAGTGCGGCTGCCGGTGAGGCTCCCGCCGCCCGCCCCGCCCCGGCCCCTCTCCCGGTTTGCCCTCCCGGCTCGGCTCCGGTGCTTCTGGCCGAGACGGGAGCGTGTCCTTTCCCCACGCTTTGGCTCGTTAGCGTCGCTCTGGTTCTGGGTTCATCTCTGCCTGTCCCTGGGGGCTGCTGCGCGTTCCACTGGGGATGTCCCCGCTCCCGCTGCTGAGGCTGCCCACGGCGGCTGCGGGCTCTGGCTCCGCGGGGCAGCCTGGGCTGGACACGGGCACGGTGAGGCCGTGGGGGAGGGCAGAGCTTGGCAGACCCAGGCAGGACTGTTCTTATTTATCCCTCCCTCTCTGCTCCTGTAGTGGCTGGGAAGGGCCGGTGCTGCTACCTCCAAGCCTTGCAGCATCCTCTGGCCGTTTCCCAGCCCACGGGACCCCTCTGGCCACAGGGCTCCGCCTGTGACAGCAGAGCTAGGGGCCAAATCCCCTCGCGGAGACCAACCTTGCCCTGGGGACGTCTCTGTGAGCCAGGGCCGTGAGGAGCCGCTGGCCGCGGCTCGGGGCTCCCGGCCAGGTCACATCTGCGTCACCCCGCGCTGACCCCGCTGCCGGGGCGAGGGGAGGAGGGAGGGAGCGATCCCGTTACAGCTCCTGGGCTGCTCACGCCATTAATGGGAGCGGGAGCAAACGGCTGCCAGAGCACCTGCTCCGCGTCCCCGCCGGCGTCAGCACGGGCCCGCCTGCCCGGATCATCTTCCAGCTGAGCCCGGCCCTCAGCCAGGGATCCGAACCCTCGGGAAGCAGCTCCTGGGCTTGTCCTGGCTACATCTCCTTGGCTTTTGCAGCGTCCCCACAGGGAGGCACGGCCGGAGGTTGGTACCCACCGGTCCCATCTCACAGCCCTCAGGATTAACCCTGAGTCCCTCGGGTTCGGGGGGCATGGAAAACACACACACACATAACCAGGGACAAAACACATAACCAGGGACAAGGACTTTTCTCGGTTTTCCTTTTTTTCTCTCTTTTTTTAAACATCCAGTTGAATACCTTATTAAAAATGAAAATAGTTTATTTTAACCACTGTTGATTTAGCAAATACTGAAACCTGCCGTGGGTCGGGGCTGTGAATGTCTCTGGCTGTGTGATACTGCTCTTGTGTTTCCTTCCTAAAAGCGACTCGGAGAAGGCGAAGCCCGCAGGGATCCCCGGGTGAAGGGCTCCAGCCCTGCTCTGTCACCAGCACGTTCTGTGCCACCCCACTGGGTTCGGTGAGGTCGGGGCTCTGTCCCTGCTGTCCCTCTGAGGTGGCTGCAGCCTGGTTCCATAACCCAGAATACTCTTCTCTCTTATTTGCTTTCAATAAAACCATTAACCCAAGAGCTGCACAGTCTGGACACAACTCTGTTCACTGGGATCCCTGGAACCACGAGTGGAGATGAACTGCAGAGGGATTTGGGGTGGGGATGGAGAAGTGACGAGGCCCAACGAAGCTCCTTCCATGAGTCCTTTCAGGTAGCCTTTGCGCATCTGATCCAGAGGGGCCCAAAGTCCCCGGGGAGGTTCGTGCCAGGCTCCTGGGCTGCTCTGCTGCGGCTCGGGGGTCCTGGGGTGCTGCCCGTGCCCGGGGATGTCTCTGGAGGGCAGGCAGGGGCGGGGGTCCCTCGCCGGGGGCAGTGGTGGGATGGGATCCCCCTGGATCCAGCGTCATCGAGCCCCGCCCCGCCCCGGCCTCAGTCGCGCCTCTTGCCCTCCCTGGCCCTGCCGTCCCTGCCCGGCGCCGGCTCCCAGGGCTTCCTGCCCTTCTGCTGCTTCCAGTCCCGCCTCGGGCTCTCCCGGCCGCCCTCAGCCCTGCCGGGACGGCCCTTCCACCCCTCCCGCCTGGACTCATCCCGCTCCCGCCGCCTCTCCTTCCTCTCCTTCCTCTCCCGGTCCCGCTTCTTCTGAGGTTGCTGCTCTGGTTCCCTGGGGGCCCTGGGGGCTCTGCCGGGTTTGTCCCCCGGTGTCCTGTCCTTGGCTCGTGCCTCCCTCCGGCTGCTCCGCTCTGCATGGACAGCACGGCCTTCCCGGGCTTTCTCCTTCTTCTCCTTCTTCTTCTTCTCCTCCTTCTCCTCCTCTTCCTCCTCCTCTTCCTCCTCCTCCTTTTCCTCTTTTCCTTCCTCCTTTTCTTCCTCCTCTTCCTCTTCCTCTTCCTCCTCCTCCTCCTCCTCCTTCTCCTTCTCCTTCTCCACCTTCTTCTGCTTCTCCTGGCTCTTCCCCTCCGTCACAGCCACTGGCACCTCGGGGACATCTGCAGGTTCTTCATCCTTGTCCTCATCCTCATCATTGTCCTCATCCTTGTCCCCATCCTTGTCCTCATCTTCATCCTTGTCCTCATCCTTGTCCTCATCCTTGTCCCCATCCTTGTCCTCATCCTCTGGTGTTGTGCGGCCAAACCACTTCTTGAAGATCCAGGGTTCCGCCTGTGGGGACAGAGGGGACCAGGAACTGAGGATGCAGCCCAGGGGACCGGGACCCCTCTCCATCCCTCCCCTGGGGACAAGATGCTCCCTGCCCCGGGAGGTGCCACCCTGACCCGTACCAGGTTGCTGTCAGCTTCGCTGTCATCGTCATCGTCGCCGTCTTCTTCATCACCATCATCCTCCACCGCGCTGCTCTCCGGCGGCGGCGGCGCAGGCGGGGCCGTCACCACCTCCTGGATCTCCTCCACCTTGGGGCTGATGACCTCTGGGAGGGGAGAGGGACAGGCCACCGTCAGCTGAGGATGAGGCAGTTTGGGTGGGATGTCCCAGGCAGGGGGTCCCAGGGCCACCCCACCCTGGGATGTGGCCCTGTCTCAGGCCGGACCCGGCGGACCGGGGAGGGACGGGAGCGTTGGACCCACCGGGAATGGGAGGGGGCGGAGGTTCCTGCCGGCCGCGGGCGATTCCCTCCTTGGAGCATGGCGCTGGAAGAGAGCAGGGGACGGGAGCCAGGAGGTGGCAGCACGGCCTGGCCGCCCCTTCCCGCTCCGTCCGGCTCCCGACTCACCTTGGAGCACCTGGAAGGTGACGCTGAGCAGGGCGACCACGGAGGCCACCAGGATGCACTTGTTGAGGGTGAGCCCTTCCCAGAGCAGCGGCTCCTCCGCAGGGTCCAGGCTGGGCGGCTCCACCTTGCTCTGCACAGGGAGGGTCCTGGGGACTGGGGCCCGCACGGAAAAATGTTACTGGGGGCAACTGGGAAGAGGCAAAGGGCTCTGAGCTGGGGGGTGGGAAGGGCTCTTAACATCCTCCTGCACAGCCCACTCAGGGCAGGGCCAGGGCCAGGAGCTGCTCCTGCCAGGTGTTTGCACCGCAGGAGTGGGGACGAGAGTGTCCCGGGGGCTGAGACCGAGGGGTTTGGGCCTTGGTGGCATTAGACTGCCCTTGGGATCAAGCTGAGAAAAGCTCTGCCCGTGCTCCCCCTCCAGCAGCAAATCTGGGCAGGGTGGAGAAGAGGAGGAGGAGCAAGTGGAGGATCTGGCAGGCGGCTGAGGAGCCCCATCTCCATCCCCATGTCGCTGATTTCACAGGGGACAGCTCCTCCTGTCACTGCTCCATGGCCAGACGGCGCCTCCCGGGCTGGCCGGAGACACGGGATTGTGCCTCTGCGGCCACCTGTGGCCAGGGTGGCCATTCTGGGGCAGGGAAGGGCTTTCCCACGCACCCACCTGCAGGCCCGGCAGCGCCGCCCTTGGCTCCCACCTTCTCCACCCGCTTCTTCTCCGCCGCTTTCCTGTCCCCGCCGAGCGGGGCTGGCTCTGGCATGTCCGGCTCCTGGCTCTGCCTCGGGCTCGTCCGGCCCCTGCTCGGAGACACCACGCCGGGGGCTCTGCTCCTCTATTCCCTGCGGGCAGGGCACAGAGCGTGGCCGGGGGCACAGGGACACGCTGCTCCGGGGGTCCCCGGGGTTGAGCCGGTGCTGCCCCAGCGGGAGGCACCGACCCGGCTCCTGCAGCGCCTGGGGCGTGTGGTCACCTCAACAGCCTCAAAACAGCTGCATTTTGGGCTATTTAAGCTGGATTTAGCCGCGAGTTAGCCCCGGCATACACGGAGGGGAAGGAGGGAGGGGCTGGCGGCCGAGGACCCCCAGGCTGTGCTTGAGGGATCCCCCCGGAGCAGCGCTCGGGGCTGGGTTGGGGCCGCAGCACCCGCCGAGGGCGGGGGGGATGTGCCGGGAGCGGAGGGAGCCGCGCTGGGCTCCGAGCTCGGAGCTGAGCGGGGCTTTGGGGGCCGGGCTGGGTGTCGGTCAGTGCCACCAGGGAGAGCTGCCCACCGGCACGGATCAGTGACAGCGACAGCTGGGGGACCTTGGGCTCCCCCGGGATGGACGTCCTGCAGCACTGCCGGGCGGAATGTCCCTGCGGGACAGCCCCGGCTCGGCCCTGACCCTCCCTGGCACAGGGATCCATCCCTGGCACCCCCTGCCCCGGCACAGGGATCCCCCGGGACCCCCTGCTCTGAACGGTGATCCATCCCCCTGGCACCCCCTGCTCCGGCACAGGGATCCATCCCTGGCACCCCCTGCCCCGGCACAGGCATCCCCCGGGACCCCCTGCCCCGGCACAGGGATCCATCCTCGGCACCCCCAGCCTGACCCTGGGCACTCACATGGGCTCCACCGCTGTCCCCGTGGCTGTCGCTGCTCACCGGAGCGTTGGCATCTGTCAGAGACAAGCACAGCGCGGCTCCTTAGGTGACAAATTTGGGGAGGTGGGAATCACCAGGGGCTGGGGGGTGCGGACCCCTCGGTGACAGCCCCAGCCTGCAGAGAGGGGGCTCCTGGCCGTGTCTGCCCCGTGGGTGTTGCTGGGTCACACCGTGGACAGAGAGAGGGGTCCGAAGTCAGACAAAAAGCCTCCCCAGGCATCGAGGGCTGCAGTGGGAGCTCTGGGAAGGTCTGGGACTCTGAGCCCCAAAATGTCACCAACCTGGATATCCCAGGGGTGTGGCAGCCAAAGGGACAGTGACCTCCCTGCCAAGGCCCATGGGGACACCAACAGCCCGGGGTGTGCTCAGACACCCTGGAAACACAAGGCTGGGCACTGGGAGGCCAAAGCCTGGACAGCAGGAGAAGTCCCAGCCACCATGGAGCAACCAGACCTCAGAAAGGAACTCAGGGGGACTGCAGAGCTCAGGGATGACTCCCAGGGCTTTTCCCAGCTGGGAATTGGGAGAGCAGACCGAGGGTCCCCAGGGCTCTGGCACAAGGAGGGGCTGGGGAGGGCGTTGGGCTCCTCGAGGTCCTGGGGGTTTCTCTGCCCTGGGGGTGGGAAGGCACCACAAGATCTCAACACCACTGGCCTCAGCCGTCTCGGCACCTCCAAGTCCTCAGGTGCCACATCCTGCCCAGACGGAAGAATTTTTGCCCCATTTGAGCCAGATTTAGTTTATTTCCCCACTGTGGAACACTGAGAAAAGATCCCAGTTCCCAGGATGAAACCTACGACTCAATGGTGGAAGCAGAACAGGCAAGTAAGAGGAAACCTTTTGGCTGTGGTCTGAAAGGCCTTTGCTTTCAAGAGGAAATAAAAAGAGTCTTTGGTTTGTCTAAGTGATGTAAGTCTGGTCCTTTCTCTGCTGGGAAGGGGCAGAGCTGCCCCGGGACTCTCCTGGTGGCTCTGGGGAGTTCCCAGACCCAGGGGAGGCTCAGAGGTGGAGAACTTTTCCTCGAAGGGTTTTCCCCCAGTGCTTGCCATGTTTTTGAGCTTCTCAGCTGTTCACCCTGGTTTTGGGCACAGATGGGCACCAGGAGGGTGGAGGAGGGCACGAGCCTCTATTCCTCTTCTCCCTGGCCACGATCCATGTTCCCATGGAGCTGGTGCCACCCAGGTGTCCCTCAATGCTCGAGGTCACCCCGTGAAGTGACACCAGCACAAAGAACCATCTCTGCCAGGCTGAGCTGCGCCCTGCAGAGCCTCACACACCCCGCCAGTGGCCACAGCTCACGGTGAGGACAAGGAACCTCTTCTCTTGTCCTTCCTTGGCCACCTCTGAGCTCTCCCTGCTCACCTGGACAGCCCTTTGGTGGCCTCAGGGCATCCCAAATCTTTCTCCAACACCTCGAGGGACCCTCACTAAATTGAGAGGGATCAAACACCCAAACTCCCCAGTCCTCAGCTGAGCCCAGTGCCCCGTCACAGGGTGCCAGGCTCTTTCCGTATCTCCATCCACTGGGCTTCACCCCGATGGAGGAGCCCAAACAGCCCCCAGACCCGGGGCAGACAGGTGTCCTTCCCTGCCATGTGCCCCAAAGGCATTAACTCAGTCCCAGAGCTGACCAGATCCATGTCCAGCTCCGTCCCCTCTGGGCAGGAGATGGGGCTCCATGCCCTGGCAGGAGGTGGATGCACTCCAGGGCTCTACAGCCCACGCAGGATCCTCGTCCCCAGCCGGGATGGGCCGTGTCACCTTCCAGCCTTCCTGGGCTGCTGATCCGAGCACGGCCGATGCCCAGGCCGAGGGCAGGGGTGGCCACAGTGCCAGGGATGGCCACCAAGGGCAGGGACACTTTGCCCACGGCAGGGCCGGTCACCCACAGCCCCCAGGTCGAGCTGCAGCCCTTGGCTCGCGCAGCCCCTGCCCAGGAGCCCTCCCAGCCATCCCTCCTGCCCGCCCATCCCGCTCCCCGGGACTCACGCCCCGCACGCCACATCCGCCCTTAAACGCTCAAAATCGCAGGCACTTAACAAATAATCAGCTCCGCTCTGCTGCCACCGAGACTTCTCCTGCACGGGCTCCCGAGGTCGCTTTCACCGCTGACTCACATCAAAGAAACTTCCAAAAATAGTCCCCTCGCCTGCCCCACTCTCGCTGTCACCCTCGCCCGGGGCTGAGCCCCGCGGCTCCCGATCCCTCGCGGCCAGAGGGAGCCGGGCTGTGCCCAGGGGCTGCTCGGGGGCTGCCCCGCATCAGGGGTTAAGAGCCACAGAAATTCGTACCTGGGGTCGGCCGCCGCCTCCTCCTCGGCTGCAGCCCCCGGGCGGTCCCGGCTCTGCCGGGTAAAGAACAGCAACAGCTGCCGAGGGGAGCCGGAGCAAAATAGCGCCCAATCACCGGGGCCTGAGCACCACAAAAGGCAGCTCAGCCCCGGCCCCGAGCGCAGGGGCTGCCCCGGGCACCGGGCACGGCTCTCAGGGGCACCTGCGGGGGGTTTGTCCCTCTGTGACACCGCCGGAGAGCACGGGGAGGGGACAAGGCTGCTGGACCCCAGCCCCGGCTGTCTGAGCCAGCTGTGGGAGGGAGGGATGGATGGATGGGTGGATGGATGGATGGGTGGATGGATGGATGGATGGATGGATGGGTGGATGGATGGGTGGGTGGATGGATGGATGGATGGAGGGATGGATGGATGGATGGGTGGATGGATGGGTGGATGGATGGATGGATGGAGGGATGGATGGATGGATGGATGGGTGGATGGATGGGTGGGTGGATGGATGGATGGATGGAGGGATGGAGGGATGGGTGGATGGATGGAGGGATGGAGGGATGGATGGATGGAGGGATGGATGGATGGGTGGATGGATGGAGGGATGGAGGGATGGAGGGATGGATGGATGGGTGGATGGATGGATGGATGGATGGAGACAGAGGGGTGGATGTGGGTGCTGGGGGTGCAGAGGTGGAGCAGAAATCTGCCAGGCACAGATAAGGAGAGAGGACGAGAAATCCCCCAGGGAGCAGCAGTGCTCAGACAACCCCAGGGAAAATCCCTTTTTGCCACTGTTGGGAGAGGTCTGTTGCCCTCTGACCCCTCTGATATCCCCGTTCCTGTCCCCAGGAGCCCTGTCACAGCCACAGGCACCTCCTGGGCAGGTGGGAGAGGGGATGTCCCATCCCACCCACTCCCAGGACATAGGGAGGAGATGAAGAATCCCATCTGGGGAGCTGCAAAGGACCCTCGGGCTCTGGTCCTGCCTGTGGGGGTTATCCCAGCTCAGCATGGGCAGGAACAGCCTCAGGCAGAGCTCCTGTGCCAGGGATGTGGTGCAGCAGTGACTGGGACCAGTCTGGCACATCTCTGGCACATCCAGCTTTGAAGACATTGCTCTTACGGAGAGGCTTTAGGCTCAAAAAACCCCAAGATCTCTGAAATTGTAAAACATTTCACACCTGCAATATTGACGTTTTACTTTAGCCAGATCCAAAGGAGGAATAAACCAGGCACTGCCTTCCCCAGGACTCCGGGTGAGGCTGGGTCCAGGTCCTGCTTGAGGAGCTCTCAGCACACGAGCTCGGGAGCAGCCTCTGCTCTCCAGGGCAGGGATTTCCCCTCGCTGGCAGGGACAGGGCTGAGCACACTGTGGGATGGACAGTGTGGAAGGTGGATGGATGGATGGAGGGACGGATGGAGGGATGGATGGATGGATGGATGGGTGGACGGACAGACGGACAGACGGATGGACGGACGGACAGACGGATGGATGGACAGACGGATGGATGGATGGATGGATGGATGGATGGATGGATGATGGATGGATGGATGGAGGAGGGATGGGGCTGCACACAGCCCCCACACCAGCCGGAGCAGTGGGCACACTCCCAGGGCAGTTTTCCTGTTTGTATCCGCACTCCAGCGGGGTCAGGGTTGTTAACTGGCTTTATAGTTTAACATTTGCTTTATAGGGAGACGATGAAAGCAGAAAATCCCTTTTCCTCCCAGTTAATCCCGTTCCCCATGCTGCTCCCAGGTTTGTTCCGTGCTCCTGCCTCCCGTGGGCGAGCTGATCCTTCCAGGAAAGATCCCAGGGGCTGAGCAGGCACCGTCTGCACCCGCAGAACTCCGGCAAACACCCTCCCCCTTCATCCTTCTGTGGAGCCATGGGATAGAGAGTTCTCCTCACCCTTCCCAGGACCTTTCAACACCCCATTCCCGCACCGGGGAGGGACCGGCAGCGTTTTTGCCTCCACACGTTTAGCTCGGAGCAGTTCCCCGTGGAGCTGCAAAGCCTCCACCTCCATTGCAAGGTTTATCCCGGGCAGACGGAGGAAAGAGATTCCCGGAGGCAAATTCTTTCCTAATCTCTTGAACCCCACCAAATCCCGGCTTCTTCCTTGCTCCGAGCCTGATAAAAGTGGCTCTAGGAAGGGGTGAGCTCAGGGAGGGGGAAACCCGATCCGGCTGGGAGAGAAGGCGGAGAGAGGCAGGTGGGAGAGCAGGGGAGGGCAGGGGAGCAGTGTCCAGGCTAAACGCTGACTCTGGCTTTGGCTGGATGGCACAGCCCCTCTTCCCTGGCTGCCCGGGCAGTCCACTTGCCTCTGCCCTCGTGAATCGTGGTCCGGCTGTGCTGCAGCATCCCCTCACTGCCATGGCAACGCTCACTTATCCTCCCACCAGGACATCATCTCCCTTCTCCCCGTTTTTAATAACTCGCAGTTAAAAGGCAATCAGAAAGGCATAAAATTAGTCACTGAGTATTTTCGGCACAGGTTGGTTCTGGGGATGAATTTTCCTTCACTCTGTGCAATTCCCTCTCTCCCCAGAGCTCCCAGCCCCTGCCCAGCTCTGTCCCCTCCTGCCACAGGTCTGAGGGGTGGCACATGCTCGAGCTGGCTCTCATGTGGCTTTCCCACTGCTCACCGGGCTAGCTGCAGGTTTTACCCCCGGATTTCATCCCTGGCTCCACCAGAACCTGCCTGACCACGTTTCCAAGGCTCGGGACTCCAAAACACTTCCCAGCCTTTGGAGCCTCTACCCTCCAACCCGGGCAGGGCTGGGCTCTTGGCCTGATTTTAGAGCGGGGAATTTGGCTGCTCCCTGCTCAGCCAAGTGCCCTGGGCACAGCACAGCTCTGTGGGTAAATCCCAGCTCCAGCCGTGTCAGCCCCATGCTGGCATTGTCCCCTGGGGGCCACTGGGGCTGCACAGGGCAGGTTCTCTGCTGCCAGCACCAAAGACCTGCTGGAGCTGTGCGTGGAGCTCACCCAGGAGCTGCACGGGCTTGTTGGAGGTGCTTGGTGTCTCCCAGCCCTCCACCCTTCCCTCAGATGTGGTTGGGGATGCAGGGCTGGTGGGAGAGAGGATCACAGAAACACCAAAATTCTCCAGGAAATGGGGTGAAGGAGCACCTTGATTCCTTGCATGACCCAAACCCCAAAGGCACAGGTGTCCCCACGGCAACCTGGCCCCAGCCCAGTGCTGACAGCAATATTCCACTGACCCCAAATTCCTCTTTCAGCTGGATCCAGCAGCTCTTCCCAGCCTGGGGGTTGTGCAATGGCTGTGCTGATGCACAGCTGCTGCCTCCTTCCCTAAGGAACCAGCACATACACCTGGAGATGATTCCTGCAGGAACCACAGAGCTTCCCAAGCACTGGGGTTATTAGGGAGCACTTGGGAGGTTTCAGGAAGGGAAGGGATGTCTCCTCTCCACCAGCTGTGCTGCTCCTGTCAGATCCCATCTGTCAGCACAGAGATTTCAGACGTGCCCAGCTGAGAGATCTCCTTGAGGAGGTGCAGACAGTGGAAGGCCTGGAGCAGTTTGAATGCTGGATGCTCCTGTGGCTCCACATCCCCAGGTGTGGGGCTGGAGGGAGCCAGCAGGAGATGGAGCAGCCTCTGCATGAGCTGATCCCCACAGCTGATACCAGGATGGGCTCCACGTGCCAGGGAGGGCTGATTGCAGATTCTGGGCCTGGAAAGCTTCTGATGCCAGTTCTGATGGAGAACCCAGACCTGGGCACTTCCTTGTAGCGTCAGGGATTTGGTTAAGCTGGAAAACAGTGCCAAGGGGATCTTCTGTCTCCTCTCCTGGGTTTGAGATGGTGTGGAACTGGTGAGGGAGCTCTGTGGGCTGGTACTACCCTGGTTTAATGAACCACAGCTCGGAGCATCCATGGGAAAAGAGGAAACGGCTCAGGCTGCTCCAGGGGAGGGTCAGGTTGGACATCAGGAGGAATTTCTTCATGAAAAGGGTGGTCAGACATAGGAAGGGGCTGCCCAGGGAGGTGGTGGAGTCACCAATGAACAACTGGAGGGGACACTCAGTGCTCTGGGCTGGTGCCAAGGCGGGGTTTGGGCACAGGTTGGACTTGATGGTCTCAGAGGGCTTTTCCAACCTAAATGAGTCTGGGATTCTGGGAT
This sequence comes from Monarcha castaneiventris obscurior, assembly GCA_026261815.1. Taxonomy (NCBI): domain Eukaryota; kingdom Metazoa; phylum Chordata; class Aves; order Passeriformes; family Monarchidae; genus Monarcha; species Monarcha castaneiventris. The sequence continues at coordinate 866,439 of JAMPIT010000892.1, forward strand.
CTTGGAGGATCTTCTTCTTCCTCTTACCCTTTTAGCCTGGTGGGAATGCAAGCCAGAAGAGTGGTGGCTCTTTGTTTAAAGGGAAGGGGCCCAGGCAGGGAGGACACCCCACCACAGGGCTTTGGGGACTGATGCTGCAGACCAAGCACCAGCTTAACAGATTCCTCCAGCTGAGCACGGAAAAGGGGATCACACCTGTTAGAAAAGCTCTCCCCTGTCCCCTCTGGCTTCCCAGCCCCAAGCTGGAGCCATCCATTATCCATGCATGCATCCCTCCATCCCTCCATCCATCCATCCATCATCCATCCATCCATCCACCATCCATCCATCCATCCATCATCCATCCCCCAATCCATGATCCATCCATCCATCCATCCATGATCCATCCATCCATCCATCCATGATCCATCCATCCATCCATCCATCCACCATTCATCCATCCATCATCCAACCCCCAATCCATGATCCATCCATCCATCCATCCATCCATCCATCCATCCATCCATCCATCCATCCATCCATCCATCCATCCATCCATCCATCCATCCACGGAGCAGTGCTGCTGCACACACCCACCCCTGGCAGCAGTGTCCTGGTCACCTTCTGGGTTGGGGCTGTCTCACAATCCCCTGATGGAGGAATAGTGCTTGTTGCCCTGGTTTTTGCAGTGTTCTATGTTTTTACTTTCTGTAGTAGAATTTCTCATGCATTTTCTATAAACATAGTCCTTGTTTTGTAACCGGCCTAGATTGTTTTTGAACTTCTGGATTGTCCTTTCTCCTAAGGTGGAGAAAGATGATTGACTGTGTTCCTATCCTGTAGAATTGCAGAGGCGTTAACCTCATCTACCAATGTACGGTTGTTTTAAGAAAGATATAAAAATGAGAGAATAAAGAAGGGCAGGGCTTTTGGGCTCTCTCTTGCGTTCTGGCCCTTGCCTTGCTTGGTGGTCCTGACCTGCTGCTTGAGTCTGCGTGCTCCTTTCGTGTCCGACAGTGCGACACGTGCTGGGGATAGGCTTGGCAGAGCTGAGCAGGACAAGGAGCAGACAAGGTCCTGCTCCAAGGTCCTGGTCCCTGCAGGTCACTGTGGTCCAGTTAAGGACCTCAGTCTCAGGACTGGCTGGAGCTTGGGCCACCCCAGCACAGTGACAAGATCAGGCTGGCAGGGACACAAAACACACATGGAACACCTTTGTCACTGGTCAGGAGCTGTGGATGTGCTGTAGGATGAAATGGGCTTGGCAGGGCTCTGTGAAGAGCAGGACAGGCAACAGAGAGGGACATTGTGCTGTGACATCGAGCTGTGACATTGTGCTGTGACATCTTTGCTATGACATCACACTGACATCACACTGTGGCATCGCGCTGTGACATCGTGCTGTGACATCCGTGTCTGAGCCTGAGCACAGCACAGGATCCTGCCCTGGAGATGGCTCCAGGATCTCCTGCAACTCGTGGATGTCACTGGGACCACACAGGGGTGAGGGACACCCCCAAGCCACCAGCCAGGGCAGAACACTGCAGTGACAGTGGAGGGAGAGCCTTCCATGGGCTCATCCCACCACCCCCTGCAATGATCCACAGGTATCCAGAGCAGCTCCACATTAAAGCCACTCTGCCCACCCACGGATCCACGTGTGCCCTAAAAACTCCAATTCACAAATCTCAGAGGTTTTCGCTCCTTTTCCCTGGCAGAAGGAGCTCATTCAGGTCAGGGGAACGAAGATCCAGATCCTGTTAAATCCTACTTTTAGCCTCTGCTCCTTTCTGTAACTGTTCCATGATCCCTTTCCTCCCAGCCCAGCACCACTCAGGGCTGATCGTCGCCCTCTTTGAAGATTTACAGCTGTTTGTCACTCCCAGGAGAACATGACTCTGCTCGGACATGGCATTTCAAAGGAATTATCCTTGGAAGTACCATTTGGGATTGGGAAAGTGGCCACGATGTTTGTCCCACCAAGGGCTGGGGGCTGTGGCACCCTCGGTCTGAAACAGCTGTGACAGGGGAAACTGAGGCAAAAGAAGATTTAGGGGAAGCGAAGCTTTGGGTGGAACAGCCTGGGAATATTTAACACCCCAGTGATCACAAATTCTCCCCTTTTTAGGCTTTCCTGAGGGATGGAGCATTGGTGCATTTATCCAGAGAGGTTCTGGCACTGGGAGCTGCAGATCCCAACCTGTTCCTCCCTTCCCAAATCATTCCCAGCGAAGGAGCCGCTTCCCTCTGCTCCAAACAGGCACCTGCAAACAACCCAGGGCACCGGGAATGAGAGGGCTCTGCCTCCTGTGGGAATGAGGAGCTGTTCCTCAGCTCCTCCCAAAAAGCCCCCCCGGCCTCTTTGGGATGATGGCACCCACTGGAGAGCAGGTCCTGGTGGATTTAACACCTTTCCCAGGGCTCCAGGTTGGTCCCACAGGACAGAAGCAACAAATCCATGTCCAGAGAAACATCCCTGTGCCATGGGGATGCTCCCAGACTTGGCAGCTGTGCCGGGAGCTGCTGGGCTGTGGGACATGGGGAGGGAGGAGATGTTCCAGGCAGGCTTCAGGTCTTAAAAGGGTCATAAAAGTACAAAATCCACCACAAAGTACAGCAGAAAGTCCTGCAGGGACAGCAAAAAGAGCAGGAACTTCCTACCCATGCCCAAACCTCGGCTGGGGTTTCCCAGTTTCTTCGTGCTTCCCTCCCTGTTCCCCATTTCTCTCCCTGTTATCAGACCAGAAATTCCCCAATCAAAACTTAGCAGACTCCAGAAACCAAGGGTAGAGATTTTATCCTGCCAGGCCCATCTGCTCTCCCTTCCCTGCCTCACACCACAGATTTCTCAGTTCCTTTGGGACAGTCCAGGAAGGCTGGAGGGGTTTGGGTTCCATCCTTGTCCCTGTGCCAAGGCCAGGACTGTGCTCTGGTGCTCTTTGTCCCTCTAAGCCACTTGCTGGGGTCCTCATGGAGGGGTTTTGTCATCTCCCTGAGGTCTAGAAACTGATGACGACTTTCCTTCTCCAAAGCTGTAGCTGGTGTCCAAACTGCCCTGAGCTACAGCAGGACAGGAAGGGCTGGGACCTGGGGATGAGGTTTTTGAGTGAAGACCCTTCTGCTCCAGCCTTCCCTCTTCTTCCTTTCACACAGCAATGCCAAATGCAATATATTGTGTAATAGGAACAAGCAAGAACCAAACCAGCAAGGACTCCAAGCAGCAGGAAACTCCCTTTCCAAAGCCACATTCTTAATGAATCAGTTTTCTTCCATTTTTGCTCACCACCCTTGACCCACCCTGCAGACCAGGCTTTGTCCAGTGCAACAAGGAGACGTCAAACCTCAGGATCTTGAATGTTTTCCAGTTCTTTCCCAATATGTCCCTGCTGGACATCTGTTCCTAAGACATGTCCTGCTCAAACAACAAGATTTGTGTTTAAAATAAAGCTTGAGCCTCCCCAAGGCATCACCAACCTGCAGGAAAGCCAGGGTGAGACTGGAAGGGAAGGGAGAGATAGACAGAGGTTGATCCCTCCTTGCCATAACCCTGGACCCTGGACTGCCATCAGCCTGGCCCTGGAAGGCAGGACCCAGCTCCAGCACACCGGAGCCAGCGTGGTTTGGGCTGCAGCAGCAGCCAAGCAATGAAATCTCCCCTCCAGGCTGGAGCACAAACACAAAGCTTTGGGAGAGCTGGGCAGGGCCCATCCGGGTGGCACCAGGAGCAGGGATGTGGCTGATGGCACCGGACACCCTGAACACCCCCAGCTGCCAGGGCTGTGCTCAGTCCCAAACGCTGCATTGGTGCCAGATCCACCCGAGGCAGCTCTGCTGAGCCAGGGACTCAAGGGTTTGGGCGGGGAGGGACCTCAAAGCCCATCCAGTGCCACCCCTGCCATGGCAGGGACACCTCCCATTGTCCCAGGCTGCTCCAAGCCCCAGTGTCCAACCTGGACTTGGGCACTGCCAGGGATCCAGGGGCAGCCACAGCTGCTCTGGGCACCCTGTGCCAGGGCCTGCCCACCCTCCCAGGGAACAATTCCTTCCCAATATCCCATCCAGCCCTGCCCCCTGGCAGTGGGAAGCCATTCCCTGTGTCCTGTCCCTCCATCCCTTGTCCCCAGTCCCTCTCCAGCTCTCCTGGAGCCCTTTTTGGGCACCGAAAGGGGATCTGAGGTCTCCCTGGATCCTTCCCTTCTCCAGGTGAGCACCCCCAGCTCTCGATGCGGTTACAGGAGATTTAGAAGGAAATCACAGAGCTCACAGGCATCCAAAAGTCCCAGCTTTAGGACTGCTCCTCCTCCTCAGCTCCCTGCCAGCACCAGGAGAAAGCAAATGTCCTGGAAAAGCCAGGCTACATCCACCAACTTGTTGTGATTAATACAAAATTAGCTGGAGTCTTTCACTGACTGCCAGAGAAGAGGATTCAGGAGTGAACCTTGAGTGGCTCTGCCCACCTGGCTGGGGCAAGGTGATCCAAGAGATTTGGACAAGGGATCCACCCAGGCGGCTCCTGAGTTCAGGAATCATCCAGCCTGGACCTCTGTCCTGGTTTTCTCACCAGCACCACATGGTGATGTGAGTTCTGAGCTTTCTCTTTCCCCTCCTGACCAAACACCCTCATTCCCACTCCGCTCTCAGCTGCCTGTGCTGGATTTTGGGCAGGGCTGAGATCACGCCTTCGATCACAGAGTTCACCGCAGACTGAAGTGGTTCCCATGATCCGCTACGACACCAGTCTGGTATTTGCTGGCAAAAAGGCACAAAGGAATGAAATGTGCCCCAGGATGGGGCAGGAAGGTGCAGAGACATGCAGGGGAAGGGCAGCGTGCCCAGGAGCCGAGGCAGGAGCCTGCAGGCTCTGGTGGGAACAATCCTGAAAGTGTTGATGGAATTATTAAAACACAGCAAACACGGGTGGAGGAGTGGGCAGAAGAGCAGGAGAGGAGCTGCTGCCCAGGCTTCTCCCAGCAGAAAGGTGCCCAGTGTCCCTGCAGGCCAGGATCTGTCCCTGAGAGTACCCTCACATCCCTGGGGAGCCCAACTGGGAGAGCTGGGGGTGCTCACCTGGAGAGGAGAAGGCTCCAAGGAGAGCTCCGAGCCCCTTGCAGGGCCTAAAGGGGCTCCAGGAGAGCTGCAGACGGACTGGGGACAAGGGATGGAGGGACAGGACACAGGGAATGGCTTCCCACTGCCAGAGGGCAGGGCTGGATGGGATATTGGGAAGGAATTGTTCCCTGGGAGGCTCTGGCGCAGGGTGCCCAGAGCAGCTGTGGCTGGCCCTGGATCCCTGGCAGTGCCCAAGGCCAGGCTGGATGGGGCTTGGAGCAGCCTGGGACAGTGGGAGGTGTCCCTGCCATGGCAGGGGATGGAATGGGATGGGATTTATTGTCCCTTCCAGCCCAAAACATTTTGGTTCCCATGATCTCCTGTCTTGGGATTCCTCAAGTGACCAATGAAGATTCCATGACTCCGTAGATGCCAATGAGAGGAGCAAGGACCTGGATCCAGCTGTAGGCCCCATCCTGGGAAGGAAACGGGGGCAGAGCAGTTGGAGGGGGTTTGGCAGGGCCGTGGCAGGAGCTCTGTGTCCTCTCCCAGCCCCACTTTGGCTCAGCTGCCCTCGAGTGGCGCCTCTGGGCTCCACTGAAGCTCTTTAAGGGACATTAAGGGACATCAAGTTTCCAACAGAGCTCCAAGAGCAATGTTTGAGCACCACTCCCCACATTTCCCCCATTCCCTCCTCCTCTCCCCACCTGTGCCCAGCCTGCCTCAGCTGGGGGGGACCAAACCAAAGCCAGCTGAGCCCTTTTGGTGTTTTCTTTGACTGTTTCACTGAAATATCCACCACAGCCTGAAAGAATTCGCTCCTCGAGTCCCGAGCCAGGCCTCAAATGAGCCACTGAAAACCACGAGGGATTTTTTCCATAAGAAACGCTGCAGGAGTCTTGGGCACCAGCATCCCCCAAACCCAAACACTACATCTGCCAGGCCCAGGGAGGAGCCAGGTCCTGCAGGGCACGGTCCCTAAAACAGCCTCGGGTCCCTGCAGGGCTGCAGGTGGTTTCCTGTTCTAGATAGCCAAGGATTTCAACAGCCAAAGCGAGGGGAGGAGAAGACACCTCCCCTCCCACCACCTCTGCCCTGCTGAGAAGTGGGACATGGGACCTCTCCATCCCCACCAGCCCCTTGTGGTGGTGGTGGATCCCACACAGCACCTAAGCCAGGGAGGGACACCCATCTCCAACAACCTGTGGCTTATCCCCACCCTCCACAAGGCCGGGAAGGTGCTGTAGGAATTCGGGGGGGGGGAGGGGCAATTCCCCCTTTTCACACTCACAGAATCCATCCCCAGCTGGGGCACAAACCCCCCCAGATTTCTGGGATCTGCGCCACTGGAATCTTCTGCCCTACAGCAACCAGAGAACCACGGAATCATTAAGGTGGGAAAAGGTTTTTAAGATCAAGTCCAACCATCAACTCGCCACCATGGTCACCACCAAGCCACCCAAGTGCCACATCCAGGCGTTTTTGGAACACTCCCAGACAGACACTGTGCTGATGAGAAGAGAATGAGGAAGAGACCTGGAGAATGAGGAAGAAACCCGGATAAAGCAGTGCCAGAATCCTACTGGGAGTGTTTTGCTCCTGCACTGGGAGGTGAATGATCTCACCAGAGAAGCATCAAAGCCTCTCTGCAGGTGAATGAGCGGCAGAGCCAGGCTGGGAACCCAGGACGCGCTGGGACAGGCCGTGGCACAAGGAAGAGCCGGGATTTTGGCCGCCCTGAGCTGCCCCGTGGGAATTCCTTTTAAACTCAGCCTGGGGAGGAGCCTGGGTGAGTAATTGCTCCGTGGCAGGTCCAAGAAGTGAAGAATATTCCAAGAATAAAGGTTAAAAGCCTGGAGATTCCAGTGAAAGGCGCTCTATAAATAGGATGAAGTAGGCAGAGCAGTGGGAATAACAGGCGGAAAAACTGGATGTGGGAAAGGGCTGGGAAGGATCTGACACCCACGGTGGGATTGGACATGGGGCTGGCTCTGCAGAACACACCTTTTACACGTGTTAACATTCGGGGTTTTATCAAAAACCAACTTCTGGGCACCCCTCAGAGGGCATCTTGTGCTTGTCCAGAGCTGCCTGGGACCACCCTGCCCCAGCAATATGGGATTTGTCCCTGGACCTTGTGGCTGGAACAAGGCAGCAGCAGGACAAGGAGGTGAAATTTGGGGTTGCTCAAAACACCATCACATGGGACAACTTGTGCTGTGCCCAGGGGAACTGGAGGAATTTTTTTCCCATTTTTGTCCCCCATTCCCATGACCCTGGGTGGGATGAGGGGGGTGCAGGGACAGCCTCGCTGCCAGTGTGGCACAGGCCCTGCATCTCCTTCTTCCACTGCTATGGGAAAATCACCCATCCCAGGGATATTTATCCTTCCTCTCAGTTTACCTGTTGCAGGTTGGTGTTTCTGCAGTTATCAGAAGGAGGGGTGAGGTCACAGCACGATTTATAACCAAGAACACTTAGCTTCTTTAAAAAATTATGACTTTTCTGCAGAACTGGGCTGTAAAGGAGCCAAATCTGCTCAGAGGCCTCAGAGGATGTTACTGTGCAAATGTCAGCTCAGGGCTTAAGGCAGCAAAAAGCCTTGCCAGGGAATTGCTGTGGTGCAGGGATGATGCTTGGAAAAATCATCCTGTGCTTGCAGGAATCCCCTGTGCCCCCACAGCTCTGCCAGCAGCTGTGGTCACCTCAGAAAGGGACAGGAAAGCAGGAAAAAGAGATGGGCATGGGAGCAGGTGGTGCACATGGCAAAGCTTCCACAGGAGGAAAGGCTGAAGAGAGGGAAATGTCAGCTTGGAAGAGAAACAACAACTCCAGGGAGCTCTGGGGAAGGAGCAGTTTCCCTCTAATTCACAAAGCACAAAAGTTGGGGTCCAGGTGTAACTGGAAAGCCACAGACTGAAATCCAGCAAAGGTCTCTTCGGAGAATCCCAGAATATCCTGAGTGGGAAGGGATCACTGATCCAAGCCCTGGCTCTGCACAGACACCCCAACAACGCCACCCTGGGCATCCCTGAGAGCGGTGTCCAAACGCTCCTGGAGCTCTGGCAGCCTCGGGGCCGGGACCATTCCCTGGGGAGCCTGGGCAGTGCCCAGCAGCCTCGGGGGGAAGAACCTTTCCCTGAGCTCCATCCCAAGCCCTGACACAGCTCCAGCCCTTCCCTGGGCTCCTGTCCCTGTCCCAGAGAGTTTGGTGCCCACAGACCTGTGAGGGACTCGTGGATCTCACTGCTGTGGGATGTGGCTGGAGCCAAGTGGCTCATACTTTGGGAAAGGGTTTAAAACGCACCTGGAGGAAGGATCTGTGAAATCAGACTCTGGAGCCCAAATTCAGAATCAAGAGCCCAAATTCAAACTTGAGAGCCCAAATTCAGACTCAAGAGCCCAAAGCTGGGCGAGTTGGTCACTCTCCTGCCCAGCCTGGCCTCACTCCCTGACTCCCAGTTCCAGGGCAGATCCAGCAAAGGCAGATGATTTACAGGAGCTCTGGAATTGTGTGCAAGGTTGGAATTGGGGCCCAGATCTGCATATCAAAACAGATTCCCCATAAATGACTCTGTTAAGGCTTTTCATAAAAGTTTCACAAGGGGGAGGATTCATGAGGAGCCTGTAATATTTAATTAAAGGGGAGAAACTGATCCCGCTGTGAAAATCTCCCCGATCCCATGCCAAGATCATCACTGACTTAATTTATGGGACATCAACAAGCCAGGAAATGGCATAAATGGGAAAGTCGAGGAACTTCTGCCAATTTGGGATACAAGGATGTGCAGAGGGAGGGGGATTTACAAACTCAGTGAGGCAAAGGTGGAGGTGCAGCAAGAAAATGGAATAAACTGGGCACAGGATGGGAGGATCCAACCTAGATCCAACCTCCAGCTGCTCTTTTCGCTCCTACCCTGAGTTCTGCCTCTTGGCAGGAAGGTCACTGCCATGAAACTCCCTATTGCTTAAACGACCTGTGTCCTTCATGGAATCCCTCACGGAAAAGCGCCAAGGCCACGATGTCGGTGACATGGACACTGCTCTGACTCTGGTGGAACTGATGGAATGACTCTGGAATTACACAGTTCCACCCCACTCACTGCCAGGGCAACCTTTCTCCAGTTTTCCTGAGGTTTCCCTGCCCTGTTCATCCCTCTGAGTGTAACAGTGCCCATGGTGGAATGCAACATGTGCCCAGAAAGGGATTCTCGGTGTTATTCACACGGAAAAAATGCTGTGGGATTGTCTCAGTCCCAGAACTAACTGGTCCCATGAGCTCAGTTCACGATTCTTGATTTCTGAGCGGAAGAATTTCCAAAAGTGAGGAGGGAGAGGCTGCTGGGTTTGTGGGGAAGGGAGCAGGGAGGCTGCAGTGAGTGACTGCTGGGAAAGGAGACCGGCTTGGAGACAGCTCGGCTGAGCCTGGCTCCATCCCTGCCTCCCCACGCCATCATTCCAGAGCAAACCAGGGAACTGGGACCCTGAGAGCCACAGGAACTTGTTGCTGGAGATGTCTTTGATGAGGAATTCACTAAATAGAGCAGCTCCCCACTAACAGGGGAAAGAGGGAAGTGAGGAATTCAAAGGCCAGGAGGGAGAGGAGGTCACCGCAGAGCTCCTCCAGCTCAGCAGCAGTCTCACAAATGTTTTAAAGAACTTTAAATAAAACACCTTAAACATCACTCCCTGCTGGTCTGTCCAGGCCTGGGCACCACAGAGAAAGATCAAAGCTCAAGGTTTTGGGAAAAAAAGGTGAACAAGTGGAGAGGAATGTCAGGAGCAGCTCCCTGATTGTACAAGGAGATGCCTTCAGCTCCTGGGATGATCCTTGTGGGTCTCTCCCAGCCCAGGACATTCCATGATTCTACAATTCCTCCTTCCTTTGGTCGCTGTAGGAGTCAGGATCTTGCAACAAAGCTAAATTTGAGTGAAGGAAATTGCCATGGCAGTCAGGTGGCTCCTGTCACATCCCTGGAGCATCCCACAGGCAGCCCCAGCTGAGGACCTGGGATGTTCCATCCCTTTGGGAAGAGGGTCTCACCGAGTTTCAGAGATAGCAGGGGCAAAGAGGGGCTTCAAAGCAGAAGAAAACAAACCAGAAAGGCAAAAATACAAAGGAAAAAGCCCAACCCAAGTCCCTCAGGTGCAAAAAGCATTGCAGGAGCCAGGAACGACTGTGCGTGATCCACTTTCACATTCCCACAACCAGAAATCATTCTTGATCCACTGCTTGCCACATTCCTACAATCACAAATCATCCTCAATTCACTGTTCACATTCCCACAGCCAGGAATCATCCTTGATCCACCCAGCCTGTAATTCCCATTCCTTTAGCTTCATCCCTTTCAAAACACTCCAGCCAAGCCTCTGCCTTCCTCCTTTGGAAGTGCCTGGCTGTGGCAGCAACTCCTCAGTCAACCTTCAATATCTGATTTTCCCTGCTTTTTAGGGACAAATCCAGGCCCAGCACAGAGCCAGCTCCTGGGAATGTTTCTGCCCTGAGCTTTCTCACCTCCATCCCTGCAGTGAATTGGGGCCGGAGTGTGTCCCACAGCACCAGGGATCAGTTGGGAATGCAGAGTGGTGAGGGAAGGCATGGTTTAAAAAGAATTTAAGAAAAGGGAGTTAAAAAGTCATCCCAGCCAGCCTCAGTTCCTAAGGGAAGCTTCTCAGCTGCGCAGCCCTGAGATTTTCCTTTTCTTATATCCCAGAAGGTTGTTGGCAGGATCACCGAGAAAACACAACGAGAGTGAGAGCAGGAGGGAAAGAGGAAAGCTGGGCAGCACCGGGAGCAGAGGGAGGAGAGAACGTAAAAGGAAGAAGGAAAAGAATCGAGGACGTGGGCGAGCAAATGAGCCAAAAATTCGGGTTAAAAAGGCAGGGTCTGAAAAAGGCAATGAAAGGAAAACGGAGCAGCCCAGCAAAGCAAATCCCTGGGGAAGAGGCAGCGCGGGCAGCCTTGGAGGACGAGAGTCAGTGGGAAGCGGGGGTTTGAAGGATGGAGTCTGAGAACCGGAGCGTGGCTCTGTCCCTGTCCCTTCCTGCCCGGGGAAGTGCCCCCGATGCTCCAGAGGAGCTCAGGGATGGAGCTCAGCCCCCGCGGGGAGCGGGACCAGCCACGGCCACCTCTCCCATCTGCTTTTCCTCGTGCCAGATGGGCAGGGGAGGGAGGGAGGGAGGGATGGGGGATGGAGCCGCATCGCTGGGATGGAGGGGATTCATTTCTTCCCATTCTTTTCCCGGCGACCTTTAACTAAAACGCGTTCTGATCGCTGTGCCTGCCCCAGTGACACCAGGGCAGGAGCCTCTCCGAATAAATCATTTCGAGGCAGAGAGAGAAAAAAGCGGCAGCTCCGACCCCAAAGACGCAGACACCTCCCTCCTCCTCCTCCTCCTCCTCCTCCTCCTCCTCCTCCTCCTCCTCCTCCTCCTCCTCCTCCTCCTCCTCCCCCTCCCCGCATGTTTTGGAGCTGCTCGAGCAAAGGGGAGAGCGAACCGGAGTAATTTTCCACGGATACAGGGAACAATCGAGCCCCGCACGGTTTTTCTGGTTAAAACGCTTCCCTGCAGCAGTTCGTGCTCATCCCCGGCACACAAAGGCGATGCACAAGCAGGGACCGGTCGTGTCTTGCTCCAGCCGCCGGTGCCGAGGTGCGGGGGACGGGAGGAGCGGGGGAGATGCTCCAGCTCCGCTCTCTGGGCAGGGGATGGCTGAGCCCGGCTCTGAGTCAGCCTCACCCAGCCCGGGCACAGCCTCGCCCTGCCCAGGGACGGCGCTTGGCGAGGGGAGAGGGGCCGGGGCGGCTTTGGCACAGAGGGTTTAGGGTTTGGGGTTTAGGGACACCATCGTGTTTCATGCAGAGGGGTTTAGGGTTTGGGGTTTAGGGACACCATCGTGTTTCATGCAGAGAGAGGCTGGCGGAGGAAGGAGGCCACCATGGCTTCACCGCACTGTTTGCTTCAGCCTCGTGCCCCATTTCCCCCGGGATCCAGCCCTGCCACTCACACGGGGCCTCCAAGCACCCCACGGACACGGGAGACCCCCTGCCCCATGCAGGGCTTGGTCCCTGGCTGTGCTCGTGCTGAGGATGGATCCTGGCACCACGTTCGTAGGGAGAGGCTTTAGTGGGGAGCACGGGGCACCCTGGGCACCATCCCCCGATAGCCCAAAGGGGCTGGGTAATGGCGGGGCAGGGGCAGGACCAGGGAGTGGGGTCCAAGTCCCGAAGCACATTGGGGTGAAGTCCAAGCCAAGCAAAGCCTTGCCATGATCCTTTTTCCTCTTGGTCCCTGATTCCCTCCCCATCCCGACTCTTTTCAAAAAATCAAGGAATGGTTTGCATTGAAGGGACCTCAAAGCCCATCCCATCCCACCCCCTGCCATGGCAGGGACACCTTCCACTGTCCCAGGCTGCTCCAAGCTCCAATGTCCAGCCTGGCCTTGGGCACTGCCAGGGATCCAGGGGCAGCCACAGCTGCTCTGGGCACCCTGTGCCAGGGCCTGCCCACCCTCCCAGGGAACAATTCCTTCCCAATATCCCATCCATCCCTGCCCTCTGGCAGTGGGAAGCATTCCCTGTGTCCTGTGCCTCCATCCCTTGTCAAGAGTGTCTCTTCAGAGGGAGGAACTTCCTCGCTGGCACCGAGCATCACCCTCAGCCCCCTCAGGAGGAAGGGGACGAGGTCTGGGCCCTCAGAAATCAACTCCCCACGTATCAAACCTGTGAAAAGATCAACTTTTGTAGTCCAGACCTGCCCCAAATAAGAGCTCCAGACTTTTGAATCTGGAAGAACTTTGACATGTCCATCTCTGGGGCCCACAGCACAGCAGGAGGCATGGGTTTGTCCGGCAGCTTTGCTGCTCTTGCATATCAAATCATGGCACCATTTCTGAGCCCCTTTTGGCTCCTCTTCCCTGGGGTGTGCCTGCCAAACCCCCTGGGAACACTCTGGGCTGAAGGCACAACACCTCTGGCCTCGGGGGAACCCTGTCAAGGGGACCCTTAGCTCTGGCTGTTAAGAAAGATGAAAAGCACCCAGTTTCCACAAAAAACCCCAAACAATTCTTAGTTCCTTATCAAAGATCAGCACACAGGAGCTAAGCAGACCCAGACTCCTGCTGGGAGATCTCTAAGCAGCATTTTTGTGGCGCAGAGTGAGGTTTTGCCAAAATCCTTCCACCTCCATCCTCCCGAGCCAGGGGCTCAGCCAGGGCTGGTTTGGATCCCTTTGCCAGACCACTGGAGGCAGCTTCCAGCAGAACATCAAAGCAGAGACCCACATGGATCACAGGATCCAGTGTGAGGATCCAAGAGCAACATTTAGATGGGATACTGGGAAGGAACTGTTCCCTGGGAAGGTGTGAGGCCCTGGCACAGGGTGCCCAGAGCAGCTGTGGCTGCCCCTGGATCCCTGGCAGTGCCCAAGGCCAGGCTGGACATTGGGGCTTGGAGCAGCCTGGGACAGTGGAAGGTGTCCCTGCACATGGCAGGGGTGGCGCTGGATGGGTTTTAAGGTCCCTCCAACCCAAATCATTCCATGATTCCAGGATCCTGTAATTCTTGCCAAATCATAACCCCACAGTGTAGATGTGCCAAACTCTTCCCTCCTTGTTCTGCTTGGGTGTTTGTGCTTTTTGAGCTCCTTTGCCAACATCGAGCAAATGAATTTAGAAACACTTGGGTTTCACCTAAGAGGTGATGACACTTAGGTGGCCATGGAGAGATGCTTTCCATATTTAACTTGTGTGGGAATGATTCTGGATGGCTGAGAAGCTTCCTTGACAAGAAGCAGGGAAAGGAGAAAGGAAGATTTACAGAGGAAAGTCTCAGTTTGCTTTGCCTACCAAAACAAAGGGCTGGGATTGCTACACACAAAAGCACCCAGAGAGAGCCAAGATGCCAATTTAAGCATAAAGACAATGCTGGCATGAGACCAGCTGGGGGAAAAATTGGCTAAAATAAATATAACTGGGATTAAAAAGGAGCTTTGTAACTCACAGAGCTCCCAGCTTGTGGAGGGGACTCTCTGGGGGCTGAGGGGGGAGCTCTGTGCCTTTATGGGTCCTTGGACCACACGTGGACAGCAGGGCTGGGCTCTGAAGGTCCCTCCCAGCCCTATCCCTCCAAGAGCAAACACATTCCACATCCAGCTCTCCCAACCTCGCAGGTGGAGAAGCCTCAGTGCTCAATGGCCCCATAAAGCTGCACCAAGAGCTCTTGCAACCTTCCCAGATGAAAAGTCAATCAGAGGATTGGGAATGCCTTGAGAACGGGAGCTTTTCAAAGCATTCTGATGAGCAGGGACCTGGGAGAGCTGCACCAAAATCTGATTTCCAAGGAAAATGAAGGACAACTTGTTTTCCCAGATCCCACAGTTTCCTCCCAATGCGTCAGAGCTGTTATACCTGGAGGTCAGGGAAAAAAAAAGTCATGGAAAAAAGGCCTCACTGGAACGGCTGCAAGAAGTATTTTGGATGAAAGAAAAGAGTTTGGATGTGTCCTGGCTGAATCCAGTGAGGACAGACTGGAGAGAAACTGTTCCTGCCCTTGGGAAGTGAGGGATGAACAGCAGCCGTGAATTTAAGGGGGAATATCCCAAATAGTTTGTAGCAGTAAACACAGCAAAGCACTGGAAGGGATTGTGTAGGGAAATGTTGGCCTCCCTCTCACTGAAGGGTTTTCTGAGCAGGCTTGACAGGGAAGATTCCTGAAGGATTCCTTCCTTTTTTTAGAGCAGGATCCTGGGGTATTTGTCCTCCTGCAATGGCAACACCTGGGACACAAAATGGGCCTCTGTGACCCCTTCTGCCCAAAGCTGGACTCAAAATTGCTGCTGGCTGCCAGTAAGGACCCTCCACATCTCACACTGACCTGGAAACACCATCCTGAAGCAGCTGGGACACCCCGGTCCCAGCCTTGGTGTCGCAGGACCAGAATGATAAAGGCTTAATTATATTAATTAACTTTATTTGCATTGCTTTGCATGGAAGCCTCAGGAAAGGCTTGTGGTTAAAATGCAGTTTTCTAAGTGCCAGGGACACTGAGAGCAGTGATACAAATAACCAGAGTTTCGGTGCCACTGTATCATGTGACAATGGCAGGGGTGGCTCCTGTCCATCACCATCACCCTGAGAATGATAAATCCAGTTTTCTACAAATTGATATCTTGCAGCCACCTCCACAACAGGGGGAAAAGCGTCCAGCTTTCCCCAGCAGGAATACTCCTGATCACAGTTCAAATCTTCAAACTGCAGAACACAAACCTGACAATGCCCAACAGAGAGGAAGCCATGGGAAAATAGGCCCAATATGACAAAAAAGAGAATTAAACATGATTATCACTGCCAAAGGATAATCTCCCATATTTTTAAAGGCAACAAAGAGATCAATTAAAAAAAAAAAAACAATAAGGGGAGCAGAGGTAGGATTAGGACAGATAATTGAGGTTAAAAGGAACATTTTGCTTTGGAACATTATTTACAAAGGAGACTTTTCAAAGTGACCTGAACTCCCCCCTGTCCATTTTCCACAGGGAAGGGAGGGAGCAGCAGAGCGAGAGCAGCTCCCACCTCATCTCTGCCCTCTCCCTCCTCAGCTTCCCAACCCCCAGGGACACGGGCAGCTCCTGCTGGAATTCCAGCTCCAGAGGGGCTGCAAGGGGTCATGAGGGGACCCTAAACACACAAAGCACAGCCCCCGTGTTCTGTCTCTCAGGAATACCCAGGGATGCTGTGGGATCCTCCCTGCAGGGATCAGGTTTAACGTTAAGCCCGAGCCTGGGTTTGGCTGCAGAGGTGTGGCCCTGTGCACATTGCTCTGACAGCTGCTAAGGCCTGACCTGCTCACTCCCATTGCTTCCTGTCACATCCTGCTCCTTCGAGGATTCCTGATGACATTTTCCTCCCTGATGAGCCCAGCGAGGCTGAAGTTGGGCTGAGAGTGCCCAGTCCGTGATCCTGGACCCAGGATGGGGCTGTGTGTGCAGCCAAACAAACACAGGAACGTCGAGGGGAATGAGGAACTGTGAGCTAAGAAATGAAAGCGCTGTAGGACAAAAGTCTAGGGGAGCACCAGGAAGGCAGAGCACCATGGGAATCTGAAAGGATTTACTCACTGCACAATCCAACAGGGAAACTCTGACCCAAGAACAGGCAAACATTTATATGGGAATCAGAAAGGTGCTAAAATACCCCCGAAAACAGATTTCAGAACGAAATTTCAGCTCCTGTCCAGTTTATTTCCAGTGATCACAGCCACTCCCAGTCTTCCACACACCTCTGAGGCAGGAGATTTCCAGCTCATCACCTGAAGTAGCTGGCAAAAGTCACTGTGAGCAGGAAATCGAACTCAGCAGGTCACAGCTCCGAGCCTGAGCAGTCATTTCAAGGGTCTTTACCTTCCTTGTGCCACCTCTCCCTCTTCCAGCACCTCAGGAAATCTGCTGGTGTCACTGAGAGCTCGGAGCATGTGCTCAGCTCTGTTGGGAGTGGGGCTTTGCCCTGCCAAGGAGGAGTTGGTCAGGGTGTCTGTGTGTGACACACACAGCAGCACACACGGGAACAAACCTCCCCAAAGTCTGCTTTCTCTGGAAACACCAGGCCAGGCACCACAGGAGCGGGGCTGTGAAACACTGCAGTGCTCACCCCTTTCCTCGAGCAGCGAACTCTTCAAACTCAGCTTCTCCCAGAGTTAATGACAAACGGGAGGCAGGGGAAGTTAATCTGTACCTAGAACAGCTTCATAAATAAAACCCTTTGGGAAAACTGGAAAATTCTGGCACTGAACTAGAGCTGCCTTCACTTTAAAGCCTCCACTCCTGAGTGTGGTGGCAGCTTGCAGGCTCCTTTGATGGCAGTTTGCTGCCAGTCCCTTAGGGAGCACCAGCTGTCTGTGGACTTTGGTTTGTCACTTCCTGGGGAGATGCCAAGGCCTGCCCAGGCTGGGGGTCTGCTGCCCACCCACGTCCAGAGGGGATTTTTGGCTGCAGAGGCTCTGGGGTGGGCAGGTTGCTGCAGGGAGGACTCGTCCTCACCAGAGCTGTCAAGCTGCCACCTCTCCCCAGGCTGGAAGTCAGGAGTATTTTTAAAAAAAAATGTAAACAAGGGAAGCTGCTAAGCTGGGCTGATTCTGGCTCCAGCCCTGCTCTCACTGCAGGGATTGCTGCCGATCCCAGTACACAGAGCCCTGAGTAAATATTGGTTCAGACACGGATGCAGAGAGCACAAGGCCGCCTGCAGCTCAAAAAACAGCCTGGCCAAAGCAGCTTTCCCCAGGCTGCACCTTCCTGTCCCTCCTGCAGCTCAAATCAACAACCTGGCCAAAGCAGCTTTACCAAAGTTGGACCTTCCTGTCCCTCCTGCAGCTCGAATCAACAACCTGGCAAAAGCAGCTTTCTCTACGCTGGACCTTCCTGTCCTGCCGGCTCAAAAACCAGCCCGGCCAAAGCAGCTTTACCAAAGTTGAACCTTCCTGTGCCTCCTGCAGCACCCAAGGGCTGCCCTGGCCGTGAGTACAGGGAGTTCTGGCCAGTGACAGAATCCACGTGGATTATCCCCAATATAAAGAAATGTGGAGCACAGAGAGCTGGAAGAAATCCCCCTTTGCCTGTTGGTCTCTGGCTTGTTCTCAGGGTGAACTGGTTGCCTCAGCCCCAGCTCTCCAAAGGGTAAGCGTGGGATAGAACTGATTCCAGGCAAAATAACCTTCCCTGCCCTCCAGGCCCGCTCATTTTATTTATGGGAAAATATGTTAATGCTCTTATCACAGGCAGGATCTAATCGGGGGGGAAAGTCTCCCCTGACTATCTCCATGTTAATGAGCTGCTGGGTGAAGTGTTTCAGCAGGCAAAGCTCACTCCGAGCTCGGTTCTGACAGAGCAGCCTCTGCACAGGTCTTAACGCTCATCCTGCTGGCAGCTGTTTGTTTGGATAACATTTCCAAACGAAATGAGGGGTTACAAAAGCAGAGCTGCACCGTGCACTTCCTCATCCCCGAGGCTGCCCGATCCAAGAGGAACTGGAGGAAAACAAGCCGGGCTGTCCTGCTGCCCTTCCCAGCACGGGCTGGGTAAGAGGATGGTCCTGCAGGGAAACCTCTGATGGTGGCGGATTCCAGGAGGGAAAATGGAAGCTGAGCAAAAAATAAAACTCCTAAGTCCACCACACGAAGGCTCCAGCAAGCGAGGGGAAGGAAAATGTTCATGGAGGAATTCCAGGGAGCCTGGAATGCTGATCACCATGGGGTTGATTGTGGAGGGGTTTGCAAGGGGTTTGCTCAGGATCCCAACGCCCTCTCCATGCAAACAGGAGGGACAGGGCTCCATCCCCTCAGCAAATTAAGTCCCCTCTGTGACTCCTCAACAAGAAGCAGAGCTCTGTCACCTCTGGGTAACTCGGGAGAGGGGATGGAGCTGAGCTGCCTCGGGCCCAGCAGAAACGAAACAGAAAATGAGCTGGGGAAGGGAGGCTGTTGCAAGGTCTTTCACTTGATTGTGTTGCAACCACCTCCGAATTCCTCAGGGTCATTTGTTCATAACTGGCAGCAATAGCCAGAGAAAAAAAATCAATACAGGAATCAGTGTTGTGGAACATTATCCTTAAATTACAGGCCCACAACAAAGTGCCCCAGCACACTTCTTTCCCAGAAATCCTAAGGTGCCACCCTCTGAGTGTTCCTTGTGACTCCTGCTCTTGGCCAAGCCCCTTCCCAGCTGATTTCCTGTTCTCACTTCAAGCTCCCCCCTGGCACCCACATTATTCTTCTGTGGAAACTGCTCAGTTTGATCCTGCAAACTCAAAGAGAACAGCTCAGCACCTCCCAGGTGCCCAGGTGATGTTGGATTCTACCCCTAATTCAGATAAATGAGAATTTACAGCATTTTAAACATTACCTAATCTGCAATCAATCCTTCTCCATGCCAGCTGTTTTGAAGGGGAAAAACAGAGATCCAAAGTTTTTTTTTTGGTGAGAAGTACAGACTTTTTTTTGTTGGCCCGATGACTGTTTTCTTGTAGTTCAGTATCTCACAAAGATCTTGGAAAAATAAATTCTTCCCTGTGCTGGTAAACACCTAAAAACTCTGGCTTCATTTGGCAGTCTCCTGGCACAAGTGGGTCTGCAGAAAACCTGACCTTCAAATGAAACCATTCTCACAGGGATGACAATGAAAATGAGGAGAGTTTTCCAGCTAGGAAAGGTGTTCTAATTACTTGTCCCACAAAGATCAGAATAGATTCTGACACGCTAAAGAGTGAATTAGTGGGGGAGTATTTAAAATTAGATAACTGGTACTTAACTGTTACCTGTGAGGAGATGAACCAGAAGTACCAAGGAAGGAGGGGGTAGATTTAAAAGCCTTTTTTTAATAAGACTTATAAAATATAGGTCTGATAAGTTTATAAATAACACTGTCCAGTGTTTCGATAAAGCCTCACAAGCTTTTGCTGTCCTTTGTCTCCACACAGAGCTGACCAACAGGAACATTTAAATTATCCCATGACTAAAATCAGCTAAATTACAGGGTGAAGTCATCACAGACAATGATTTCTGTGAAAACACGTCCTGATGGACATCTCTGCCTCGGCTTCTGTCCTGTTTTGATGCTTGGCTGCATCTCTAGACACCTCCCAAAGCTGCAAGAACAAGCAAAGTCTTCCTGCAGTGGAAACAGAGAGAAAAGGCAATCAGATCCACTTGATTTTAAAGCCTGGTTCAAGAAATTAATTAATATTTTTTATTCCCATTTTTGGGGAGCTACTAAAAGGCCAATGCTGTGCATGGACTGCCCATGCTTTGGAAGGGAGCTCATGGTTTTCTCTCTGTTGTTCTTCCCCTGTCAGCAAATCGGCGCGGGATGAATTCCCCTGATGCTGCTAAATGCCACAAACATCCATTTGCACGTTCCAGGAGAGCCCTGACAGCATGATGCAGCAAAGCACAAAACACACAGGGCTCTCTGCTACATGTCTAAAAGGATTTTTGTCCCATTCCCCTTCCCTGGAGCTTTGTTGCTCCTCTAGAACACGGATGCAGGAGCAGCCTCAGCTCCGCCACTGGCAGAAAACCAGGCAGAAGCAGCAGTTTTTGCAGCTGTGTTATTTAATCCTGCTTTAATCACCTAAATGACAGAAGGGTTTATCTTTCCTTCTTGGAATAAATGATGTTATAGAGCTATGGTTTCAACGTGCAGGATTTCAGAACCTTTAGGAGCTTTATGAGTGTTTCAGCTCCTGATCATCTTTTCTAAGCACTGATCTTGTGTTATCATATCACAAACACTTGCACACCTGAAAACACAGGGAAGAGGGAAGACAGTTACTTATCCCACACCCATTTCTCGCTTGAATGTGTTCACAACAGTTTTCAATCTGGCTTTTCAATCTGGTTTTCTTCCTCTGCTGCTGTAAACTCTTCTTCCAGACTATTTCAGAAGGTAAAACCCATAAAAGCACAACAAAGAATCACTGACTGGTGATTTTAACTACTGTTTGAGACCTCTTTTGTGAAAAGAGGGTAAAAAGCAGAAGGAAACAAGGTAAGAAAGGAAAATCTAGGAAATCAGCTCCTTGGCTTTTCTCAGCCTGAAACTATTTCAACTTAGATCCCTAACAAAGATCAGTTTGTTGGTGCTTCTGTCCTTTCCTCATCAGCTGCTCTGGTTATTGAGTAACTCAGGCTGTACAAGATCCTTTCCCAGGAGGTTTCAGGCAGCCCAGTTGCTGTGACCTGCTTGGGGTAAGAGCATGGAGCAAGTGGGACCTGCTGGGGGCTCTCTGGAGAGCTCCCTGAGCAGCTGAGACCGGACACAAGTCCTGGCTGCGGGACTGTGCTGGTCCTTGGAAATGCAGTTGTTGGAGAGGGGAAGGCTGTGGTGGCTGGAATGAGGAGAACTTTGTGTGTTTGAGGACACCTGCACAGGATTCGGGATGAACTTGATGGATGAGATTCTCCATTGACAGTGGTTGTAAAAACGCAATGTAATAAAGAAATAAGGATCCAAAGCTGTTGGAGAGTGTCCAAAGGAGGGACACGGAGCTGGGGAAGGCTCTGAGGAGCGGCTGAGGGCACTTGGCTCCTTCAGCTGCAGCAGAGGAGACTGAGGGGAGGCTCCTCGGGGGCTGCAGCTCCTCCCGAGGGGAGGCGGAGGGGCAGGGGCTGAGCTCTGCTCTGGGACAGGGACAGGAGCCCAGGGAACGGCTGGAGCTGTGTCAGGGCTTGGGATGGAGCTCAGGGAAAGGTTCTTGCCCCCGAGGCTGCTGGGCACTGCCCAGGCTCCCCAGGGAATGGTCCCGGCCCCGAGGCTGCCAGAGCTCCAGGAGCGTTTGGACACCGCTCTCAGGGATGCCCAGGGTGGGATTGTTGGGGTGTCTGTGCAGGGCCTGGGGCTGCACTGATGGTCCCTGTGGGTCCCTTCCAGCTCGGGATATTCCAGGATTCTGTGACTGTTCCCTGTGAGTTGGAAGCTGCTGTGCCACAGTAGAGCTGGGCTGCTCAGATTGTCAGGGTTCACTGCCCCCTGATTTAGGTAATTCCAGGGACTGTGATGACAAACTGGGAATGCAGCTGGAGCAACAACCCCGCCACAGAGTTACTCTGCCACAGGAAGGGCAATCATGGCAAACCAGGGGTGAAAAACCAGCTGGGGATGGCAACATCTCCAACTGCCTCAGCCATAATCCCGAATTCGTGAGTCAGAGGCTTCTGTGTGAGGATTTATGAATCACTGTCCCTGCTAAAGTGGAAGTCAGGCTATCTCAGCAAAACTGCAGCTGGAACTAATCCCCCGTGCTGTTTAACACAAACCCAGCACAGGTTGGTTGGGCTTTTGCAGAGCGCAGAGCACTCGGAGCTCTCCAGGCACTCAGCTGTGAAATGGAGTGATGGACCATGGAGGTGACAGGGATTCAAAGGGCAAAGCTGTTCCCAGTTCCCAGGGAAGAGGAAACAGCTGCAGCGCTGATTCCCCTCACACAGAGCCATTATAAGGAATTACAGCCGGATTACTACAGGAATAATAAATGCCATTATTGGAAATAATGAAATCCATCACCGAATGCTAATGCGGCCCTTCCACCCCCTGACACCTCCAACCCCAGCAGGAAAACCTTGCTAACACAACACACAAACCAGGAATTGCTAAATCTCCTCTGATGTGCTCCGTGTGGTCCGGATATTCCGGAATTGCAGCTATCCCATTGTTTCAGGCTGGACTCTGGGTAATGCATTAAACAGAAGAGTTTCCCCTCCATAAATCAACACCCAAATCTCGAAAGCGAGGTGAGCACAAGCTCAGTTTACGTCGTGTTCTGGGGGCTCAGGGCAGATGCCTGCAGCAGGAAAAGGACTTTCCTCTCATCCCTCTTACTTTCCAGGACTCCCAGATTTTTCCCTGGCTGCTGGCCAGGCCAGGCTTCTCCTCAGAGCTGCAGGAGAGCAGACACTGCTTTCTTTTGGCAATAACAATTTGTTCCATCCTGGGTTATCCCAGCAGCTTCGGGACACAAAAGGTGGGTGGAGATTTAGACAATGATCCTCCTGCAAAGTGGAGCCAATCAATCCATCGTGCTCAGAGCTCCTGGATGGGAATATTTTCAAGCAAATAAAAATAAGATAGTTATAAAACCCCCTAAGAAATAGCCAAATGCAGCCCTGGTAGCTGCAGGCAATGAAACAGGTGTGTTGTGGCCCTAGTTGATGAAGAAAAAAGAAATACAGCCATCTACAAGATTTTTAATGGAAAACCATGATTTTTTAAAAAACAAAACAATTACAATGTATCTTCAGCAGTTTTCTTTGGTTCTATGAACACCTTTTCCCACTTAACTTACAAGGCATCCCTGCCTGCAAACACCATCACTTACACCATTATTTTCAGCTTTCTTTCCATACAAGATAAAATCCACTGCTCAGGATGTGCCTCTGCCTTGGTTTTCAGGCTGAAATAGTCAGAAACGGCTCAGCCAAAGACCCGATTCCCAAACCCATGGGAATGACGACCTATTTAGCTTTTTTGTGCACATTTGCTGCTTTAAGATGAATTTTGAAGGCTGACCCTCACCCTCAAGGGATGAAGCTGTGTTTCCATCAATTCCATCCAGAAGAGCAGTGGGGGTATCCCATTTCCAAATTCCCATCCTTTCCTCCGGACTGTTCTTGCCATGGCTGCAGAAAGACCCAACCACATCCCCAAGCCTCTGATTTCCAAGCCCCTGGCAGGAGATGGAAAGCAGAGGGCATGGGCTGGCTGTTACTAGGGACGAGCCCAACTTCTGCTGTGTAAATAACCAGGATTTACCCACTTCTTCAGGAAGGCACAGCAAAAAAGCCTTTTTAGTTTAAAAGATCATCACTGTCAACCATTCCCCACCCCTAGTCCCCTACTGATCCATAAACCAACTGTTCCCCATCCCTATTCCACTATAAATCCATCAACCAACTGTTCCCTATCCCTATTCCCCTATAAATCAACCATTCCCCATCCCTACTCTCTTATAAATCCATAAACCAACCCTTCCTCCTCCCTATTTCACTATAAATCCATGAACCAACTTTTCCTCATCCCTATTTGACTATAAATCCATGAACCAACCATTCCCCATCCCTATTCCCCTATTAATCCATAAACCATCCATTCATTATCCCTCTTCCACTATAAACCCATAAAGTAACTGTTACCCATCCCTATTCCCTTATAAATCCTTGACCTAACTATTCCCCATCCCTATTCCCTTATAAATCTATAAACCAACTATCCCCCATCCCTGTTGCCCTATAAATCCATAAACCAACTATCCCCCATCCCTATTCCCCTATAAATCCATAAACCACAGCCAGGCCAAAGGCGACCAGCCCAAACACTCCCCACAAAACCAGATCACAACCCCAGCCCGACCTTTCAGAGACCCTCCCCACTACTTATGGGGGGTTTATTATTAGTTTTTAATTAAAAGTCTCCCTCAGCACCGAGCTTTGTGCGAGGCTCTGAGGGCGGCGATGCCCCCGGGGGTCCCACAGAGGGTCCCGCTGCCGCCCCTCCGCTGCTTCCAGCCCCGGGGCTGCACCCCACGGGTCTGCCCGTGTTTTTCCATGTCTTTCCGTGACTCTTCACGTCTCTCCCTCCCTGTGCTCCCTCACACCCCGCTCCTCCCCCGGCCCCCCCCCCGGTTACCTCAGCCGGGCGGGGCGCGGGCGCGGGACTCGAACCGGCGGCTCCGAGGGCAGTGAGGGGTTGCGGAGCGTCCGCCGGCCGGTGCCCCGCCAGGCCCCGCCCACCCGCGGGGCACGCAGCCAATCACGCTCCGCTACCCCCCGCCTCCAGTGCAGAAACCCCTGCACGATGCCCCGCCCCCTCGCTCCATTCAGCCAATAGACAGTGATATCTTTTAATTGACATCTATTCTGTTCAATAGACGCCGTCTCCCCGTCGGGAGGGCGCGGCATGCACTGAGGGGCGTGGTCTTTTCAGGGGGCGTGGCAGAGAGGGTATATAAGGAGGCACTGCGGCCGCGGTGCCATTTTGTGTAGCAGCGTCTGGGGAGAGGGGGCGGAGGCGGCGGAGGGTTTCGGGGTTCGGACCAGAGCGGCCGGATGGTGAAATCCTCCCTGCAACGGATACTCAACAGCCACTGCTTCGCTAGAGAGAAAGAGGGGAATAAAAGCACCATCATGCCCGCTGTGCTGAGCCTCAGTACCGGACAGAGCAGGTGAGGCGCCGCGGCCTCCCTCAGCCTCGCACCGCTGGGCGCTCGCTGCCTCCTTCCTCTTCCTCCTCCTCATCCTCGTTGTCGCCTCCCTGGTGGCCGGAGAGGGGCGGGGGAGGCTGCGTGGCCTGCGGGGGAGGGGCAGCCTGGCCCCCGCCGCGCGGGGAAAGGCGGTACGGGAGGGTGGAAAAACCACAAAAAAAAGGGTGGTTTTGAGGCCCCAGCGCTGTCCTGGCCCTGGGAGGGACCCCTGAGGGCACCCCCGGGCTGGGAGAGGCTCCGGGCAGGGCTGGGAGTGCCCGGGGCAGTAGCCGGGCTGGGGGGGCCCGAGGGGAAAACAACAATTAGGCAAAAAGATATCGAAGGATTGAAGGCTGTTATCCCCTTATGTAACCGTGGATACTCCGCAAAACTAATCGAGGGTAAGAGTGTTACGAGAGCTGTTGGTTAAAAACTCCGCCGAAAGATTAAACAACCCCCACAGGTGCTGGGAAGGAGGAAAATACCTGAATTAAGGTGGCTGGTGTGGAGTGGTGGATGCTCAGGACATCAGTCTGCCCTTTACACCTCGTGTGTGGATTGTGGAAGGAGTTTTTTAACCGTTTTTGTATTTAAAACTGCGGGTTAAAGATGGCTTTTTTCCCCCCAGTGCACGTAAACATTACTAAAATATGTTTATAGTTGCAAACCTTTCTTCTGCACCACCTTTTTGTGGGAAGAAGGTGATATTGTTGTAGATCGCTACAGCACGCCTTTGGAAAAGGTTTTTAAAGGTTTATTTGTAAGGGAAATGAGAGATGTATAATTCACAGTCATTCTCAGATAAAAATAAATAATGCTAGTACTAAAGAAAAACGTTTCTTTCAAAGAGCTTAAAATAGTGGATTGGAGGCTCATTTAATTAAAATAACGAATTCAATTAGCGCAGATTTTGTATTTTTAATAAAACTTTGCAATTGTTGCGCTTGCTTCACGTAAAAATATAAATATAATTCACCTTCCGGCACGTAATATTTAACCTCTCTGCCCATTCCCAGCCTTTCTAATACGGATTATTCATCACAAGTTTCAAGCTCATTAAAAAAAAAAAGGCAAAAAAAAGCCCCAAACCAATCCAAACCCTGCAGCTCGGGTGCGAAGTGTGCAAAATGGTGGATTATTTTGTAGCTGTTTATTCGGATTTGCAAATGGCTGCAGTGGCTGCTGCTGGCACCCGGAGACAGGACGATTGTGAAAATTCCCCCAAGGGCCTCGATTGCTGCATCTGCTGAGATGACGCAACTCAAGAGTGGAGCCTGCGGGTGAAGGATGGTGCAGAGGGAGGGGCCAGCTCTGCTCTGCCACGGGAGGAGTGAAACAGCCTTGAAAAGGATGGGGAGAAACTTAAAAATATTCCTCACATCTTCAAAAGAGAATGTTTTTTTCTCCTCGAGCGCTGAGCGTTGTAGGATCGCTCTGAGGAATTCGGTGGGAAGAGGTTTGGAGGTGTTTTTGGAGGTTTGCAGAGGTTCAGGTGTGGCCTCAGCTCAAACTGAAAATGTTGGAGGTGGAAATGATTCCCTGGAATTGCCTGGCCTCAAGCTGGGAAGGTGTGATGGTGAATATTCCAGGGAAAAGTGATCCCTGCCTCTTTGGGCTGGGGGTCTGTGCTGCCTGAGAACAAGGTGGGCAGAAAACAGCACATCCCTGCAGAAAGGTTCTTCTCTTGAGGTCAGATCGGCCTTGCCCTGGTACAAAAACACACCTGGCTCACCCAACCGGAGTATTTTTCATCTCCAAGTGAGTCTTCACTCAAAATACTGCAGTGGCAGCTCCCTGGGCACTGCCCCTGGTGTGGAGGTTCCTTTGTCTTTCCACTTGCAGTGGGAGGAGTCCTTTGGCCTAGGTTTGTTTTTTTTAACACATTTTAAATCCTGGAAGTCGCGGGGCTTTGCCCAAGCCTTGCTGCCTGTCTGACCGTGCTCCCTTTGCAGTTCCAGGGTTCCCTTCAATTGCTGTAGTAACCTGGGTCCGGGGCCTCGGTGGTGCTCCTGATGTCCCTCACCCACCCCTGAAGATCCCAGGTGGGCGAGGGAATAGTCAGAGGGATCACAATCTTTCAGCTAATTTATTTTATTCGGTGAGTATGAGGAACAAACAGCTTGACAGCTTTCCCTGCCTCAATCCTTCCTCCAAAAATGAACGGTAAAATAACTCCTTCCTTTTCCCTGCTGCAGGATAATCGGCTGAATGTCACAGAAGAACTAACACCTAACAACAGGACAAGAATTCTCAATGTCCAGTCAAGGCTTACAGATGCCAAACACATCAGTTGGAGAGCAGTGCTGAACAACAACAACCTCTACATCGAGATTCCCAGTGGTGCTCTGCCTGAGGGGAGCAAGGACAGGTGGGTCAGGGAAAACTCAGCTGTGCATTAGTGTGAGGCCTCTCAGTGGGGTGGGAGAACACTTTCTCTTTATATTTTGAAAGCTGGAGTTTAATTTTGGTGCTTGAGGCTTTCTTGTGAGCCTGGTTTGAAGGCTTCAAGCAGAACCAGCCAAAAGCCTGGGATTTCAGGCTGGTTTAGGCACTGAGAATTCCAGGCTGCTTCTGTCACTGCAGCTCCTTCAGCTGTGTCACGCACATTTTCTGTGCCACTGAGCACTCCTGCCCTTGAGTCCTGCCTGGAGCTCAGGGGTCTGGTGGTGTGAAGCTCCAAGCTGTTCCTCTTCCTTGGGAATTTCTGTGGGGATTGGCTCTCAGGGCCTTGCTGACTCACTCTGGAAGCAGCACTTGCTGCCAGGGCTCCGGGAGTGTTTGGACAACGCTCAGGGTGGGATTGTTGGGGTGCCTGTGCAGGGCCAGGGGTTGCACTGGATGATCCCAGTGGGTCCCTCCCATCCCAGGACATTCCCTGTTCAGTGGGTGCTGAACCCCTGGTGTTTCTCTTGCAGTTTTGCAGTTCTTCTCGAGTTTGCTGAAGAACAGCTCCGAGTCGAGCACGTGTTCATCTGTTTCCACAAGAACAGAGATGACAGAGGTGGGTGTTCCCGGCGCTTCCAGTGACACAAAATGCCTTTTGATGGAAATTGTAACTTTTTTTTTCCGTATCCCATGGGTGAAACCTGTCTCCTGCTTTGTTTTCTAGCTGCATTGCTCCGTACTTTCAGCTTTTTGGGCTTTGAGATTGTGAGACCAGGGCATCCCCTTGTCCCCAAGAGACCAGACGCTTGCTTCATGGCCTACACATTTGAGAGAGACTCAGCAGAAGAAGACTAGATTGCAATGTTTGCCTCTTTAGAGCTTTCTTGTTGTCTATAAAGATGATTCTGTAGAAATTTTGTCAACATCTTATTCCAGTCTATCTTAACTCTTGTACGAAACCTTGTGTGACCCAGCTGCTTTGGTGGTGAGATGTTGAAAATTTCAGACTCCACATCTTTCTCTGGATTTTGTGCGCATGTCGTGGTTGTGCAAAAATAAATGCTCCCTCCAAATTTAGCAGTATATTTCTTGAAGTTTAATATTGTGTTTGTGATACTGAAGTATTTGCTTTAATTCTAAATAAAAATTTATATTTTACTTTTTATTGCTGGTTTTAAGCTGTTTAAAGACTTGCACTCTTGAATAGGTGGCTCTGGAACTGCCCCAACCATTAAAGTTGCAGGTGTGGAAAGGCTTTGCTCGTTCTTTGCTTGACTGGAACTCATGGATGTGCTCTGCCAGGGCTTGGAATTATCCAGCAATCCTGGAAAAGTCGACTTTCAGTGACTAATTAGCAGGTGTGGTAATAAGAATCAGTGCTTCCCTGCTCTGCCAGTGTTTTGTAGGATATTGAGGGTATGATTTGGTTGGGAACTCTCAAGTGGAACATAAGCAGCTCAGCCCATGACTGCTGTAAATACCAAACATGCAACTTAAATACCTGGAATTTCAGCGTTGCCATACCAGTGCAGCCTTTCCAGCATGTGCTGAGTGCTCCAGGAATTCTGGCTGTGAGCTGGGAAGGTTTGTGGCACTGCCACAGCTCAGTGGTGTCACTTGAGGCCGGGCAGGCGCCTTGGCGGGGGACAGACTGTGGTTGAAGGGTGAGGAGGGGGGCTGTGCTCGGGGTGCACAGACACCCCTTGGTGTTCAGGAGGGTGACCAGAAAGGAAAAGGGCTCCTCGTGATGCTGGAATTAACAAAGCTTGAACTGAAGTTACAACAAATAGTCTCCAAAGGGGCTGAGCTTTAAAGTGTGGTATTTCTGTGTTTTTCAGTACTTGCAGGCTTGTTTGGCACTGTTGGAGCTGATGAACCTTTCCTCTATAAACCCTTGGAGCTGGGAATCCCTGGGATGGGTTTATTTCACCAGGTCGTGCTGGGTTTGAGTAGAAGGGGTCTCTGAGTGGGGCTTTATTCACTCTTGAGTGCTGTGAAATGTGTGACTGAGGGCCTAAAGCTCCCCCCACAGCCCATCCCTGGGCTCAGCACTACTGGAATTCCATGGAATACACTGAAAAATTCCCTGAAACTCCTTGGAGATGCAGCACAAAGTAATCTGGGGGCATGTGAGCAGTGCTGTGGTGCAAAGTGGGGGCTCTTGTTGGGCTCTTTAGTTGCCTCCTCCCGATTCTCTTGTGGCCCTACAACTGTGCTCTTCCTGGAGGGATTTTTGGGAGGCCAGTGCCAGGACTCTGGGAAACTGCATGAAGCTGAGCTGGGGGAGGTATGGGATGGAGCTCAGGGAAAGGTTCTTCCCCCCGAGGCTGCTGGGCACTGCCCAGGCTCCCCAGGGAATGGTCCCGGCCCCGAGGCTGCCAGAGCTCCAGGAGCGTTTGGACACCGCTCTCAGGGATGCCCAGGGTGGGATTGTTGGGGTGTCTGTGCAGGGCCAGGGGCTGCACTGAGGATCCCTGAGGGTCCCTCCCAGCTTGGGATATTCCAGGATTTCACGGTGGTGGCATGAGCAGGGGAGGGTGTCCCTGTTCTGCTCAACAGGCTGGCACAGGGCTGCACTTCTGTGCTGATAATCCGGAAAAATCCCTGTTTTCCTCTGCAGTGCCATGTCCTGCTCTCCGCAGGGCCGGGAGTGTGGAATGTGCCCGCTGCTGCCTCCATGGGATGCTTTGCTGACTCTGGATGCTCCTGGCAGAAGGGGAGGGGGTCACCCCCGCTGGGAACCAGAACAGGGGCACCGCGGGTCCTCGGAGCTGCCGGCCTGGGGCTGGGCTGGGCCTGCAGGAGCCCCGGGGCGGCTTTGGCTTTGTCCCCCCGGGATGAGGGGTTGGGATTTGGCCTTTGCTGCCCTCTCGTAGCCACGGCAGATACTGCAGGAGAGCCAGGGGCAGCAGGGCTGGGGCTCCCCGGGGCACCCAGTGCTGGCTCAAGAGCCTGCAATGAGATTCGAGCCCCATTTCGGTGCCAGGCAGTGCCTGTGCCAGGGCTGGGGGGGTCCAGCCTGGGCAGGGAGGCTGCGCTGGGGGGTTTGGGTGCTGCTCCAGGTGGGAGCAAACCAATCGGGAAGCTGGGACTGAGCTGCTCTCTGCATCGGCAGAGGCTCCCAGCTCTGGTTTAGTTTTGTTTTTTGGAGCTCAGGGACTCCGAGGATGAATCCTCCCCGATCCAGCCGTGCCCCAGGCTCTGGTGAGCCACTGCCACATGCATGGGCACAGCAGCCGTGGGGAGGCTCTGCCCCACCACGGGCACAGCCCTGCTGCTGTCAGCTGATGGAGTCACTGAATCATGGAATTCTTTAGGCTGGAAAAGCTTTCTAAGATCATCAAGGTCCAATCATTTGCCCGTCACCACTAAACCACGTCCCCAAGTGCCACATCCACATGTTGCTTGAACACTCCCAGGGATGGTGACTCCACCACTGCCCTGGGCAGCCTGTGCTGATGCCTGACCATTCTTTCAGTGAAGGAATTTTTGCTGATTCCCAGTCTAGCTGGCTGGGAGTGGATTAATAATTGCTGAGGAATAATTTAAATGACCTGAGCAGGGCCTTCACTGTGCTGGTCCCTCGGCATCCGCACGCATTTGGGGACTGGGTCCAGGTCCCACGTGCTGCCAAGTGTTTCACAGCCGGGAGCAGATGCCACAGCCCTGCCTTGGTGCCCATGAACTCACCTGAGCCATTTCCCAGAGCCCATGGAGGCTGTTGTGGGTAATCACCCCCGGGCAGGGAGCTTTGGCTTTGTGTTTCCCTCTGGCCCATCCCCGGAGTGTGTAACGCTGGCAGAGAAGCACATAAAAGACCAGCGTTTGAGAGGCTCAGCTCCAGGTTTTATTGAAGCTGTATTTTTCCCTTTAAAATGTCATTTTTATTTGTGACTGTGCCACAAATTGTCTCTGGTAAGCACAGGCTGAAGGAGCTGCTGTGTTCTCTGCTGAGAAGGGTGAGCTGTGATGGGTGGCTTTGAGTGTTATTTAAAACAGCAGAAACCTGGTGGCTGCAGGAGGGCTCTGAGGGGGTTTTGTGCAAAGTCTGAACCCCATAAACTTTACTTGGGATCGTCAGCCACTAAATTGGTGCTTGAGGCTCCCATCCAGCTGCCTTTCCTCAGATGCTTTGATAAAACAGCCTCAAGCGTATCAAGCAAAAAATGTTTGAGGGTGTAAAACCACACCCTGTGTTTGGGAGTTTGATCCCAACTTCATCATTCATGGGCTGTGGGGGAAGTGGGTTTGGGTTTGCAGAGTTTTCCCAGGGAGGACCAGCTTGGATTTCTCAGGAACTGGTGGATTTCATAGAATCATGGAACGATTTGGGTTGAAAGGACCCTAAAAATCATTTCATTTCAAGCCCCTGCCATGGGCAGGGACAGGTTTGGCTTTGAGGAGACCTTTGGGTGGGCTGACCTTGAGGCTGGTTTAGGGAGCATAGAGAACCTGGGTGACCTGGTAGAGGGTGTGTTCAGTGACCCCCTGGAAGTACTGGCAGCACAGCCACTCCTCCAGGCCGGGGCTGACCCTGGCCCCAGCCGAGTTCTCCGCAAACCTCAGGAGCAGCAGAGCCCTCTTGACCTCCAGCCAGCTCCGGAGCAGCGCCAGGCTCTTCCTGCTCCTGGCAAAGAGCTCCTGGCGTGGCCCCCAGAGCAGCACCTGCAGGATGCCCCTGGCCTGCTCAATGGCCACCCTCTGGTGAGGGTCCCTGTGCAGCAGCAGCGTGGCCAAGCGCTTCAGTCCCGCCGAGTAGATGGACAGCGAGGGGATTTCGGGAAGCCTTTTGCTTCTGAAGCCCAAGATGTTCTCCAGGGAGATGTCCACGTGCAAGATCTGATAGATCAGCCTGCCCACGTTCAGCTCAGCTGCTGCTGGAGGGGAGGGCGCAGCGAGACCCTGGGTGCAGTCCTGCTCCTGGCTGCTGGAACAAGGTCTTTGCTTCTCTTGCACCTTGAAGAAGCTGCTGATGAGCAGCCGTGGAAGGGACAGTCCCAGCGGCTCCTTCTGGCCTTGCTGGCTCTGGGGGGCATACGGGCACTGCACCAGCAGCAGGTTCTCGGGGCAGAGGTCCCCCTGGGCCACGTTCTGCCCCCGGAGGTGCTCCAGCCCCATGCACAGCTGCAGGAGCAGGAGGCAGCCCAGGCGCTCGTAGTGCCCGGGGCGGGTCCTGTGCAAAGCGTGCGAGCCCTTCACGAAATCTGCCAGGGTCTGCTGGGGAACCTCGGCACAGAGCAGCACCTGCAGGGCAGGCTGGGGGGCAGGGCAGGCTGGATCCTCTCCGGAAGGGCCCTGACTCTGTTTTCCAGGGATTCCCGGGAGCACCAGCTCCCGAGGGAGGCGGTCGGTGAAGCGGCCGAGCAGGCGCTGGATGCTGCAGTGAGTCCCCAGGGAGCTCTGCACCCCCAGGCTGGAGCAGCACGGCTTGGGGACCTGCAGGGACACACAGCACAGGGCCAGCTGGGCGAGGACAGAGCCTCCTCCTGGGCTGGGCCACCCTCTCAGCTCAGGGCCAGCAGCCCTGCTCTGACCCGCACCCGGTGCTGGGGTCCCCCTGCACCCTCCGAACGCAGGGACAGAGCCAGGATGGCTCTGAGCAAGAACTGGGACATGAGCTGGGGTCTCATCCTGCTCTCCCGGGCAGCCAGCTCCGCTCCAACCTCTCCTTGCATATGTTGGCCCCTCTGGCTGAGTGACCAGGATGGCCCCCAGCAGGGCCGTTTCTGACGCGGCCCCACGGGAGCTGTCACCCAGCCCCGCCAGCAGCGCCGTCTCACCCAGCAAATGCAGAAGTGGGTGCAGAAAGGGGAAGCAGCCCCAAGGCCGTGCTCTGTGGAAAAACCAACGCTCCCGGATCTGCAGGAGCCGGCGCCCTCTGCACCACCCACGGCTTTCACCCCGACTGCCTCCTTACCTTGGCTGCGAGCTGCAGCTGCCTGTGCTCGAAGGTGAAGCCCACCCTGAAGTACCAGGCGTCCCCGCTCTGGCAGCAGGGCCGGGGCTCCAGGACAGCGAGCGCTGCCCAGCGCTTCCCCGCCAGCTCTGCCTCCAGCAGCTGCTGCCTCTCCTCGGGCCCCACCAGCTCCTCCTGCATGTGAGCCGAGAGCCGGGCCAGGGCGGCCTCCTGGCACCCCAAAATCACCCCACAGACCCCGGCCGGGCTCTCCAGGAGCTGCCCCAGCTCCCCGTCCGCTGTCCCAAATGTCAGCTCCTTCAGGCTGAGTGATGGGGCTTTCTGGGGGCTGCTCCGGGCCAGCGGCTCCCCCAGGCTTTGGGACTTGACCAGGGGCCTCTTGGGTCCCCAGGAGGGTCTGTCCCGCGGGGCAGCCCCCTCCTCGTTCCGCAGCTGGGGCGGGGGGATGCTGTACAGGATGCTGCCAGCCCGTGCCTCGGGGTCGCCGTGGGATGATCCCGGCTCCGGGAGGGACTCGGCTCGCTGGAGCTGCTTTTTGGGCAGTGGGGGAGGCGGGGGGTCCGGGTCGGGCTGAGGGAGGGGTCTCCCAGAGCTTTCCCCTCGGCTGGCCTTGCGGGGGGTGAGGTGGGCCCGCAGCTCTCCTGGGGAGGGAGGGACAGACATGACAGGACAGGCAGGGCAGAGGAGAGAGCGGGATGGGATGGGATGGGATGGGATGGGATGGGATGGGATGGGATGGGATGGGATGGGATGGGATGGGATGGGATGGGATGGGATGGGATGGGATGGGGAGTACTGCTCGTTGTTCTTTGCCCCCTGCATATTTCCAGCCCCAAAGCCCCACCCCACAGCAGCCAGAGCGGTGACAGCCGGGTGCCACGGGGGGAGGACAGGGGCAGCAGAGGGGTTCGTGCCACTGCCCGAGGTGCCACCTCGGCGGGCAGGGGCACGGCGGGGTCAGGTTGTCACTCACCCAGGTTGCTGTAGATGAGGGCTGAGCTGGGGGACCGAGGGGGGCAGCCCCCCGGCGTGTCCGGCATGGGGGTGGCCGGTCCGGGGGCAGCCAGGTCCAGGCTGGCGCTGCACGGAGCCGGGAGGCAGCGTCACCCCGCGGGTCCCGCTGCCTTCGGTGCCGGCTCAGAGGAAGAACACGGAGAAAAGGGGAAGCAGTGGCCTGGGGAGGCTTGGCGGGGTGGTTTTGGGGCTAAACACGGGGAGTTTGGTGGCCCAGAGACTCCATTTGCTGCACTGGGAAATCCTGGGGGTGGGAGCTGCCCCAGCGGTTCCACCCGCGCTGGTTCCCGGGACACACCCGGGGGTGCACAGGGGCTGATGCGCGGCCTCTGGTGCCTGCTGGGAGACCCCAAGGACGGTGGGAGAGGTGTGGGACAGGAGCAGGAAAAGCCTTTGACAGCCCCAGCCAGGTCCGGGGCACAGGACAGGGGTCTGGGCGTGGGGAGGGAGCAGAGGGAGCCCGAAGGAGGAGGAGGAGGAGTGCACTGGGATGGAGCCGCTGGATTTCACTTCCCCGTCCCGGCACTGGGCACTGACTGCTGCCACCAAAACCACGGCGGCTTTCCCTAAAGCTGGGGACAGCCCTGGCTGAGCAGCTCCAGGCCGTGCCCCCCGGGACCCCAAAGCGCTGTTTTGGGGCAGCCGTGCTGAGCAGCTCCTTCCGGGCCCCCTCTGCAGAGCCCCTCGTTACCTCCGAGCTGTCCCTGGCAGCGGGGGGGTCCCGCGGGGCTCCAGCTCCGCATCCCGGCCCCTCCCGGCGCTGCCCATGGCGCGCTCGGGGATCGCCCTGCGCAAGGCGCTGCGCCCCGGCCGGGGCAGGATGTGCTTTCGAAACCTGCTCCGGGCTCGGCTGCAGGAAGCCGGGGCTTGGCCTCGCTCCCCGGCAGCCCCGGAGCCCCCGGCATCGCTCCGGCCCCGGCCGTGCTCACTGTGCCACCGTCGGTGCCAGCTGTGCATTTGTGTCCCCCGAGCTGCTCGGGGAGCTTCACCCCGTTCCTCCTTCCTGGTTGGCTCCAGGGAGGGCTTTAAGGGTGGCAGCTGCTCTGAGGAGGGGATTGCCCCCACAAACCCCCCTGACATCACAGAATTAACTCCTTTTCCTCGGGGTTGTTACTCTGGGTGGGCTGGCAAGGAGGAATATTCTCATTTTCTTCCATGGACCGAGGTTGTGGGTTCAATTTCTGTATTAAGAGTTGGACTTGATGATCCCTGTGATTCCCTTCCAACTCAGAATATTCTGTGATCTGTGTTTTTGCCGGGATTTCCTGCAGCCACTGCATGAGAGGAGTGCTGGAAAACACTTCTTTTTTTGTCTCCCAGAGCTTTACAGATGCTCAAAGAGCACCAAGTGACCCAACTCAGCTGCTGGAAAAAATCCTTCCATCGGTGTCTGTCTCCTCTAGGATAAAGTAACTTTTTTAACACTCTAAAGCCCAAATATTTCAATATTTCCTCCTTTCTATTCAGTCTTTGAGTCATCAGTGGTGCCACTGTGGGCCGGGTGGGTTCTGTGGGAAGCCAGCTGCAGAGAATTCTCCTGGGAGCAGCGAGGCTGGGATGAGCAGCCTTTGGGAGATGTGGATTTCCATGAGGAGAGTGGAAAATGTCACTGTTTGAGCCCAACCATGCAACCAGGACAGGGGGACCCCGGGCCTGGGCACCTCTGCAGGGCTTTGGGGGGCCGGGATGGGACTCAGGGGGTGCTGAGAGCCTGCAGCCACCCCTGTGAGGGGCCCGCAGTTCCCTTCCCATGTATTTGTTTCCCTATTTCCCAGCCCACTCCAGGCCAGCCGGGGGCTGTGGCTGCTGGGTGTGGCTGGGGCCGTTTCTGGGTGCTGAGAGCTGATAAAAACCCAGGTTGGGGCTGAGTCACGCTCGGATCCAGCTCAGGGAGGAGCTGCAGGGCTCTGGGAGGGGACAACCGGCACCATCCGCCCCACGCTGCCACCGGCGACCCAGCCTGGTTTGGGTTGGAAAGTTCCTTAAATCTCATCCAGTGCCACCCCTGCCATGGACAGGGACACCTTCCACTGTCCCAGGCTGCTCCAAGCCCCAGTGTCCAGCCTGGCCTTGGGCACTGCCAGGGATCCAGGGGCAGCCACAGCTGCTCTGGGCACCCTGTGCCAGGGCCTCCCCACTCTCATAGCAAAGAAATTTGTTTGAAGCATCACTGCTTTTCTCTAATGAATAAAATTACCTTTAAGATGTACCAGAAAATGTCAGGAATAAAACCACACCATTCCTGCCGTGCCTGTGACCCTGCGTGAGGAGCCAGCTGAGGTTTGTTATGCCCCAGCCGTGGCTGTGAGAGGCACAGAGGAGGGGTCCGCATGTGCCACGGGCAGGAGGCAACCAGAAGAAGCCTCGACTCTGGGGGGACTTCTCCTGACACCTCCCATGGGGCAGGCAGCAGCAGACACCGCGGAGGGGCTGCTCCCTCCAGCTAGGGACGGCACAGGAAGGTTGGGCCGGGCCAGTGGTTCCCTGTCCTCGGGCAGCCTTTGGGAGGGGCCGGGGGGGTCTAAACCCAGCTGCGTTGGTGCTCGCTGGGGGCTTTGCTGTTCACGGCTCCTGCTCGCTCCCTCCTTTGCCCTGGCCCCAGCTGCCTTCTGGCGCTCCTGCCCTCGCTCCTGCCCTCGCTCCTGCCCTGCCTCCCCATGCCCCTGAGCGCCGCCTCGCCCGCATCCTTGCCTGGGCTGCCTGCATCGCCTGCATCACCTGCATCGCCTGCATCCTTCCCTGCCGCCCCGACCCAGCCGTCACTGCCCCCCTGCCCAGGGTCCCGCTGCTCCCGTCCGAGCTCCCACTCACCGCGTGCCCGGTGCCGTCGCCTGTGGATCCGCGCCCCTCCTGGAGCTGCCCGGGCTCGGTCGGACCCGGCCCGGCCCCAGCAGCAGCGTGCACGGCCCCCGGGCACCGACAGCGCTGCCCTGGCTCGCTGGGGTAACACCCTCCTTTTCTCTCTGTCCCCCCTCTCTCTCCTCTCCCCCATTCCTTTTCCATTTTCCTTTCTTCTTTTCTGTCTCCTCGAGCCCTCTTTCGCTCAGGCAGCTCCTTTTCCTTCTCGTTTTCGTTATCAATAAATGGATAACAGACACAACGTTTGCCTCGTTTGGCTTCATTCCGTCCCGGACCATCCATTTCTGAAGAAGAGCTCCTTGCAGTTCCCCGCAGTGGAACACGACACCCTGCCAAGCTGGGGAGAAGTGGCCAGGGAAAGAGGGGCAGCCAGGAGCTGCCTTTTAGCTGTGAAATTCCTCATTTGTCTTATTACAACCAAGGAGAAAATGCCAGGTTTAAGAGACACCCGAGCCCTTAACAAGGATGGTCGTTTCCTGTTGCCAACCCCTGCAGGACTGTGCAAAATGCTGATTTAACTCTCCAAGCCATGGAGCTTCCCTGAATCCTTTGGTGGGTTCCATGCCTGTTCCAGGTGGATAAATCAGCTGCAGGACAGGGCCCTGATGGCCCTGATAACCCTGATGGCCCTGATGGCATTTGCAAACTGGTCCAGGATCTGCTCAGCCCTTTTTCCCCAGGGTTTGGGGGACTGATGCAGGGAAGCTTTTCTTAGCTCCAGCCTTTTTGGTTTGTAAGGAAATTGGTTTCTCTTCCCAGTGCGAGATAGGATCTTTAAACGCAGCTGCTGGAAAATGGCAGTTTTCTAATTGTCTTTACTTTTTGCTGTTTTTTTCCATGGCATCCTTCACCAGCCCGGGGGTGCTGTGGGGGTGCTCCATGCCCGGCTCAGGGCAGGTTGGGGGATCCCTGGGGCACTGAACCCCCCCGGGTGCTCTCTCAGCACCTCCACCCAAAAGGAGCAGCGGGGGTCAGTCCTGGCTCCCACGGTGCCCCCACACCCTTGGGAGCTGTTACGGAGCTGTAACCCCGACCCTTCACCTCCCCGGGCCACGAAATGCACTTTGAAGCAGGAAACGAGAGAAAAACCCCAATTTCCTCTTTCCTCCCACGGCAGCTCTTGCCCAGCCCGTGGTTTCCCGGTTATTTGGCAACCAGGGCCCCCCTCCCCCGTGCCCTGGGGTGGGCGCTGGGAGCCCCCCGGACCCCAGGGAGTGTGTGGGGGATGGAATTTCGGGCTGGAGCGGCCCAGGGCCCGTTTCTCCAGCAGATGGAGGCATTGCTTTGCTTCCAGCGCCCCGCTGCTCCCAGTGCCAGCCCAGTCTGTGCTGGCAGAGCCGGGAATGGGGGCTGGCAGGGGAGCAGGGCAGGCACCGAGCCCGGAGAAGGGACCCGGGGGGTTTTGGGGTCAGGGGGACGCAAGGACAGATGTCCCCGGGCAGCGGGACAAGGGGCACCGGGCTGGCTGAGCCCGTGGGGGGACAGCGATGGGCAGGGGTGGCTTTGGGGGGCCCGGGCTGTGCCCTGGGGCTGGGGGCTGGCGAGGGGCACCGGGAGGGTCGCTCTGTGCAGGAGGAACCACCTCCCCCTCCCCACGGGCTCCTGCCCCGCGGCCCCACTGCAAGTGCCCCTCTGTGCCTCAGTTTCCCCAGGACAGATCAGCACAGGATCCTAGGGCCGAATTTTCCAGCCCCATCCAAGGGATTTGGCTCCGTGTGTGCCTGTGCACATCCGTGCACCCTCGTGTGGCTCCTTCTAACCCCAACAAACTCCAATTTCCCTGCAAGCAGGACTCGAGGTGCTGCCTTTGCACCCTCCACTTCCGGCACATCCGTATCAACACCGCATTAATAATTAATAATCGATTAATAGCAGCAGCGGTTCGTTAGCACACGTGCATTAATCATTTATTAGTTATTTATATGGACTTTGGCACCCTCTAGGAGGTGGTTTCCCATTGTCTGTAACGGGATTTGTGGGGCTGATGGCAGTGATGGACTCGGGGGCTGCAAATCCCAGCAGAGCCCCGGGAAGGGGGAAAGGGCTGCTGGAATCCCGGGGGCTTCCCAGGTTGCAGCAGCTCTGGAGCGCACAAAGGTGTGAATTCTGGTGCTCCTGCCCTTTCCAGGTCCTGCTCAGGCTTTGCCCACTGATTTTGCCTTTTCTTATTGAGGCACATGAGGAAGAAAAGGGGGAGGAAAACCCAAAAGAGCCACAAAAGTCCCTCTTTTTTTTTTTTTTTTTTTTTTTTTTTTTTTTTTTTTTTTTTGCTCACAAATACATCTCACATGCTCGTTACATAGAAAACTGGGCCAGCTCTGCACTGCCCTTTGCTCCCGCTGTGAGGGTCCGTGCCCGACCCCCTCTCCACCCTCCCACCCTCCTCCCAAGGTTAAAAAAAACCCCAGACACCAAACAGGACCCTGGTGGGACACGGCATGCACGGCTCGGGGGGCTCGGGGCACCGGGCATGCGGGGCCACGGGGACGGCCGGACCCACGGCAGGGAGGGATGGAGGGATGGATGGATGGATGGATGGAGGGATGGATGGATGGATGGATGGATTGGGGGCACCCTGTGAGAGCAGGACAAGGTTGGGGGGATGTTCTGAGCAGCCACCTGTGCCCCACAAAGCTCCCAACCCCTCGGATGCCACTCTGGGATGCCCGTCAGGGGATGGGCAGCTGCCCCCTCCAGCTCCCAACCTGACCTGGCTGGAGAAGGGACATCCTGGTGGGGAACATCCCTGCAGGAACAGGGATGGAGGTGGGACCTGCAGCAAACCCCAGGGTGCACACGGGAGGAGAAGCAGGAGGAGGAAGCAATGAACTCCCTGGATCCTCCAGGTCACATCCAGGCTCTTCCATTCTGGCTCCATTCCTTCTCCCACACAAAAAAATCCACGCCCTGAGGCAGAGCCAGGGCAAAGCCTGGGAAGGGGAGGGATGGGAAGGCAGAACCGCCCCTGTGGCAGCAGGGAGCAGCCCCGGGGACATTGACCCGTGGTCCTCAGCGCCGGAGGGTGCAGGATCCGGGGTGCAGGTGTCAGCCAGGATGTTCTCCAGGACTGCTTGTTCCCAGCTTTTCCCTCCTCTTCTTCCCAGGGCTGTGGGGTCTCCCTGCACAGGATGAGCTAGGTCCTGCTCTCCTGCAGACTTCGACTTTGCAACTCAAAGAAAATGAACCCAAAAGTGCCTTTGAACCCGCAGGAATCCCAACCCCCCCTCGAGCGGATGCAGAGACGGGGCCTTGCCTCACCCTGGGGCTGCTCTTCCTGATTTTAAAGATCTTGGCCTCATTTTGCCTTTTTCTTTTCCCTTTCTTTTCTTGCTGACACCTCCTCAGGGCCCGGCCCTGGGGGGTTATTATTGCTTGTGCAGGAGCGTCCCCGGGCACCCTCGTCGGCAGATGCTGGGTCTTAAATCCACGGACGGGAAGCTCTCAAGGCACCTCTGTGCCCGGGGGGGGGTCTTTCTTTGCCAAGGGGCTGGGGGACCCCCCCAGCTCGGCACAACCCCCCCAGTCCCACATCACCCCGGAAGACATTTCTCTTGGAAAATCATTTAAATAAAAAGAAAAAAAAAAAATCGGACCAAAACCCCCCACCAACACCAAGAAAAGAACCATAAACGACTACCAGGAAAGTTTTCTGAAGAGTCCCTTACAAAAAAAGGGAAAGGAGGGGGAAAAAACCAGGAAGCATTTTTCTCCCAGGCCCAAACGCTGCTGATCTTTTGGCTCGAGAAATGCATAGTTGGTAGCAAAAACCTCGCTACATTGGGAGCCCCTGGGATGGCCCCTGAGCCCTGAGGGCTCTCCACGGGGCCAGGACATCGGGGTCATCCCTCCCCGACCCTGAGGTCCCCACGGTTCTGACCCTGCTGGCCTGTGGCACCTCTGTCTCCAGAGTCCTGGCACAGCAAGGTCACGCTGCCACCTCCGGGACACGGCCGCTGCTCCCACAGCCCTCCCGGCCCCGTCCCGCCGCGGCCGTGCCCGGGGCCAGGCAGCAGACAACGGTTCTCCTCTGGGAGAGGCTCAGATCATCTTCATGTTGAACTTCCTGGCCCCTCCTTGGCCGGTGGTGGTGGTGGGACCGTCCACCTTGCGGAAGGAATATTCCACGGAGAAGTTGTTCTTGTGCTGCCCCCGGCCGCGGCTCCAGACGAAGAGCAGGAGGAAGCAGAAGAGCACCACGCCCAAGAAGGTGATGCAGCCCATGGCCGTGGAGACCAGGATGGTCTTGAGGTCCAAGGTGAACTTCAAGAAGACCTGGGTGTCGTTGTGGAAGGTGTCGTTGAAGTCGCTGAGGTACAAAGTCCGGTTGGCGTGGTGGGCGCCGTCGGCCGGGCGCCCCTTGACCGTCAGGGTGGCGAAGTAGGTGTCGTTGCCGCCGGCGTTGCTGGCGATGCAGATGTAGGTGCCGCTGTCCTGCACCTGGGCGAAGCGGATCTCCAGGGTGCCCCCGGGCAGCACCGTGGCCCGCCCCGTGCTGCGGGTGGTGATCATGCGGTGCTGGGGGGACACCCAGGCGATGGAGGGGTCGGGCTCCCCGTCGGCCCGGCACAGGAAGGACACGGACTGCCCCTCCCGCGCCGTCACGTGCTGCAGCTTCCGATCCCGGATCTTGGGCTTCTGGCAGGTGAAGTACTCGAAGAGCACCGAGTCCGGGAAGTCGCGCAGGGCGTTGCCCTGGATTTCGGGCGGCGAGGAGCACATGGGCTGCTGCCCGTCAAAGTTGAGCGTCTTCCGCCGCTGCAGGATCCAGAGGAGCCGGCAGTCGCAGGCCAGGGGGTTCCTGTCCACCCGCAGCGTCTCCAGCGTGTTGACTGAGTGGAAGGTGCTCTCCTCCAGCGTGGACAGGAAGTTGCTGGAGAGGTTGAGCAGCCGGATCTGTCTGAGGCCGGAGAAAGCCTGTGGCTCCACAGACACCAGGAGAGCGCCCACGATGTGCAGCTCCTGGAGCCGGATGAGGTCTTTAAAGGAGCCCTTCAGCACAGTGCTAATGGGGTTGTAGGACAGGTTGAGGTACCTCAGGTACACCAAGTTCCTCAAGGCAGCAGCGGGCACAGCTGTGATGTTGGTGTAGGTGATGGAGAGCGAGGTGAGGTTCAGGCCCTGGAAGCTGGTAGGGGACACCTCCTCCAGCAGAGGCCAGTTGTCAATCTCCAGCTGCAGGAGGTTGTAGAGCTTCTTGAAGTTCTGGTCCTCCAGCGCAGAGATGCTGAGGTGCCGGAGCCGCAGCACCTCCAGGTTCTGGAGGTAGGACAGCGACTCGGCCGAGATGGAGGTCAGGTTGCACTTCTCAATGGTCAGCTGCTCCAGGCCCAGCAGCCCGGAGAAGGCGCGCTGGGAGATGTACACCAGGTCGTTGTCGCCCACGTCCAGGCTCTTCAGGTTGTGCAGGTCCTGGAACATGTAGTCCAGCAGGATGACGAGCTTGTTCTCACTGATGTCCAGCAGGGTCAGGTTGGTCAGCTTGGTGAAGACCCCCGGGGGGATGAGCTTGAGCTGGTTTCCCCGCAGCCGCAGGGTCTGCAGGTTGAATAGATTGCTGAAGGCGCCAGGCTCCACATTGGAGATGATGTTCTCGCTGAAATCCAGCTCCTCCAGCAGCGGGTACGGGGCCAGGTCCCCGGGGTTGAGGCA
Organism: Monarcha castaneiventris obscurior; assembly: GCA_026261815.1. Taxonomy (NCBI): domain Eukaryota; kingdom Metazoa; phylum Chordata; class Aves; order Passeriformes; family Monarchidae; genus Monarcha; species Monarcha castaneiventris. Next base: position 909,014 of record JAMPIT010000892.1, read on the forward strand.
GCGGATGCGGTTCTTGTTGAGCTCCAGGACCCTGGTCTCGGTGGGGATGCCCTCGGGGATGGCGGTGAGGCGCTTGCGGTGGCACAGCACCGAGCGCAGCTGCGGCGCGCACTCGCAGCGCGCGGGGCAGGCGCCCGCCCGCGGGGACAGCAGGACCACGTGCAGGGCCAGCAGCGGGAGCCACCATGTCATTGTGTGGGGCATGGTCTAGGGGCTCACTGCCGTTCTGCCATGCGCCTGCGACGGAGAGAGAGCAGAGTCAGCGGGGACAAAGTCCTGCCCGGCCCCACAGATCGCCTGCCTGGGAGCTGGGGCTGGACAGCGCTCCCCAAGCAGTGGCCCATGGGGCTGATAAGGCCCCAGGCCCTCCGGGAAACCCTCTGGATCTCTTTTACCTTCCGTGCAACCTGGGGATCCTGCCCTGGGCAAAGCTGGGATAAACGAGCCTCACTCTCCATTGGAACAGGGAAACTGAGGCAGGGGCAGAGGTTTGTGAGAGGAGCCAGGGCTGCAGCCCCACACCTGAGCCTCTGCTCCCCCTGGCTCAGCTCTCCCTGTGCTCCTGATGGTGCAGGCACGGGCGGAGGGGACCTGAGCACCCCGGGCTAATGGGGGGCACAGGGACACCCCAAGGGCAGGGCAGGAGCAAAGAGATGCTGGCAGAGACGCTGCCAACTCGTGACACAGGTGGGGTGCCCCATGCCCTCTGGGCACACCGGTGGGGTGCCCCATGCCCTCTGGGCACACAGGTGGGGTGCCCCATGCCCTCTGGGCACACCGGTGGGGTGCCCCATGCCCTCTGGGCACACAGGTGGGGTGCCCCATGCCCTCTGCTCCCGGTGTGAGGTCTCGTCCAGTGGCACAAACCCTCCCCAGGCCCCCGGCTCGGCGGGGTCCCGCAGGACGGGGGACGCTCGGTGCCGCACGTAGGGCCCGGTCCCCGTCCCCGTCCCCGTCCCCGTCCCCATCCCGCCCTCTTAGGGAGCGCAGATTAAGGCGGCTCCGGGCACAATCTTTGCCGAGGAGGGATTAACACCGACCTCGCGGCGCCGTGCCCCGGCTGCCCTCCTTTCCAGGGATTAGCACTTCGCCGCCGCTTTCCCTTTTCTTTGCTTCCCCTTTCCCGCTCCCTGTCCCCATCCGTGCCCCAAATCTGCCAGGCTGCCTGGAAACACAGCTCCCAGCGCCGCCGCAAACTCCTCAGCCGCCTTTCCTTAATGAAGCACGGTCATTAACCTAATTAAGTGGCAGAGTTGCTCGGTTGGGGAGCTGCGGGGTGGTTTTGAGCCTGGCAAGAGAATATTGGGGGTACCAGGAGCAGGGCCAGCCCCTCCAGGCACCCCTGTGGAGGTGCAGGGAGTGGGGCACTGACCCCTCCAGCACGGGGGGCTTTGTCCATCGCTCCTGCAGCACTGGGACAAATTGGGGTGCCGCCCCCAAGGGCTGGTTCCAGCCCTTCTGACTTCCAGGGAGCCCAAGCTGTGGCTCCAGGGAGCCCCTCACAGGCTCCCTCTGGGCACATCAGGGACCCCAAATCTGTCTGTGGGAGCCCTGCAGGATATGGGGCGAGGGAAGAGGACGATGTGACATCTGCTCAGGGCCATCGAGGTGTGGCTGCAACATTCCACCTTGGTGCCACTGCAGGTCCTCAGTGCCCAAAAGCTCCCGAAAAGGCCCATCTTGAGGTGGCTGCTGCTTGGCTTAGGGGGTGACAGAGGGAGAGCGATGAGGACCCCAGATCCCCCAGGCAGGTGACACTGATGGAGCAGGGACAGCAGGATCTGGCCCAGCCTGGCATCTCCTGCTCCCCACACCCACCGTGCTGAGGACACCAAAGGCTGGTGTCACCCTCCCTCCTGTCCCCATGGGCTGGTGGCACACGGGAGCAGCCTCAGGGGACTGGGGGGTCATTGACCCTCTCTGTGCTCATCTCTCAGGGAGGGATGCGATCTCCATGGGTAATTTCCTGTCCTGATCCTATTACCCAAGCAGAACAATTCTCTGGGATTAAACCCATTGCTCAGTGCAGCTTTGGATGATCTTCAAGGAGCGTTTGGACACCGCTCTCAGGGATGCACAGGGTGGGATTGTGCAGGGCCAGGGGTTGGGCTTGATGATCCCTGTGGGTCCCTTCCCCTCAGGATATCTCAGGATTCCGTGATTTTTTACAGACATGGGGATGTGGCACTGAGGGCCAAGTGGTGTCCTTGGCAGTGCTGGGGTGACAGCTGGACTCGGTGATCTTAGAGGGATTTCCAACCCCACCAATTCTATTCTGAGTCTGACACCTTTTTTCTTTTTCTCTTTTTTTTTGTGCACGTTTTAATTTTGCCCCATTTCCCTTTTTCTTCCAACGAGTCAAACCAAGAGGGAAGTGTCACCATTTCACACCACCACAGGATTAACGGCTGCTGGATGCAGCTGGGGGACAGTGGGGTGGGACCATCCACCCCACTGCTGCCCCTGCCCCTTTCTCCCCTTTCTCCAGCACTGCTCGGCTTCACTCCTTGCACCAAAGCCCCTTTGGGGACTGGAGGTCCCCAAATGCCACCTGGCCACTGGAGCTGCTTGGCAGCCTCTGCCTTCCAGGAGAGCCATGTTGTGAAGGCTCTGCCTGGCTGGTGGCCCCGGGCACCTGAGCTGGCTCTGGGGTGAGGTGGGGCAGCTCCCCCTGGTCCCCCTGGTTCTGGAGGCTCCACTCTTGCTCTGCCCTGGGGCACCGTGAGAAGGATGTTCCCAAACACGACCTGCAAACCCACAGGGCAAACCCCTCCCCATGTATTGGGACATTTATGTCCTGTTCAGTGTCTGTACACTTAATAAAGGTGCCCCGGTGCCTTTTTAATGGTGTCCCACGCTGGGCCTTAGCCAGTGCCCACCATCCCTCCGTGCCAGCCCTGGGGGCACCCAGCCCTTCCCCTCCCTGCCCCGTGTTCATTATGGATGAGCCCGGGGTAACCCAACTCCACTTTTGGTTACTACTGCGGCCACCTGATCCTCTAAGCAAAGCTCCGGCCCCGCTGGGGTTGTTTTCCCTGGCAGATGGAGAGCGAGAGCTGCAGCCCTGGGCTCACCTTCCCTCTCCACAGGCGGAGCATCAGCCAGCCCTGCTGCCCCACAGCCCCCACCCACGGGTGCCCCACTGACCCCGCAGCAAACCCCACAGCGGGGTTAAGGGGTGCGGGATGAGCCATTCCCTGCAAATCCAGGCAGATCCGAGCTCCGAGCTCCGGAGCAAGGCTGGCTCTGCCCCGCGGGTCTCTGCCGGCCCCAGGGCATCCCACAGAGGGGCACAGACCCTGTGTCCCCTGCAGGGACATCTGGGGCCCCGCGGTCCCTGCCTGTGCCGGGCAGGGCCAGGCGGAGCCGGGCTGTTTATTAATAGCTCATTACTGCGATTGTGCGGGCGCTCTCCGGGCTCGCCCGGGCCCTGGGGAGCCAGGGCAATTAAGATCCAGAGCGAGGCCTAGATAGAGGCTCCTCTCCTCGTTTAATTTGTTTTTAAAAATAACAAGCCTGCTGCACACAGGGCTGGGGACAGAGCCAGCAAAGCCCGGGGCTGAGGGGCTGCGGTGGGGGAAGTGGAGCAGAGCAATTTTGGACAGTTTGGACAATTGGACAATTTTGTGAGCCCCTGGAGCAGCCCCCTCCTTCCCTGCCTCATTCCCTCTTTCCCCACCAAGATTTATGACCACTGAGCTCATTTTGTCCCAGCCACCAGCAGCGCAGAGGAACTGCTGCTCTCCAGCCACCCCGGCTTGGGCTTACCCAGAGCAGCTGTGGCTGCCCCTGGATCCCTGCAAGAGTCCAAGGCCAGGTTGGAAGGGGCTTGGAGCAGCCTGGGACAGTGGGAGGTGTCCCTGCCATGGCAGGGGTGGAATGAGATGGTCTCTAAGGTCCCTTCCATCCCAAACCATTCTGGGATTCCACGACTCTGGCAGAAGGGATTTTGTTCCCTCTCCACCCTTCAATCTCCTCCTGCTTCTCTGGCAGAAGCTTGGCCCTGCCAGCTCCTCCAAGAGCAACTGCCATTATTGCTCCCTTCTCTGAATAAAGACCAAAAAATCAGCCCAGGCTGACATTTCCAGTTTCCCCTGCTTGGACATCGCATGAGCAAGGACACCTTGGACACCTCGGTCAGAGCAAGGTCTTGTTTCATCCTTCCCTTGATGTGCAGGATGTGAAATGCTCCTGCTGAGCCCCTCTCCTTCCAGCACCCCACTGCTGCTGCTCCAGGCCAGGCCCCTTCACAGCAGGGGCCAGAGGCAGCCAGGGGATGCTGCTGCATCTTCCCAGGGATGCAGGGAAACCCCAGGAGAGGATGGAGATCCCAAAGCAGGGAGGGAGCAAATGGGGCACAAAGCGATGCTGGGACCCTCACCCTGCAAACATCGATGGGGGTAACACCAGTGCTCTGTCACACGGGTATCAGGGAGGTGCCAGCACCTTGTGCCAGTGCCAGCGTGTCCCAAAGTTGGCACGAGGCAGGTCAGGGCTCCTACAAACACCAGCAGCTGTTGGGAACACCCCGAGTGCTGCCCGCTCGCCATTGCCCAGCCCTTGCCAGCAGCCAGCCCTGCCTGGCAGCCGAGTGTCCCCATGCCATCCTCGCTCCCTGGCTGCTGTCCCCAGCCCGGCTCCATGCCAGGGAAGGCAATGCCAGCCATGCTGGGCCGTGCCAGCATCCCCACAGACACTGTCACCCTGCTCAGCCCCGGCGCGGGGGCTGGGGCTGGGGTTGGATGGGGCATCTGAGCATCCCTGTGCTGTTCCCAGCTCACTGACAGCTCGCCAGGATTGCTGCTGGACTCTCCACCAGGACAAGCTCCATGTGCTTCCCTGTCCTGGGGCGGGACCTGGGTGAGATCTCGATTCCCAGGAGCAGCAATTGGCTGGATCAAGCAGGCTCCACGGACCTGAACCTCCCCGAGCTGCTGGCAGGGCTCGGAGCAGAGGATGGGGCACCCTGATGCTGATGCCAACAGTTCCCTGGCTCCAAGCTCTGCCCATGGGGAAGGGAAAACTGCAGCCAGAGCTGCCCAGGACAGAGCTCCAGACATGAGGAGGAGCCCAGGCCCCAGTCCTATGCCAAAGCCCTTCCAGACGTCTGCTCCTTCTTCCCTGCTGGAAAACCTCGAGCCCTCAGTTACACCTTCCAAAAACACCCCTCCCCCTTGTATGATTTTAGGCTGAAAAGGCAAAAAATGAGGGTCCCTGGGGTCTGCTCCATGCGCAGCTTCACTGGTGACACCACCCACACTGCCCGGTGGCACCATGGGCTGCTGGGGATCCCCAGGGGCATTTTTGGCATTGTTCAGAGCTGGCAGAGCAAAGTTTGATGCCCAAATGTGAAGCCAGGGAATCCAACTGTGTTTTTCAGCAGAGCCCAGTTCCCAGGGGCACTGAAATGAGGACCAAAGGTGACCTATGCCACCCTCCAAAAACAAACCTGTGGCTCCTGCAGCTTCATTTTATCCTTTGCCTCGAGTCTGCAAAGTCAGTGGGTTTGGGGCCATGCTGAGCTTGGGAAAACCCCAGAAAACACAGTGGGGTGTGGGGAGGATCGAGGTGATGGGGAGGAGCTGCAGGAGCATCCCTTGGACCTTCCCTGGCTCCTGGGGTGACACCAGCAGGTTCCTCCCTCTGCACAGGGCAGCAGAAAGATCCCAGCTTATGCTGGGGCACGGAGGGGATTAAATCAGAGCCAAGACAGAGACAAAGAGGCAGAAACTGGAGGGTCAAAGGAGGCCAGGGATGTGGCCAAGCCTCAGCTCTGATGATCAGGCAATTAGCAAGCCAAGCATGAGAATAATCCAGCTGAAACAGGGAGAGCAGGACAGAGCTGGGGGTAAGAAGGAGGGAAATCAATCACCATACCTAATGGAGAATTATCCAGGAGAGAGTTATTCCTAATCCCATCAGGGGCTTGGCTGGGAAACAAATTCTCCTGGCTCTGCCGCTCTAAGCACGTTTTTCTGGGTCAGGGCTGGGCTGGGCAGGGCTGCAGGAGCAGAGGGAGAACCAATGGCTGGGTGGGCACTGAGGGCACCCAGCAGGGTCCCTCCAGAGCATCTTCCCACCCCACAGCACCTGGCAAACACCTTGAGGGTCCTCAGGTCATCAGGTGGCCAAGTGAGCGTCCCCAAGAGCCCTGGCAGAGCCCAGCTGGGCTGTGACCATGGTGGCCGTGCTCCTGATTCCCCCTCGTGTCCCTCTCAAGGCTGCTCAAGCAGAAGCAGATTTTCCTGGCGAGGCACGGGAATGGGGAGGGGGAGCGTGAAAGGAGCCGTCTGTGCAGGAGCCAGGCGGCGGCTGGGTCACCACGGAATGTCCCCGAGCGCGGCTTCAGGGACGGCTCGAGAACATGGAAAGCTTCCACAGAAGGGAGTTATTTTGGTGAGTGGCAGCTGCTGCCTCTCACGCGGCTCCTCCTGCTCAGCAGCCCCAGGTCTCGGGGCGGCCGAGCCGGCACCGGAGCAGCTCACGGGGAGGCAGGATCCACCCTTCCTTCCCAGCAAACCTGGTGTCTCCACGGAGCCGTCTTCCCACCCCAGGATCCCATCCCGAGTCCTCGGCAGCCGTGGCCACAGGACTCTCCACTCCTCTCCCACGTGGAAACTCCCAGCCCTCGCAAACGCCGCGAAACCCCAGAAGCGAGGATTCCCCGATGAGCCACGGCACCAAGGAGACAACCCAGAAGAAGCCACCGCTTATTTTTAGAGACAACCTTATGATTCCTGAGCACGTGGCCCAGGCAACGCTGCACAGGCAGCCCCAGATTGGCCGCAATCTGCTTTTCTTCTTGACAGACATCATGTCTGAATCTCTATCTCCACAAGATGCTCCCAGGAGAGGAGACATTTAGAGACGACCACAACGTACAACATTTCTGAAAGGTCACTGCCTGCACCAGGCAACGAGGAGCAGAAGCCACTCATCAGCAACAGGGGCTTTGGGGAGGTGTTTAATATTCCATGAGCATCTCTATTTCTCTTCCAAGGATGACTCTTCCAAAAGGAGGGGAGGAGGACAGGGCAGGTGGGTGCTGGGCTCTTGTTTCCACCTAGGGTGGGCTGTTGAACCACCAGCCAGAGCTGAACCTTGACTGCTGCTGGGAAATGGTGGCTGAGAGTGAACCTGACCTGGATCTCAACAGCCTCAGAACCTGCTGGACCACATGGAAGCAAAGGCTGAGCTTCATTCCCCCTCTTTGGCTGCATCCCAGACCACCTCATTGCTACTGGCTGTCCCACTGATGCCACCAGGAACCCTGGAGCTGAACTTCAGGCAGTGGCTGTGGTCCCTGGAGGGACAGCAGGGGCTCTTTTTTGAGGATTCAAGGGAGAACTTTTAATTTGCAGAAGCCCATTTGCATCAGGAGCAGGATGAGGAGGGGCTGGGAGGCAAGTGCAGGTGAGAGCCCACAGCCCGCATGGTGTCCTTGTCCCTGAGCACCCACCCAGCCAGGAGAGGCCCCAGCAACGAGGTGACAGCTGAGGTCTAAGAGACTCCCACTGCAAAGCTACCTTCATCCTCTCCCACCAAAGCTGGGCTTTGCAGAGGTGCCCATCCAAGCCCAAAGGTGCCCATCCAAGCCCAAAGGTGCCCATCCAAACTGATCTGCTCCAAGGCTTGCCCGGTCTCAGGTTTCTCCCCAGCTTGGGAGTGCGGACAAGGAACCCAAACCCCTGGCAACTCTCCTGGCACCTCAGTTTTAGGGCCCACGTGACATTTATTGCTGCTGGATGTACAAAAGACGAGCCCACACGAGCCCCACAGCAGAGCTGCGACAGTCAGGCACGGCCACTGGCAGAGAGGAACAGGGCCACGCTCCTGGCGAGGGCTCCTGCACCCACAGAGACTCAAATGCAGAGCATTAAGTGGGAGAGGGGAATTTGCTCCCCCCCGCAGCTGCCTCCCCCTCCTGAGCTCGTCCCTCACCTTCTGCACCAAACGCAGCCTGGGAGCGCCCCACGAGCAAACCCGAGGGCACCGGGAGCAGCGGCTGGAGCCACGTGGGAGGGGACAGAGGGAATGAGCCAGAGCCTGGCCAGGAGAACATCCCCAGGCACAGCAGCGGGGCCGCGCTGGGGACACATCACCCACAGGAGCAGCAGGGAGGACGCGAGGCCTCGTCACAGGGAGGGACCCCGCGCCTTCGCTGCTCCAAGCCCGGCAGCTCCAGCCCGGCAGCTCCAAGCCCGGCAGCTCCAAGCCCAGCAGCTCCAGCCCAGCAGCTCCAACCCTGGCAGCTCCAAGCCCAGCAGCTCCAGCCCAGCAGCTCCAACCCCGGCAGCTCCAAGCCCAGCAGCTCCAACCCTGGCAGCTCCAAGCCCAGCAGCTCCAAGCCCAGCAGCTCCAGCCCGGCAGCTCCAATCCCGGCAGCTCCAAGCCCAGCAGCTCCAAGCCCAGCAGCTCGGTACCAAACGAGGTGCCGGGGCAGGGTGATGATTAACAGGAACAGGAAGGCAGAGGCTGTAATTAGGCACCTTCCAGAGCGCTGGTGGATGACGCTGCTCGGGGGCGTGCAGAGCGCTGGCGGTGCTGACGTGCAGCCACCCCCCGGTGCCAGCACCGGTGCCAGTCTGGCCAGCAGTGCCCAGCAGAGCCCTGCCCTGCTGCTGGACGCTGATTTCACGGTGATTTCCATGCCAGCTGCCTCCCACGGGCTTTGCCCCAGCACGCGACCTCATTTGTCCAGCCGGCCCAGCCGTGCCAGCCCTCGTTAGATCAGCTCGTTCATTAAGCTCAGCACTTCAGTGACGCTGGCCGGAGCCCCTCGGGGGGCTGGCACATAAATCACACCCTGATCGCTGTCACTGGCTGCCAGCGCTGGACCTTTGATGGCAAAATCTCCTCCTAATCCCTCACCTGAACTGCGGTGACACTGATCAGGGCAGTCCCAGCCACCCCTCTGAGCTCCTGGATAAAACAATGGCTCTTTCCAGCCCTGACCCTCAGGAAGGATGCTGTTCCTGAGGGCTCAGCCCCATGGGAGCCTTCACCCATGGCAGGGGTGCCCACCGAGCCCAGCTTCCCTCTGGAGAGGAAGCCCGGAGTCCTGGCTGCTGCCAGCCCATCTCTGCACCTTGGCGGGGCAATCCATCATCCCAGAGGCTCTAATTCGACTGGACTGCTGGACATGTGGGCAGAGGAGCAGACTGACAGGCCAGACTGACGGACAGCTGCCTGCTCCGAGGCCAGCAGGGACAGGCAGCTGTGGCTGGAACTCAGCCCGGTCCCAGCAGGACCGCTCAGCTCCGCAGGAAACCAGCTCGGAGCTCTGCGGGGGCAGGGGGGAAAGGGGCGGAGGTGGAGCCCCCGATCTGCTGGAAACCCTGCTCGGAGTGGGAATTCCAGACAGGAGGAGCATGGAGGGACAGCTTTCCTTCCCCCTCCCAGCTCTGCTCAGCATCAGTCCCGGGCTGAGCGCATTTTTTTAAGACCTGTCCACAGCTGCTGCTGCATCGGGGTTATCATTACTGCCATCCCAGTTATGATCATGGCAGCAGCGAGAGCAAAATGCCATCACAGGGGTGAAATGACATCCCAATCCATCCCTGTCGCACCAGGCGGGAGCGGGACCAACCCCTGAAATGATCCCGGAGAGGGGAGGGGGACAGGGGGATTCACCCCAGCCCTGTGGAGCACAGATCCCTCCTGGCCTCGCTGCCCAGACTCCAGAGGGGCCCAGCAGAGCCCGGGGGGATCCAGCTGTGCCACCCCCAAAACTGCCCCGGGCTGGAGGCTGCGGCAGCGGTGACATTTGGAGCGAGACACGCTGGCGTCAGTCCCCAGATCTGCGGCTTCGGGGCATCAGCTGGGGCCGGGGGAGCAGGAGAGCAGCTCCTTCCCCATGTGCAGCCCCACGAGGATCCCAAAAGTCAGAAATCTCCATGGTGGAAGGGAAAGGGGACGGCGGGGCTGTGTCGCTTCACTCCTTGTCCAGTGTCTGGATGGCAGAGCAAAGGCAAAGCCTCCAGAGCCCCTCTCCCAGCTGATGGACTCCCAAATCCCAGGAAATCCCTCCAAACCCCAAACCACTGCCCCTCGAACTGATGCTGCCCATGGATCCTGGCACGGCCAACGCTTGGGGTCCCTGCTGGGGCAAAGGCTGGGGTCCCTACAGTATCCAAGGCTGGGTCCCACTGCTGCCTCCACCAACCCTGAGCAAGCCCCCGAGCTCAGCACCCAGAGCTGCACATCAGAGCCCCACCTGAGGCACTTTTGCTCATTCTGGGGTGGTGACACCAGGCTGGAGATCTCCCGGCTCTTCCGTGGGATAAACGTCCAGCTCGGCCGTGCCGAGTGCTCCTGCTGCACAAGGAGCTGGGGACAGGGAGGGGGCTAATGCCACCAAGCAGGGGTGGCCACGAGGTAAAAAAGAGCTGGATTTTGAGCGTCCCAGTGCACAATCCCCAATCCCACCTGAGCCCAGGGAGTTCTCACCGTTCTGCAGGTCCGGGGCCGCTCCGACATTGGGATCTGCTGAGGCATCGGAGCCTGGGAATGTTCAAACAGCGAAGTGTCCAGCACGGCCAGCCTCGGCTCCTCTGCACAGAACAGCACAAGGACACCACGGTCAGCCCCCTCTCCCCAGTGTCTGCCACAGAAATCCCAAATAAACTCCCCCAAAGTGCTCATGGGCACATCCAGAGAGGGGGAGCATCCTCAGCACTGCTCCAGCCTGACCATTGCAGCTTGCCTGGTCTTCTCTATATAAATATATATACGAATATAAAATTCTATCACACGTTGTGCCCTGAGGGATCCTCTCCTCACCAGGAGTGTCCGAGCCCAGCCCTGCCGCAGGCAGCTCTGGCTGGAGCACGGCAGACACGGCACTGCCCCTCGGGAATCCTGCAGGGATTGCAGGAGGGGATGGCACCCACCCAGCGGTGCCCACAGCCCAGGAGGCCCCGAATTTGGGGAGATTTCACCCAAACGTGGAAGCAGAAGTGCCACTGGCCGGACCCCCAGTCCCGTGTCCACCCCCTGGGCATTTGGGGGAGTTGGGGGGTCGGGAGATGCTCCCAGCGCTGATGCAGCAGATGCTGAACAAATGATTTGCTGTGGTTTTACTAAATTGCTTTGAACTCTCTGGATCAAGCTTAATTCGCCTGTTGCACAGAAAGAGGGAATTTAAACAGCTCCTTTTGTGCGGAAATCTCGGTTACCAGCCCTCAAATGTCCCCGAGTCGGTCCCGTTCAGCGACACCCACGAAGAGCTGCTGCTGCTGCAGCTCCACAGCTGCTCTGTGCCTGCTCCACACCTCGCTCACGTCCCTGCTCCTGCCCGGCCCAGCTGCCCCAGGGCAGCAGCAGCAGCAACCAGGGGCATTAATTCCTGCTGGGAGAGGTTTGGGAAGCCTGAGGCGAAGGAGCTTCCCACGGCAGGGATTTGCTGGGGAGCGGCAGAGGAAAGAGGAGGCGGCGCTGCAGCAGCAGCCGGCCCCGGGGGCACCGGGATCGGAGCCCTGGCACATCCCGGGAGGATGGAGCTCTCCATCCCCGTGTGCTCCTGCAAACCCCGGCGGTGTCCACACGCTGCTTGTGGATGGGTAACTGTTCCCGGGGAACTGACAGTGCCCAGCGCTCTGGAATAGCGAAAATTCCTCCAGGAAAGCAGCACCGCCCCAAAGCCGAAGTCAGAGGGGATTCCCTGCAAATCTGCAGGCTCGGGCTCAGCCATGCGGGGATGGTGCTGAGGGTTCCACATTCCCGGGCACCCCCAGGCCCCTGGGAGCTGTGAGGCTGCAGGACATCACCCAGTGCCTGGCAATCCCAGCTCATTCCCTGCTCGAGAACAGCTGCCCCTTGTCTGCTCCGCCTGAGGGACCCAGACTTGGCCCTGGAAGGGCAGGAACCCACACTCCCAGCTCCCGGAAGGTCCCAGTGTCCGTGGGATACACGGAGCCCTTCACCCCATGCAGTCGGTGCCAGGGTGCAAATCCCGTGTGGGATGCATGGAACTCTGTCAGGGACACTCCCCACTAAAGGAGCAGCACTAAAACCCCCCATGGCAACAGAAATCCTGTGCCCTGGGCACGCCAGAGTTTCCTGCTGGAGCCAGGGGATGCACCAGCCCCTCCAGAAGGCAGGGATGGGACAGCAGGGACAGCTCAGCACTGGCAGCAGGATGGGAAAAGCCCGGGATCGTAGCAGGATCCCATCTCCTCTGCAGCACGTGTGGGAGTAATTCACACCCAGCACCTGAAATAACAGCAAGAATGACCCAAACCGAGCCCTGAGATGCGGAAACGACCCAGAAACAACTGGGCCTATCCTCAGCACCTTCGGGGGGAAGCTTGGGGCACCACCAGCAACTGCAGCTGGTGCAATTCCACAAGGAATTTGCCTCCAGGGCATGCAGTGTCCCTGCTTTGAGGGACTGCGGCTCCAGGGGCCGATGCACAAAGATCTGTCGTGGCTCCCTGGGGCTGCTCCAGTCCTGGGAGATGGGATAGCTGGGAAGGAAGTGTGTTTGGTTCACTTGCAGCACCGTGTGCGGGACTCACGGGCTGCAGCATTCCGGCAGGGATGGAGGGGGCTCCGCGGGCGATGCTCAGAGCCAGCGCCATCCAAGGGCTAATCCCAGCCACAGCAGCTCAGCTGCTGCTCCCCATGGCCAAACTCCAGCTCCAGGGATGGAGAAGGCAATATTTCCATCCAATTCCAGCAGGCTGGACACAGCCAGGTATTTACTGGGGACCTGCTGGGAGCAAACTGCAGCCAGCCCAAACGTGCTCAGCTCCCGGTGCTGAGCAGCCTCTCCTGCCCTCCCTGAGACGCTCCCAGCCCTGCCCAAGCCTCGGGAACCTGGAGTTTAAGCTCACTTAAAGACCACCTGGGCCTGGCTCCTTAGATGAGCCCCGTCACTCCCAGCCCTGGGAAGGAGCAGGGGCTCAGCTGATGGTCTCAGCATTTGTTTTTGGCAGCTCCCGGGTCACGTAGCAACCTCTGGCTCAGGTTACCTGTGGGGGTTTTGTCTGCAAATACATTTTAATCCTTGTGAAACGGGACCCAGCAGCACGTGGGTGAAGTGGCCTAAAGCCTCCTTCGGTCCCACATGGTGACACCAGCACAGCTCCCTGGCCCTCTGTTTGTGCCACCAGGGCCCTTGTCACCTTCTGCTCCTGTGCCTTGTGTTTGTGATGCAAAACTTGGATTTGAACTCTTTTCTGGGCTACTCAGTGGAGGAGCCAGGAAAGGATTCTGCTCTCCCCGGGTGGCACACGGGATCCTCTTGAAAAAAGAAATTCAGCAGCAAACCCCAAAGCCAAACAGGACCCAGATGTCCTGGAAAACAGCAGAGACCTCCAGAGGACCAGACCAGGGTGCCCAAGCCAAGCTCTTCTAAGGCAGGAGCATCCCTTGGGATGTGCACAGCAACTCTTCCATGCATGGCAGCAAATCTGGCTCATCTCAGACCCCTGCAGGAAGGGGCCTGGGGGTCCTGGTCGGTGGCAAGTTGGATCTGAGTCCCTGGTGTGTCCTGGCAGCCCAAAGGGCCACCGTGTCCTGGGGGGCACCAGGCCAGGGAGGGATTGTCCCACTCTGCTCTGCACTGGGGCAGCCTCACCTCCCGTGCTGGGGCACTTTGGGCACCACAAGATCAGAAGGGTCCAAAGCTGTTGGAGAGTGTCCAGAGGAGGGACACGGAGCTGGGGAAGGCTCTGAGGAGTGGCTGAGGGCACTTGGCTCCTTCAGCTGCAGCAGAGGAGGCTGAGGGGAGGCTCCTCGGGGGCTGCAGCTCCTCCCGAGGGGAGGCGGAGGGGCAGGGGCTGAGCTCTGCTCTGGGACAGGGACAGGAGCCCAGGGAAGGGCTGGAGCTGTGTCAGGCCTTGGGATGGAGCTCAGGGAAAGGTTCTTGCCCCCGAGGCTGCTGGGCACTGCCCAGGCTCCCCAGGGAATGGTCCCGGCCCCGAGGCTGCCAGAGCTCCAGGAGCGTTTGGACACTGCTCTCAGGGATGCCCAGGGTGGGATTGTTGGGGTGTCTGTGCAGGGCCAGGGACTGCACTGAGGATCCCTGAGGATCCCTCCCAGCTCAGGATATCCTGGGATTTTATCATTCCATGGACCCCAGGACACCCGATAGTGCCCAGTGTCGCACCACCCCGGTGTCCAGGAGCACTAAGCCAGAGACTCATTAGTGTAATTAATGTCAGACTTCCCAGCCAGCTGAGCTTCCATCTGACCTTTAGTTATTGAAATATGAACAACAAAAATGACACATTATCACGGAGGAGGTGTCACAGGCAGCTCATTTGAAATCCTCTCTCAGTGGCAGGCCCCCAAAGAGTTTCTTCCTGCAAAAGTAAATGGGAAAATTTGGAAAACCCTCAAGGAAGGAGGAAAAATTCAGCCTCACAGCAGCACAGCAGGGACACAGCATCTCCCAGCTTTGGGGGGCACAGCCAGAAATGACCCCAGGGAGAGAAATGGAAGGGAAGAATGAGGCAGAGCTGCTAAAAATGAAACAGAGGAAAAAATCTGTTTCTTAAGAGTCTTGGGAGAGTCACTGAGGTGGAGACAGCCAAGCCAGGCCCCAGTGGCACAGGACTGAGTAGGCAGGGACAGGTCCCCAGGCTATGGAGTGGTCCCTACATGGGACAGCTCTGCCCAGCATGAACTCAGGGGCAGCAACAGCCAGAGAGAACCTCGGGGCATGGAAAAGACCCCAAAAAACCCGGCAGCATTGTCTGGTGCTGGATGAGCCTGACCCAACAGACCACAGCCCCGTTTGTCACTGCAACAGCAACAACCTGGACCTGGATTTCCAGGGGTTGCCAGGTGCTGGTGCAGGCTGAGCAAGGCAGGGGAAGGCAGTGGTGCCAATCCCGTCGGGATTCCCCACGCTGGGAATTGCTTTGCCACAAGGCTGGTGCTTGATGGAAAAGTGACCCTGAAGGTAGGAGGAGAAAAGGCTTCCTGAAATGTGGAGGGTCCAACCTCCACAGTAACTCCTGGAATGACTTCCAGAGCACTGGGCATGGCTGGGCGGGACACTGGCATCACCCACGGCACTTCCCAAAGGCTCCTGCTCCTCACCAGCCCCAGGAATAGGCACTAATGAAGGCAGGATTATCCCCCCCGCTCCATTAGTCACACTTGGTTAATATTCCTGCTTATGGAAAAAGGTCACAGCTTCTCTCTCACTTATGTCACTCCACCTTCATTTGCAATCGCAGGGTTCTGCTCCTTTTCCATCCCTAATTAGCGTTCAGTTACGGGGGCCCTGCTCCAGCCTACCCCAGGCACAGGTTCTGGCCACGCCGCCTCTCCTGGGTGCAACACTGACCCAAGAGCAGCCTCTTCTCCTCTGGCAGCACGAAGGGAACCAGATGGACTTTGCTTCAAATGGGATTTAAACGGAAAAATACAAAATAGCTCCTTGTGCCAATACTGAAGGGTTGGTGTCCAGCTGTCCTGAGCGTGGGGAAGGTCAGCCCGGGTGACCCTCTGGAAAAAGAGGCCAGAAGCACCAAGCACCCTCATGGTTTGCTCCTCTGGCTGCGCCACTAAGAAGGGGTTGGAAATTATTCCTTCCACTCTTCCTGAGGGAAAACAAATCTGGTCCCCTAAGGTGAGGTATTCCACCCTGGAGACAGGGCTGAGGGAGTCCGGGTGCTCAGGGAGAGCCCCTTTAGTTCCCCTGCTCTGCCCTGCAAACCTCTGCTGCTGCTGCCCTGCGAGGAGCACCGTGAGGACTGTGCTCAGGAGGCTTCAGAAGATGGGAAAGAGCCTTCCCAAGCCTGCCCGAATCCCCCTCAGTGACACGCAGTGTCACAGCCACGGCTGCGGGTGCCGCAGGGCCAGGGGAAGGATCCCACAGCGCAGCCATCAACACCCTGCTGATGTTTCAGTCTGCAAACGAACCCCTACATCCACCGGGACTGAAACAGCGGCCGAGGGGAGCAGGAAAAGCAATCAATGCCTTGGGGGGAGTTTTCTGGAGATGCCGAGGATGGGAATTGAATGGGAGATCGGGCAGGTCCCTGTTCCTGCTGCTCCTTCCCTCCCGTGCCTGCTGGAATTTGCTGTGTGAAGCAGCCACGGTGTCCCGCAGTCCCAGCTCTGAAGCCAGCAGGGGCTTCACCACCTCCCTGGCAGGAGCGGGACTGTCCCCACCACCCAAACTCCCCCCGGTTCCCACACAGCTCTCTGGGGACATCGGGGTCCTGTGCGGGACAGGGCTCAAACGCACCAAGGGCAATAGGAGGCAGAGAGGGACAATATTTGGTTTAAATTTTTCCTCAATTCCCTTCCCACTGAATATTTTCTCTTCTCCTTTCCAAGAACTTCCTTTATTTCTCCCTGTCTCCCTCTAGCAACAGTATCTGGGAGAAACAATGAATTTTTAATAGGAGGGGGCGGTGGGAGGATGCAGACCCTGAGGCAAGGAGAGAAAACACTGATCTGTTAAATCACCCCCATCAGCAGGAAACCACATTTAAGGGCGAGGGAACCACGTGAGGACCACACAGCCTCGGGCAGGGTCATGCTCCCTCCTTTTCTCCGAGCCCTGCGGATGCTGCACAAATCCCAGCCAGGGTGAATCCTGCTCAGAGGAGCTCTCCCAGCCCCTCCACACACCCCTGGCCGGGGCTGATGTGGGGCTGGGGGTGCAAGACCCCAAGCAGCCCCTCACACAGGGAGGGGAACCCTGCAGCCCTCCTGCCCCACAGCACCGAGGTTGTTCCCCTGCAGCACCTTCCTTGGGAGGGTGGGGAGGCCCTGACACAGGGTGCCCAGAGATGCTGTGGCTGCCCCTGGATCCCTGGCAGTGCCCCAGGCCAGGCTGGATGGGGCTTGGAGCAGCCTGGGACAGTGGAAGGTGTCCCTGTCCATGGCAGGGGTGGGTGGCACTGGATGGGCTTTGAGGTCCCTTCCAACCCAACCCAATGGGAATTCCATGATCCCGAGGCTGAGGTGTACCCACTTCCTGCTCCCAATATCCCACCCTGCTCTGCAGGGCCAGGGCTCACCCCCACGGAGCTGAGGATGCCCAGGTCCCCTCCCTCAGTGCCTGGCCCCGTCTTCCCACCACAGCCTGAGCCTAAATTTAGTCCCTGGTTCTCTTTTCTTGTAGACACAACCAGTGCTCTGAGTTAAAGTCCTTTCCCATGAACTCACTGTTGCTTAATAAAGCACAAACCCTCGGAGACCTTGATGCTGGGATCTGTCATTTTAATTCCCAGTGACACTTGTTCCTCTCCGCTCCAGTATGTGGCCGCTGCTATTTTGGTTGGCACATCGGGAGCTGAACAAGGAGCCCCGGCGCTCCAGATCTGAGCCGGCCAGAGCTGGGACAGCTTTGAAAACCAAACCCTTCTGATGGATGGGGCTGCAAGCGGCAGCCGAGCTTGTGGCAGCATGAAAAATTCAGGGGGAGGAAGGCAGGGAAGCACGGGAAGAGCTGGGCTGAGGCAGAAGAAGGAGGAGGGCAGGTGCTGGGGCTGTGTCCGGCTTTGCTGCTCGGACAGACGGATCCTGCCTCTGCTTGGGGTCCCCAGGGGGTTGGGGTGCCCACGGCCCACCCACGGCCTTGGGGTGCCCATTGGGATGCCAAGGCACCACAGCAGCCTGGGGATCACAGCCCAGACCCTCTGTGCTTTGTTTTTAACTCATCCCCGCAAAGCTGTTTCTGTTTGCCCAGATTCTCCATCCGGATCTCTGCCGTTCGGTTGTTCTGGGGTGGGTTTGGTGCTGTCCTCAGCTCGCCCATCTCACACGGAAAAGAGGCAATGCCCGGGCCTGGGAAGGGCTCTGCTCTCCCCCCACGAGGGCCATTTCCCCACTTTGCCACCCCCATCCTGCCCAGCCTCGGCCCCCACCTCTGGCACCCCCCAGACCTGGGGCAGCCGCAGGGTTCCAGCTCCAGCCCCAAAACACCAAGGCTTAAATGGGATCCAAAGGAGAAGCCAGCACATTCCATTGCCAACGGCTGAGCAAGGCCCAGGTCCAGCCTGTCCCCCTCCCTGGCCCCACATCCCCTGAGCCAAACCTCGTGGAAGCAGCTGCTTTGTCCTCCAAGGTAAACCCTGCAAAAACTTCACAAACAAAAGCCAACCGAGGGTGCCCAAAGCCCGATCCGTTTCCCCCCGCCGCCGCCGTGGCCCTCAGCAGCGTTTCCAAGCATTCTCCTGGGATTTACGGCTTTTCATCTCCTCTCACATCTCCGCTCTGAACATTTCTGCCCTCGCCTGTTTGTTCTGGGGCTTTTCCAGGGCTCACAGAGCGGCCTTTGGGCTCTGGCAGCACCTTCCACCCTCCCTGCAGCCTCACGGACTGGAGAGACCCTGCAGGATGCTCCCTGATGCGGCCTCAGACAATTCCATCACTGCTCCACAGCCACACGCAGGGACTGTGCCAGCCCCCACAGGCAGGCCTCTGGACCACATCCACGTACAGCCAGGGAAATTGAGGCACAGGATACACATTGAGGGGCTTTGGAGCCTCGTGGTGAATCAGTGTCACTGGGGACAAGCCCAGAGATGGCCTCGCTTGGCTCCCGCTTCCCTCCCCTGGGAGCCGTGGGACTGGGGACGTGGGGAGATGTTGCTGGTGACAGGCGTCCCACCCGGGCTGCCCACACGCGCCGGCGGCACGGGAATCGCCGCTGCCCACGCACAGCGCGCCCGGCCACGTGCTTCACATTCCCAACGTTATTCCCAGGGCTTCCAGCAGCTCGCTCCCATCCCGGGGCTGTGAACGCGGCAGCGACGCGGCTCTGAGCTGCTGGAGCAGCCCAACTCCTCCTGCGTTATGGCAGCTCCGGCTCCTCACGGAGGGAAGAGGAGCCACCTGCTCCCTGGTGGGATGCTGGGGCGGGGGGGAACAGGAGTGATCCAGCAGCCAGGAGTTGGGAAAAATCCATCCCAACAACATGGATTGAAAGCCTTTAAATGCTGAGTGCAGCCGGCGCCGTGTCCGTCGCGCTGAGTCCAGTGTTTAATTCGGGCCCAGGAGGGAAGAGCAGGGATTAGGTTTGGGCCTTGGAGCCAGGGATGAGTCCTCTGGTGAGGCAGGATTAGCACAGCTAATAAAAGCAGACATTCCTGAGCTCTAAACGCTACAAAATAGGAAAAAAGCCCCTGGCCCTGCTATCTTCAGCCAGGGATCAGCAAAAGCGCATCCCCCCAGAAAGGCTGAGCCTGGCAGGACCCGGCCGTGCCTGGGATGTGTCCCAGCTCTGCCCAGCACAGCCACGTCCCACCCTGGCCATCGATGCCCAGGATGGGTGAAACACAACCCTCTCATCCTCCTCATCCTCTGTTCCTCTCATCCTCCCACTCCCTCCTCCAACAGGGCAGGATAAAAGCAGAATCTATGGATTTTTAAGCCAACTCTTTCCTGAAGCTGCTTCGCCTCCTGCTCCCTGCTCTCGCGATGCTCCTCCAGCTGTTTTGCAGGCTGGGCACTGGACAGCATCTTCCCCCAAGATCAGCCCACAACCCAAGCGCTTTGGGAAACGCTGCAGACACCCGAGTGGGGTTTTTGTAATCTGAAAACTGTAAGGAATCTTGGGTGGATGAAAAATCACCTCTCCGACCTGCTCCGGCCAAAACCCAGCTGGCCACCACCAGTCCTCCAGCAGCAAGAGGCAGCAGCTCCGCTGCCTCCCCTTTGCGAGCGCCACAGAACCGCCGGTGACAAAAACATCAGCGCAAAATTAAACCAGATCGATGCCAGGCTGCCCAACTGGCAGCTCCCCAACCCATCTTCAATTACTCTCCCATTTAAAGGACGTGCAGCACGTTCCCTGCCGTGCCCTGGTGTGCCAGGATTTTACCCCGTCTCCCTCCTGCAAGGGGTGATGGAGCAGCGGTGAAGGGCAGGGCTTTGGGGTTCACAGCAACTCCAAGGGCTCCCCACTTCCCACAGGGTTATTGCAGGGCTCAACACCTGCATTTTGAATTTTAACCCACACACGACCATATCACTGCTGGGCAACTCTGCTCTGGGAGGGCTTTTAGGTTTTAGTGGTCACGTTTTGGTTGAGAATTTGTAGGAACTTCCCCTGCCTGGACGAGGCTTTTCCCATGGTGTCACCCCTGCATCAGGCCTGGGTTTTGGGGTCTCCATCCCGCAGGCTGCACACCCCCAGCCAGGGTGAGAGTGAGTGAGAGACCATCCACAAAAGCAAGCAGCAGCCAGGAGCTCTGCCAGGCCCAGGCTGGTGTTCACCAGGCCGCCAAACATCCCCAGTCCCGGTCACTTCCCTCTCCAGCCGCTCCGGTTCCAGTGCTCCTCACTCCCAAGGGCTGGGTTTGTGCTCCGGGTGCTGCCAGGCTGCGGAGCCCGGCACGGCTCCACTCTCCATCTATTTTACAGGCACTCTGCCTTCTCCTGTCATCCTCTCCCTTCCCGGTTGCTCTTTTCTCCTTCCCAAAAACCTCAGCTCGGGGTAAGGCTGGGCAGGAACAGAAACAGAAAGGTTCTGCCTGTGCGAACGCCGTGGGAATTGGAGCACCTTTTGTCAGGTTTTAGCTCAATCCGCTTTGCAAGTGGATTAAGGAACTGGCACAAAAGTACTCTGGATGGAGAGTGGGAAGAGGCAAAGGCTGCTCTTCCAGCTCGGCAATAGGAGCCAGGAACGCTGCGCTTGCTGCCTGCTCCATTTCCCCGAGAAACACAACCCAGTAACATCCGCGGCTAAACCAACCCTCGGAATTTTTGACAGGAGAATCCGCCTAGCCCTAAAATCCAGGATGCTCGGGGAAGAGGCAGGAAGGGCCCTGGGGTGGCGAGGAGTGAGGACCTGCAGCGCCCGGGGGGAAACACGAGCGAGAGGAGATGGGAAAAGCTTTCCCGACGCCTGGCGATGCTCGGACCCGCTCGGCTGTGCCGGGGAAAGGGGCTGCGAGCGGCGGCCCCAGCCCTAAAGGCGGGGGACTGCGGGTACCGGACCCCGGGAGCGCCCGGGGATGGAGCCGAGCAGGGGCGGGCTGGACCCGGCGCGGCGGCGACACCACCGCCACCCTCTGAGCGACCCTGCCCGGGGGCACCGGCGCTGCCCGCCGTGCCGAGCCCCCTCCCCGGGCACAGCCGGGGGCTGCGGAGGGGCCTGGCGGCCGCGGGCGGTGGGCGCAGCCGGGCAGCCCCCCCGAGCCGCTGGCGGCAGGCGGAGGAGGGAGGGATGGAGGGAGGGATGGAGGGAGGCTGCGTGTCCCCAGGGCGGCGGGGGCTCGGCGGCCGCCCCCCGGCGCCACGTGTGCGGCCCGGCACGACCCCCCCCGGCCCCGGGACCCCGCACTCACCGCTCGGCTGCCGCTGCGGGGCTGCCCATGGTGCGGCGGCGGCGCGGGCAGAGCCGCAGCCCGGGGGGCGGCGCGGCGGCGGCTCCGGACGGACCCCGGCCCGGCCCCGGCCCGTCCCCGGGGGCGGCGCGGCGGCGGCAGCGCCTCTCCAGCCGCGTCGGGCCGTGCGCGGAGCCGCCCCCCGCGCCCCCCGCCCGGCCGGGGGAGGGACGGGGCCGGGGGCGATGCGCAGCCCCGGGCGGAGAACGGGCACGGCCCCGGAGGAACGCGGAGAAGGGCACGGGGGTCTCCTCCCCGCGCAGCCGTGGGCAAAGGGGAGGGGTCCCCCCGGGCAGCCTGGGGTGCCCAAGTCTCGGAGTGCCCTGTGCGGGGTCCCCGACCCCATGCCAGCACCATCGGGTGCCCCCATACCACCCTGCCTGGGGTCCACAACCTCATGCCAGCACCATGGGGTACCCCCGGCCACCCTGCCTGGGCTCCCCCCATGCCAGCACCCACAGGTCCCCACCTGCCAGCCCGCCTGGGGTCCCTCAGCCCCATACCAGCACCCCCAGATAACTCTCCCACCCCAGCCCCATGACAGCCTGTTTGCATCCCCCTGCACCGTGTCCCCCCGCCTGCCCCTGCACAGGGTCTGGGGGCCACCTCACCCTAAGCTGCCCTCTCCGCACTGGGGGTGGTTGTGGATTTGTGGATAAACACAACCATTTCCCCTCCACTCCATGGGAAATTGGGGCAATCCGGGCACAAACTGCACGGTGACCCCAGGAATGAGCGCAGCCCCCAGCCCAGCCAGGGCTCCTGCGTTTGTGCCCCGTCCTGGGCTCCACTTGCAGCAGTGCCAGGGACATGCCCGCTCATGGGACAATGACCCGGAGCCCCCCAGCAGCACCCCCATCCCACATGGGGACCACACTCACCATTGCCCATTCCTCCTTGGAGCTCTCCTCTTGCTCCCCTTCGCTCCTGCCGAAGCCTCCCAGAGCTGTGGTGATTTGGTTAATTGGACTCTGAGGATGGCAGAGGCCAATTCCCTCCTCGGCTCTGACTTCCAGCTTGGAATTGTTGCTCCTCTCCACTCATCACTGGTCAGTCCGGGCTGGCCTTAGCCTTGCTGGTCCCTGGCCTCAGGGGCTGTGGACAGCTGATGCAGAGCATCCTGTGCCCTTGATGTGCTGCGTGCCAGCTGACCAAGCACCACCTGAGCCATTCGGTGACATTTGCTGCGTCTGACAGCGCTTTTCAAGCAGGGTTTGGCAGCATCTTCTTCACTTTACAGCTGAGGAACCTGAGGGCAGAACTCAGGGGGAAGGAACAGGGCTCCGCACTGGACCCCAGGCGGGTCCAACGCCGTGGTTTTGCCTGAACTGGCTCCGTTTGTGCAGGATTTTGTCAGGAGAAATGCCAACAGCTCTCCCAGCCTTGTCGGTTCCACTCCCAACTCCCATCCCTTGCTGCAGCCCAGCGCTTCTGCTGATGGAGGTTCCTGGTGCCTCCTGCTGCTCGCTTGCTCTGGGATGTGGATTTATAATTTCATTGCAGGCACACGCAGCTCGGGCTTCCCCATTTGAGCTTCATCCCCAGCCTCAGCCCTGGATCTGCGGCTAAAACCAGGAGATTTATGTGGCTGGGAAAGAATTTCATTGTTGTTTTAAACAATATCAACTTATCTGCTTAGGAAAAGATGAAAAATCCAGGCACGGAAATCGCGGCTGGTTTAGTTGGGGATGGATTTTTAAGAGGCCGGCGAGGGGGGGAGGGTGTGCCGGAGCAATCCACGTCTCATTTCCATTCCCTGGGATGGAAAGGTGATTCTGGTTAATTTGAACACACTCATTAAGCTGCTGTATCAAAAGCACAGAGTCAATTAAGCAGCGTCCCCCCCGCCCTGGCTCTGCAGGCTGCGCTGCTCTAATCAGGGATGGGGGGAATTGCTGCTGCCTCCACACAGCTCCCGATCCCCGTGCTGGGAGCCAAGGGCTGAGCTGATTTTTCCTGCTCTCCTGCCTGCTCGCCTGGGTTAGAGGTAGTTTTGGGGGAGCAGACTGCTGACAGCGCACTGGGGGAGCTGGGGGAGCCCCAGATTGGAGGGGGCTGCTTTGTCCTTGTCCCCTCCCCAAGCACCTCACCGGAAAATCAAGTTATTTCTGTCTTACCGTGCCCTCTTCAACTCATTATTTTATTTTGGGGGAAACCAAGGCACAGGCTGGGATAAGGGAACAGGCAGGTTGTGATCCAAGCCTGTGCCGTGGGTTTTGGCTCAGCCCCACACCCGCTCCAGGCTCTCTCCTGTTGTCACCTCCTCCTGTTAACTCCAGTGCCCTTCTGGCATCACTGTGGGCCCTAAGGAAGGAACAGGACAAAGCTGGGGAGGAAAAGCACCAGGCTGAGGTGACCAGTTGTGCTTCCCCAAGCCGGAGTCCAGCACTGGACACAGGAGAATCCCACGGGGCCCTTGGTCTCATGCTCCAATTAATCCAAATTGGCATCAATAGGAGCATAAATCCAAAGGGATCTTAGGCCAGGAGCCAGGGACAGGTTGGGCCAGGAGGTCCCTGAAGGGGCTGTGGCATTTGGGGTGCTGAGACGGGAGCCAGTCCCCTCCTTAGGGGACTCTATCCCCACCTGTCACCTCTGTCCCAAGAGCCTGGCCCTAAACAACAAAGAGCCCCCCCACATGAGGATGGGGACCCATAAACCACCAAAAACCTCCAAAATCTTGCTGAGCATTGGGACTGGGATGAAATGGGGCTACCCGGTGCCGGCTGTACCCTGGGAACACAAATGTCATGGAATCATAGAATCACCGAGGTGGGAAGAGACCTTCAGGCCCACCCAGTCCAACTGTCCCCCAGTTTGGGGGGACACACAGGGGTGGCAGGACCCTGAGGCTGTCGGGGCAGTGCTCCAGGGAAGGTCCCTGCCTTTGGAGATGCTGTTCCAAGCGAGTGCTGGGAGTGTCTTTACAAGTTTTGCTGCTTTCTGGGGCATTTTCACACAGACTCAGCAAAATGGTTTAGGGGAAAAAAAAAAAAAACAAGTGCGAAAGAAATAAAAAAATCGCAGCTGCTCTGGCACACGCTCAAAATCCCAGAGAGTTTTTGACCGAAACGTGCCAAGGGGAAATAAATAATTCCAATAAAGTGAGAAGTAACGTCCCTTTCACCCCCAGTTTGTCCTCTGTGGTGGAGTGGGGGATCTTTCCCTGCTGATCCCAGGATCCAGAGCCTCTCCCTGCCTGCAGGTCCCTGCCAGCCCCTCCTGCCGCCGGCCACGCTGGTCCCCTGCCAGCCTGAATGCAGCATTCCAGCGCTGCCAGCGCCGGTGACAGCCCAGGAGCTTTTGTCCCCACTCAGGATGCAGCAGTGGGAGCCATGTGATGCGAGCAGGCTCCTGGTGCCCATTAATTTTGCCTAATGGTTACCTCGATGGACTCCTCGAAGGAGCTGGCTGCATGCTCCCACTCCATGTGCTCCTGCAGGATTTGGGTTTTGGGGAGCCCACCAGGAGCCACTTTGGTGCTGGGCTGATGCCATGAGGGCTTGGGGGTGCCAGGGAGCCAGTCCTGGCTTGGCAGCCCAGACCCCCCAGCCCCAAATGCCCCTGAGCAGGGCCAGCCACACCACAGGGACTGGGGACAGCACCGGCCCCAGGACTCACCCCCGCGGCTGACCTGGGGCGTTTATGGTGTTTATTCTGTGCTGGCCAGAGGCTTTGCCGTGCCCCAAACACCACAGGAGGGTGACACTGCACAGCTGGAGGGCACCGTGCCCGGGGGACACCGCCCTGTGTTGTCCCCTCCATCCAGCCTGGAGCCAGCCTCTCCCAGGGCCCTGCTAAGCTGGGACCAGGGAGGTCCCATGGGCTCGCTCTGCCGTGGTCACCCATCACACCCAAAAGTGCAGCTCTACCTCAGGTGTGCACTCTGGCAGGACCCCAGCACGGGAAGGGAGGGGGCACAGCCCCACTGTGGGGTTTGGGGGGCACAGGGAAGAGTGGCTGCCACATCGTGAGTGACATCCGTGACCTGCTGTGCATGGAGCTGGGGTTGCTCCCCCTCCAAAGTCCCTTTCCTCCAGCTCTCTCTGCCCTGACCCCGACGGCTCACTGTCTGCACTTCTGATTTGTTCATTTTGGGCATGAGCCCCTGAGGGGGGACAACGTCCCCTCGTGGTCCCTGCCAGAGCCCCGGGCGGGCAGCTCTGCTCTGCACACACGGCCTAAGCCCACAGCTAATCCCAGTTACTTTTAATAAATATTTGGTAATAACAATGGAAGTTTCTTTGGCCAGGGAGCTGCTGTTCTGAGCTGTGCCCAGCAGAAGCACCACCAGGTGAAGGGTTTGCATCCAAGCAGGAAGGAAAGGGACCTTTTCCCTCTCTCACTGCCTGGGGTTTGAGCAACAGAGTGCAGGATCCTCACTGACCCTTGCTCCCACTGCAGC
The DNA here is from genome assembly GCA_026261815.1 of Monarcha castaneiventris obscurior. NCBI lineage: Eukaryota > Metazoa > Chordata > Aves > Passeriformes > Monarchidae > Monarcha > Monarcha castaneiventris. The sequence goes on from JAMPIT010000892.1 coordinate 934,721, forward strand.
CCCTAAGTGAGCCCTCATGTCTGGCTCCAGGTGTCCCTTCTGGTATTGAAGTCACCCCAAGGTGACAAACTCCACCGAAGAAGGATTTCCTCCCTTTTTTAAGAGCCAGTTTTGCAGAACCACCCAGCCCCAGCCGGCTTCAGCAGGAGCTCTGCAGGCTCAGCAGCGCTCCAACCCTGCCTAACATTTCCCTGCTCAGAGAAGGATAAAGCAAATTATCTCTGGTTTCCCAGCACAGGCTGCATTTCTCCTGCTGCACGAATTAGGCCACTCCAAGTCCGATTTGCAGGGCCATCATTTCTTTGCTGGGTATCAGGGGGGCCTGCACAGCACCCAGATCCCTCCTCTGGCCGTAGTCATGCAGCTGGGCACTGCCTGGCATGGAGCTTGTGTCACCCTCCAGGGCTGCCCGGCCCCGCAGAGCCCATGGCCGAGGGTTTCTTGCCCACATAAAAAAGATCCTGAGCCATTAGAAAATGTCCAAAGCAGGGTAAGGAAGATGAGGAAGGGCTTGAGGGGAAGCCATGTGAGAAGTGGCTGAGGGCACTTGGCTCGTTCAGCTGCAGCAGAGGAGGCTGAGGGGAGGCTCCTCGGGGGCTGCAGCTCCTCCCGAGGGGAGGTGGAGGGGCAGGGGCTGAGCTCTGCTCTGGGACAGGGACAGGAGCCCAGGGAACGGCTGGAGCTGTGTCAGGGCTTGGGATGGAGCTCAGGGAAAGGTTCTTCCCCCCGAGGCTGCTGGGCACTGCCCAGGCTCCCCAGGGAATGGTCCCGGCCCCGAGGCTGCCAGAGCTCCAGGGGCGTTTGGACACCGCTCTCAGGGATGCCCAGGGTGGGATTGTTGGGGTGTCTGTGCAGGGCCAGGGGCTGCACTGATGATCCCTGAGGGTCCCTCCCAGCTCAGGATATTCTGGGATTTCTTCCCCACAGCTGATGATTTATTCCCCATGACCATTGCCCAGCTCATTTTCCTTTCCTGGCAGCTGCGTGGTTTCTGTTTGCCCAGCTAATCCAGGAAGGTGCTGCAGGTACCGGGATACACTGACAGATGAGCCGCTGCCAGCCCCGGTTCCTCCTCCCTGCTGTGATCCTTGGCTCCACACCGGGGTTTGCTGCTGCTGCTGCCCAGCCCTGCCCAGCCAGGCAGGATGGCAGAGCCACCAGTGTCCCTAAGGGCCCCCAGCCGGGCTGGGAGCAGCCTGGGGACAGTGCAGTGACAGTGTGGGGCTGGGGGGTCCCTGGGGTGGGGAAGCCTCATGTTGGGACCCCTGCTCGACCCAAAGGCAGTGGGGAGCAGGACATTTCAGGCTCCAAATGCAGCTGCCCCAGGCTGCCTGAGCTCAGGGGTTTGGGGGGCGGGTGGCTGGGCTGTGGGGTGTACACTACAGATAATCACCTCAGATTTTATCCCCAACATTTTCCCTTCTTGTCCACTGATTATTACCTTATTTCTGTCTGGGCTGGGGTGTGCTTGGCACAGTCGTGGGGCTGTCCTGGTGTGGATGGGTGGGACAATCCCAGAATCCCAGAATGAGATGAAAGGGACCCTCAGGGATCCTCAGTGCAGCCCCTGGCCCTGCACAGACACCCCAACAATCCCACCCTGGGCATCCCTGAGAGCGGTGTCCAAACGCTCCTGGAGCTCTGGCAGCCTCGGGGCCGGGACCATTCCCTGGGGAGCCTGGGCAGTGCCCAGCAGCCTCGGGGGGAAGAACCTTTCCCTGAGCTCCATCCCAAGCCCTGACACAGCTCCAGCCGTTCCCTGGGCTCCTGTCCCTGTCCCAGAGCAGAGCTCAGCCGCTGCCCCTCCGCCTCCCCTCGGGAGGAGCTGCAGCCCCCGAGGAGCCTCCCCTCAGCCTCCTCAGGCTGGACAGATGAGAACAGCACAGTGGTTTCTGCCAGGTGATTTCTGTCTCACCAGTTCCCAGGTCGCCTCCCCATCCCTGAACAAGCTCAGGGATCCATGTGCTGCCGTTCCCGGTGGGATCCCAGCGCTCCCCCACCCTCGGGGAGCCGGGGGCGGCCGCTCCGCTGCCTCCCCGCGAGGAAATTGCTCCTGATGGAATCCAGCCCACATTCCCTGAGCCGCAGCGTGCGCTGCCACCCCCGTCTCCCTCGCCCTCCCTCCTGCCTTTATCTGCGAGTGCCATCGAATCCCGCCAGCAGCTCCCAGCTCCTTTTCAAATACCATTGGAGCTGCTCTGCAGGCGATTAGGATTCCAGGCACTGCGGTGCCACGGACGGCAAACACGGCATTTGCACCTTCCAGACACGGAAATGTCGCCGCGTCCCCGTGTCCCTGTGTCACCGCGACTCGCAGACAGAGCAGGTTCTAATCCCCTTCATTCATCAGCTTGGCCGTGTTTGCTCCCAGCTCTGGGAGCTGCTGGCTCCTGCTCGGGGATGGGGCCACTGTGGGGGAGCCGGGTCCCCTTGTCCCCAGGCAATCTGAACAGGATTGCACAGCAAGAAAATCCCCAAATTCGTGCCTATCTGTGCCGTGGGATGGCCCTGGCCAGGTTCTCATGCAGGGATGGCTCAAGAATGGCTGGCTGGACTCAGGAGCAGGAGGGAGCTCACTGTGGCCAGGGACATCCCCTCAGGCTCTCCTGGTGCTGGCAGCGTGTCTGATCCGCCGGGGTCACTCCTCAGGGTGGTGGCTTGGGAGAAAAAGCTGCCACTCGGCATGAAGGGCTCAGGGCCACATCCCCAGTGACCACCAGGACTGTCCCCCTGCTGGAAAGGAAGGGGCTCACAGCACCAAAGTGGTGAAGCAGAGCACCCACACCCCAGCGAGGGCTCAGTGACCGCCCAGCAGGAGCTGCCCAGCCCCTTACCTGTGCCCAGGTGGAGCTGGCAGCTGACACTGGTGACAACACACCGGCCCTTGGCTTGCTGGAGGCTCTCGAGGTTCTCCCCTCTCTGCCATGCCCTGTCTCTATTTTGAGGCATTTGCCATTCCCAGTCCCTTTCCTGCTTCAGGGTCATGCTCAGGTGAGGTGTCAATCCCCCAAATTCTCCTTCTTCCCTGTCCTCACATGCATCATGTCCACAATATGAACTCAAAACAGCAAAGGAAGAAACTCCCCCTGTCCCCACCTTTTCCTGCTCTCCCCAGCCCAGCACTTGGGGTCCTTGGGTGTTTTTTTGGCTGCCTACTCTTGCTCCACGTCCTGGGAGTGGGATGGGAGCTGTTAGGTTGAGAGGCAAATGATGCTGGGATGCAGTGATGGCAGAGCTGATTCATCAGCCGGGGGGGTCTACAAGGTCTAATTTGGGAGGGAAGATCGCTGACGAATCCTTTAGTAACCAGGAAGACTTGGGAAACCAACTTTTCCTAGCTGAACTCATTATTAATTTCCCTGCCCATCCAAGAGCTCAGATTCTGCAGGATAGAGAGGCTGCCATGGTTAGGGAAGAGGTTTTAAATGGGGAATGTGTTCATAGGAAAAAGCTTAAAACTTGCTGGATCATCACTGATTGTTTGGCTCGGTGATCTCACAGGTTTTTTCCAACCTTAATGGTTCCATGGGCTCTCTCCCTGTGTTGGTCTCTGGGGGCTCTGGCCAACACCAGCACGAAGATGATGATGGTTTCTCCCCTAGGGAATCCAGCTGTTCCCAGCTGTCGAGAGTATCCTCTGAAGCTCCACAGTGCTGGATATGTTTTGCCTGCCAGAACAACCCTCATTTCTGGTGCCCTCTGCAAGGACCAGGAGCAGGTTCTGGAATGTTCCTGCTGCTGTGATGCTGAACATGGCTGAACATGGCTCTGGGGCATGGAGGAATTTCTGCAGCTTGATGCTGTGGGGATTGGCTCAGCTGGCAGCAGCCAGGCAGGCAATTCCAGCCCCTCTGGCAGCCTCGGGGGCTGGAGGAGATACTCAGGGCTGGGCTCTGGGCACTCCTGGCTGTTCCCACATCCCCAGGGGGGCTCTGGGGTCGGGGGGGGGGGCGACTGTCATGGAATGGGGCTGGCAGGAGGATTTTGGGGAGTGACAGTGCTGGAGGTGAGAACAGGCCTGGCACCTAGCCAGCATTATTAGTGTCTCGCTTCCACAGGCAACAAATCCGCCCACGTCCTCCATGGAAGGAAAAACTGTTTTGAAACAAGACCTGTACCTGGCACACGGATCCAGAGACGCTCTCCTGGTGCATCTCCCTGCACCCCATGGCCTCGGCAGGATGGGCAGCAGTGCCCGAGGGTCCACAGCTCCATTGTGACCATCCCCATCACCCTGTCTCCTCCCCTGCTCATCATTCCGGCAGCAGCTCATGGATCCCTGGATACGCGAGAGGGGTGGAGGTCGCTGCGCCTGCCTCGCTCTGTGAATTATTAATCCAGCAGGAGACAGCTTGGACTGGGAAATCTTTCCCACCAGCCATCCCCCAGCAGGCAGGAACATCGGGAATGGGCTTTCCAGGCTGTGCTGGGTGAACTGGCCAGGGACTGAGTGACCTGGGCCAAGCGTGGTCCAGCCTGTCCGGTGTCTTGTCCCCGCTCCGCACCCAAGTCATGCGGAATTCAGGGCTGCCCTTGCTCTGCTCCAGTTTCTCTTCTCTGCCCTGGGGTAAATCCTGGATCAAACCTTGGGGTCCTCCCAGGAAAGGCCTGAGCACAGGGTGGGGGTGCTGCAGTGCAGAGGGTGCTCCCAGGGGCTCTGAGCCCAGCTCCCAGCACGGGGCCCTGATGTGGGGCACGTACCAGGGGACAGATGGACTCAGCTCCCTCAGGCCAATGCTCTCCCCTCCCAGCACTCTTGGAGCAGCCTCTGCCAGCCCCCAGCCTCACCTGCACTATCCAAGCATCCCACCTCAGCATCCTGCAGAGGAGGGAGCAGGAAGGGCAGCACAAAGCTCCAGGCTGGTGTAGCTTGTGCCACCTCACCTCTGCTGACAGCTCCGGCCACCCCGGTGACCCCAACGTGTCTGGTGTCCTCCTGTCACTCCGTGTTTGTGTCCCTGCTCCCTGCAGGCTGCTCCCAGCCTCCTCTGTGGTGAACAGCCAGGGCTGCAGGCAGAGGGAAGCTACTGCTGACTGTTGTGTTTCCCAAGCCGTCGGCTCTGGTGGTGTCTCCTAAGCAGATTAAACTTGGATCCCAGCCCCACGATCAGCTCACAGAGTGGCTGGGAGGCACAAAAGGGGTTTTGGGGGATTTTCTGAGTCTGGGAAGCAGGTAGGAATTTTGTATGTTGAGGGTGGGCAGGCCCTGGCACAGGGTGCCCAGAGCACCAGCTGTGGCTGCCCCTGGATCCCTGGCAGTGCCCAAGGCCAGGCTGGACCTTGGGGCTTGGAGCAGCCTGGGACAGTGGAAGGTGTCCCTGCCCATGGCAGGGGTGGAATGGGATGATCTCCAATGTCCTCTCCAACCCAAACGATTCCATGATCTGATCCTTGGCTCTGAAAGGTGCAGGTGCAGAGATGCTGATGCTGTATCAGGGGCCACCCTGGGTGTTGAAGGTGTTTGTGGGGAACAGCACCTCTGCTTGGATCCCAGGAGCCTGGGGGACACATCCACATTGGCCACAGGCTGGTGACATCAAGCTGAGCTGTCCCTGGGCAACCTCCATGCCCTGCTCCACCTCAGTGTCCCCTCATGAACAACCAACAGCCCCTCGCTCAGTCCTGTCCCTTCCCATAAACCTCCCCAAGGCTTCACCCACTGAAGCCCCTGGACCTCCTGGAAGCCTCCAGACCTCCTGGAAGCCCCCAGATGCCTCTCACTGAGAGGAAGAGAGGTAGGTGCTGAGGTGCATCCAACACCCAAGGCAGCATCTCAGAGCTCCCCACATCTGACACAAACTGCTAAAGCTTCATTAAACTTTGGGAGTAACAACACTGTCACACCACTGCTGTCATTAATCCTTGCTAATTGTTTCTATAATTAAAAGCCCCATCGTGTCTTGTCTCTCCAACATGATTTATCGGATAGGGAGCACTCTTGCATGAATGATGCACGGCTGGTGGGAGGACATCTGCTCTGGGCTGCCTGCATGGAGGGGAAGTGCATGGGGGCTGCTCCCACCCCCAGCCCTCATGTGAACCACCTCAGCCTCTTCAACCCCAGGATGAAATCCCCATCCTCGAGACATCCCCTTGGCTTCCTGGATCTCAGGGAAAGGTTCTTCCCCCCACCCGAGGCTGCTGGGCACTGCCCAGGCTCCCCAGGGAATGGTCCCGGCCCCGAGGCTGCCAGAGCTCCAGGAGCATTTGGACACCGCTCTCAGGGATGCCCAGGGTGGCATTGTTGGGGTGTCTGTGCAGGGCCAGGGGCTGCACTGAGGATCCCTGTGGGTGCCTCCCACTCAGGAGCTTCCATGGGTGATCAACATCAGGAACGAGATTGTTTCAATCCTTTGTGCAAAGCTCCTGGCCTTTGGTCCCCAAGTGAGCTGCAGCCAAGGACAGAACTCACTCCTGAGTGAAAGTGGCAACAGAGGAGCCTCCTCCTTCCCCAGGAGTGTGGGAGGGCTGAGGTTGGTGTCAGCAGATCACGCTCTGCCTCTGCTGGGAACTGCATCAAAAACCCGAAATGAGGTGGTAGGAGCTGCTCTTTACTGGTGATGAACGAGGTGGGCCTTGGATGCCATCCCTCTCTTGGAGACCCTGGAGCCCATGAGGGGCCTGGCTGAAAGTGCAGCAGAAGACTCAAACCAGGACAGTTCCATGGTTGGTGTGGGCATGAAACCACCTTAGCTGGAGGCTGCTCCTGCTAAGGCATTTTTGGTGATAAAGCCAGGAGCTGGAAGTCACAGAATCGGAAAGGTTGGAAAACCCCTCTGAGATCATCAAGTCCAACCTCTGCCAGGCCCATCTGTGTCACCAAATGCCACCTCTCTGGTCATTTCCAGCAGTCCTGAGGTCACAGCAGTGCCCACTGACCTCTGCAGGGATGGGACAGGTGCTGGGAGCTCCTGGAAGCAGCAGTGGCATCGAGGGGGTGATGCTGAGCCAGCCAGGGCACCTTGGGGACAGAGCAGTGACCTGTGGCCTCTCATGCCTCTCTGCACTGCCTGGGGCTCCCCTTCCCTGGCTGGGATGTGGGGACACAGCAGGAGCAGGAGTCACCTGCTGTGGGCAGAGAAGCACCCATGGCTCTCTCAGGGAGGTCCCTGGGGAGAGAGGGGAGGCACAGCAAGGAGGGGACAGGTGACAATCAACACTCCCACCCTTTTTGGTGCCCTGAATTGGCCACTGGTGCCTCTCTCCCTGCAGGCAGAACCAGGGCCAAGAAACTCAGTGCAATCATGGAATGGTTTGGGTGGGAAGGGACCTTAAAGCTCCATTCAGTGTCACCCCTGCCATGGCAGGAACACCTCCCACTGTTCCAGGCTGCTCCAAGCCCCGTCCAGCCTGGCCTTGGACACTTCCAGGTGCCACATCCACCTGTGTTTTGAACACTTCCAGGGATGGTGATTCCTGGACAGCCCCTTCCAATGCTTTACAGCCCTTTCAGTGAAGGAATTTTCCCAGTATACAACCTGAACCTGGCACATCTTAAGGCGGTTCCCTCTCATCCTGTCCCTGTTCCCTGGGAGCAGACCTGGACAGAATTTCAGACTGGTTTGGGCTGGAAGAATCTTAAAGCCCATCCCACCCCCAGCCATGGCAGGGACACTTTCCACTATCCCAGGCTGCTCCAAGCCCTGTCCAGCCTGGCCTTGGGCACTGCCAGGGATCCAGGGGCAGCCACAGCTGCTCTGGGCACCCTGTGCCAGGGCCTGCCCACCCTCCCAGGGAACAATTCCTTCCCAATATCCCACTTAAACTTCCTCTCTTACAGTTTAAAACCATTTCCCTGTCACTACACACTCCTATAAATAACCTTTCTCCAGACTGGCCCATCCTTGATCCCTGGGGGCTCCTCTGCACCCCCACTTGAAGCTCCCTCGAGGGCGCAGGCACCAGGAGGTCACACACTGGCACTGACCTCATCCCTCCTTCCCTCTGTGGGGTGGGGATGGGAACCATCCATGGCTCCCAGGCTCCCCTGTTACCTCCCGTTTTCCTGAGCTAATATCCTGCAGCATCTTTAAATGAAATCCGAACAAAACCAGCGAGTTTTGGGGCGTGCATGGCTGAGGATAATCAGACCTGAAAACGACTCTGCTTTGTGGGGTGAGTCACACCTCATTATGTGCATATTAATGCTGCTCTTCCCAGCTGTGCTTCCGAGAGCTCTCACTGGGCTCGAGCTGGAAAGGCACTGGGAGGGAGGCACAACTCAGCTCCACAGGACTGTTTGCAGGGGGGGGTCTGGCCTGCTGGATCCCACTTTTCCCTCATTTTTCCATCCCTTCCCCTTCACTTTTCCCACAGTGTGACACACAACGAATCTCCAGGTCTCAGCTGGACGCCAGCCCAGCCGTGGCATCTGCTGTAGCACCAGTTCCTCCTCGCCACCCAACTGTGACCAACAGCTCGGAGACGCCAACAAGGGCAGCAGCACAAACACAGGCTCAAAGCCTTTGGAAAACGTCAACATTCACAGCACTCAGCGGCCAAAAATATCTGGGCTGGGAATTGTGCAGCTCTGAGGGGGTGGTTCCGTGCCCAGAGATGGCCAGAGCGCTCTGTCACTGCTGTCACCGCCTGCTCCCAGTTACACACCTGGCTGGAGCCCTCCTCGGGGGTAAAACGCTGCTTAGCTGTTCCAAGGCATCTTTGGGCTCCTGGATCCCGATAATCCACAGGGAGCAGGGGCGGTGCTGATGAAAATCCCTCCCTGGCATCTGCAAAACCCCAAAGGGCAGCCCGAGACACGGGGCCGGTCCCTCCCTGCACATCCCTGAGCCAAGCAGAGCCAGCACTGGCCCTGTCCCTGCCCCACCCCGTGCTGTGTCCCCACGAAGGCACAAAGCCATTCCCCAGGCACCCAGGACTGGGCACCTCGCCCCAAATCCATGTCGCTTTGGGAGATGAGCAGATGTTGGGACAGATGTTTGTCCCCTGCCCCTGCAGCTGTCGAACCTGCTGGGTTTGGGGCAGCTGGAGCTCCCCAATGCTGCCCTGCAGCATAGAAGAGCCCTGGGCACGGGCTTGGGCTGGCACTGAGCTCCCCAGGGACACATCCCAGCCTCCCTCATCCCTGCCGCTGTGACAGCGGGAGGATAAAGCCGGGATTATCACCGGGAGCTGCCACCAGCTGCAGGCAAGGACCTCACACGGGTGACAGCACCGGGAAGGGCTGGATCACCACTGGAGGCTGAGCAGGACACACAGAGAGACCCCAAATTACCCCAATGCCGTGAGGACGGAGTTGCCCAGCTCTGAGGGCTCCCAAAGCTTTCGAGGAATGGCAGGAGCACCTGCCTGCTCCTCCTGCTGGTGGCTCTACTGGTTTTACTGGGACCACGCCAGGCACAGAGGTTCCCAGTCTCCTGCTTTGCTTTCCACGCTGTGGGAGCAGTTGGGCACAGAAGGTGGGGCTAGAAGAGGCAGGGGCTGGGTCAGGGGGTGCTCAGTGCCTGCCCCTCGCTGCTGGATTGGTGGATGGGAGGATGAATCCCTCAAGGAATAACTCCTGGAGGGACAGGAGGCTGAACGGGAAAGAGAAGCCCAGTGAGAAGTGTTGTGATTTCACGTTTTCCCAAAGACGTGAAAACGTCGTGACTAAAATCATGACCCATAAAGATGATTTTGCTGGGAATGAATGCTTTGAATCCCTTTTTTTGCTAGGAAAGAAACTCCTGCTCTCAACATTAAACCTCAGTTAATATTTAACCTCGCTCTTTCCAGAGTGCCGGGGCTGCAGCCGAGCACGTCCCCTTTCCCACACACCCCCCCAAACCCCAGCAGTGACCTGAAAGGACAAACCGGAGCAGTTTGTCCTCTGCTCCTCACAGGAAAGAGCCAAATGCTCCTTCCAGCCCTGGGGCAGGGTTGGAATGGGGCTCCCGCCCCTCTCAATTACGGGCCTTGCGCAGCCGACAGCGATTGCTGCTCCCCCCTGGCTGAGCACAGCCTGGCTAATCCAGAGCTCCAGCCTAATTAGGCTGCGGCCAGGGCACAGAGCCAGCAGCCCGAGGAGGGGACGATGCTAACGAGCCCCAGCCCCGGGGGACCCCCTGCCACCCTCTGTCCCTGCCTGTGCCAGCCCTGGGACCCCCGGCCCTCCCTGCTGCCCACGCCAGGCCCAAGGTAACCCGCCCCCGGCTCCTAATTGGATTTGTTCATGCTAATTACGATCGTTTTCGCCTCAATTAAGCCATTTGTTTCCCACACAGCTCCCTCGGCACAGGTCTGAGCCCCGCACAGGCTGCTTGGGCCGAGTGTCCTCGGTGCTGCTGGCTGTCAGGGTCACCTCTGCTCACCCCTCAGGCTCCCTCCAGGTCTCCGCTCATCTTCTCATCCCCCAAACACGGCATTAACCCCTCCATTTCCCTCCCTCTCCCCGTTCCCCCTCCTTCCCATCCTCCCACAGCACCTACCTGGCTCTCTGGTAGCCCTTGCCGAGGCCCTGGTGTCACCCTTAAAGCCACCGAGACCAAGCAGGCCCTGGAGGTCAGGGAGGTGCAGAGCTCAGCTCTGGGACCCACATCCTGCGCGGCTCCCAGCATCCCAGCCCGAGGGAGTGTGGCCGGGAAAGGCAGGGACTGGAAAAGCAGCAACTGCAGATTTCCAGCAGGTGCAGAGGTGGAGGGAGGGAATCTGCTCCTCGTCCAGGGACTGAGGGGAAGAGTGAGGGGGATCACGCAAAATCTGGGCCTGGATGATACCCAGGGCTGTGCCCAGGGGCAGCAGAGGCTCAGCTGGGCACATCCCACAGCCCTTCCCTAGAGAAGATGATGCCAAAGAAGGCTCGGTGCATCTCCAGCCAACTGGAATTCATTTATCTGCTCCATCAGGCCGCTCCTGGCACCTTCCAACCCCACACCAAGGGAGCTGCAGCCACCCTGTGTCCCTGTGCTCCATCTCCTCACACTGCAGGGGAAAACTGGCAAAAAACCCCCACAGGCCAGGAAGGAAGAACAGGAATGTCGAGAGGGGGGGAAGGGATGCTCAGAGGTGCTGCAAGGATTGGGCAGGACAGACTCTCCATCCCTGCTCTGCTTCACCCAGACTTGGAGAGGGGCCAAAAGTCCCCAAAAGCATCACAGATCCCATCCCATGGCTGCAGCCCCACTGAATGGCCCCAAACAGCCTTTTAACCCCAAACCTGCATTTCTGGGATGTACCAGCCTCATCCTTCTGCAGAGGGCCATGTGCACACAGCATTTTGGGCAGCTCAGTGGTGACACCTCTGAGGCCACCAACAGCCAGTGCTACCCTCAGGCACCCCCCAGGCACTGCTCCAGGCTGAGCCTTCACCCACTGAAGGGCCAACATCCCCCTCCTCCTCACAAACGGGCACCACCCACCTGCTGGAGCTGGACTTGGGGGATGACCTTGGGATCAAACAGCTCTGCAGCTACTTCTGACTCCACCAGGCCATTTACCTCCTCCATGCTCAGTTGAGGAGGTCTCTTCTTCCTAAATCAGAGTTTAAGGTCTGGGCAGCTTTGGGTGCGGCCAGAATTGATTCGCAGGGGAGCTCAAAGGCAGATTTAGGGCTGTTTCCTTCCTCACCTCACTTCACATCATCACTCTGCAGCCTGACCCCCAGGCAAGGAGCCAAGCCTGCCCTCCATCCCCACATCCAGGGCTCCTAAAGCTCAGGAGCAAGAGGAAAAGCCAGCACAAGTTCCGGAGAGAGCCCTTGCTTGGCTTTGTGTAGCTGAAGGATGTTTTATCAACTCCTGCTGTGGAGAAGGGGCGAGCTCTTGAACACCAACAAGGAGCACCTGAATTAATGCTGAGCCCGGTGCAATATCCAGGAGCTGCAGGATCAGCTCCTTTGTCAACCTCTAATAAAAAAGATCTTGCTGTTATTCAGCAGTAATGAAAGCAGAGCTGTTGTGGCTGCAGATAACACCAGGGACGAGGCACTGCAGCTTTAGGAATGCTTGAGTTTCACAACTCAGGACAGTTAATGGTGCACAAATAACCAACCTGAGAGAAAAAGAGCCCTGCCTGGCCCAAGCCATGCCCCGCTGGAGCAGAGGCACCAGGAGCCAGCGCTGGATCTCTGGGCAGAGCTGTAAAGCCAATTTTAGAGGGCCAAGGAGGAGTCCAAGGGCTGCAGCTCCAGGAGAGGTGTCCTGAGCAAGCCACAGGTTTAAAGCCCCAGAATTTCCACCTTTAAGTGGTTCACTGGTCAGAGAAGGCCTTGGAAGCATCAGGGTAATCCAACAGGAAAAGACACAGTGGGGCTGCTTCTGACAGGCAGCACAACCTTTAATTAAACCAGACATGGAGATCCCTGATCTGGGGGTCTGGCAGCCAGGACCGCTCCCTCCTCCTTACCTGCCTTCAGACTCCCTGGGATTTTGGACTCCCACTCCTTCCAGCAGCCCACAGGAATCGGGACACGAGCAAAACCTTGGGGCAGCTCTACTCCTCTGTCGCTTAGAGGGTTTGTGCTCCTTCAGAGGCTTTGGCTGTGGCATGGGACGAGCACAGACACCATCGCAGGCATTTCTGAGCTGGCCTGGCCCACCCTGGTTAAACCAAACTGCAGGCTCAGCTCGTTCAGCCCCACAGCCCTGCTGGAGGGTGCCACGGTTCATTTCAGCACTCAGAGCATTGTCAGTCCCAGTGGATTCCCACACAAAGGCAGCTCCAGGCAGTGGTGCCAGACACAGCCTCCAGGCATGCCCTGAGCAAAGGATCCAACCCCCCCGAGCTGTTCCCATTCCCTCACCCACATTTGGAGGAGTTGCTGCTCTTTGCAGCCTCAGATTTTGGGACTTGATCCAGGCAACAGCTCCAGCACTGGGCACCCTCAGGTCTCTCCAGAGCTCTGAGTCACATTCAGGCACTTCCTAAGCCCAACCTGCTTTTCCAGACCCCAAAAATCCCTGTTTCCCCAGAGGATCCTTCCTAGGATCCGTGTAGAGGGAGAAGGTTCTGTGCACAACTCCCTGTAAATCAAATAAATACAAACTGAAAACCCCAAAGTGGTCACTGAAAAACACGGCCTCAGTGTTTAATTCCTTGGTTTATTCCAAGAGGTCATTCCAGTGTTTTTGGGGATGCCAGAAGGGAGGGAAATCCCCTGGAGGGGACATCAGGGAGCAGCCTTGAGGTGTCCAGGCTCAGGGACTGCCCCATGGAAACTCCCAGCACTGCCCATCCTCACTCTGCACCTTCACCTCCTGCATGTCTCCCCTTCCCATCATATTCCAGCGCTCCCAGAGCCATCTCCCAGGCCCCCTGAGGAACCTCTCCCCAGGAGGGATCAGAGGGAAATGTCCCCCTGGCAGCCCCACACCGTGTCCCTGCCAGCTCCAGGTACTGACAGCCAACAGGGCCCAGGTCACGTGAAAAAATAGGGTGATTTTATTACAAACTTCAGAAAAAGGAAACAAACAACACGAACGCAGCATTTAACTGGACATTTCCATCAGGGACATGGCTGTCCCAGGGAATCAGGCACTTTGCAGCCCCAGAAGGTCCAGGTGCACAGGTCAAGCTTCCTGCTTTTCCTGGAAAACAACAGATTTTCCCCATAGCCCTGCCTGCCCTCACTGCCACTGGGGACAAACCAACCTCCTGCCCCTCTCCTCACTCTCCACTCCCCTGCCAGCCAGGCAGGGCAGCAGCTTCCCAGGAATTAGGAGGGTATCCAGCAGTGCTTTGGGACCAGAGCAGTGAGGGACCCCATTGAAGATGCTTCTGGTGAAGAATCTTCCACAAATCCTCCCTATTTCCAAATACTGCAAATTTTCAAACCACAAAATATCCAGGCCAGGAAGTCACAAATAGCTTGTGGCAACCTGCTGGCAGTGGCCCTGGGTCAGAGGTGCCACAAGGGCCTCAGCTGGCACTGCTATCACACCCTGGTGACAATGCCCAGCACCACCCCAAAAACAGCTGGGGACTGAAGCTGTGTCCCTGCACAAGGACTGGAGCCACTCCAACCCTCTCCCTTGGCAGCAGAGCTCTGTGACACAGGCTCAGAGCCTGGGGACATCCAGGGCACTTGTGACACCTCCCCTGTGCCACACTCAGAGGGTGGGACTGTCCCAGGAGTCCTTACCCCATCCTGGGACAAACTGGTGTCACAGGCTGTGTCACTGCTCGCTGCCATCCCCGCTGCTCCCAGCAGCTCCTGCTTTCTGGGCATCACCACTGGCCACATCTGGAGCATCTTCCCCACTGCTGGCCACAGCTGGATCCTCTACTCCCGGCTCTGGAGGCAGCACAGAGCCCTGGGGGTGGTGTGGCAGAGGGACACAGAGCTCAGCTCCGGGGAAGGGCAGCACAAAATCCATAAGGGATTTATGGGATTCAGATTAGAGCAACCCCAGACCTCCCTCCTCCCACAGGCAGGGGCTGAGGTGCATCCTTCCAGCCCGGGATCGATGCTGTCCCCAGGAATGGAGCAGGAACACCCACCTGGACAGCCGAGGGCTCCAGCACAGCAATCCCACCCTGCTCCTCCAGCTCCAGGTCAGTGTCATTTTGGGACTGGTACTCGTCACTGTCCGACTCCACCTCCGAGGGCTGGGAAGGAAAGAGGCCAAGGGAGGGTCTGAGGAAGGGACAGTGCCAGGAAGGACGCACCAGCCCTGTCCCAACAGCACTGGGAGCCACAGCCAAGGGTGACAGAGACGCTGCTTTGCAGGGACATTGAGCAAAGGGGAACCTTGGGGAGGAGTGGGGCACCCCCAGCTCTCAGCCAGCGCTGGGGTGATGGGCAAGTGCTCCTTATGTCGGGAACAATAAAACTTTCAAATGCTTATTTTGTCTCTCTAGTTAGGCTTGACTTGACTTTGCCTTGGGGAAAGGAATTTTCTTTGGGTTTTTTTTTTTTTTTTTAGGAGCTGTAGCATCGCTCTAAGGAGATGGGCTTAACATAGCAACAGACTGGGAGTAGCCCAAAGAGACCCAGAAAGGTAAAAAGCCATCAACAGAACATCAGCGGCCATCACAAACATCTACCCTCAGATGCCACCTCTGGCAGAGTCAGAGACATTTGGTCCAGAAAGGACTGATCAGAAAATCAAAGCATGAAGACCTAATTAACATCGGGGGTGAGGAGATTTGGATCCAATGGGAAACCAGGGGGGAAACTGCATTCCCAGGTCCATGGGAATGAAGAACATCCTGGTGTCCATCCCTGTGTGCTCCCTGCTCCCCAAGCGGGGACTCCTGGCTGGGGGCTGCTCAACTCCAGACCAATGAACTTTGAGCTGGTGCATCTCTATGGGTTTTGCCTATATAAAGTTTGGGGGAAAATCCTGCAGAACATGTGCATTTGGAATATTTTCCTTGGCACATCCTGGCCAGGAAATAAAGTAATGCCTGATTCTCTATCACTTCAAATATAGTGGCAGAGGGTTTTCTTTTCTCCCTGATTTTCGGTGACATTTGGACACCCTCAAAGAGGGGATAGGGACAGAAACCTCTGCAGGCTCCTCCACAGGGACACTCCCAGAGCATCCCAGGCCCATGGAGAGGCCAAACCAATCTTGGAACTGCTCAGCAGCCACAACCTCTCACCTCATACGAGAGGTCTTCAGAGTCATCCTCTGGAAAATCCCTCTCCAGCACCACCAACCAGGACTCCTGCTTCTCCAGAGCCACATCATCCCTCTTCCTCTTGCTGGCTTTGCAGGCTGGGTTGACCAGAGCCTCCCGGATCTCTGCAGGGATTCCCAGGAGGCACAGTCACCACACCCAGAACAAACACAGCGCTTTTCCCAGCTCCCTGCAGGAATTCCACACTGTGTTCTTCCCTGCTGCAAAGCCCCCAGGTGTTCCAGGAGGCCCCAGCTCTTACCCTTGGACATGTTGCTCTGGCCCCAGTCCGTGGGGATGTAGCCCAGGAAGTTCTGGAGGCTGGTGGGAGTCAGGGAGAGCAGAAGGCGCACGAGTTTCCCCCGGCGCTTCCTGGCCAGGAGTCCGGGCCTGGTGAGGGACTGGGATGGGGGCCAGAGTTTGCTCCTGATGGTCTCAGCGGGGAACACCAATCCAACCCAGACAGAGGCTTTCTGAAGGAGCTTCAGCTGCAATGAGAGGTCCGTCAGCACATGGGAGAACTTCCAGGGAGGGCCTTAAACTCTGTCCTATCCCAGTGTGGAGCTGAGACTGGGACCAGCTTTAGCCAGGACCTGTTGGGTTGTACTTCATTCACCAAACCCCTCCCATTTCTTCTGGCCCACAGAGGAAAGAGAAATGGGAATGCTGCAGCCACCAACAGCAGAACAGGAGCAAGACAAGGCTAAGCCAGGCTGAGGAGAAAAAGCTGGGATAGGAAGGAAAGCAGAGGAAAAGTCATGGAATTGTTTGGGTGAGAAGGGACCTTAAGGACCACCTATTCCACCCCTGCCATGGCAGGGACACCTCCCACTGTCCCAGGCTGCTCCAAGCCCCATCCAGCCTGGCCTTGGGCACTACCAGGGGCCCTGCCTTGGGACCCAGGGGCAGCCCCAGCTGTTCTGGGCACCCTGTGCCAGGGCCTCCTCACCCTCCCAGGGAACAATTCCTTCCCAATAGCTAATAACATGAAAAGACTGAAAGAAAGGAGAATATCTGGCAGGAGAACCCTCAGAAACTGCCAGTGTTGAGGTTTTAACCACCCCCTGCCCAGCCTCGACATCACTCACCGGGTACTTGACAAAGCTGAGCTGAAGGACCTGGCCCAGGAACCTGCTGTAGGAATCGCTGCTGGTGGGTGGCCTCATCTGGAGAGAGAGAAAGAGGAAGGTCAGAGCCTCCAGCCCAGCTCTGGCAGTGCCCCCAGCAGAAGCCACCCCCTGCAGCACCCTGACCTGCTCTGGGCTGGGCTTTGGGGGCTGCTCCATGGACCCAAACTGGACACAAACCTGGCTTAGGGCCCTCTGTGGCCCTCAGGGTACTTATAGGTCCTGGCCCATCTGCACCTCGTTACCCTGATGAGCTGCTGGCTCTGCTAATTGGTGGGGCAGCCTAGGGCCCGGAGGTGAGGGTTCCCCTCCTATCAGCACTGGGGCCTCAGTTAAGGGCTCTCAATTAGGGGGTCATTGTCTCACAGTTTGAGGTCTGCCCCTGGAGCTTGCCCAGGCTCTGATTTGGGATCTCTCCCTTTGCTCTGGGCACCTGGGACTCCCAAAAAAAAGCTCTAAGAAAACCCCAAAACCCCTTCAGCTTTTTTGGGGACTGCCGACCCAATTTTTGGGGTTGTCCCCCAGGTGTGAGTGGGAATTCCCATCTGGTCCTGGGGGTGTCCTGGGTGCAAAGAGCTGAAGGTGATGCGATGCCAGAACCTGCCCTGCTGAGCCCCCCAGGGATGGGAGAAGCTGGATCCCAGGTGAGGGGAGGCCCCTCTGCATCCCCCCTGCTCCGTGCCCGCACAGAGACGGAGCTGCTTTTCCTTTCTGCATCATTTTCCCGGCAGGATCCATCCTAAAGCCACCGTTATCCCCTGGACAGTGGAGGAGTTTCCTAAACTGGGGGGAGAGTGACAGGAAACCTCCCGGCCCTGCCCCTGCCCCGCTGCACGGGGGGACGGGCAAAGCTGCAGGAGCAGCTCCATCCTCCTCATCCTCCCGCCCGCAGGATGCACGAAGCCTCTTCCCCCCGGCCTGGGGCCTGCCTGGGGCTGTTCCCCCTCATTCCCAGCCCAGCGGGACGGGAGCACAGGGATGCTGCGGGGAAGGAGGCAGCGCAGAGGCAGGGGTGGGAGGAGGACTCGGGGGTGCGGTGGCTGAAGCTGCCGCTTGCTCTGGGGAATCGCGTGGGCCGGAGCGTTTCCTGTCGGGAGCTTTGCTAGACAGAGCTCAAGTGTTTGTCTGCCGCTCTCGGCTGCCCCTTGCACCCGATGCCCACGGCTGTGACTCATCCGCGCCTCCAGCCTTCCCCTCTGCGCTGCCTCGTGGCTGACGGCGCTGCTGGCCCTGCGTGACAGCAGCGGCGCCGTGTCCTCGTGTGTCCCCTCCGCCCGCCTGCCCCGAGCCCCGGCGGCCGCTGGACCCTGGCCGGGCCCGGCCGTGGCGTCACCGCGCGTCAGCGGCCGGCGGTGGCCGCGGAGCATAAATAGGCAGCGCTGCCCAGCGAGCCCTCGGGGCCACCATGTCCCTGTGGCGGGGCAGGCTCTGTCCCCCCGCGCTCCAGGCCGGGAGCTCCAGCGACATCTTCTTCCACGTGGTGACTCCCGAGCGCATCCCGCAGTTCATTATCCCCTCCCTGGACATCCACAAGAAGCAGAGATGCTCAGGCAAGGGGGCGGGACAGCTGGAGGGGACAGGGCAGCTGGAAGGGACGGCTTGGAGGAGCAGCTGGGAGCCAGCGGGGCAGGATGAGCACGGCTCTAACTCACCCTGCTTTAACTCATCCTGCTCCAACGCAGACCCCACCGCTTGGGCAGCTCTGTCCCTGCCCCACCTCCCCAAGGTCACCACCCCGTACGGCTTTGTCACCCTGGGGCGGAGCCCGCAGGTCACCAGTGAGGAGGCGTTTTTTCACTCGGGCTCAGGCCACCCTCGGGGTCCCGCTGCCGGGACACGTCCCTGCTGGCAGGAGGAGCCGGGATGCTGCAGATATCCCGGGATTCCTGCTGCTGAGGGAGACTCCGGGATGGGGGGCGGCCGGAGGGACCACAAGCGGCCGAGCCCCCGTGCCAGCGGTCACAAGGATGACGGAAGCAGCGCGACCCCAGCAGGGCTTCCCGTGCCCAGATGTGCCGGAGACATCCGAGTAACAGCGGCTCTGGAAAGCCGAGAGGCAGAGAAGAGGGACAGGAGGCTCCTGGGCGAGGGCTGTCCGAATAGCACCTCCAGCCTGGAGCTGCCCGCGGCCGCAGCCAGGAAGAACTTGTTGCAGAGGATCCTCAGGAGGCACCTTGTCCACCCGCGGCAGCTCAAGCCGGGGCATTTCACTCTCCACTGATCCTGCAAAGCAGCTCCGAGGGACTGCGGTTCCCTCAGGACCTGGGGGAGAGAGAATCTGTCAGTGCCGCAGAACGCTGAGCAGCCAGTGAGCATCAGGGTGTCACCGTCCCTGAGGGCACAGCCTTGAGGTGACACCGCCCGTGGCTGGGGCACCAGCAAGGCACAGCTGGGAGAGACACGGCAGTGCCGGGGAGCAGGGGGGCTGTGGGTTTGGGACTGTTCAGAGCCCGAATAAAAGTGAAAATGCTTCATCCGAGCTGACCTCCTCTCCTTTTTCTTTCCTGTGCCAGCACTCAGGTGGCACCAGGGTGTTTTGGTGGCCCCAGCACCTTCTCCTGCTGTACCCCGAGGCTCAGCAGCTCCTGAGCTGAGAGCAGGCTGAGGCTGGCGCTGCTGGAATGCAGAGCAGGGGACGCTGAGCCCCAGGAGCTGCATCAGGCCAGGAGAGAGGAGTGACCACATCCACCTTCTGGCCACTTTCCAGCTTTGTGGCCATAACTTGGGGTGTTGGAACGTGCCAGGATCCCTCTCCCAGCCTTGCAGGAGGGACCTCAGCTCCAGGACATGGCAGCTGTCCTGGAACAGTGACCCCTCACCATTCCAGAGGGTGCAGTTTCCAACCACTCCTAACCAGCTGTGATAAGCAAGCCTCCCTTTATTGACTGTTCCCTCATAAATGGCTTTTTTTCTCGCTTTTATGGAGCAGCAGAACCTGCAGTGCCAGAATTAAAGAGTTCATGGTCAGCAGCCCTTCAGGGCTGCTGAAGCAGAGCGTCCTGGGTCAGCAGTGCTGGGCTGCTGCCAGCTTCCCTTCCAGGGGTCTGCTGCTCCAGGAGGATCCCTGAGAGCTGGGACTGGGAGGGCTGGTCCCAGTCCGGGAGTGCTGGGAGTCGCTGAGGGCCCTGCAGGAGCAGCGATGAGGATTTGCACGCTCATTAACCCACTTTGCCTCCCGCCCCTGCCGGGCTGGCTGCGTCACCCGGGCCATGTCCTGCTCCTGGCAGTGACTTTGTTGACCCCATCTCTCCGGTCTGGTTCGACTCTCAGCTCCCCTGTTGGAGCTGCCACTTCCGAGGGAGCTTTTCCTGCGGTGTCTGAGCACCGCTGAGCAACAGGGACGAGCACGAAGGGCCCTGGAGACCCCGCTCTCCTCCAGATGGGGCTGCATGGAAGCACCAGCACCCAGGGGATGCCTCCCAGTGCTGGTGCAGGGGGTGGGAGCTGCTCAGACGTGTCCCCCTGCACGGGTCCTGGCCGTGACCCCAGCGCAGCAGGATGTGGCAGCCAGCGCTGCTGGAAGGGGAGCTGGGATCAGGGATGTGACAGAAAATCCACTCCCTGCTTATTCTAAGGAGCACTGGCACTATGGAGCGAGTCAGGGACTGAAGCTCTGGAAATTTAAATTGATCTCCAGCTCCTGAGGGCATCGTTTCTGCTCGGGAGGGCAGATTGAGTTACCAGGGATTAATAAACAAGCTCTTATCAGTTACTTGGGCTGTGAGAGCCGAACATGTGCGTGTGCTCCGAGCTGACAGGCGACAGGGGAATTAAGCCACGCTCCCGTAAACCTCTCTCCTCTCTCCTTTGATGCTCAAGCTCCTGCAGAGCAGCGGCTCTGTCCGACTGGCTCAGCATCTCCCAGGGAAAACACGGAAACAACCCCTGGAGCTGACTGGACCTGCTGTATTTACCAGCTAAACCTGGACACTGCAACTCCTGGGGTTTATTCCTTTCTTGGGGACCTTCCTGAGCTCCCAGGAACTTTTCTTTACGTCCTTTACCTTGTCTACAAAATAGGAAGGAATCCACTCTGCTTCCCAGGGGGGGTCGCAGGGCTTTGTTCAGCCTTGGTCCCAGGACATCTCCGGTGCCCTGGCAGGAATTCCCAAGGGAAGAAATATTTTGTGTTCCTGCAGCCTGCCATGGTGCAAGACTCCTTTCCTCTGGGTGTGCCAGCGTGGGGATTATCGGCCTGGAGAGAATCACAGGTTATGGGATTGTTTAAAGTGGTTGCAGTGGGAATTGCTGGCAGTGGGAGTTGTTCCGTGGCAGGAGCGGAGCTGGGGCCGAATGAGGAGGGAAACGAATTCCCTGCAGCACAGCGAAGGCACTCTGGGGCAGAATTGTGCCTCTGCCTGCTAGGTTCCAGCTCAAGGCATCTCTCCAGCCTGTGAAGTGAGAAGGACAATATTTCCCAGTGCCTCTGAGATTTACAGGATGCCCTTTCCCTGCAAACCAGGCAGGGAGGACGTTACAACAGGAGGCATCGAGATGGGACAAGATAAATTGTCATTAGCAGCCACTGATCATCCTGCCCGGGCCTGCTGCATTTGCTAAATGTTGTTTTGGTCTGACTCAGAATTTCCTTCCAGCCTCCTGCAGGTAGCTCTGGGCTAATTATCCCCTCCTCATCCCACGCTCTGAGCAGCACCAACCACGCCGGGCTGCAAGGAGGGGGAATGGGAGGAGAAACCAATTCCAAAGCTCCTGAGTTTGGGGGGGCTGGATTGGGGACAGGGCTCCAAATCCTCTGCAGGTCCCCAGCCGCTCTGGTGGGGCCTCCCCAGCCCTGTCCCCAGCTGTGAGACTGAGACCCCTCTTCCCTCCCTGTGACCCTTCTGGAATGTTCTGGCACCAGTTTATTTTAAGAAAACCAGTTAAACTGGGCAGGGGCCCAGAGTGTTTCCCAGTGCCTCATTCCTACAAACGATAAAAGGAAAAATCTGCAGCTCTCCCCTTTGGTCTCGGGGACTCCAGGGTATCCCTCATGTTCTCTCCTCCCTGTTCTCCAGAATTCCCACTGAAACCTATGGAAATCAGGATCCAGCCCTTTTCTTTGCAAGCCAGCCCAGCGTCCCCCTGCCCAGTTTGCTGCCATCACTGGTCACACCCCCTCCAAGGGGTGACAATTTCTCGCTGTCAACAACCTCCAGTGCCACCAATGTCCAGGTGGCCACGCTGGGGCACGGGGAGGTCTCATCCTCACAGGCACCCAAGCAGCTGCAAAGAACTCTCAGAGAAATCCCATTTCCCTGTGATTTTTATGCTGGGCAGCACTCGGCCTTCCCGGGATCAATACGGAGCTGCTGCCTGTGCCAGGAATTTTGCAGTCAAGCGCGGGTGCCTGGGGCTGAGATAAATCCCTTGATGTGCTCATTAGCTGCACAGCTCCTCTCCCAGCTAATTGGGGCTCTGGAGGTCAGGCTCTGGCTGTGACCCAGCCTGCTGCAGCCGGGAGTCCCAGCCCAGGGAGCACACAGGGATGGACACCGGGATGTTCTTCATTCCCACGGACCTGGGGATGCAGTTTCCCACCTGCTCTCCCAGTGTGCACCTCCCCGGCCCCGTTTCTCCGGCCTTCCACCCCTCTGACCCCCCCTGACCCCCCTGACCCCCTTCTGTGCCCTCCAGCACCTCCAGCACCACTCCAGGGCCGCAGCTTCAGCGGTGCCTGGAGGCTCCAAGGCCAGCAGCTTCTCCAGGGGGCTGGATTTCAGCTGCTCAGCTGGCAGGCTGTTTGTGAGCAGGTACAAGTGCCTGCATTTACCTTCATTTGTTCCCTGAATGGCTTTGTTTGCTTCTCTCCATTACTGCAGACACCTGACAGCCGCGCTGTGCTCGCTCCCCGCGCGTGGCTCCGGGAAAAGCTCAGCATTCCTGGGAGCCTCTGCCGGGCCCAGGGCAGCAGCTGCTCTCTGCTCAGCCGTGCTTCTCCAGCCCGCCTGGCTCAGCAGCAGGACCTCTGTCCCCAGCTGGGAGTGCAGCCAGGTCCGTGCTTTTCCCTTCAGATGCTCCAAGAGATCCAACTGTGGCTCTTCTGACCAGGAGGAATCATGCCTGTGCTCCCTCCTTGGGGTTACTGCAAAGCTCAGTGTGAGCAGCTGTGGCTCTTTGCAGAATCCCAGACTGGTCTGGGCTAGAAGGGACTTCAGTATCTTCCCATCCCACCCCTGCCATGGGCAGGGACACCTTCCACCCTCCCAGGCTGCTCCAAGCCCCGTCCAGCCTGGCCTTGGACACTGCCAGGGATCCAGGGGCAGCCACAGCTGCTCTGGGCACCCTGTGCCAGGGCCTGCCCACCCTCACACGGAAGAAATTTTTCCCAATTTTTCCCCATCTAAACCCACTCTCTGGCAGTGGGAAGCCATTCCCCCTTTTCCTGTCCCTCCAGGCCCTTGGAAATTGTCTCTCTCCATCTTTCTCGCTGGCTCCCTTCAGGTCCTGGAAGGCCACAATGAGGTCATCCCAAAGCTTCTCCTCTCCAGGCTGAACAATCCCAACTCTCCCAGCCTTTCTTCCCAGCAGAGCTGCTCCATCCCTCTGATCCCCCTGGTGCCTCCTCTGGACTCTCTCCAGCAGCTCCAGGTCCTCTTGTGCCCCAGGGCTGGGGCAGCTCTGCAGGTGGGGTTTCACCATCACCATCAGTGCAGCCCCTGGCCCTGCACAGACACCCCAACAATCCCACCCTGGGCATCCCTGAGAGCGGTGTCCAAACGCTCCTGGAGCTCTGGCAGCCTCGGGGCCGGGACCATTCCCTGGGGAGCCTGGGCAGTGCCCAGCAGCCTCGGGGGCAAGAACCTTTCCCTGAGCTCCATCCCAAGGCCTGACACAGCTCCAGCCGTTCCATAAACCCAGCTGGAACAATCCACTTCCCTTTCCTTTGGCATCTCCAGCTCTGTGCAGAGCAGGAACACGAGAGGAGGCAAGTAATGATTTTATTTCCAGCCAGAATTTATTGATCGGTTGGACACAGGAAAAAGAGGAGTCAGATTAATAATGCACATCCTCCTCCTTCCCACTGTCCTTGGGCAGCCACCTGTGGTGTTGTGAAGCTGCTCCTGGGAAGTTCTCCCACCCTGGGATGCTGAACTGGCACCAGCAGCACCTCAGAGCTCCCCAGGGCTCTGTGCTCCTGGAAGAACTCCAGGCGTAACACCAGGAGAGGCTTTTCCAGCATGGCCTGAGCCTGGAAAGGTTTCCAGGCGGTGCAAAAAACAACCCCAAGACTGGGAAAATGATTTCTTGCAAATGCTGGTTTTCCCAAGGGTGGGCACAGCCTGTGACTGCCCTGTGTCCAGACAAGCTCATGGAAGAGGCATCAGGAGGAAGGAAAACAGCCCCAAATGAACAAAGCAGCTCCTGTGAGGGTCAGATCCTGGGAGATGCCAAGGCAGAGCATGGAACAAAATTATTTTGGTTTCCAGTTTGTTTCATCCGCATGGATAATGAGCAAAACCAAAGGATAATCCAGCTCCTGGCTCTGCCTTATGCTGAAAGCAGAGCTGCCCCTGCAGATGCTTCCTCTGGCTGAGCTGGAGCCTCCCCTGGGCTGATTCCAGCCCCCAGCAGTGGGGCAGCTTTGGAACAGCTCGGGGAAGTTGGGTGAGTCCCCTGCCAGCAGGACCCCGCTGTGGCTCCAGGGGTGGGTGGGAAATCAGCTCCAATGAGGGACCCATGTACCCCAGAACCTGACAGGCAAAGCAGCCAAATGCAGAGTCAGGGACAAATCCTGCTCTGAGTGTCCCAGCTGAGTCCTCCTCCTGCAGAGCCACGTGGTGCCAGAGCCACCTTCCCAGTGCCCCATCCCTGGCAGTGCCCAAGGCCAGGCTGGACGGGGCTTGGAGCAGCCTGGGACAGTGGGACGTGTCCCTGCCATGGCAGGGGTGGGATGGGATGGGCTTTGAGGTCCCTCCCAACCCAAACCATTCCATGAGCTCACACCCTGGGAGGGCCGGAGCCATGGACAGCTCTGCTCCTCCAGAAATGGGAGTAATGGTCCCTTTTAAGGTGGTTTTGTTGTGTGTGAACAACTGCCTTGGTTTAAGACAATTTTAAGAGCAGGACATTATAAAATGACTTCCCTTCCCTTCCCTTCCCTTCCCTTCCCTTCCCTTCCCTTCCCTTCCCTTCCCTTCCCTTCCCTTCCCTTCCCTTCCCTTCCCTTCCCTTCCCTTCCCTTCCCTTCCCTTCCCTTCCCTTCCCTTCCCTTCCCTTCCCTTCCCTTCCCTTCCCTTCCCTTCCCTTCCCTTCCCTTCCCTTCCCTTCCCTTCCCTTCCCTTCCCTTCCCTTCCCTTCCCTTTTCCACCACCAAGGAGAAACAAATACGAACAGATCAAAGTGAAAAATGTGATTTCCAATTTATTTCACCAGCCCACCCTTAGGCCTCGCTGGCTTTTCTCAGAGCCATCTCCGACCTCTGAACACTCCTGGATCCCTGGCCCTGGGCTGACTCTCTCTGGAGCTGTTGTCCCCTCCCTGTCGGTGCCAAACCTCTGCCCTCCAGCCTTCTCTCCATATCCCTTGGCAAGATTCGTGTGAGGGCAGTCGGGGGGGATTGAGAAGCTCAGCAGAGGTGACAACTTCACATCTCCATCAGCGAGGCTGAATTATGGTGCCCAGAGACCACATCCTCACCTGCAGCTTCCTGCCCACCTTCACACGGGCAGCTGCACGGGGAAGTGCTACAGGAACTTCTGACCCAGCAGTGCCCTCCCCTCCCAAAGCCATTTTGGAGTAATTTTTGGAGTCGTGAGTCATTTTTAAAAGCTACAAGATTCACCTTTGGATCTGATTCAAGTTAATTGCCTTAAAAAAAAGGGAGCAGATTCATTATGTTTCTTTAATTGCCCTCGGGGCTGGGTGTGCTGTGAGGTAGAATTTAATTTAGCTCGGAGATGGTTTTCATTAGGGGGTAAAGGAGGAGAGAGGAAAAGCGGTGTGGGCTGTTGTGTCCCTGATCAAATCCATGTTTTGTGGAAGCTCTGGAGAGTCTGGGGCTGCTGAAATAACCCAAAACTCTCCTTGGTGACACCCCTGCACTTTGCCGTGCCCTGCTGTTCCCTTTGCATCCCACTGCAGAGAGACCAGGTTGCTCCAGGGGCTCGGAACCCTTGGGATATCAGAGAGCAGGAGGGGATGGAGCAGGGAGGGAGCCTCTGAGCTGAGGGGGCTCTGTGCAGGCACCTCCTACCCTCAGACAGGGCTTCTGTGGGAAAATCAAATATTTCTGCCCCAAAAAGGCGTCACCCACAGGGCTGGGCAGGGAGGGCTCCACCTGGGCTCAGCTGGGCTCTGCAGAGACAGCCAGAACTGCAGGGAAACTGAGGCACACAAGGTTTAACTCCCTCACCCAGAGCTGCCCAGCAGGAAGAGGGTTCTGCATCCCTCTTCTGCAACCACGAATATCCCACCTAACCCTGTGCTCTGGAAGCCATTCCCTGTGTCCTGTCCCTCCATCCCTTGTCCCCAGTCCCTCTGCAGCTCTCCTGGATCCCCTTTAGGCCCTGCCAGGGGCTCAGAGCTCTCCCTGGAGCCTTCTCCTCTCCAGGTGAGCACCCCCAGCTCTCTCAGCCTGGCTCCAGAGCAGAGGGGCTCCAGCCCTGGGAGCAGCTCCGTGGCCTCCTCTGGACTGGCTCCAGCAGCTCCACGTCCTCCTGATGATGTTCCCCAGCTCTGCAGGTGGGAGGAGGAGAGAGGAAGGAGAACCAAGGGGATGCTTTACATCTCCAGCAGCGGGGAATGCTTTTAGGGATGGAGCTGTCAGGGAGCTCTTCCTCCTCCCTCGCTCTCTCCCTTCCCTCCTCCCTCCTTTGCTCTTCCCCCCAGGGCTCGGTAGCACTGCAGGTGACCTCTGAGAGCAGCACTTCCCTGTAATCCCGGTGGAATCTCTAAGCCTGACAGCGCGGGAGGAACCGCTGGAGGCAGCTGAAGCCCCGAGCTCCTTTGAGGATCACACTCCTGAGAGCAGAGAGCTCCTCTCGCTCCCCTCCTCTGCAGGAATCTGCGGCTGCTTCCCGGGCTCCTGCCAAGAACGGGGATTTGTGGAAAGAAAATGGCTTTAGTCAAGTTTGCTTATATTTTGGGGTAGATTATGGTTCAATCAAGGTTTTTATCTCAGAAGGGCTGTGCTGGGCATGCAGAGGTAGGTCCTGTATCTAGCCAATTAATGAGATTAATCTTACTGATTTTAATTGGGGCGATTCGCTGGCTGGAGATGAAACAGCAGCTTATTTATCTGCTGGATCCTGGCCAGACAATGCAGCAGCTCAAGGATCTGGCCCTTAAATTTCACAACCTGCTACAGCCAGTGCAAGAATCCTGTCCCTTCAGCACCGTGAGCCTGGAGTCGATGGTGGGGGTGTTACTGCTGTTATTTCAGGCAGAGTGCCCAGGAGGGAGCAGCCTGATTGATATCCAGGGAACAAATCTAGGGGTAATGGTCCCCAGGAGCCCGGGGCCAGGGGAGCTGGCAGCTCAGATCCCGGGGCAGCCGGGTGGAACTGCTGATTGCTGAGCTGCACTCTGCATCCGCTGCCAGCAACAGCCAGGGATGGATGGGTAGGCCTGGGAATAAAAGTTATTTACACACAGAACTCCTCACTCTGCTGAGAGGGACCATTAATCCTGTTTTTATGGGCCCCTGGGGTCCTGCCTTCCCAGGGTGTGCAGGTGTGAGCTCATGGAATGCTTTGGGTGGGAAGGGACCTTAAAGCCCATCCCATCCCACCCCTGCCATGGGAGGGACACCTCCCACTGTCCCAGGCTGCTCCAAGCCCCAATGTCCAGCCTGGCCTTGGGCACTGCCAGGGATCCAGGGGCAGCCACAGCTGCTCTGGGCACCCTGTGCCAGGGCCTCACCACCCTCCAGGGAACAATTCCTTCCCAATATCCCATCCAGCCCTGTCCTCTGGCAGTGGGAAGCCATTCCCTGTGTTGTGTCCCTCCATCCCTTGTCCCCAGTCCCTCTCCAGCTCTCCTGGAGCCCCTTTAGGCCCTGCCAGGGGCTCAGAGCTCTCCCTGGAGCCTTCTCCTCTCCAGGTGAGCACCCCCAGCTCTCCCAGCCTGGCTCCAGAGCAGAGGGGCTCCAGCCCTGGGAGCAGCTCCGTGGCCTCCTCTGGCCTGGCTCCAGCAGCTCCACGTCCTCCTGATGTTGTTCCCCAGGGCTGGGGCAGCTCTGCAGGTGGGGTCTCACCTGAGCAGGGCAGAGGGGCAGAATCCCCCCTTTCCCTTGGTGCCCTCCCTGGCTCTGTGTCCCAATGTCCTGCCCAGTGTCCTCCTCTGGCCACCACTGCAGAGCCAAGGGAGAAAAGTTGCTCCTTGCCCTGCAATTGAAATATCTGCTGGTGTTTCATCTTTGTGAGCAGCTGAGAGCCTCTTTTCTGGTTGTATTTCTCTCCTCCAACTTTTTGGTTTCTTCTTTCACTCTTTCCTTCTCCTTCTCCTTTCCCCTCCATGTCTGAGTTTAACTCCACCCTCCTTTAACTAAGGCAAAGACCAGGGTTTTTTAAGGAAAACCCTCCTCACACCTCTCCTCCAGGCGCTGCCTGGAGCAGCAGTGAGGCCCCAATCTCCCTCCCAGGCATCATCACCTTTGCAGGGATGCACGGGGATCCATCCTGAGCTATTCCCGAGGGAAGGGATCCATCCTGCCCCGTGCTCAGCCCCAGCCCTGGCCCCGGAGCTGCTCTCAGATCCATCTCTGGCTCCAGAAGGAATTTAGTCCATCAGTGTTCCTGCACCAGGCAAACAGTCAGGAGAGAAACCTTCTGTGGGGTGGGATGTTCCATCTTCTGAACAAGATTGATTTCATTAGGAAAAGCTTCCCGAGGAGCAGGAATTCCTGCTGCTCCTCAGCTTCCTCATGAGGGGTGAGCTCTGCTCCATCTCCAGCAGCCCCTTGCTGCTGCCCAGCACGAGATGGACAAGAAGGGCAATGGTTTGGGTGGGACATTGGCAGTTCCCAAGGCCTTTTGAACTGAAGTGTCCCTAAATTTGTTTGCAGTTTTCAACACTTTTTGGTTGGTTCCTGTGGGAATGCAGGGAGCCAGAACAGGCAGCTGCCAAATCACAGAACCCTGGAATATCCTGAATTGGAAGGGACCCTCAGGGATCATCAGTGCAGCCCCTGGCCCTGCACAGACACCCCAACAATCCCACCCTGGGCATCCCTGAGAGCGGTGTCCAAACGCTTCTGGAGCTCTGGCAGCCTCGGGGCCGGGACCATTCCCTGGGGAGCCTGGGCAGTGCCCAGCAGCCTCGGGGGGAAGAACCTTTCCCTGAGCTCCATCCCAAGGCCTGACACAGCTCCAGCCGTTCCCTGGGCTCCTGTCCCTGTCCCAGAGCAGAGCTCAGCCCCTGCCCCTGGGGACACTTCACGCTCCCCACAGAGCCCTGTGGCACCTGAATGACCCGAGGGACCTTGCTGGTCCCCAGGACTTTGTAAATAAATGTCCAGGTGCTGCCTCCAGAGAACAGAACTGCTGGGGCTGAGCAGGAGCTGCCTGGGAAGGGTTCGAGGCTCAGACCCCTCTCGATGTCACCGTGGCAGCAGCGCCTGCTCTGCCCTGTTTTGGCTGACCCTGCTTCTCCTGAGACTTGAAAAAGCTTCCCAGAGCCATGGAAAAAGGACAGATTCCACTCCAGGCCGTGCATCTCCCAGCAGAGTGAGCTCCCACGGGAATACAATCGATCCTTCGTGGACAGGAGTTCAGGAAGTGGGAGAAAAATATTGGTATTTCCTTTGAGGGCCAGAAGACAACGTGGTCTTAAATTATTCATGGGACCCTCCTGGCAGCACACGCCGCACACGAGAGGAGTCTGTGCCCTGCTTAAAATTCTGAGCCTGCCTATGCAAGGGGAATGATGATTAGACTCTTGTAAATGTTAAAAAAGGAATGTCTTATCACTAATTAAACCTATTTACCTTGCACAGCTCGAGCGGTTAACAGCCCAATAAAAGGTACCACCGTGTAACAGGGTGTTTATTTATCAGATGATTCTCCTGAATGTGAGGGCTCTCCTTTACAAATGATTTGATGAAAGAGCAGATGGCAAGTGAAGATAAAAAAAGCCTGACTGTTGCCCTGGATGTGAGCTTGGAGTGAGGCAGCTCCACTGAACATCATCATTAATATTTAAGGGCAGAGCGAGGCTTCCTCAGGACACGGAGCTGCCTCCTGCAGCGGGGAGTGTGAGAATCCTGGGATGCTTTGGGTGGGAAGGGACCTAAAATCCCATCCCATTCCACCTCCTGCCATGGGCAGGGACACCTCCCACTGTCCCAGGCTGCTCCAGGCCCTGTCCAGCCCTGGGCACTGCCAGGGATCCAGGGGCAGCCACAGCTGCTCTGGGCACCCTGTGCCAGGGCCTCCCCACCCTCCCAGGGAACAATTCCTTCCCAATATCCCATCCAGCCCTGCCCTCTGGCAGTGCGAAGCCATTCCCTGTGTCCTGTCCCTCCATCCCTTGTCCCCAGTCCCTCTGCAGCTCTCCTGGAGCCCCTTTAGGCCCTGCCAGGGGCTCGGAGCTCTCCCTGGAGCCTTCTCCTCTCCAGGTGAGCACCCCCAGCTCTCCCAGCCTGGCTCCAGAGCAGAGGGGCTCCAGCCCTGGGAGCAGCTCCGTGGCCTCCTCTGGACTGGCTCCAGCAGCTCCACGTCCTTCTCATGCTGGGGGTTCCAGAGCTGGAGGCAGCACTGGGGGGTCCCGTGGCAGCAGAGCAGAGGGACAGAATCCCCTCCCTGGACACTTCAGCCCAGCACAGGGGGGTTTCTGGGCTGCCAATGCACAGCCGAAACCCATGGAGCTTCTTGCCCACCCCCACCCCAAGTCCTGCTCCCCAGGGCTGTGATTTCCCTGCTGCCAGACCTTTCCCTCCTTGTTCTTGCTGCTGGAGCATCCCACAGTGATCTGGAACCAGCACGAGCATCCGGGAAGAATTTCTTCCCAATATCCTGTCTAACCCTGCCCTTCTAAGGACAGGGCCATGTCCCCTGGGGTCACTCAGCTGGACAGGCAGCCCCACAGCAGCTGGACAGTCGAGTGGCCACCAAAAGGTGAGGAGATGCAGGAATCCCCTGTGTGTGTCAGGACACACTGCATCTGCACAGTCCTGGATGAGGCTGTCTCACACGCAGAGATGTCCCAAACTCTGGGGCCTGGCATGGGAATGACTGGAGCAACTGCTCCAAACCTGCCAGGCTGTGGAGGACAGCACGGAGAGGTCCAGTGCCCACGGCCTGGCACACAGGACAGCTGCCAGGAGCCACTTCTTCTCCTGGCTCCTAAAGTCCAGCAGCCCCTTTGTCTCCCTGGCTCCCAAAGTCCAGCTCTCCAAGGCCCTGAGCCTCCTTGCAGGCCGCTCCAAGGACGTGGAACAAACGCCATCTGACTCCCAGAGCTGGAGCAGAGGTGACCTCCTCTCTGAAAGTGCTGACTGAGGCAGGGCCTGCCTGCTTTGTCACCTTTGTCACGCTGTGTCCCCACCCGGGGAGGGCCAGGCAAGGGCCAAGTCAGCAAATGGAGAGGGGCTGCTCTGTCCCCTCTGTGCCAACACCTCCACTCAGCTGTTTTTTCCCAAGGACACGAGTTTTGGAGAGATGATTCCAACTCGTGGATGTGGCCTGGAGGGCACTGGCTGTTTGCTGCAGTGTTCCTGCTGACGTGGGCAGGGGAGGGGGTCCAGAGGGAACAGGAGGAGATGAAAGGCAGTGCTGAGGAGCAGGAAAGAGCTGCAGTGTCCCTGGGGAAGCAGTGAGGAGCGACAGAGGAGGGAGGAACGAGAGAGGAGGGAGCTGGAGTTACAGAAAGAGCCGGAACTTCGGTGTCGGGGTGTTCAGGAGAACAAGCTCGACATGAGAAAAGTTTTGGAAGGTTTGGTCTCTGAAACAAAGAGAAAAAGCCAGTCTGGAGGGATCCTGAAGGGGATGGGAACACAGGCAGAGATTGATCTTTAAGTAAAAGGCATCAGGAGAGCTCCTGCTCATCAGTGGCCTGGGCTGTGCTGACCCCCAGCTCTGACCAAGGGCTGCCAGCAGATCAAACCAGGAGATAAATCGTGTTCAGGTACAGCCCCTCCTGCTGGGGGTGGGAACAGAGAGGTTTGGGGATTCCCTGTGCTGGGAGGGCACGCCAGGACCATCCCTTTGGGTACACCCAGGTGACCTCTCAATCCCTGAGCCCCATGACCAGTTTGAGAAAACCGGGCTTGGTTTGTAAAGGTCCAGTGGCCTCTGCCCACACGGAAGCAAGCGGCTGCAAATGCCGGAGCAAACTGTTCAGAGAACATAAATTTATCTGCTTTTATTTATTCATTCATTGTTGATCTTCAAACCTCAAGAATGACACTGGCTCCTTCCCATGAAGTTGCTAATCCCTGTGGAGTGCCTGGGAATGACGGGTCTTTTTAGGAGCACGATACCTCAGGAGAATTTCAACAGGAATTTCATGCAAATGTTGTGATTTCTCCTGCACAAGCTGATAAGGTTCACCTTTCCTGTCCAGGCTTTTTATTATTTTTTTTCCCCTGAAAGAAAAGCCTCCATTTACCTCAGGGTGTCATTTTCTGGAGATGGGTTTTGTCATTTGTTATGCTGTTAAATTCCGCACTGATCCATTGTCAGATCCTTGTCTCGAGATCACAGCCGTGACAAACTGCAGCAGTCTTGTCAAAATCCGTCTGGGCTCTTCACGCTGAAATTGAGTGTTCCAAACACTGACTTTGTTCCTGGAAAGAAAAAAGCCCAGGAAAACTTTTCGGTTCCGCAGTGAAGGAACAGGCCAGGGAATGGATCCTGTCTTGATTACATTGATACTGTAAACAAGAGGTTTTAAAAATTCCAGCTGGATCTCTCTTCCAAGGCAGCAGAGCACTCTGGAGGGGCAGGAGGGGATAATTCCCTGCATTTTCAGGGGATGTGTCGGATGTTTCCATGAACTTTGCAGGCCTGATCCTTGTGCTGGTTCCAGATCACTGTGGGATGCTCCAGCAGCAAGAACAAGGAGGGAAAGGTCTGGCAGCAGGGAAATCACAGCCCTGGGGAGCAGGACTTGGGGTGGGGGTGGGCAAGAAGCTCCATGGGTTTCGGCTGTGCATTGGCAGCACAGAAACCCCCCCTGTGCTGGGCTGAAGTGTCCAGGGAGGGGATTCTGTCCCTCTGCTCTGCTGCCACAGGACCCCCCAGTGCTGCCTCCAGCTCTGGAACCCCCAGCATGAGAAGGACGTGGAGCTGCTGGAGCCAGTCCAGAGGAGGCCACGGAGCTGCTCCCAGGGCTGGAGCCCCTCTGCTCTGGAGCCAGGCTGGGAGAGCTGGGGGTGCTCACCTGGAGAGGAGAAGGCTCCAGGGAGAGCTCCGAGCCCCTGGCAGGGCCTAAAGGGGCTCCAGGAGAGCTGGAGAGGGACTGGGGACAAGGGATGGAGGGACAGGACACAGGGAATGGCTTCCCACTGCCAGAGGGCAGGGATGGATGGGATGTTGGGAAGGAATTGTTCCCTGGGAGGGTGGGCAGGCCCTGGCACAGGGTGCCCAGAGCAGCTGTGGCTGGCCCTGGGTCCCTGGCAGTGTCCAAGGCCAGGCTGGACATTGGGGCTTGGAGCAGCCTGGGACAGTGGAAGGTGCCCCTGCCATGGCAGGAGGTGGGATGGGATGAGTTTTAAGGTCCCTTCCCACCCAAACCATTCCATGATCCTCTGAAATTCCCTGAATGGTGGCTTTGATTCCAGCAGTGTTCCCACCCTGGCCAGGCTGTGGCTGGGCTCGGTTTGCAGCAGACAAAGGTGCAGTGACAATGACAGCGAGGCAGGCACAGACAGGGCCGTGTGTGGCCGTAGTAACTCTGTAGTAACCCTGGAGGAACCTGCACCTGCTCTCCCCTCTCAGCTGAAGCTTTGCACGACTTGCAGCCTCCACCAGCAGAGATTTGGGCGGCCAAAGGGACAGTGTCCATCAGGGCTGAAGGTGAATGAGGTGGAGGAGGAACCTCTGAGCCTCCCCTCACACCCCCGAGGTTCCCATGGCTGTAAATCCCTGTTTTCAGAACAACTGATGGCACAAAGCTCATCCGAAGGCAAACACAGGGTGGATTTCTGAGCTGACACTCCAGGCTGAGCAAACTTCCCACCACAAAGGTTTCGACACTTTCGGTTCCTCCTGGGGCTGAAGTTCAGGTGGAGGTGCTGGAACTGGCACCTCGCCCTCTCTGTAGACACTTTCCCTGATGGAATAAACTCATTTTTTACATTCAGCCTGTCTTTTGCCTCCACTCCAAGATCAGGAAAGTGAGTGAAAGGAATCTGTTCTTGTAGGGTTGATGTTCAGCTCACAATGTCCATGGAGTTATGGAAGGGTTTGGGTGGGAGAGAATCTTTACAAGATTTCTAAAGAACCATCCCCTGCCATGGCAGGGACACCTCCCACTGTCCCAGGCTGCTCCAAGCCCTGTCCAGCCTGGCCTTGGACACTGCCAGGGATCCAGGGGCAGCCACAGCTGCTCTGGGCACCCTGTGCCAGGGCCTGCCCACTCTCCTTGTAAAAAGTCTTCTTCCTTTTATCTCATTGACCTTGTTTTAGTTACATGAGCTTAGGGATTTGTCCCTTGGGATGACGGAAACCAGCTTGGATCCCATAAAAGCAAAGGCATCTTCCCTCTTCAGCTCTTCAGACTGCCCAGGAGACACCCTGGCAAATAAATATCCCACATCCCAACAAAGTCACAGGGAATCCTATTGGGACAAGGTTCTGAGCAGTCACCAGAAGGGAGGAACTGAAATGAACCTTTAATAACTGGGGTTAGAATTCCTGGCTGAGCCCTTGTCCTGTTTAGATCCATTACAGGAAGGTTGGAACCCTGGCTGGGTCTGCCTGGCTCAGTAGAGACATAAAACTCATTAGCTCCGCTGAGAAAAGCTTTTAGAAATGCACATAATTCAATTAGACCATCAAAAGATGATCTGATCATGTCAGCTCAATTATTCAGACTCGGGCAAGCTGAAATCTTTCATGTCACCTAAACCGGGAGCTTTGTGCTGTGCCAGCCTCTGGTACCAACAGCTCAGCTGGGGAGGTTTCTCCAGGCCTCATTCCTGCTTTTCAACTGACCTTTTTGGATAAGGAAATTCCCTAAGTTTGATGTCAGAGAGACACAGAATCATTAAGGTTGGAAATGACCTCCAAGAACCAAGAATCTTCAACCAAATCTACCAAGTGCTGCATCCACTCATTTTTTCCAGGGATGGGGATTCCACCTCTTCCCTGGGCAGCCTCTCCCACTGCCTGGCCACCCTTTCAGTGAAGATATTTTTAGGATATTAAAAAATATTAATCAGAAGGAAGAAAGGTGTCCAGGACACCACAAGGCAGGAACAGATGTGGTGTGGGCTGGAGCTCCTGCAGCTCGGGATTCTCCCAACACGGATCTGGGCACAGAAGCTCTGCCTGCCTCCCATGGAGCTGCCTTTTGGCAAAATCCCCTTTCTCCACTTCATCTCATGGTGGTGATGCCTCCGTGTTCCCTTTTCCTGCTGTTCCTGCTCATTTCAAGCTTCTCCATCCTCAGGGCAACTCTGCTGTCCTTACCCATGATCCCCACAAACCCAAATGCAAGATGACAGAGTTTCCCACCATTTGCTTGTCTGGCAATCCCAATGTTTTTAATCCAGAGCTAAAGGAAAAAGGGATATTTTATGCACTGGCACAGCAGTCACTGCTCCCTCTCCTACAGCCTTTGATTGCACCATAAATAAAGCAGTAAATGTGACTCATCCTGGACTTTCAGTGAGATATTGGATGTAAGGCCAGCTGGGAAGTTAAAATTCAGGTGGAAGACCCTCAGTTGGTGATGAGTGGACACAGGATGAAAGGATTCTGATCATTCATTGAAGGGGTGACAAAATCCTGCAGCAGTTTTATGGCATCTTCTGGCCAAAGGGAGCTGCTGAAACCATTTGTGTTTGGAAGAATTTTCCTGTGGTTCTTGTCCTGGGATGATTGGCTTAGGTGGAAAAAGGGATAGGAAGGAAAAAGAAGGATGGGAAGATATTGAAATATAAGGGAGGGACTTCAATTGGCAGCTACCTCTGGGCCAGGAAACCTGCAGAAGGAGAGGCAAAAGATGAATGTGGGTAAGTGGAAACAGTATGTGACAACTACGGGCTCGTGAATCTTCTAAGCTGGAAGGGACCCACAGGGACCATCAGTGCAGCCCCTGGCCCTGCACAGACACCCCAACAATCCCACCCTGGGCATCCCTGAGAGCGGTGTCCAAACGCTCCTGGAGCTCTGGCAGCCTCGGGGCCGGGACCATTCCCTGGGGAGCCTGGGCAGTGCCCAGCAGCCTCGGGGGGAAGAACCTTTCCCTGAGATCCAACCTAAACCTCCCCTGACTCATTGCCAGTGGGGTCACTGGGGGTCTCAGGACATCTCACATCCTCTTCTCACCCCTCCTGTTCTGGGAGAGGACCTGAGATCTGGCCTTGAGCAAACCCCTCTGTCCCAGCCCTGCTGTCATTCCTGACTCCAGCCTTCGCCTTGGTCTCCATCAATTCCACACTTTGGGGTGAAGGTGCTGTTCTAACACCCACCTCCCACCAGGCTCTTGATCTCCCCAAAAACCTCTTCCCCTGAGCAAGGTGTCGTCGCTTTTCCCTCCAAAGCTGCCCTGCAGTCCATGCACCCTCCCGAGAGCCACACAGTGAAACCAGGGGCTGAAGGGTGCACGGCCCAGCCTTTCAACCCGAAACCACCCCAATGATACAGAGAGTTCAGCCCTGACCAAACAGAGCTCTGAGAACCACTCATTGTTCTCGGGCACCGCCCGGCAGTGAGGATCCCAGGAGGAGGGAGCATCCCAGAGCCGGCTGGTGGAGCCTCTGTTTGTGCTCCTGTTTGCTCTCTTCAGCTCTGAGACTTCCCAAAGCCTCTCACTCTGGCAGAGCAAATAAATGACAAGTGCTGAAGGAATCCTGGGGAGCACAGCTGAGTGCTCCACGCAGGGTGGGAATCCGCTCCATCCACGACTCCTCATGGGCATTTTCATATCCCTGTTTTATCCCAGGGGCCACTGCTGAGGAGATGGAGGCTCAAAGCTGCTCTGATGAGAGCGGTGTGGTGCTGTCCCAGCTGTGGGGTTAAAGATCTCCGCAGTGAAAGCTTCTCTCACTGGTTAGAAATGAGTCATGGAATCATTGCAGAGTCATGGAATGGTTTGGGGTGGAAGGGACCTGAAGGATCATCTCATTCCAACATTCCCTCATTCCAGGGACACCTTCCACTGTCCCAGGCTGCTCCAAACCCCAATGTCCAGCCTGGCCTTGGACACTGCCAGGGATCCAGGGGCAGCCACAGCTGCTTTGGGAAATCCATTCCAGCCCCTCATCACCCTCACAGCCAGGAATTCCTTCCCAATATCCCATCCAGCCCTGCCCCCTGGCAGTGGGAAGCCATTCCCCGTGTCCTGTCCCTCCATCCCTTGTCCCCAGTCCCTCTCCAGCTCTCCTGGAGCCCCTTTAGGCCCTGCAAGGGGCTCGGAGCTCTCCCTGGAGCCTTCTCCTCTCCAGGTGAGCACCCACAGCTCTCTCAACCAGGTTTCAAGAGATAAAACCCCAAAATGTAGAATTTAGAGGCAAACTTTCAGCATGGAAAGAGATGAGCAGCTCCAGAGCCTGGCAATTCTTGCAAGAGGCAGAATTCCTGCATAGATTTAGTGAGCAGTGAATGGGGGATGGCAGAAAATTATGGCTTAGAGAAAATTATTTCGATGTGAGAGAGTTTTGAATAGTCCCTGATATGAGAGGATTTGGAGGAACTTTGAAAGGACAGAAAAAAGGCTCAGCTGGGCAATAGGATGGCAGATGAAAGTCAGTGCAGTGTGATGCATGTGGGGAGGAACAGTTTGAAGTATTCCTGGGTTTCATGCATTGTAAATCGACTCCAAGGCCTTGGTGTCACTGGAAAGAGCTCATTAAGAAGCATCTGCTCAGCAAAGCGTTCTGGCCAGAAGAGCAGGATATTTAAATGTGGGGTTTATGTAATGATGAAAATATTACAGAGCCTTATATTCCATTAGTGGTGAGCCCTCCTCATCTGAAGCAGGGTTTTCAGTCAGTTCTGTTGGGAAAATGTAAATCAAGTTCAAAGAGTGCAAGAAGAAATGCTGAAGACTTGGAGGATTTCCATATGAAAAGAGCCTTCTCATACTATTGCAACTTTAGATAAGACATTACTCATGGTAAAAACTGCATTTCCTTCATTAATGAATGGGATGGGATGTTTTAAAAATGATCTTCCCAACTACTCTGCCGCAAGAATGAAGAGACACCGCCATAAATTCAAATAACCCTTTTATGTCGAGCACCATTAAAACTCAGATGAGGCACTTGTGATCAGCAAACTCATTAGTTCAGCTCAGTAATTCGTGCTCGGGAGCTTTGTGGGATGCCAGGAAGAGTTTCCTCCTCCTCCCGCAGACCCTTGCACGCAGATAATGCCAATTCTCACAAGCTCCTGTGGAATTTGCTGTCCTTGAGCCAGAGCTCACACTCCTAATGCACCGCTGAAACTGGGATTCGCTCATCAAGACGTTTTCTCCAGGAAACATCCAGAAAAGCTCTGGAACACCAGAAAAAAAAAAAAAAAAAGTCAGGGCTGCTGCCATCCCCCTGCCAGTTCAGCTTCACACAGAACAATTAAGGAGAGGAAAATTCAATTGACATTCACAGCCTTATTTCAAGCAGTTCCAGGTAATTCCCAAACCTCCAGCTACTCCTTTTACAGCCTGGAAGAATAATCCATGACATTCCAACTGCAGATACTGCTGGGCCTGAGGGAAGAGCCAGACAGGTGTGGGAATCTTTAAAAGCCCCTTGAGGGAATTCCAGGGGTTCTGAAGGTTTTTTAGGGACACCTTTGCTGCACTGCAAGTGAAATTCACCCCCAAGTGTAAATGTTGAGTTTTAGGATTGAGTTTAAGGCTGGATTTAGGACAAATCTACCCTGCATTTAAAGGATGCTCCACCAAATGCTGGTGGCACAAGGAATCAACTCAGCCAAGGTGACCATGACAAAGCTGTGGCACCCACAGGGACATGGGTGAGGTCAGATGGCCTCAAGTCCTACCTGGAAATGTTCAGGATTTCCCCCAGGAGGTGGTTGAAGTTAAGCTTCCCTTCCAGAGCCTTGTGGCCTGGAGCCGAATCCCAGGAGAGCTCTGGAATTTGGGTGTTCCCAAAACCAGGCAGCTCAGGTGGAGCAGAAAGAGCAAGGAGAAGTTCTGGGATTGCTCCAGAGCTCTGAAGGGACAGGAACAGTGGGGATTACAAAACAAAGTCTCAGCGTTACAATTTGTCCCAATCAACTTTCCAAAGAATCCTGAGGTTTGCAGATTTCCCCTGGCTGTTGCTGCTCAATCCTCAGGAATTACCATGAGAGGTTTTGTTTCTCACAGAGAAATCCACACCCCCACGATCACATTTCAAACTCCATTTTCCCCCCTGCCAATCTCCTGGCTCCAAAAGCCACTCTCCTTCCCAGAGAGTATTCCCAAGCCTTTCTACTGAGGGATTTTTTTGTCTTGTTTTAGTTTTGCTGTTGTTGTTTTAATTTCTTTCGGAATTTTTTTTTTTTTTTTTTTTTTTTTGTTTGCAGGAGTCCCACTCGTTTTCTAGCCACTGAAAAAGCCCCCTCAGCAATGCAACTTCAGTATTCCAGTTTAAAAAAAAAGGAAGATCACCTTGGAAAAGCTGATCTTGGGTAGTGCTGAGGGCACAGGGGGTTCTTCCTGACTGTACATCTGCAATGTGGCTGTGGAAGAGAAACCTCGAATTTCATCCAGCTTTTAGAGTCATGGAATGGTTTGGGTTGGGAGAGACCTTAAAACTCATCTTGTTCCACAGGCAGGGGCACCTTCCACTGTCCCAGGCTGCTCCAAGCCCCAATGTCCAGCCTGGCCTTGGGCACTGCCAGGGATCCAGGGGCAGCCACAGCTGCTCTGGGCACCCTGTGCCAGGGCCTCACCACCCTCCAGGGAACAATTCCTTCCCAATATCCCATCCAGCCCTGTCCTCTGGCAGTGGGAAGCCATTCCCTGTGTTGTGTCCCTCCATCCCTTGTCCCCAGTCCCTCTCCAGCTCTCCTGGAGCCCCTTTAGGCCCTGCCAGGGGCTCGGAGCTCTCCCTGGAGCCTTCTCTCCAGGTGAGCACCCCCAGCTCTCCCAGCTTTGAACCCCTGAAGAAACTCT
The DNA here is from genome assembly GCA_026261815.1 of Monarcha castaneiventris obscurior. Lineage (NCBI taxonomy): Eukaryota > Metazoa > Chordata > Aves > Passeriformes > Monarchidae > Monarcha > Monarcha castaneiventris. The sequence goes on from JAMPIT010000892.1 coordinate 974,638, forward strand.
TCCTGTCTCTGGTAAAACAAACTTTATTTCAATATTTAGAAACATTTACAGAGATTTTACACTGCAATATTTTAAGTTGATCCAATTTCCATGTATTTATACATTCAGTGAAGGAGCCATTTTCTGTTGTTCATATAAAGAGGAATTAACACGAAGCAGAAAAATGCAAATTAAAGGCTTCCATCTGGGTATTGCTGGAAACCAGCCTTGCACTGGAGTCACTCCCTTTGCCTCTTCCCAAGGCTGTGGAGTGACGCCTTTAAGAGATGAAGTCATGAATTTAAATATTATCTGAGCTTAAAAACCTCTAAAGTTCACTCTCAGTGAAACCATGCTTCAAGCAGGGGAAGGGGACCCTGTAATCTCAGATCAGGACATTGCTGGGGACTTCTGAAAGGATGCTTGTCCTTAAAAAAGCCAATATTGTCCTTAAAAAAGCCAAATATTCTCTGGTTTTTAATGCAGAAAGTTTTCAAGGTTTTAAAAGGTTTAAAAAAATCTTTATCTGATACTTTCTCTGTGATATTTTAGAGCTTTCAGAACTCGTTTTTGAATACCTGGTGCCACCCCATCAGAGTTTGGGGTTTGAAATGTTTGATGCATTAAGGCTACGCCTACGTGGAAACTGAAATGTCTTTCTTTTTTTTTCTGTAATTTCAAACTCAATTTTCATTGCAGTGTGGAGCGAAATGTCATATTTAAAAATTCAGCACGGAATGTGGTGTTTAAAAAGTTTTTCCAAGTTACTCTGTTGTCATTTTGACAGCCCTCCTTGATGTCCTTATTGTACTTTATTGCATCAGGCAATAATTTCCATCGCAAAAATTATTTTGAAAGGAGAAGTGGAAATGCGAAGTTCTTGTCATGGGAAAATGGAACATTTCAGCCTTATTTGCATGTTTGACTTTGCATTCAGAATATAAAGGGGCAGAGCCCAGCACAATCCTGCTGAACGCTTGGATTTCAGCAAAGCAGATTTTTTTTTTTTTTTTCAGTGGAAAATGTAGAAAATCCTGGTCAGCTACACAAGGACTGTGGGTTGACTCTCTCCAGCCTGATCCCACTTGGCCATTCCCAAACCCTTTGCCTTGGCTTTACTCTCAGGGAAGGCTCAAACATCTTTGGGTCAGGTGGGAGATGTTCACCTCAAATATTCCATAATTTAGTAATCCCCAAAGAAGGTCTGGCCATGTCAGAGGAGCTCTGAGCTGGCTGGACCTGGGGATGGCTGGGAATGAAAATCTCTGTCCCTTGACCAGTCCAAGATGCCCTGGGGAGGGGGTGGAGGATTCCAACCTGCTCACATCAGGCCTGGCTTGCTCTTGGATGATCCCTGCTGGAAGAAAACCTAAAAAAGGCCACTTTAATATTAAACATTTCCACTACCAACCCTTGCTGTGTTATTGAGAACCTCGGGTGTGACAGAGCTGGTTCTTGTAGTCACAGCTCTCTTTTGAAGAGCACCAGCCCATGCTGCCCTAATTAAACAGGTGGAAAATAGAGGTGCATACCAAGAAATCCTTGGTGGCAGTGACATTTTCATCTCACTTCAGTTCATTAAATGCTCTCATTTTTGTGCTTTCCAGCCTCCCTGCTCTGTGCTGGTTGAACTCCCCTGTTTTGCAGCACGGGGACAAAACCTCACTCAGCTCATTCCTATCTAAACCAGGTGCCTGGAGCTTTCAGACTCCAAACTGGCAGGGGTTTGTTGAATCATTGGAAGAACTTAATTCCCATAAATATCTGCCTGCAGGAACCCCCCGAGGATGCCCTGGCTGCTGCTGAAGGTGCAGGGTCACAGGGAGGGGAAGGACTCCAGTCCTCTCCAGGTGAGGCTTCCCAGCACCGAGGGATCCATCAGCAGGACCAGGATCACGGCTCTTCCGTGGCAGGGAAAAGAGCTGCACGTGGAAGAGCTCTCTGGAAAACAGTGACAGGAGCCCAGGGAGCGGCTGGAGCTGTGTCAGGGCTTGGGATGGAGCTCAGGGAAAGGTTCTTCCCCCCGAGGCTGCTGGGCACTGCCCAGGCTCCCCAGGGAATGGTCCCGGCCCCGAGGCTGCCAGAGCTCCAGGAGCGTTTGGACACCGCTCTCAGGGATGCCCAGGGTGGGATTGTTGGGGTGTCTGTGCAGGGCCAGGGGCTGCACTGATGGTCCCTGTGGGGCCCTTCCCACTCAGGATATTCTGGGATGCTAACAAAGGCATGGCCCAGGTGACACGTTGAAGAGGAAGGTTGTCAACTCAGCTGAGATCTCTTCAGGCAGAGTAGGAATGAGTGAGCAGCTCCGTGAGGCTGGGGGTGCCAGAGCTCCCCAGGACATTCCTACCCTCAGCGTCCTCCTGCCAGGCCTAACCTGGAAAAAAGATCCTTTTCCCTTTATAAAGTCACAGAACTGTTTGGGTTGGAAGGGACTTTAAAGCTGATCCCATCCCACCCCCTGCCATGGCAGGGACACCTTCCACCATCCCAGGTTGCTCCAAGCCCCGTCCAACCTGGCCTTGGACACTTCCAGGGATGGAGCATCTTTTCTATTCCTCAACATCTGGAAAAACATGAACTCAACTTTCCCAGGCCTTTGTGGTGATTAATCCCTTGAAGGAGGCAAAAGAGGTTTTAGAAAGAATGAATGTTATGAAACTTTGGGTCATCAATAATGATCTGGTTCCCCACAGCCCTCTGGCAGACACACACAGAGTGTCCCGTGACTCACAGCCTCATGAACTCTGGTGTTGTTCCTTCTCCAAGGATTTTTGCTGTTATCTCTCATTCCTTACAAGGTTGGCCTCTCACTCCTCTCACGCCAAGAATGACCTGGTGTGGGCAGGGGCTCAGTACTGTGCTGGGATCACTGGATTTGTCCTTCCTCAAACAGCTCAGCACAGGTTTGTGTCACACAGAGGCCAAAATTCTGCAGTTCTTGCTCTTTCCTGCTCAGCCGAGGAGGGAATTTGGGTTGAAGATAATTTGTATTAACATCACATCACCTGCAGCATCATTTCGGCAGGAATTTCTGGGCTGGAGAGAGACAAATGGGCTGCAGGGATCAGACTGCTTGGGGATGTCTGCAAGGAGATGCAGGAGCCTAAAAACCAGGCCATGAACCATGGGGGCAATGACACCGACACAATTCTGCTCCCTCCCTTCTGCTCCGAGCCCCTCCATGAAATCTGGAGCTGTTCCTGCTGATGGAGTGGAAAAGGGAAGACAGATTTCCCTCCTCCTGCAGGGAGTATCCCCTGCTGGAGCAGGTAAGAGCTGGGTGCAGCAAGGGGAATCTACTTTACCTTTAGTTTAAGATGGGGCGGTGCCTTCCTGAGTGAGTTATAAACAAAACACCTGCAAATCCTCTGCCGGGGCCTCATAACACACTCACAATTTAGATAACTCCATGCTAATGCATCCCTGGAGTTCCTTAAAGGAGGTCCCACCGAGGAAATCCCTCAGAAGAAAACTCCCCCAACCTTCCAGAGCAGAGCCCCAATCAGGAGGCGTTAATTACCCCGAGAGGAAAGCCTTGTAAGGAATGCAATGCCAGAAATGCGGGTGTACAGGATCCACACGCATCCCTGAACGCTTGACCTTCACTCAGCTTCTCACCACACCCCAAGGCAGGAGCATCCAGTAGAACTTCATGCCTCAGGGGTTGCTCTTCCCTCTGTGCTCTGAGTCACAACATCTCCCTGTCTGCTCTTTCCTTCTCTTGCCTTCCCATTTGTCTTCCCAAACTTTCCCTTCGTTATTCCCCTCTCAACCTTCTGATTGCTGAGCGGTGGAAATCACCATGGGCAGAGCAGACCTTGAACTTCAATACTTGTGACATATGGAGGGGTCTTGGGCTGGGTTTCACAGAGTCACAGAATCCTTGAGGTTGGAAAAGACCTCCAAGGTCATCAAATCCAACCTTTCACCGAGTCCCACAATTCCCTCTAAACCATGTCCCCAGTTGCCACATCTGCTTGTTTTTTGAGCTCTTCCAGGGATGGTGACTCCACCACTTCCCTGGACAGCCCATTCCAATGCCTGACCACTCTTTCAGTGAAGAAATTTTTCCCAATATCCAACCTTAACCTCCCCTGGCACAGCTTGAGGCCTTTTCCAGTGTGATGCAGCAGGGAAAGAGGCACCACTTGGAAAACCAAGAAGCTGAGCTGGGCTTATGAGTCGCAGGTTTCAGTGAAACTCAGGTTTTAGATCAGGGTTTAGGTTGGAGGCTTCCAGGACAACACGATGCTCACACATCCAAGTCCATTGCCTGAGGCGAGGCTGGGCCTTTCTACAAAGAGGGTTGGAAATGCACCTGGAAAAAACTTAATCTCCTCTGTGGGATTGTGATTCCACAGAACTCCAGGCATTTGTGCCATTTTCTTTCAGAAAAGCCCTTTGGACTCCTAATCAGGCCTAGGATTTAGCTGTATTATTTCCTGGCTGAATGGAGGGAAAGGCCCCACCCAGCAGGTCCTGGGTGAGACAATGCAGAGCTCATCTCATACTGACCCAGCTGGGCTGGGAACCTCCCAGGGCACAGATCTGCCACCAAAGATTCCTGGGTTTGAGAGTCAGAGCATTGAGAGCACCTCAAAACCATCAGGAAAAGGTTATTTGGCCTACTGCAAAAGGGCCTACTTCCCCCCCTTGTGAGGGGGAGGTGCCCACAGGGGATGGCAACACATCCGTGCTCCTTGCCTTCAGATCAAGTGACTTTTCCAAGAAATCACTGCACTGAAAAGAGCTGGAGCTGTGACTGGGAGCATCACCTGGGTGCTGTGACTCCCCCCGTGCATTTTCCATGGAGCTGTTTATCCCAGTGAAGTGCCTGAGGAGACACGGTGCAGCACTGGGGCTTTTTCAGAGGTCAATGGAGAATTAAACAGGAATTCTGCATCCTAAATATCCAGGGCCCCGTTCACTGAATGTCTGGAGGAACCTCGGGATGTGGGGGGCAGCTGAGGGAGCTGGGGGGGGCTCGGGAGGGGGCAGCCGGGGGGGGTCGGGCTCTGCTCCCAGGGAACAGGGACAGGAGGAGAGGGAACGGCCTCAGCCTGGGACAGGGCAGGCTCAGGTTGGACACCAGCAGGAATTTCCCCATGGAAAGGGTGCTCAGGCCTTGGCAGGGGCTGCCCAGGGAGGTTTGGAGTCCCCATCCCTGGAGGTGTCCAAGGAAGGCCTGGATGTGGCACTGAGTGACCTGAGCTGGGGACAAGGTGGGGAAGGGGCACAGCTTGGACTCGATGACATTGGAGGTCTCTTCCAACCTAAATGATTCTGGAATTCTGTGATTCTCTCCTATTTTGTGGTTCTAGGCTGATCCCACCCCAGCCTCACCCTTCTAATCTGTGGTTTGAGAACTCCTGGGATTATTTTTGCTTTACAAATGCAAATCCGAGATCCTTTTGTGTTCCTGGGCAGGTGCTGCTGAACCAGAGACCCGAGACTTTTGTGTTCTCCCACGTCCAGCAACAACATCATTCCTTGGAATGGCCCGGGGAAAACAGGATCTCAGGAGCCGTTTCTGGCTGCTAGTGCTGCTACTTCCAGTCAAGGTTCACACAGCAGGTAAAAAAATGGATTTATCTCAATAATTTCCTTTAATCCACTATTTAGTCAGACTGGCAATCAATTATTTTTCAATATTATGCAATCAAATTATTTTTCTTTTCCCAACGCTTTCCTGCATAATAATTTCTCCAGGTTTTTGTCCATGTGCATTTAAAAAAACCCAATAAATCAATAATTTATTTTCTAGTTATTTGTTACCTGCAAATAATCCCTGTTGAAGGCAACTCTGCACAGTTTCACTGTAGCTGCTTTTCTGATAGAGGAGTTAAAAATAATTCTAAAATTAAACATGGGAACGATTAATCCTCAAAATCCCCCTGTCAATAAGTGGCTAGAAAATAATAATTTACATATAAAGATGTGGGAAAAGCTTCAGGGTGTTATGATGGGCTGATCCTTGTGTGAATAAATGCTCCCAAAAAAAGGAGCACTTCAAGGTTTTAATCAAGGAGCAATTTACCTCTAAAACCTTTCAGCCTTGAGCAATAGTCCCACCTGTAATTCCTTTTAAGTATTTAGAAGTAAACTTGTGAGGGTTTGGTGATAACTGTCATGTTTGCAGAGATCCTGAGGGGGAAGGGTAAAGAAATATTTATATTTTTGGTCAGATGTTTTTGCTAAAAAGTTGCACGGAAATATCAAGGAGCAGCTTTTTTCCACTGTTTGAAGTCAGCATTGTAAATGGCAATTTCAAGGTTGCCATCTGAGTAGCAGATTATTAAAATCCTCATTGTTGTAATTAGTGTGAAATAAAGGCTGAAAAGGCTCTTAGAGAAAATGTATTTGTGTGTAGGAACCATAATAATGCATCAACACTCGACATCACCACTCTCTTTCTTCTGGAAGAGCATTGTCTCACTGTTTTACTGCTTTTTGTCTGTAAAAAGAAGCTTCTCAATGAGAAAATTAATGCACTTTCTGCCAAAAAACTTCCAACTTCAGTCCTAAAACTTCAGCCCTTCCTGTGCATCCTCTAAAGACATGGAAGTGTGCCTTTGGGAAGCTTTAGGATAATTTTCAGGGAGGTTTGGGAGAGATGAGAATCTCAACAAGGGGTTGATTTCATTATTCTCCATGTCAAAGTGACCCTCTGGGACTGAAACAACTCTGAATATAATAATTTCCTGGTCAAATAATGTGGAAACCGGAGCCCCTCAGCCCACACGTCTGAGATATTTCACTGGAAGGGCTTTCCCCAATTTCCCAGAGGTATGGAAATGTGGATCCAGAGAGGCCCCTGGATCCATGCTGGGAATTCTTGACAGCATTTCTGGGACCCGGAGCAGAGCTGGAGGAGCCTTGAAGGTCCTTTGTCTTCAGCGACAGTTCCAAGAAATTCCCTCAGACATCTCTGACAAATATCGCTGCAGGAATGTTTTCTGGGTGTCAATCCCGATGGATCTGTGCAGTTCTGCTGTCACATCCACGGTGCCCAGGAGGATCATAAATGGGAATTTGGGGTATTTTCTCCCCAGAGGATGCTGGGGGAACGGAGATGCTCCAGCTGGAGATTTTAGGTGAGAAAGGAAACCAAAGGGATGCTCGAGTTCTTTTTAAAATTAATTTATCCCTCCAAGCAAAGGGAAGGGATCCATTGACGAAGGGAAAGGACAATTCCCAGCCAGCCAAGGCTGCTGGCCTCTGGCTTGCTTTTCCCAGAGCTGTTCCACCTGGAATGAGTTCACCTAAGCCCAGAACCAGAGCTCAGTAAGAAGCCAGGTAACAAAAGATTCCTAATCCCGGAGGCTCCTTTGCAGTTAAATCTCTTTGTAATTGGCTGCGAATTGGTCACGTAACCCTGGGACCTCGGGATGGTCAGTGGAGCATTAAGGAAGAAAATTCCTCAGTTTTGGGGCTGTGCCAAATCCTCCACTGCCGAGAGAGGCAAAGCCGGTCCCTCTCCGGGGCTGCTCTGCCAGCGCTGCTGCCGCGGCCCCAGCACAGGCTCTGGGAGCTGCATCTGGGCAGGAGCTGGAAGCCTGGGAACAAATCCCAGCCTGTGCCATGGGCAATCCTGGTCTGTGCCATGGGCAATCCTGGCCTGTGCCATGGGCAATCCCAGTCTGTGCCATGGGCAATCCTGGCCTGTGCCATGGGCAATCCTGGTCTGTGCCATGGGCAATCCTGGTCTGTGCCATGGGCAATCCCAGCCTGTGCCATGGGCAGTCCTGGTCTGTGCCATGGGCAATCCTGGTCTGTGCCATGGGCAATCCCAGTGGGTTCCATGGGCAATCCCAGTGGGTTCCATGGGCAGTCCCAGTGTGTTCCATGGGCAGTCCCAGCCTGTGCCATGGGCAATCCCTGCCCTGCTGCATTTATTCCCCTTCCCTTCACGAACAGCCAGTGCTCGTTTGCCCCAACACTGAGAGATGTGGGCTCATCCTCTTGTTTGAGGATGATTTGGATTGGAAAGGAACTTAGAGATCATCCATTCCCACCCCTGCCATGGCAGGGACACCTCCCACTGTCCCAGGCTGCTCCAGGCCCTGTCCAGCCTGGCCTTGGACACTGCCAGGGATCCAGGGGCAGCCACAGCTGCTCTGGGCACCCTGTGCCAGGGCCTCCCCACCCTCCCAGGGAACAATTCCTTCCCAATATCCCATCCATCCCTGCCCTCTGGCAGTGGGAAGCCATTCCCTGTGTCCTGTCCCTCCATCCCTTGTCCCCAGTCCCTCTGCAGCTCTCCTGGAGCCCCTTTAGGCCCTGCAAAGGGCTCGGAGCTCTCCCTGGAGCCTTCTCCTCTCCAGCCTGAACAATCCCAATTCCCTCAGTGTTTCCCTATGGCCAGGTGCTCCATCACTCCAATCCTCTCCATGGCCTCCTCTGGACTCTCTCCAGCAAGTTCCTGTCCCTCCTCTGTTGGGGAACACAGAGCTGGCCCTGGAGCTCCAAGTGGGGATTCACTGGAGTGGAGCACAGGGACAGAATCAAAGCTGTTTTGTTCCTCTCCAAAATATCCCGAACTCCACAGGAAAACTTGGATCTCCTCCCAGGAGAGAAGGGCAGCAGGTGCATTCCTTGTATCTGCATCACTGCCATGATTATTCACGTTCACTCCCTGTGCAATAATTCTATATCTGTGCAGGAATTTCACACTGCAGGGAGGTTTTAAATACTTCTCCTCACTGCAGAGCTGATCCCAGCACGGAATGTACTGGGAAAGGAAAGGAATGAGCACAGTCAGAGGCGCAGGCCCTGGGAAGCACATCCATGTGTGCACAGCCATGGCCCACAGGAGTTCCAGGAACAGTCTTTGCCTCCAGCTAAATTGGTCCTTACTGGCTCTAAACGTGCTCGGGTAAAATATCATCATTTATCTGCATTGCTGAGCTGGTGACATCAACACAGCTCGTCGTGATTTTGGATTCTTTCCCTGCTGACCTCAAGGATTTAATTGGTTGGAAAGGGCTCTGGATTTCTTCTGTCCACCTGCATTTCCCAGCACAGCTGGGGGGGTCTCTGCTGAGCTGGCCCTTGGCTGAGGCAAGAGAAGCCTCAGATAATTCATTATCAGCAGCGTGGAGATGGATTCCTTCTCATTTATTTCCAAATCTGCCGGAGCAGCTCCTTCCCCGGGGCCTCCTCATCCCTAAATCTGAGCCAGAACAAAGATGTCATGACAAGATTCACTAGAGGCTTAAGGAAAGACAAATATTTGAGTTTAGAACGTCGCCGTTTCCTGATGGGTCCTTTCCATCCCTGAAGGGACACCCGGGGCCAACACAAACTTTTCCTTGTAGAAATATTTCATTTTGTTTGCAGAACTGACCGATTGTTTCAGATGGCAGTGAGATTAAGAGCTGTGCAATCCACAGACTTCCTTAAAACTAAGAAAAAAAAAATCAGTAAATCCTGTCCTTTGATTCCAGATATAAAAAAGCCCCACAACTCTCTTGATATTCAGAGTGGATCTAAGTTGGAGGGGAACTGCCTTCCTTGCAGGTCTTGGGTTCTGCTTTTCCAGTCAGCAGGACAAACACTCAGCATCGTGTCCTGGCCTCATCATGACTAATTTCAAATTAAGTTCATACAAGAAGCCAAACTAAAGGGTAATACAGAAATGGGAGGTTTTAACTGCAACTTTTTCTCAATCTTTGCTGCCTGAAACAGAAGAAATGCAGTTGGCAGCTCTTGGGACAGAGATTTGCTTGGGCTAATTTCTCTTTGTATGAGCAAAATCTCAGAGTAATGCGATACAAGGCAGATTGATGTTCAACCAGAAAGGAACAAACATCCTTTGATGGTGCTTTTATCCCCTGGGTAAATAACACCAAGAACCTGCAGAGAGGCCTTTAAGACATTTCCTGCTTCTTTCTTGGATCATTCCCACATTAGGGACACTCTGCTCCTTTGAACTCAATTATTTCAGGTACCGTTGGCCTTCTTGACCACCTGGCTCAAGTTGAGTCGCTGTCCCCAGCTCTCCCAGGACATTTTCCAGCTTTCCAGCCCCTCTTCCCCCAGCCTGGAGCTGCAGGGGGCTGGTGTGACCCCAGTCCCAGACCCCATGGCCTTGGTGAACCTCCCACAAGTGACCTCATCAGCTTCTTGTAAACTGCAGAGCAGAGCTGAATTTTATGCTGTGTCTTTGTCAGCTTTGGAATAACCCTGGGATCTATCAGCTCCTACAAGCTGACATGTTATTTTTCATTGGAACAGACTGGAAGGATCCAGCTAATTTGATGATGTCACAAAAGAAAGACTCCCTTTGAACTGTGCTGCTACAACTCATTAGACAAAGTGTCCTTAGTTTAATTATTTCAGATGATGGCAAAAAGATTAATTTAATGCTCTACACAAAGGATGTCAAGGGTAATGATTCAATCAGGAACAAAACTGCTGGCGGGGAGAAGCCTCTATATGAGAGATTTTTTGATAAGAAATGAATAAAAAGAATTAAAGATTTAAGAATTGAAGATGGCACAATAACCCAACCTCCCCCACAAATGCTGGATTTTCCATTGAGGTTCTTCAAGTAAACAAACCTTTGCTCTCCCCATTATATTTTTCTCCAAACAAATTCACTCAGACTTTTATTTATTCCACAAAATGCTGGAAAAAACCCCTTCAAACATGGAGCTGGTTGCAGGGGGTGGTGTGAAAATCAGCCTGTTCAAGGCAGCGTGTGTCACCCAATCTGTCCCTTGGCTCTGTGCCTGCAGGGGCTGTGCAGAGCCAGGCTCAGGGTGGTATTTAAAGCTCTAATTCATCCTCCCAGCTCCGTACTACAGGAGCTGAGTGGAATGAAGAGCTTTTTCCAATCGATTCTGGCCGTCTGTTTTCCATGAGTGAAGGAATCACTGGGTTGGATACATTGAGGGGAACTCCCCCACTGTGGGAATTGTCACTGCTCTCTGAGTTTCTCACTTCTGCTTAATTGGAGCAAATCCAGAGGAGGCCACCAGGATGTTCAGAGGGATGGAGCAGCTCTGCTGTGAGGAAAGGTTGGGAGAAATGGGAAGGTTCAGCCTGGAGAAGTTTTGGGTGACCCAATTGTGACCTCCCAGTGCCTAAAGGGAGCTACAAGAAACATGGAGAGGAGCTTGGGACAAGGGTCTGGAGTGCCAGGACAAGGGGGAATGGCTTCCCACTGCCAGAGGACAGGGATAGATGGGATATTGGGAAGGAATTGTTCCCTGGGAGGGTGGGGAGGCCCTGGCACAGGGTGCCCAGAGCAGCTGTGGCTGCCCCTGGATCCCTGGCAGTGCCCATGGCCAGGCTGGACACTGGGGCTTGGAGCAGCCTGGGACAGTGGGAGGTGTCCCTGCCCATGGCAGGGGGGTGGAACTTGGTGGTCTTTAAGATCCCTCCCAGCCCAGGCCATTCTATGATCATATGGTCCTAATTAATTATAAAATCACCACTAGGATCCTAATTTTAAACTGATGTCTTTAGTAGAGCACTTGAAAGATGTTTAGGTGTTTAATTAGGGAGGGATTGAAGCTTCACTGAATTAAAATACTGCCATGCTCAAGGCTGGGCTTTGCCAGGGATGGTCACCAGGGCCGTGCTTTGCCTTGTCCCCAGCTGACCTGGATCTGCCACGGCACCAGCTGGGCTTTGGGGAGAGCAAGAACCAAGCTCTGGTTGCACAAGCTAAACATGGGGTTTGCCTGGTCCCTTGAATTATCACAGAACCATGGAATACCCTGAGCTGGAAGGGACCCACAGGGATCCTCAGTGCAGCCCCAGGCCCTGCACAGACACCCCAACAATCCCACCCTGGGCATCCCTGAGAGCGGTGTCCAAACGCTCCTGGAGCTCTGGCAGCCTCGGGGCCGGGACCATTCCCTGGGGAGCCTGGGCAGTGCCCAGCAGCCTCTGGGGCAAGAACCTTTCCCTGAGCTCCATCCCAAGCCCTGACACAGCTCCAGCCGTTCCCTGGGCTCCTGTCCCTGTCCCAGAGCAGAGCTCAGCCCCTGCCCCTCCGCCTCCCCTCGGGAGGAGCTGCAGCCCCCGAGGAGCCTCCCCTCAGCCTCCTCTGCTGCAGCTGAAGGAGCCAAGTGCCCTCAGCCGCTCCTCAGAGCCTTCCCCAGCTCCGTGTCCCTCCTTTGGACACTCTCCGACAATTTTGGATCCTTCTTACATTGTGGTGACCATTTTTAGTTAAACCTGTAGAAACTGGATGTAAAATATACCACAAAACCTCATTATAAAGCCCAGCACAGCTGATTGAGCCTCTGTTCCTTGTTGCTTTTTCCTTCTGGTAAATGTCCCTTTTCCTTCTGGTAAATGCCCCTTTCATTCTGAATTGCTCCAACAAAGCCCCAACACTTTGTGTTTTCCTGCTGCATGGTGACAAGGGCCGACTTCTCCCTGCACTCCTCCCACAAAGGCTTTTGTGTTTCCACGTTGCTAAGGAGGGAAGACCTGGGAGCTCTGTACCTTTGGCTTTCCCTTCTCCTCCCTCCCGCCCCAAAGTGCTCTGTGTGACTTCAGTCTCTACCCCTTGGCAGCCTCCACGAGAAGGAATGGATTCAATACTGATTTTAATCTGTAGTTAAACAGAGAGACACAAGGGAATGCTCAGAGGGAAAGGTTTTCAATGCTCTGCTGTGAAACTACAACAATACCAGGTGGAACTGAGGTGATGTTGAATTATCCCAGTAAAGGGAGCCCAGGCTGGGGCAGGGCAGGGCAGGGACACCTTCCACTGTCCCAGGCTGCTCCAAGCCCTGTCCAGCCTGGCCTTGGGCACTGCCAGGGATCCAGGGGCAGCCACAGCTGCTCTGGGCACCCTGTGCCAGGCCTGCCCACCCTCCCAGGGAACAATTCCTTCCCAATATCCCATCCATCCCTGCCCTCTGGCAGTGGGAAGCCATTCCCTGTGTCCTCGCACTCCAGGCCCTGTCAAATAGTCTCTCTCTCTCTCTTTTCATCTTTCCTGCAGTCTCCCTTCAGGTCCTGGAAGGCCACAATGAGGTCACCCCAAAGCTTCTCTTCTCCAGGGTGAATAATCCCAATTCCCTCAGCTTTTCCTTACTGCAGAGCTGCTCCATCAGCAGCAAATCCCGCAGGAAAACCCACACCAAACTCACGAGGGTGCAAGCACAGAACAACCAATCCTGAAATAAACTGCTGGCTCGGCTGTGAAAATATCTGGACTTTGATTAATCTTTTAGGATTGATGTTGTCTTTTACTCCCACATGTTTTGCTGCTTTGTTTTCTGAGGTTTAGGATGGCCTCTAGTGGCTCACAGGATGTGCAAGGTGAGACCCCGTTTGGTTTGGCCGAGCAGGGCAGGCACAGGGCAGGGACACAGGAACAAAGCCAGGATGTGCCCAGAGAACGGCCCAGGCTGGCACTGGGCAAGCTCCGGACAGCAAATCCTTCCCATGTCAAATGTTAAATATTAGATCAATTTGATAGGGAAAGGGGAATGGATTTAAGGTGAAGAAGGGGAGATTTAGATGTGATATGGGGAAGGAATTGCTGGCTGTGAGGTGCTGAAGGACTGGCACAGAGCAGCTGTGGCTGCCCCTGGATCCCTGGAAGTGTCCAAGGCCAGGCTGGATGGGGCTTGGAGCGCTCTGGGATGGTGGAAGGTGTTTGGTGGGGGTGGCACTGGGTGACTTTAATGTCCCTTCCCACCCAAACCATTCTGTGATAACCTATGAGATGCGTTTTTCTTTCTGCAAACAAACACCGTGCATTTCCCAGCTATAATTTAATTTCTTCTCTCAGAAAAAGCTGTCTTTGCAAAATCTCTGCCTAATTAGGGCAGCAGGGACGTGATCAGGTTTAAGGTTTGTGTTTAACGGCGTCACTTGGGTATGAAATGAGATCAGTGAGCTCCTTGTGGTCCCCAAAGGACACATTTGAACATCTCCAGGCACTGCTGGGGCATTCAGGTACCTGAGCATCCCCCAGAGCAGGACCAGAGGGAGTCACAGCCCAGTGGGTTCATTGCAAGGCTGGAAATCAGGAGGAAAAGCAGCTCCTGTTGTGAAACTCATCCCATTTCATCCCTCTGGGGTCACAACGGAGCAGGAGAGGAGGTGATGAGCATCCCAAACTCCTCCAGAATCCCTGGGTCAGCATGTTCCTGTCCCAAGTCTGCTTGAGTTGGATTTTAATCAGAAAATCACACAGGAATAATTTTTTTCATTAGCAATTTCCTTTATTTGAGGAAAAAGTGGTGTGAGGGATTGTCCTGCAAAGCCAAATCATCTCCACGTGCTCTGGGAGAGGTTTCTGGGGGGAGGCACCCCCTGAGTGACCTCCTGACTCTTCTCCCACAGTCATTTTGTGTCACCAACACATTTTCTCATGCTCAGTAATGGTAATGCTGCTCTTGGAGACCAACTCATTGCCCAAAATTCCTCCCATTAACCCCATTATTTATTGACTGATTTAAAATCTGAATGCTTTTCCATTCGTGTTGCCACAACCCCATTTTTACACCCAAAATCTCCCCAAACAAAGCCTCATCCAGGCCACGTGGACGCTCCTGAGGGCTGGAAATGGGTTCCCAACCCAAAGTGCATTTTTGCACCTGTAGTTCAGCCCACTGGGCCCCCAGTTTGGCCCAGTAACAACAACTTCCTAAACTAAGGAGGGTTTAAGGTGTGTCAGCTGCTCAGCCAACCAACCCCAGCCTGCATTACCTGAGTGACTTCCATAACATTTGGAATTTGCTTGCAGAGGGAGCAGAGTTGTGAGGAGCTCAGAGCAACCTCTCACTTGGACAAGGAGTCTCAAGGCAACAACATGGATTGGAAAAGTTGCTCTGGGCAATATTTGACACCAAATATATTCATATTCCTGGCATTTTATTTCAGCACGTGCACAACAACAGGTAGGATGGACCTGGTGGGAATTATTTCATGGAATGCTCCAGGGAAACTGTGAAATTTAAATTCAGGCGAGGGAGGTGAAGGGTTTTTTTTAAAGGGAATTATGGATGTGTATTTATGTGTCAAATTTATGCCTCAATGTTTTTAAGCTGGGATTAATAGTAGCAGATTGCATTCAAAAAACTCCTGAAAAATGTCTGTACCTGCACGTGCACACGGTGCAGAGGCAGGAAGTCAAGGCAGAAGGTGATTAAACACTTTCTAATCATCAGGGATTATTTTGGGGGTGAAAAAGAGAGAAAAAAATCCCAAATATCTCAGACTTGAGCATATTTCCCATGGTGGGAGGGGAGGTTTGCTGTGTGTTTTCAAAGCTGTAGAAGGGGTCAGGGAGGAGGCTGAACAAGAGGAGACTGGCACAGTCACACACACACTGGATCCTTTGGAATTGGAAGTTGTCCTTGTTGTTTTTCCCTCTGGGTACTCAAGGAAGGAGACCTGAATCCTTCAAATCTCTTTCAAACTGGAAAAAGGGAAATTTAAGTGAGATATTGGGAAGGAATTGTTCCCTGGGAGGGTGGGCAGGCCCTGGCACAGGGTGCCCAGAGCAGCTGTGGCTGCCCTTGGATCCCTGGCAGTGCCCAAGGCCAGGCTGGACGGGGCTTGGAGCAGCCTGGGACAGTGGGAGGTGTCCCTGCCATGGCAGGGGTGGGATGGGATGGGATTTAAGGTCTCTTCCCACCCAAACCATTCCATGATTCCATGAATCTACCTGGATCAGGCAGCAGTAAGGCCCAAGTTCTTTCTAGGAAGAGTTCAGGGAGAGACTTTTTTGACACTTGCTGGGATCGTGCCCAAATTCCATTCTTTGGATAAGCACAAACCCCAAACTCATTATCTGCAGTGATTTCTTTATCCCTGAATGCAAATATCTGATGTTTGAGAGTTGAGCACAAGAAAAAAAATGTGCCTGAAATTTCCTCCCACATAAACCTGTCCTGATGCTTCAGCACTCAGGGGTAAAACTGCAGCTGAGTCTCAGAATACAAGAATATAAAAATGATTGTGGTGTAGGAAATAGCTCCTAGAAAAAGGGTTTCATTGCATTTTTAAAGCCCCAAATTTCCATCACATAAAGGTCCTAGCAATATCTGACATCTTAAAATGCTAGAATTAGGTGACTAAAGCAACAGCCATGAGGTGGAAATTCAGAATGGAAAGAAAAGACCAAAACAGAAAGAGAAACCCTTCACGCAAGGTTATAAAACAACAGAAAAACCCTTTAAATCCAGACAGGTTGGACGGGGCTTGGAGCAATCTGGGACAGTGGAAGGTGTCCCTGCCCGTGGCAGGGAGTGGGACTGGATGAGCCTTAGGGTCCCTTCCCACCCAATTCTTTCTGTGATTCTATAAATATTCGGATTATTGCAGAGAAACCTTTGCCTCCTGCAGGGCTGAGGAGGAGATGCTCCCTCCACTGTGCCCCCCACTCCTGATCCTGAGGGATTCCTTGGGCAAGAGGGATTCCAGTCCCTGGCTGGAACAGTCTTGGCTCTGCTACCCCCAGTGGCTGTGCTTGGGGCAGATGGATCAGGAGACCTGGTGCAGATAAAAGATCCCGAAAGAAGAAGCAGCACACTCAAATCTCACCAAAAATTCCAAAATCACTGAGAATCCCAGAATATGCTGAACTGGAAGGGACCCCCAGGGATCCTCAGTGCAGCCCCTGGCCCTGCACAGACACCCCAACAATCCCACCCTGGGCATCCCTGAGAGCGGTGTCCAAACGCTCCTGGAGCTCTGGCAGCCTCGGGGCCGGGACCATTCCCTGGGGAGCCTGGGCAGTGCCCAGCAGCCTTTGTAATTAATTAAATTAATTAAACAATAAATTAACTAAAAAAAAAGAAAAAAATAATGCAAGTCTTCTCCTCAGAGTCCTAATTCTTAATTTCTGCTGAGCTTTGAGCCCTCTCTGTTTCCCCAGCAGGTCTCGGGAGGTTGATGCCTGGCATGAAGAACCTGGCAGCGATCAGGGCGAAGCTGCCCGAGCCCAAACACCCTTTGCTGGGGCTTGGGACAGCGTCAGAGAGGAACTGCGGGTCTGGAACAGGCACAGGCATAGCCCTGGGTGGCAGATTTCTGCCCAGCTCCCCTCTGCTTGGGCAAAGCACCGTGGATGAGTTGGTCCAACAGCTCCTCAACCCCTCACTGGTGCCCGCAGAGCCCTCGGGCCGTGGCCCAAAGCCCCCCATGGCACAAAGGGCACCCACATTGTTTTCCCCCCGCCACGGGGGTGACAATGGGGACCCTCCACAGCCTTCCCCTGTTGCAGCCCCCAACACTGAAGGATCTTCTCCCCTTCCAGCCCTGCACTTCTCCACTGGTGCCAGAGCCCGGGGTCTCCAGCGCAGGAGGAGCAGAACTTGGGACCCTTCCGCAGCCGCCCTTTGGGCACTCACAGGTCTGGTGGCACCTGGCACAGGGCACACGGGGAATCCTGCAGGGACCCCCTCAATCCTTGGCCTCAGGGGGCTGCCCAGACCCACTGAGTGCAAGAGGCCACCGAGCTCCGGGGTGGACATCCTGGCCTGGCTGCGCAGCATCGCGGCAGGTGAGGGCTTCTGTGGATTTATTAATAGTAATCAGCTATTTTATTTTATTGAGTGTTTGAAACAGTTTATTTGGGGGCGGATCATCATCCTTCTAGTGGAAGGTGTCACTGCCCATGGCAGGGGGAGGAATGAGATGATCTTTAAGGTTTCTTCCAACCCAGCCCATTCTGGGATTCTGTGAACATCGTCTTCCTTCACAAGTTTGTTCTCTCCTCTCCCAGTGTCACCTGAAATGTGTTCATACCCCTTAAACCAGGGAGATTTTGTGTGACTTTCTGGAAACTTCTCCCCTGTGGTGCATTATCTGTGTCTGGTTACTCCTCAGAAACTCTACCTGGGCTGTGGAATTCTTTCAGTTCTCCATTGCAGGCTCTGGATTCCCCCGGGATGTTGGGGTCACTCAGGGCACGACTTTGGGCTGCAGGGCCAAAATCAGAGACTTTTCTGCCTATTTCTGCCCTTTGGCAGCCAAAGGTTTTTGTTTGAGCAGCCACTCACAGGAAACATTGTCCAAATTCTCCTTTTAGCTTTCATCATTGCGTCATGCTCTAATTTTAGGGAGCCACCTGCGTCACAGGTGGGTTTGGGTGTGGGGTGCACGTGGCAGAGCAGCTGCTGAGAGGATTTCTGTTCAGACAGCAGCAATAAACTGAGATGATGCCCTAATCCAGAAGTAAATGAGAATAAAATAGGGGGAATCACTTCCTTCCACAGCCCTGGGGTGGTTTGGATTTCAAATGCAGTTCTCGGTTAATGCCAGCAGAAGGAAGTATTTGGTTACAAAACCAACTGGTAAAACCTGATAAATCAATCAGAGTTTAGTGAGCATTCATTGACACGGGACAGGCAAAGAATGAAAGGTGTTATGAATTCCTCCTCAAGCTACTTCATTCCCTCTGAGCTTTCCTTTGCCCCAGCAGCACGAGTGCAGGAATTATCCCCATTTCAGAGCTGAAGTTCTCTGAAGGAAGTTAATTCCTGGTTCAAATGGCAGGTTTGAAGAGGAAATTGTGAATTAACCCACAGCTTTTCTGAAGGTGCTGCATTCCTCCCCAGCCAGTCAGGCCTTTCCCTTCACTTTCGTTTACTGGATGAAATGGGGAGTGTGTGCAGCCAGGTGTCCCTGCCAGGGAGGTGCAAACACCCAGTTCTGATAAAAGGAAACGATGCTGGATTATATAAACGTGACTGCAGAGACATCATGAAAGAACAGCTTTTGTTTGAAGGGCTCTCACGTCATCCCCTGTAGCAACCATCACCTTTATAGCATAAAGGTGTTTGGGGTAGAACTTATTGCCACGAGTAGATTTTGCCTGCAAAAATTAATTTAAATCCTAATTTTTAACAGTATCAGGCCTCCCTCTTGGTGCAGGTGTGTGTGGAGCTTTTCCATCCAGGATTTTGAGACTCAGACTAAAATAAGCAGAGTCCACTGGGCTGGTTGTACTTAAAATTCCAAGTGAAAACAGAGGGGTTGTGCCTTTTTGCTTAACCTTGAAGACCCCCAGAATCATTCCCAAAGCTCCTTTGTTTCATTTTTTAAATTTTATTTGCCTCTGCTTTATTTCCCTCCAAAGCTGGGATGATTTTTCCTCTCCCCTTCAATTTATCAGCCTTTTTAATGCAGGAAGATGAAGCCAAAGACAGATCACGTCAAAGAGGCGACCCGGGCAGAAATGAGTCGTGAATCACAAATTGTTTCTCCCTTAGTAACACTTGAGGAAAGGTCAAGGATGTTCAATTTACCCAATTCTTGCACAACCAGGCAGGAACGGGCGCACGTCAGTCCCTCACATCATGACAGGTGTGCTTGAGGTAATTTCAGCAACTCTGGGAGGAACTTTTAAACTTTCTGTGTTATCCAAGCAATGAAGAGGGTCTTTGTGTCACAGAAATTTTACCGAGAAATAACATTTATGTGGATGAATCCAGGCTTCCAAAACCTATTTAGTTCCCCAGTTAGGAAAACTGAATTTACATTAATTTTGTTATTAATGTGTATGCCAGTGTTTACTGGTTCTTTACCTGTGAAAAAGGTGTTTTCAATATAAATTATCTCCAGCATTTACAAAAACCCCTTGGATATTCAAAGCAGAACTGTCCCCTACAAGTTGTGCAAATATAAAGCAAATTTTCAGTCCAATCAAACTAAACATTTAATTAATACTGATAAAAACCTCCAGCTGAGTGAATTGGAATTCGTTTCCAGAGGATTTCCATGTCATCCAGACAAACATTTACTTTTCTTCAGCCATCTGTTGGAAAACTGTCCCTCTAAACCTGCAACTGAGTTGGTGATGAAGCCTTTCCATCAGGGATTAAAAAGGTTTTGGGCCTTTCCTGAGCACAGGGTTTGGTGAGAATTAAATAAAAAGTGATGGAAAATACAAGCCAGAATTTATTTCTTTTTCCTGGGCTCACCTTGAACATGAAATGTTGGGTTTGGAAGAGGTGTGAGAGGAAAGGGAAGAGGATTCTGGAAAGACAACAGGGACAGGACTTCAGGGATGAAGGAACCCAAACCCAAAGAGAGTCCTGTAGATTTGCATATCCTTTGTAGATTAATCCTGATGCAGAATTAAAGAGGAAAAGCATCAAAGTCTTTCAATATCGATGATGGCTTAAAATAGTTGGAAACCTTTTAAATTCTCCTCTAGGTTCAGGGATGTGGCAGTTCTTCCTCAAACTTTTTCCACTGCCCCATGGATCTGCAATAGCAGCACATGGATTTGCTGGATTTTGCCACTTTATCCATGGGTTTACCCCTGGGCACTCCCTCAGAGAAATTCTCCTGAATCCCTTCGTCTGTTCTCCAGGGGAGAAATCCCAGGGGATGACTGAGACTGTGCCAAGCTGTGAGTTTGCAGCTTTGGCAGTGGATGCACCCTCGATCCCAAGGAATGAGTGCTGGGAAGGAAGGATGAACCCAACGGGCTTTTCTTATCAATCACCCCGGGCTCCTGCTGCTCGCAGGGACCCACGGAGAGCATCAGGAAATGTTTGCTCGTCATTCAGACCAGAGCTGTGTGGCTGAAATGTAAACTCAGGCCCAGCCAAACGCCTGTCTCCGTGTCCACCCTGAACTTAAATATCTGCGAGATGAATGTGTGATTGTGGCCTGCAAGGGTGTACACCTGTCCCCATTCCTGCTCATTTCATGCTCAGCTTCACTCCCGCTGACCTTTTCAAGCAGAGAGTTTCTTATTTACCTTCCCTAGAGGGAAAGTGCCAGGTTCTAATTTGAAAATCCTCGGGCTGTCAGGTACAGGTGTGGCCCAAAGCTCCAGCGAGGGCTGGCGTTATGCAAGGGGCTGGAGTTTAAGAGCATTTCCCCCGTGACCATCACACTCATCTTGTCCCCTCCGGTGTGAGGGTCACTCCTGTGCTGCCCACAGCTGCACATCCCGAAGGGAATTTGGGAAAACTTCTAATCTTGTCAGAAAATTCTAATCTTGTAAGAAAATTCTAATCTTATAAGAAAAAAAAAGGATGGATTGGACGATAAATTTATCCCGATCTAAGATGAAGGTCTTGTGTGTTATCATTGCGTTGTGCTGCTTTCCTGGTAAGTTGAATTTATTTAATTATTTAATTTAAAAAATGATCTAATTTACTTTTTTTTATGAGAAAAACTCTGTAGATTTTTGTACAGTTGAACAAATTTTGCAAATGAAATGATGACCACTAAAACAAAGAAGAAAACAGGTTTTATTTTCATCTAACCACTTCAAACAGTATTGATAATTAAATCTATCCAAAATTCGTGACACATGTGAAAAACCCCAAATCACTTTGGAGTGATGGGCTGATCTGGCTCACGGTCTTGCCAATTTTTAGCACTTTTACTCATCAGTTAAAAGAAGAAAATAACAGAGAGGACAACATTTATTTTTCAGATTTATTGAATATAAGTAGAGAGGGAATTGCTAAAGCTCAGCTGATTGAATTTCATGTAGCAAAAGCCAAAATATAAATTGCAACATTTGTTTTTAGCACGCAAAGTTAATTTCGTTTTCTGAAAAAGATGAATGAGACGTTAATATTTACTTTATAAACGACTCATCTACATTCCTCAGTTGAGTTTTGAAATCATAAAAAGGCAGGGGGGGAATCCAAATCATAACTTTTAATAAAATAATCAAGCTAAAAATATTTTGAGAATTTTACAGTATTTTCCAGTTGTGTAATCTTTAACCCATGAAAAAGTGGGTAAAAATGACATTTTCAATGGCAATGAAATGACAGAGGGTCTGGAGTGCTCCAGTCTCTGAAATTATATTTCTTATAACATGAAAATTAGCTTTGGAAGTGTCTCTGAATTTAAAATCTAGATGGCATTTAATAACCTAAAATTTCAATTTTGTTTTTTTTAATCAAGCTGGAATTACTTGGTCTCTATATGGAAAAGCAGTTTTGTGGTAGTGGTTACTCAAAGGCTTATAAATTTAATTTTATGGAATAAATAGGACACTTAGGACTTGAAGTCCCAGTGACTTACAGAACTCTCCAAGAGTTAATTAATTAATTAATTAAAATTACTAGAGACATTTTAAGTGCATTGGTGCCAACATATAAAATGTCTTTGTTCACACAACCAGCAGCTTAACTGAAATTAGTTTTAAATCAAAGGAAATTAAGGCTGTTTTAATTCTGAATTAGAGGGAAAGCACTGGAGTTAAACAATACTTCAAATTATATGGGCTCAAAAACACTTGGAGTTTTTAATATTAATAAAATTATATTAATTTCAATTAATTTACCTTGTCTTGGTAAGATTTAGGCTGGTTTTGTCTGAGCTGGTGAATAGAAATCTGCACAAGGATTCCCGCCAGATTTTAAGTGCAGATGAAGGTGAAAATATTCCCCTTTCCCCACTGCACTGCAGAAGAAATCCAGCTTTGATTTAGAGCATGGAAACTCCTGGTAGGAATTCCTGACTAGGAGCAGGAGATCCCTGGTGCGCTGTAATGAGGGAACTTGGGTATTTTGGTGAATTCTCTGCAGATTCACCAAATGTTCCTTTAGAAGGACAAGGGTCACGTCCTTAATTCTAGAGTTTGCAATTCAATCTGAATATTTTAATGTCTGCAAAATTACGGCCTAATTATGAATATATATCCAATTACTGTTAGAAATGTGTGATTCCAGGTAGCTTCCCAGAGGAGTTTGGGATACAGAGAGTTTAGCTCTGTGCATCACCACATCCCTCTGCCAGGGGAGTGTTTGGTCCCCTCTTTTAGTATTCTGAAAAATCCCTCATAACAATTCTATTAGGCATGGCCAGGAATGGCTTAAAACCTCCAGGTAGTACAGAAAAAAAGGAGGAGTTTAACCATTCTCTAGATATTTATACAGTAAATAATATATATGTTAATATAGAAAATAATATATAGAAATATAAATGCACCAAGGTACAGGGATTCCAGTATTATACATTATAGGAAAAACCCTACTTATTCCTGATATTTATAGAGATCTGTATCCTTTTCCTAATAGGAAAAACCTATTTTTTTATATATATACATGTATACACACACATATTTATATTTATATTTATATTTATATTTATATTTATATTTATATTTATATTTATATTTATATTTATATTTATATTTATATTTATATTTATATTTATATTTATATTTATATTGTTATTGTTATAGTTACAGTTTCAGTTATAGTTATGGTTATAGTTATCATTGTTATAGTTATCGTTATCGTGATATGTATACATATATTTCTATTTCTATTTCTATTTTTATTTTATGTTGATATTGATATTGATAATTACAGTTGTCGTTATCGTTATCGTGATATGTATACATATAGTTATAGTTATAGCTATAGTTTAGTTATAGCTATATTTTATATATATATATTATATATATAGCACAGAATGGTTTGGATTGGAAAGGACCTTAAAGCTCGTCCAGCTCCACCCCCTGCCATGGCAGGGACACTTTCCACTATCCCAGGTTGCTCCAAGCCCCGTCCAGCCTGGCTTTGGACACTGCCAGGGATCCAGGGGCAGCCACAGCTGCTCTGGGAATTCCATCCCAGCCCTATCCCACCATCACAGGGAAGAGTTCCTTCCCAATATCCCACCCAACCCTGCCCTCTGGCAGGGGGAAGCCATTTCCCCTTGTCCTGCCTCTCCGCTGTGTTTATGTGCATCCTTAATTCTGAAAACTCTGCAGTGTTCAATATCGTGAGCATTAATGTGATTAAAAAAGACAAGGACAGGTGTGTGAGTAGAAACAAAGCTTGAGGAGCTACTACCAATTTACTCATTGCCTCACTGGCTGCCCCTTTCTTTCACTGACTCTCCTCTGACCTTCCATTCTGTTCTAATATTATCATTACCACGCCTGTTATTTGTCATATTCTGCTGTTTTATAAGCCCTCTCAAGCACAAAATACCAGAGCATCACTTGATTGAGTCTGGAATCCAGAAAGACAACAAGGATTTAGGAATGGGGAAGAGACAGGGCATTATTTTTGCGTATAACAGACAGAGCTGGGCCTTGCTCTGGGCTGGATCACAGGTGACAAGTCCTGCTGAGGGGGACAGCTCAGTGCTTTGCTTTGCACAGTGTTCATGTGGCCACACAACCCCAACAGTGCAGGTGGCTCACGGCCTCGTGGCTCCGGGTGGGTGCACAGTGAGCTCAGGGAGTGCAAGGGGAACAAATACCTGCAAAAACCCCACAGAAATTCTTCCCTTCCATTATCCAGCTGGTGAGTTGTGACAATAAAGAGATTTGGTGTGAATCTGCCCAGCTCAGGTGAGACCCCACCTGCAGAGCTGCCTCCAGCTTGGGGGTCCCAGCACAGGAGAGAGAGTCCAGAGGAGGCACCAGGATGATCAGAGGGACAGAGCAGCTCTGCTAGGAGAATTGGGGTTGTTCAGTCTGGAGAAGAGAAGCTTTGGGGTGACCCTTCCAGAACCTGAAGGGAGACAACAAGAAAGATGGAGAGAGAGAGAGAGAGAGAGAGAGGGAGAGAGAGAGAGAGAAAGACCAATTCCAAGGGCCTGGAGTGACAGGTGAGATGTGATAGAAGTGATAGAGATGAGATATTAGGGAAAAATTCAGAGGGTAGGGAGGCCGTGGCACAGGGTGCCCAGAGCAGCTGTGGCTGCCCTGTCCCATGGCCTGGAAGTGTCCAAGGCCAGGTTGGATGGAGTTTGGAGCAACCTGGGATAGTGGAACTGGGGTGGAACAAGATGGGCTTTAAGGTAGGGAGGGACCAAACTATGGCCAAAGTATGATTCGATGATTCCATGAAGTTGGTTGCAAGGATGCTGGGATGTGAGGATAGTGATTCTTTACATTTGAAAGAGCTTGGCCTGAGTCCCTCTCTCCCTTTCCCCATCCTTCCTCTCCTAACGGCACTACCTGAGGCAGGATGCCAGCCCTGCTCATTTCCTGGTGGGTGTCAAGCCCGAGCATTACTAACGAGCCTGGAATGCTTTACCAGAAGAGAATCTCCTCAGGTGACACAACCAACCTGACAGGGGAGAGACCGGGGTGTGATTCCTGTCACGGATTATTAATAGAATGAGCCCCTCCTTAGAACCACACCATGGAGATGGTTTGGAAAATCTTTGTGCACCTCAGGGGAACAGGGGAATTTAATTGGGGTGACAAACCCACGGCTATTGTGTTGTCGTCACTGAAATAGCCATGGATGAATAGCAGATTTTTTTAGGTGTTGCCAATTCAGAAAGCTTGAAAAAACCAGAGAGCATGAATATGTAATGCTTACATAAAAAGCAGCCGGAAAAATGTTGGACTTGTTCAGAGCATTTTTCTTGACCTCTTATATTCACCCATTTAGGTATCTACTACTGCTTTGAAATATGGGAATTACAGACATGACTGATGTCCCTCAGTGAAATACATTCAAATCCTGAAACAGCTCAGTGTTCTCGAGAAGCTGTTCCAGAAGACTCTGAACAGTCTTTGGCCCTCTTTTCCATGGGAAACCGGGGACATTGAAAAGATGGGGCTGGGTGGGAATGTGATTTCTCATTGGAAAGGAAGGAGTTCGGGGTTTGGGGAGTTCTCTGCTAACCAGCTTTATTGCAAAAAGCAGAAGAATCTGAAAACTAATTACTGAAAAATAACAAGACCATATGACATAATAAAGTGTTAAGAAGTAAGAAAAGGAACAAATTGGTACAGCCTGATTCAATTTCCTTTTTGACAAAAGGTTTTGACCAAAGGGAAACCCCCAGATGGACTAAGAATTTAATCAGAGAATCAATTTTAACAGTGATTGACATAACACTTTCCTGAAAGCAGAAATTATCCAGGGTAGAGGGAGAGACTCATAGATGGCTGTTACTGTTCTTTTCTGGATTTGGATGAAAAAACTTGGATTAAAAAGATCCATAACAATTAATGCCTAGCAGTAAGTGAGATTACATTTTAAATGCCATCAGTTCTCCACCTTAGGGACAGTTTCTCCTAAATCCTTTGAAAGATTATCTATGGAATGATAAAAGTTAGGAATCTTGCAAATATTTTGGAAGACAGGATTAGAATTCAAATGATTTGGAAAAAAAATGAATGGCTCTTCCAAATTGCAGTGGAGGAAATTGGGATACCTTGCACATGCGAATGCACATGTTCAGCTGCAAAGAACATTCTGGTTTTACTGTTCTTCTCCAAAGATCTCCTCAGAGAACCTCCAGCTGGACATGTCTATTGATTAGAGTGCATGAAGGAACAGATAAAGTTCAAGAGGTTTGGTGATAACACCACTGTTGAAGGGGCAAAGGTCCAGTGATCACTCAACCTGTTGGACTGAGTCCAGAGGAGGCCACCAAGATGAACAGAGTGACCGAGCAGCTCTCACATGGAGCCAGGCTGAGACAACTGGGATTGTCCAGCCTGGAGAAAAGAAGGCTCCTGGGAGACCTTAAAGCTCCTCCCAGTGCCTAAAGGGGCTCTAAGAGAGCTGGACAGGGACTTGGGACAAGGGCCTGGAGGGAGAGGACAAGGGGGAATGGCTTCAAGCTTGGGTTTGTCCCAGGAGCAGAGGACGACCTTTGTGCAAGGACTGTGGGGTTGATTTAGGATAGATATTAGGAAAGAATTGTTCCCTGTGAGGGTGATGGCACAGGTTGCCCACAGAAGCTCAGGCTGCACAATCCCTGGAAGTGTCCCAAGGCCAGGCTGGACAGGGCTTGGAGAAATCTGGGATAGTGGAAGATGTCCCTACCCATGGCAGGGAGTGGAACAAAAGGATTTTCTGGCTCCCTTCTAACACAAACCGTTCTGTGAGTTTATGCTAACATTATATAATACAGTTCTTGATAAGCAAATGAATGTATCTTCACTCCTTAATATTTAATGACATGTAAATATAGGGACATATTTCCAGTAAAACATGGATAAAAGAAATCTGCAGAGTGATTTGAGTCTTACTGAAAAAAGAAAAAATGCAGCAAAAGAATGTTTAAATAAACAACGTATACACAGGGAATTAGTTTGAATAATACAGAGAATTAGTAAGAGCAGAGGTTTTCAAGAGCTACCTAAAAAATCGACTTCTATTACAGGAAATTCACAGCAACAAGGCGATGTTTTGACACATGAAGTAAAAAAGTCAAATCCTGACATGGGAACAGGGCCACCTAAAACAACTGAGAATGACAAAACACCCACAACAAATATGATATCCAGGACAGCAGAAAGGTCAAGCCTAGTTGATAGTAAAACTGTGGCTCCAGGAACTTCCGCTCGGGAAGAAATCACTGACGGTGACAACAAAACCAAGACCATCTCTGCGACAGAGCAAAGCCCTCACCCAACTACAGAAAGAAAAACTGCAGACACTTCCAGCCCTGCTGCAACATCCACTGCTGATCAGGAAAAAAGTGAAGGGATAGCCACAACACACGCAACAACCACGGTCCGTGCAAGAATATCGTCATCTGTGCTTGGGAAAAGCCCAATTACTGGCACCCCCTTTGCTCCTCCTCTGAGCTCTGCTCTGGAGACCACTACCACAACTCTAACCACAACTACACGAACCACGAAGCCGCTGAAGACAACCTCGTCAGGCCCTGCAAGATCCATCTCAACCGCTGAGCCCCGTGCGGGGCCAACGTCCATGAAGATGGAATCCTCAAACTCTACTGCCCAGTCCAAATCTCCACGAGAGACTACAGCTGCAGCTTCTTCCAAGAGAGCAGAGACGCCCCCACCTGTAACCTCCACAATCCTCTCAACCACAGAACCAACTTCCAGCCTGAAGACTGCACCCACCACTCCAATCCAATCCAGTCCTGCTGGAATATCCACGCCTGGCCAGGTCACAACTTCAGCAACAGGGGCAACATCCGCGACCACCACGGTCCTTGCACAAACATCATCCTCTGCTCCTGGGACAAGCCCGACTTCTGCCAGCACTGTGCCTCTTCCTCTGAGCTCTACCATGGAGACCACTTCAGCAGATGTCACCACAACTACCCCAACCACCAGCACTGTGCTTGAGACCACCTCCACTGCTGCGGGTCTAGCCACATCCACCGTTGAGGCCACCACTGCTTTGACCAGCACAAGGTCAGAAGTCTCCAGCTCGGCTGGCCAGACCACATCTCAGCCTGAGATGTCGGCTTCAGCCCCTTTAACTCGGCAAGAAACGCCTCTAACGCTGACAACCTCCACAATCCTCTCGACCACAGAACCAACTTCCAGCCTGAAGACTGCACCCACCACTCCAATCCAATCCAGTCCAGCTGGAATATCCACGCCTGGCCAGGTCACAACTTCAGCAACAGGGGCAACATCCGCGACCACCACGGTCCTTGCACAAACGTCATCCTCTGCTCCTGGGACAAGCCCGACTTCTGCCAGCACTGTGCCTCTTCCTCTGAGCTCTACCATGGAGACCACTTCAGCAGTTGTCACCACAACTACCCCAACCACCAGCACTGAGCTTGAGACCACCTCCACTGCTGCGGGTCTAGCCACATCCACCATTGAGGCCACCACTGCTTTGACCAGCACAAGGTCAGAAGTCTCCAGCTCGGCTGGCAAGTCCACATCTCAGCCAGAGATGTCGGCTTCAGCTCCTTTAACTCGGCAAGAAACGCCTCTAACGCTGACAACCTCCACAATCCTCTCGACCACAGAACCAACTTCCAGCCTGAAGACTGCACCCACCACTCCAATCCAATCCAGTCCAGCTGGAATATCCACGCCTGGCCAGGTCACAACTTCAGCAACAGGGGCAACATCCGCGACCACCATGGTCCTTGCACAAACATCATCCTCTGCTCCTGGGACAAGCCCAAATTCTGCCAGCACTGTGCCTCTTCCTCTGAGCTCTACCATGGAGACCACTTCAGCAGTTGTCACCACAACTACACCAACCACCAGCACTGTGCTTGAGATCACCTCCACTGCTGCGGGTCTAGCCACATCCACCGTTGAGGCCACCACTGCTTTGACCAGCACAAGGTCAGAAGTCTCCAGCTCGGCTGGCCAGACCACATCTCAGCCTGAGATGTCGGCTTCAGCCCCGTTTGTCCAGCCAGAAACGCCTCTAACGCTGACAACCTCCATAATCCTCTCGACCACAGAACCAACTTCCAGCCTAAAGACTGCACCCACCACTCCAATCCAGTCCAGTCCTGCTGGAATATCCACGCCTGGCCAGGTCACAACTTCAGCAACAGGGGCAACATCCGCGACCACCACGGTCCTTGCACAAACATCATCCTCTGCTCCTGGGACAAGCCCGACTTCTGCCAGCACTGTGCCTCTTCCTCAGGGCTCTACCATGGAGACCACTTCAGCAGTTGTCACCACAACTACCCCAACCACCAGCACTGTGCTTGAGACCACCTCCACTGCTGCGGGTCTAGCCACATCCACCGTTGAGGCCACCACTGCTTTGACCAGCACAAGGTCAGAAGTCTCCAGCTCGGCTGGCCAGTCCACATCTCAGCCTGAGATGTCGGCTTCAGCCCCGTTTGTCCAGCCAGAAACGCCTCTAACGCTGACAACCTCCACAATCCTCTCGACCACAGAACCAACTTCCAGCCTGAAGACTGCACCCACCACTCCAATCCAATCCAGTCCTGCTGGAATATCTACGCCTGGCCAGGTCACAACTTCAGCAACAGGGGCAACATCCGCGACCACCACGGTCCTTGCACAAACATCATCCTCTGCTCCTGGGACAAGCCCGACTTCTGCCAGCACTGTGCCTCTTCCTCTGAGCTCTACCATGGAGACCACTTCAGCAGCTCGCACCCCATCTACACCAACCACCAGCACTGTGCTTGAGATCACCTCCACTGCTGCGGGTCTAGCCACATCCACCGTTGAGGCCACCACTGCTTTGACCAGCACAAGGTCAGAAGTCTCCAGCTCGGCTGGCCAGTCCACATCTCAGCCTGAGATGTCGGCTTCAGCCCCTTTAACTCGGCAAGAAACGCCTCTAACGCTGACAACCTCCACAATCCTCTCGACCACAGAACCAACTTCCAGCCTAAAGACTGCACCCACCACTCCAATCCAGTCCAGTCCTGCTGGAATATCCACGCCTGGCCAGGTCACAACTTTAGCAACAGGGGCAACATCCGCGACCACCACGGTCCTTGCACAAACATCATCCTCTGCTCCTGGGACAAGCCCGACTTCTGCCAGCACTGTGCCTCTTCCTCTGAGCTCTACCATGGAGACCACTTCAGCAGTTGTCACCACAACTACCCCAACCACCAGCACTGTGCTTGAGACCACCTCCACTGCTGCGGGTCTAGCCACATCCACCGTTGAGGCCACCACTGCTTTGACCAGCACAAGGTCAGAAGTCTCCAGCTCGGCTGGCCCGTCCACATCTCAGCCTGAGATGTCGGCTTCAGCCCCTTTTGTCCAGCCAGAAACGCCTCTAACGCTGACAACCTCCACAATCCTCTCGACCACAGAACCAACTTCCAGCCTGAAGACTGCACCCACCACTCCAATCCAATCCAGTCCTGCTGGAGTATCCACGCCTGGCCAGGTCACAACTTCAGCAACAGGGGCAACATCCGCGACCACCACGGTCCTTGCACAAACGTCATCCTCTGCTCCTGGGACAAGCCCGACTTCTGCCAGCACTGTGCCTCTTCCTCTGAGCTCTACCATGGAGACCACTTCAGCAGTTGTCACCACAACTACCCCAACAGCCAGCACTGTGCTTGAGACCACCTCCACTGCTGCGGGTCTAGCCACATCCACCATTGAGGCCACCACTGCTTTGACCAGCACAAGGTCAGAAGTCTCCAGCTCGGCTGGCCAGTCCACATCTCAGCCTGAGATGTCGGCTTCAGCCCCTTTTGTCCAGCCAGAAACGCCTCTAACGCTGACAACCTCCACAATCCTCTCGACCACAGAACCAACTTCCAGCCTGAAGACTGCACCCACCACTCCAATCCAATCCAGTCCTGCTGGAATATCCACGCCTGGCCAGGTCACAACTTCAGCAACAGGGGCAACATCCGCGACCACCATGGTCCTTGCACAAACATCATCCTCTGCTCCTGGGACAAGCCCGACTTCTGCCAGCACTGTGCCTCTTCCTCTGAGCTCTACCATGGAGACCACTTCAGCAGTTGTCACCACAACTACACCAACCACCAGCACTGTGCTTGAGACCACCTCCACTGCTGCGGGTCTAGCCACATCCACCATTGAGGCCACCACTGCTTTGACCAGCACAAGGTCAGAAGTGTCCAGCTCGGCTGGCCAGACCACATCTCAGCCTGAGATGTCGGCTTCAGCCCCTTTAACTCGGCAAGAAACGCCTCTAACGCTGACAACCTCCACAATCCTCTCGACCACAGAACCAACTTCCAGCCTGAAGACTGCACCCACCACTCCAATCCAATCCAGTCCTGCTGGAATATCCACGCCTGGCCAGGTCACAACTTCAGCAACAGGGGCAACATCCGTGACCACCACGGTCCTTGCACAAACATCATCCTCTGCTCCTGGGACAAGCCCAAATTCTGCCAGCACTGTGCCTCTTCCTCTGAGCTCTACCATGGAGACCACTTCAGCAGCTCGCACCCCATCTACACCAACCACCAGCACTGTGCTTGAGACCACCTCCACTGCTGCGGGTCTAGCCACATCCACCATTGAGGCCACCACTGCTTTGACCAGCACAAGGTCAGAAGTCTCCAGCTCGGCTGGCCAGACCACATCTCAGCCTGAGATGTCGGCTTCAGCCCCTTTAACTCGGCAAGAAACGCCTCTAACGCTGACAACCTCCACAATCCTCTCGACCACAGAACCAACTTCCAGCCTGAAGACTGCACCCACCACTCCAATCCAATCCAGTCCTGCTGGAATATCCACGCCTGGCCAGGTCACAACTTCAGCAACAGGGGCAACATCCGCGACCACCACGGTCCTTGCACAAACGTCATCCTCTGCTCTTGGGACAAGCCCGACTTCTGCCAGCACTGTGCCTCTTCCTCTGAGCTCTACCATGGAGACCACTTCAGCAGATGTCACCACAACTACACCAACCACCAGCACTGTGCTTGAGACCACCTCCACTGCTGCAGGTCTAGCCACATCCACTGTTGAGGCCACCACTGCTTTGACCAGCACAAGGTCAGAAGTCTCCAGCTCGGCTGGCCAGACCACATCTCAGCCTGAGATGTCAGCTTCAGCCCCTTTAACTCGGCAAGAAACGCCTCTAACGCTGACAACCTCCACAATCCTCTCGACCACAGAACCAACTTCCAGCCAGAAGACTGCACCCACCACTCCAATCCAATCCAGTCCTTCTGGAATATCCACACCTGGCCAGGTCACAACTTCAGCAAAAGGGGCAACATCTGCGACCACCACGGTCCTTGCACAAACGTCATCCTCTGCTCCTGGGACAAGCCCGACTTCTGCCAGCACTGTGCCTCTTCCTCTGAGCTCTACCATGGAGACCACTTCAGCAGATGTCACCACAACTACCCCAACCACCAGCACTGTGCTTGAGACCACCTCCACTGCTGCGGGTCTAGCCACATCCGCCGTTGAGGCCACCACTGCTTTGACCAGCACAAGGTCAGAAGTCTCCAGCTCGGCTGGCCAGTCCACATCTCAGCCTGAGATGTCGGCTTCAGCCCCTTTTGTCCAGCCAGAAACGCCTCTATCGCTGACAACCTCCACAATCCTCTCGACCACAGAACCAACTTCCAGCCAGAAGACTGCACCCACCACTCCAATCCAATCCAGTCCTGCTGGAATATCCACGCCTGGCCAGGTCACAACTTCAGCAACAGGGGCAACATCCGCGACCACCACGGTCCTTGCACAAACATCATCCTCTGCTCCTGGGACAAGCCCGACTTCTGCCAGCACTGTGCCTCTTCCTCTGAGCTCTGCCATGGAGACCACTTCAGCAGTTGTCACCACAACTGCACCAACCACCAGCACTGTGCTTGTGACCACCTCCACTGCTGCGGGTCTAGCCACATCCACCGTTGAGGCCACCACTGCTTTGACCAGCACAAGGTCAGAAGTCTCCAGCTCGGCTGGCCAGTCCACATCTCAGCCTGAGATGTCGGCTTCAGCCCCTTTTGTCCAGCCAGAAACGCCTCTAACGCTGACAACCTCCACAATCCTCTCGACCACAGAACCAACTTCCAGCCTGAAGACTGCACCCACCACTCCAATCCAATCCAGTCCTGCTG